>CM067067.1:22940602-24140602 GCA_033980235.1 Diadema setosum | reverse complement strand
GCAAATTGCAGCGAAACCTGTCTGTGTCAAAACGACGCCCAGTGCGACAACGTCGACGGGGAGTGCACTTGTCAGAGCGGATGGACCGGCCGGCACTGCGACCAGCGTTGTCCGACGGGCACATACGGACGTGGGTGCCTTCATCAGTGTGCGTGTGCCAATGGAGGAGCATGTAACCATGTAAACGGCTCATGTGCTTGTTCTGCTGGATACACAGGGCCCTCGTGTGAACAGCAATGCTCAGGTTCGTTTTGTGTTGGGCAGCTCAAAGATTATTAGCGGGCTTCAGGTGAGATCTGCTACGCCAGTCCTCACGACACGGCTTTTAGAAAAAAAGGAAAGAAAAGAAAAGAAAGAAAAAACAAAACAAAACAAAACAAAACAAACAAACAAACAAACAAAAGCAATGCTATTCTGCACATGGACGAGACAGCGTTCCCATTGTCCGACCCATTGCAAGAGGAAAGACGTCATAATGCATCAGCGTGGCAGATGTTTAAAGCTCCTGAAAGAATGCAGGATGTTCACCCATAAAAAGGCAATTTTCTGTATTTCATAATAATACAATGTAGATAGATTAATAAATAAGCAGATGGATAAATGTATTGAATAATTAATATATGAACAGATACATGAATATTATGTATATATATATATATATATATATATATATATATATATATATTTTATTTATTTTTTTTTTATTGAACAATCTATAGATTAGATTTTCCTTTTCTGAACATTGCTATAATCCGAGCCACCTATAATTTGTTAACTCATAGGAATGTGATTTTTTTTTCTTCCTTTTTTAATTTATTTTTTCCCATTTTTTGGTTATAGAAAATATTATTTGCATTTGTATTTCCAAAAACACTACATATAAAACAAAATATTTATATTCATCATATAGGATAGATCAGTATAGAAATCAATCAATTTGTCTTTTAATCATAAATTGTCGTTCAGACAAGAAGTACGGACAAGACTGCAGGCAGAGGTGCCTGTGCCGGAATGGTGCATCTTGTGATCATGTGACCGGAAACTGCACCTGTCAACCTGGCTGGGAAGGGCAGTACTGCACAGATCCCTGCCCACAGGGTTTCTATGGTGATGGATGTCACATAGCATGCCAGTGTGCCACTGGTTCTTTGTCCTGCGATCATGTGACTGGTTCCTGCATGTGCAGAAGTGGATGGATTGGTGAGTCCATCACTGCTTTTCTTGGGGGGGGGGGGGGGCATTTTATGAAGCAGTTTATGTCCAGCAATTTTTCTCTCAACCAATCAGATGTGAGTATTTCAGTATCTTATAACAGTTTACGCCAAAAATTATCTGACATAACACTTCTTGAAATGCCTCCTGAACCTCCTTGTGGTGTGGATTTTAATAGTGAAGTGGATTTTTTTCTTTTTGGTATGTTATATTGTACATACTGTGGTATTTCCACACACTTGGTTAAGTGGTAATAATCCCATATCATTTATAGATAAAAAGTGTTTCTCCATAATCTATACGTAACCAAACTGAAAAAAAAAGAAAATAATGATGAATAGATACATAGACAGGCTCTTAGCTTTGCAGTGTACTGCAACAAGTATAATTATTTGTATATATATATTTTTTCTTTTTTTTTCATGTGGGCCTACTCCACCTAACATAATTTAGTTTACTGTGCGAATCTTGTCTCTTGCCTATACCCCAAATCTGACCATTAAATCATAATTATGTATACATGATGTGTGTTTTGGTATAAATACAGGAAACTTACAGAAACTGAATGGATTTGTTGAAATCATTATCAGTGAAATGTATATTAGTACCTTCATCAACCCTTCATGGGGCTGAAACAAAACATATACAATTTTTTCTCTATAATGTGATGTCAACTGTTTCATGATTTCATAGTCACACTAAATCTTGTCTAAGATTTCTTATTAAAGTGGCATTCGTACTATATACTTGCTCCTCTAGTGAAACAAGTCGTGAAACATATTACAACTTCCATTTTTTTTTTTTTTTTTGTCTGCATGACTCAGGTCAGTTTTGCGAGCTGCAGTGCCCGGAAGGCTACTATGGCGCAGGCTGCACCCAGGAGTGTCTGTGTGAAAATGGTGGGATTTGTGACCACATCACGGGTGACTGCACTTGTCTTGATGGATATACAGGACAGTACTGTTTGTCCACCTGCTCCAGTGAGTTTGTGTGAATTAAGTGCATGATGGTGATGTTTGACTGTGTCAACCTGATCATCTCTTTCATATCCCAAGATCAGTTTCCTAAAGTTTGCACAAGCATGATATATGAAAGAAATGAAATTATGATTTTTACAGGTCATATCAATTTCCATTTAAAGTGTTCCATTTCTTTAGTAACTACTTAGATACTGTATTCAAATTAGGGCACATAGGAACCCCTACAGCCATACAGTCGTTTCTGTCTCAGTCTATCTGAATAGAAACATTACTCTGGTTTGAATCAAATTTTCTTGGAGGCTTCTTTTTACTTTTACTATGTTCACTTTTTTTTTCCCAATGCTTACCTTTTTACAGGTTCTTTTGACAGGAAAAATAGCCAAAGAGAATCCAAATGAGCCCATCCAAAATGCTGCTTATATTAAAAAAGATAAGAAAAGCAAATGAATATCTGTTTGATTCAATTTCATGGCTCCATCTCTGTTATCAATGTTATTGGAAAGTATAGATATAGTGCACGCATATTTTCGAGCAGGAGCACTTTTTATCACCAGACTTGGCAATGCCTTGCCACTGAAAAAAAATAAAGCAAAAGACAACAAGACAACAACAAAATTAATCTTATTCGCTATTCAACAGTGGCCATTCAGTGAAGACTGCATAATATCATACTTTTCCTCTTTGACTTCAATCATGTTGTTTGTTTGGGTGATGTTCATTATTCCGAAGGTTTGTTATTCCAATGGGTTGTTAATCCGAAACACACAAATTCCCTATACCTAGAGGTTCGTTAATCCGAAAATGAAAAAGGGTTCGTTAATCCAAACATTTGTGGCGTTATTCCGAAGATTCGTTAATCAGAAAATGAAATTCGGAACAATGAACCTTCTGAATAACGAATCTTCGGACTAAAGAGCCTTCGGAATAATGAACCTTCGGAATAACGAGCTGTAACCGTTTGTTGTTAATTCAAATGAGTCATTATGAATTATATCTGAATGTGATATATTGCATCACAATTTCATCATAAGTGTATCGCAATTAATCCCACTCAATTAAATGAATGAGATTTATTTCTCCAGTTGTTGATTCCCTAGGACAAAATGTTCCATTTTTCATTGAAATCAATTATCAACATTAAATACAAATTGATGGAAGCATACAGCTAGGAAACCCCTTCTATTTGTATAGGTGCTATTCTGGAGGATTTTTTTTTTTCTGTTTAGTTGCATCTACAGAAAAGTGAGTGAGTTTTGTTGAATAGTTGTTTTGTAAGTTTGTTGCTGATAACACTATGATGCCCCCTACACAGACAACAAGTACGGCAGAGCATGCGCCTTTGATTGTCAGTGCCTCAACGATGCCCTGTGCGACCACCGTGATGGGAACTGCACCTGTTTGCCAGGCTGGATGGGGGAGAGGTGTCAGGACCAGTGCCCCGATGGAACGTACGGTCCCCAGTGTGCCTCTGTCTGCCAGTGCCAAAATGATGGCCAGTGTGACCCAGTGATGGGCCACTGCACATGCCCTGCCGGCTTTATGGGCAACGCCTGCCAAACGCCATGTCCACAGAGTGAGTCGGCAACATTTACTGTATCTTTCTGTAGATTTGACAAAATTCATATCAGCAGGAAAGAAGATCAATAAACTTACAGCTATATCTATATCTATATCTATCTATCTCTCTCTTTATCTGTCTATCTATCTATCTATCCGTCTATCTATCTATCTATCTATCTATTTAATGTATATCAAAATTATTATCTCTATGTACAACTAGTTCTCTATTTATCAATCTATCTATGTATCTCTCTCTATATATAGGTATAGAGGTAGTTGTACACATTTATTTGTGTTCTTTATTACAAATCATGAATAAATGAATCAAGAAATATGATTCAAAGTAAGTTTGTTAAGGTGTGGATAGATACTGTATGATTGAACCAGGTAAAGGTATACACCAAGTAAAGAGTGATAATTTTAGGAGTGACAAAATGGCACTTTCATGACAGGGGCCATGAGAAGAGATCTGAATAGCTTCACATTGTTCTCTACCATATATAATATGCAAAATTTAACTCTCTTGGGCATATTGTCAGACTGCTCTTTTGACATTGGATTCAGCACATCAATAATTTGGGCTGATAAAACAACATGGGGAAAAAATATAAAAAAAAAAACCCTTTGCACTAGCATGAATATCAGTGTATGAACATACTTATTCTGAGAAAGTTGATCATTGCAATTATCTTTGTGTTCACCCACACTCTAATTCTTCCAACTTTTTAATCCTTCCAACTTTTCTCTTGTATACCAGACTTTTTTGGAGTTCAGTGCATGCACCAGTGCCAGTGCGATAATGGTGGGAAGTGCGATAATGTAACAGGATCTTGCACGTGTACGCCTGGATATACTGGAAAGGATTGCAGTCATGTGTGCGAGAAGGGGTTCTTTGGATTGAATTGCTCAGGTATTGATCTACATGCAGATGGTCATCACCTCTTGTTGTTTATTTTAATCAGAACCCCATTACTAGAAACCCAACTCGTGTTTAAACACCAAGTTTCCAGCAGTGCATGGTGCCCAAGCAGGGATTTTGATTGAATGTACAACAAGCGCCATTATCCTTTTGGTTATGAGATACACATTACGCGATAGGATATCCTAGTATGATAGAATATATCTTGATAATTCAATATCTTTCTGACAGAATATATTCATGCAGTGTCTCTTGCATTTCAGTAGGGGATTTATATCAACCAGTGAAAATTGTATAATAATAATAATAATAATAATAATGATAATGATAATAATAATAATAATAATAATAATAATAATAATAATAATAATAATAATAATAATAATAATAATAATAATAATAATAATAATAATAATAATAATAATAGTAATACTAATAATAATAATGATAATAATAATAACGATAATGATAATAATAATAATAAACCATATTTGTATAGCCCATATCACAAAAATAGATTAATGTCTCTATGCACATTGAAGGAAGGAACTAATAGAAATTAGGAAAATAGACATGAGAGAGAGAGAGGAGGCAAAACAAGATGAAAAGTGACAGAGCTGTGACAAACATTGTATAGTCATGTTATGTCTGATTGGGCTGCAAGGTTGACCTGGCTGACTTTAATTCAAATGGCTGAATTGGAGTCCAAGTTACTTAGTATACCTGAACACGGTTGTGTGGACTTATGCCATCCCCTCTAGCATGAGGAGAAACCCTCTGTCCCTCGGATAGGACATATACAATATTATTGTAAACTGAGGGTCACATGTGAGGGAGAGTTACAATTTTGTTCCACTTCACTTCATGCCAAGAGCAGGGTGCATCGATCCTGTAATATGTTTTACTCCCCACCCCCATCATCCCCCCTCCCACACACAACCACACCAGAAAATGGGTTAGTGATGCCATAACAGAAGAAGAAAAATTAAATTGAATTTGCCGTGAGTAAAGTCAAGTGCCTATTAACCAATATACAGCTGATTTTAAACCTATTAGTGTTGGGATTTTGCTGTGGATATAATCATGACCATTTAATTACCACTAAAAATGTGGCAGCAGCTCTTTCCACGTACCAAATGGCAATTTTATTTTGCTTAACACATCTGGACTTTTACCATTTGAATGCGTGTTCTGTCGTATTACTGCATGTAATGTAGAGAGATGTGACTGTGCAAACGATGCCCTCTGTGTGCACACCGATGGTACCTGCCTCTGCAGTGCTGGTTTCACAGGGTCCAGATGCGAGCGGCGTTGTGACAGCGGCACCTTTGGTCCCAACTGCACACGTTCCTGTCTGTGCGAGAACGGCGCTTCCTGCAGTCCACTGGATGGCAGCTGCAACTGCTCTGCAGGATGGCTTGGGGCAACCTGTTCTCTGCCTTGTGATACAGGTTACTATGGCAACGGATGCAGGGAGTTATGCTCTTGTCAAAATGGGGCCACCTGCAATCATACCAATGGTAAGCCCTCATTAATTGATGAGAAAACCGTATTTGTACAAGTGTAGCATGCAGAATGCATGCATTATACAAGCCCTAAGCTCATGAATGAAAAATTAATATGTAAGGGTTAACATTGTCAGATTACTTCTTTGTTTTCAGGGGAGTGTACATGCCTAGATGGATGGCAGGGTGAGGATTGTGGTGAACCCTGTGCAGCTGGTTACTATGGCAACGGATGTAAGCAGGCATGCACCTGTGAAAATGATGCCTATTGTGACAACGTTAACGGGACATGCGTCTGTCTGCCAGGGTTCATTGGCGAAAGTTGCTCACAGCAGTGTCCAGAGGGTAGGTATATATTGCCCTCTATGAATAGATTCTGTAAATCCTTTCTTTTTGTCCATTATTTGTGGAGCATATCTAGCATAGTATTAATTTTGACTCTTATTATTTGGCTGTTTGCTCTTTGTTATATTTGGGGCCATAGACAAACTGCGATTTATTGGAACTACTTAACAAATTGCCCTTCAGCAACATAAATGACCACTGATTATTTAGTTATCGAGTAGAAGCCATAATAAAAGATCATGGGCAGTCCAAATGAATTATGAATGGCCATGATTTTTTTTTTTTTTTTTATCATGGCTACTACTAAGACGCTGAATATTGGTAATCGATGGAGGACTATTTTGAAATCAGTTTCAGTAAAAACAACTTGATGCCAGAAATCATTAATTTGCAGAACAATTATATCATCCACTCATGACAGCAATTGTCTTTTCACCCTCCATGGGCATGCACTATAAAGTTCACATGTACCACAGAAGGAAAATTGTGAGTAAAACATAGATTTGACAGAAATGTGCCAACACAATCAGAAATGTAGACTGACTCATTCTTCTCCTTTTCCCTTTAATCCTTTACACCCCCACATCCCCCTGACTTCACTCTTCTCAGTTGGTACTTGGTAGTTTAATCTGCATGCAAATAATCCTTGCAATGAAACTTGATATTTATTTGTATCAGGTCACATATTACTCAAGATGAATACGCGTGAGAAGAAACAAAAAAGGGAGGATGAAATAACCTCCTTAAAACTTCTCTAGGCACTTTGGATATGACACATCTCATTTTGAAAGGTCGTCTAATTGAATGATTTGTATCAGGATTCATATCTCATGTGCTCTGTGTAGCATGAATACATAGTGCTCTATGTCTTGAGTCACTTCGGAATCCATTATCGCAATTACCCTCCCATAATGATCAATATAAATTTTGCACAATTTCAGTCTGGAAATTGGATATGCTCTGTGTAATGGTGGTACCATTACAGTGGAACACAATTCTTTTCATTTAGATAAGAATCTTCGAGATGAAAAAATGGATGAGGATAAGAAAAATGAAATGTGTACTATTATGGATGTGCAGCAGGACAATTGGTATTTGAGATGAGAAGAATGATAGATGAAGCAAAAAAAAAAAAGGAAGATAATTAGGATTTTATATTGTAAAGCAAGATGTTTTCTAGGCCTGAAATTTTTGTCAGATGCCACTGGCATTCAATGCATATGGTGTAGACAAGAACTTTCAAGTGCATTTTGATATCTATAGAATCTTGACTCTTGCAAAATTTGTGAAATTAAAATGCACGAGAATATTTCTGGTTTTGCAGTGTTCCAGGGGGGCATTTCATGAAGCGTTTTGGTGAAATCTTTGCATCTGTTTGGCTGAGAACAAATTTGTCCGACAGCTTTGTCAGACAAAATGCTTCATGAAATGTCCCCCTGATGTTGTGGTACAGATTGTACCATCAAAGTAGGACATGTTGTTGTTGTTGTTATTGTTTCTGGGAGAATGAGAAAAAAAAAACATTTATCAGCACTTTGCTGTTAGCAGTCTGACTCATGTTTTGACGAACCAAACATGACAGGTGCACATTGAATTGATTATTTATCTTCCCCACAACTGTGTTCCCAGAAAGAACTACCTGTGTTGTCAAAGTAATAATGATAATTAAGAATGAATAACAAATGACTCCTTTGGGTGTATATATATCATTTTCCCATCTCCTTTGGCTGATTCACACAGGTTTCTATGGAGAAGGCTGCAACATGGAATGCCAGTGCCAGAATGGTACCTGTGAGCCCACCAACGGCATCTGTCGCTGCGCCCCTGGATTCCATGGGGCCACTTGTGACACCTTCTGCCCACAAGGTAGAATTCTTAGTTTAATTATCTTATAGGTTTGAATCCTGCTCGAGTACGTACACCCATGTTTTTTTATCATGACTTCTACTAAGACACTGATCAATTCAGTGCTAACTTATGTCAATGTAGGGCAATTTGTCAATCAGTTGCAATGAAAAAACATCTCGACAGAAGAATTTCATGTATCTGAGAAAAGAGGCTATGAAGTACAGGGTCTATTCAAGCACTTAACTCTTAATATGCCATGTTCGTACGCCTGACTCAGTCAACGGCGTGCCAAGTTCGCATATTCTGCTCAAACGCACAGACCCGCCCAAACCGATTGATAAATCGCCAAATGCCGCAGTACAATGAAAGCGTGTCTTGTGATTCTATTCGTGTCACATGCAGCCTGCCTTTGATGTTGTGATTGACTATCAAAGGGTATTCCCTCGTGGATTTGCGAGAAAATTCTAGGTTTCCATTACTGTTTTGTGAGCAAAAGTCATGCCTCTACAATTATGTAGCTATACTGGTCATTTGAAAGAAAAACAAGCATAGCTTTGTCATACAATTTACATTAATGCTAAGCTTGGCATTTTCTCTACCATTTTGTTCATCACATGTCCAGGGTAACAGAGATCTATAGCAGTTACGTACATTTGAAAAACAACTTGTTTTCCCAAAGCATGACTAGGTTGGTGTCTCAGAATAATGTGGCACACAGGGGGTTTACACCATGGCACATAAAGTGTTAATCTTTACCAAGCCGTGCTAGCCATGCAATGAATGGGACAAAAGTGGGGAATAAACCACCATAGCAACAACAATGAAGGAATTATCAGATTAATCTAAAATTAAGCATGCTTTATCAACACATTCTGTTCATGATTAATGCCAACTTTCAAAACAGTACCATCATCCTTTCAAAAGTTATTAGAGTTGAAAATGAAGAGTGTGTAAAGGATTTGTAAGAAATGAATAGACATACTTAATCACACTATTCTACAAAAAAAGGGGTTGTAGAAAAACTGCTGAAAACACACTTTCCCATTAATTTTATGATCCCAAACTTAAGGATAATGTAGAAGAAGAATAGCTCTATCAGAACATATGAAAAACAAAGAATTGACTTGGTTGACCTGTTTCACCTTTTTTGAGTCCTCGGATAAAATCATGTGTTGCGACTTTTTGTTGGTTTTGTGATGCATGGTCAGGAATGGCCATCTTGTGAACAATTTATATTGCCATGACATGTTCTCTACCTCAATTTGCTGTGAAGGTACCTTCGGAGAAAGCTGCAATTTTGAATGTCACTGCCAGAACAATGCGACGTGTGATATTGTCACAGGCGCCTGCCATTGCCTGCCAGGCTGGATTGGTCCCCTCTGCGAGGATCCCTGCCCAAGTGGTTTCTATGGCAACCAATGTCACCAAAAGTGTCTTTGCTACAACAGGAGTCCCTGCGACCATGTGACGGGTAATTGCACCTGTGCTAGAGGGTACATAGGAAGCATGTGCCAGCACTCGTGCCCCAGACCAGGTACAGTAACTTTATCAGTGTGTGCTGTTATACAAGCAAAACATTGCGAAGTTTGTGTGGAAGGATATACCATACAAACTTTGTGAAGGCTTCTCAAAGTTAAACTCTGTGCTGTTTTGCCAGTTTGACCCTGGCTAATGACCTACATGTAATTTTTCTTTTCTTCCAATGATGTAGTATAATATGAAGAGCTCTTGGTTCTAATCAAACAAACAGCTCTTGGGGGAAAAAAAAATGTGAACTACAAGATAAAAGAGTTGTTTGTAAAGAATGCCAAGTAAACAAAGTTAATTTCATGGTCTATATTTACTCATTTATAGGTAAAATCAATACCAAATTTGATACATTCTTTGTCTGCAAAATGATTGACAGCAGAGGTATTGATTACTTGTATGTTTCTTGTTTACTGCTGGGGAGCATAATTCACACACAACACCTGTTTTTGTGACATGCCAATTGCTTGTGGCTGCAGCTCAAACACCTGTGTTTGGTATGAAATATGAATTCACACATAAGAAGCCTGGTTTTAGACAACCTACAGACTTAACAATGTACCAGCACAGTTCGCTCTTTTGCACATTAAAGAACTCCTGGATCTGCATAAACATAACATGCACTAAATTCAAGAATTAGCCATCTCATCTAACGTGTCAATTATAAGTTGACAAATTGTCTCAATCACAATTACTGTTCTAGTAATTTCACTGATTTATTGCCCAGAACATACTATCACTGACACAAAATCCTTTTGTTGAAATGATTTAGATTTCTTGTATGAGTAAAGGACTACTTGTGGACAATAGAGCCAATCTATCAAAGATTTCACCCACTGTCATTCTGTGTGAGTTTCAAATACATAGACATACAATGTGTACATACCCTAGCTTAGAGTGATATGAGTAATGTTTGCATTCTATTCATGCATTATCCAGCACAATTTTAGCATCAGGTACTATTATTGATACTATCAAAATATGAGGCAGTTATGGAATTATCACATCCCCCCTTGCACAAAAATATAATTGCTCAATCACACATACACACACAGACACACATTTTACAGAGTTTTATCATTAGGTGGAAGTTTTCCACCTCCCTCAGCTTGTTTAATTTTGATCATAAGTAGTATCTGGACAGTTCTAAACACTCCATATCACAAAAAAGATAAATAATAATAATGATAAAGGAGGATGACCTGGGGGAAATCCTGATAATGACATTTTTTTTCATGAGGCAATCAAGATGCACACGACACATGATTTAAAATTTTTGTTATAACACACATCTCATAGTGGATATGGAATAGTGTAGGAGGCCATGTAAAGTATATAATTTGGAATGTGGGGTATCGCACTTTGACTCCCCTCCCACCCCACCCCAATTTTGGCCAGTTTTTAGCTGATTGTCACCAAACTTGATGTGTTGGTGCTCTCTCATGTATTTCATGAGAAGGCATATTGAAATCTATGATATCTATTCTTTTCTTTGATTTGTCTAAATGATTATGCAAATATGTTTTTTTTTTTTTTTGTAAAGGAATTCTTTTTTTGGCAGTTTGGATGCGGCAATCTATTTAATATAGCATGCTTGTGGCTTATAATGTAATTTAATATACTTTTTTTTTCTTCTTGAAATTCAGAATTTTCAGTCATTTTGATAACCTCTTCAGAGGAGAAATCTTATGTATTCCTTTCTTTTCAAGTGATAATATGCATTTCTTTGTTTATAACATTGTCTTTTTTTTTAAGCAGGAATATTTCATGATAGCTAAAGGGGATGTTATCTGTGGAATACCAGTCAAGAAAGAAATTTTTATGACATTGTACACATTTAGGGAACAACAATTATTTTTTTGTGACATTGGTCACAAATAATAAGTGCTTTATCTCAGCAAGTGTATGATTTTTATGATTGGGAATGTGCACCACTTTGATATACAAGGATCAAGAAGTATCAAATAACTTAACTTAGTTTTGTTTTACAACCTTTTTGATGACTATAACCAAGTCAATAATGAACAAATTAAATGATAGATTCATGAGATAGATTCATGAATTCATGTGTTCATTGCTCATGATTTGTAGATCTTTTCATCGGATTAAACTGTGAGGAACCCTGCCAGTGTGAACTTGGGGGTGTGTGTCACCACGAAACTGGCCAGTGTCTTTGCGAAACCACGGGTGACTGCAGACAAGAGTGTCCAGAGGGTTTCTATGGAAATTCCTGCCGCATGGTCTGCAACTGCGAGAATGGGGTGTGCGACCAGGTTACGGGTGAATGCCAGTGTGAAGCAGGTAGGTTTCTATCATATGTTTTATTATATAGGATTTGAAAAGCACCGCTCACTGCAAAACAGATGCATCATTGCTAGATTAGTAATTTGTGAGTGCACAATTCAATCAACAAAACAATATTTTTTCATCTTCTTCTTTTTGTCGGGAACTACCCTGACAAGACCCCTGGTCTTTTGTAGTTTCCATGTTTCAATTATAGATATCATATGTTATGTATTGGATGTTAACAAATAAAGACAGAATAAACTGACCAGAAAGAATATAGATTATTAGTGAAAAAGTGAGCAAAGAAAATGGGATTCCATCGGGTGTACTCGTTCACTGTTTTCAGTTTGTTATTGTACATAAGATATGTATTTTAAATGAAACAGAATAAAGTTCAAGTTCAACTTTTAAGTACAGGTACTTTCAAATATTGTACATAAACCTTTTGTAATGGAGTGGCAGACATACATATTTTTTGTTTTACAGTAGTGTTCTTAACTTCATCCAGCAAAGGTATGCTGAAGTGTAGCAAATACTTTAATCACTCTGTGTACATTATATAGATGATGACTGGCGGGGGAGGGAACATACCGAGGACTTATAGCCTTCCGAAATAGCATTCCAAAACCTGAGGATGGAACGTTTGGTACATGTTCCCGACAACAAAAGTCATCATCTGTTATATTATATGGGTATAGGGTATAGTCAAATACTAGTACATCAAATACGTCAACGTCAAACACCAGCACAACGTACTCGATCGCTACGCGTTACGCGCTCGCGCAGAGCCAAATTCACAGTGCGCAGTCCTTCTGTCATTTGTTGCGTGAAAATGTTTTCCCATGGGCGAACATAACAAATGTTCCTCCATCACGTGACTGTGTTTAGCCAATCACTAACCGGTATTTGACTAACCCATTTAATATTCAAATATATGACATTACTACAGGCAGCAAACTAGAATCCTGCGGGGTCAGTACTGTACTACTAGAGCTAGTTCTGGTGTGGTAGGGAATGAACTTGCTCCAGCAATACTTGGATCCACCATGGTGTTCAAAGAGATTGACATTTGACATTTCTTGAGTAAGGGGCATATAATGCCAGGTCTTTTGTACTCATATATTGCAGGTGTTTAACCCGTTGAGGACGAGTCCCGAGTATACTCGGGCAGGTGTGTATGGGAATTGCGTGTTGTAGCAAAATCAAACCGTCCTCAACGGGTTAATTATTCCATCTGGCCTGTTGTTAAACATTAATCTCTTTTATGAACTGTCATGGAATCTATAAAGGCTGGATGGGAAGCAACTGTTCAGAGCCATGTCCAGACGGATTGTACGGTGCCTCGTGTGCACTGCAGTGCCAATGTAAGAATGGCGGTTCTTGCCACCAGCTCACAGGAGTGTGCACCTGTTCTGAAGGCTGGAAAGGCGGGGACTGCTCCGTGGAGTGTACAGAGGGGTCATTTGGCGTGGCCTGCAACTCAACCTGTCAGTGTCAGCATGGTGCCCTCTGTGATCATGTGACTGGCAGTTGCGGATGTCAGCCTGGTTACAGGGGAGCATTATGTGAACTGCTGTGTGAGGAAGGTAAGAGGATAAACCAAAATACAATATCTTTAATATGATTTCATTTTATCTTCCCATGTTACAATTATCATAGGCCTATGCATAAACAAAGTCCACTCCAGTGAGCAATTGGTTACTGGAAGTAATGGAAGAATGTTCCCTTAAGTCAGCAAATCAGAAGGTTTAAAGTGTTCACAGACTGGTTTGCAACCAATGCATTGAATGCCAGTGGCAATTCGTGAAAGTTTCATGCTCTGAAAAAGGCCACCAGACCCAACAAAAAGTTTCATGCCAAGGATGTTTCTGGTTTTACAGTATATTAATATATGCTATTATTTGTTATCTATGTATTGTTGAATTTTGTAAATTTTTGGATGTAACATAGATGATTATTTTCTCTCTATTATCTCTTTTTTGACTTTCATCTTTTTCTGTGTCATCTACCTCTTTGCTGTCATTGTTACCATTAATTCTTACTTTTGCATGTATGTCATTATCATCATCATCACCATCACCACCATCATCATCATCATCACAATCATCATCATCATCATCACAATCATCATCATTGATCACATCATTGTCATCATCATTCCTATCTCATTGGATAACATTTGGTTTAACTACAGGTTTCTATGGTGTGCAGTGTCAGGAGGAATGTGGGTGCCAGAATGAAGCCACCTGCAATAGTGTCAATGGGTCTTGCTCCTGTCAACCGGGTTGGATGGGGCAGTTTTGTGAAACCCCTTGCCCTGGTGAGTGTAGAAACCATAACTGGATTTCACCATATGGCATGCCCTTTGATAGCAGCTATATATATATCAGAAGGCCTGCCTGTACAGTCTTGTGCTATACTGTACTGTCCTCAATGATCGGTATGCACACACAATTTTCAAAGAGAATTTAATGCAAATATATAGGCCTACATGTATTTGGATTTAGAGATTACATTGAGGGAATAGTTTGTACAAGTTATTATGGAAGTTTGAAGAAAATCTAACAATCTGTTGAAAAGTTTTGATGCCACAATGGCTTGGTGAGAAGATGCAATGTTTTGTGGTGTCATGCATGGACAATGATGTGGGTAGAATATAAAGAATGGACTTTGATATTCAAATAGAATTAACGAAAATTCAGCATTTTTTCAGTTTTCTATATCATAATGAAAGATCACAAGACTTACTTCTTCAAGAAAGTAGGGAAATAGTATTACCCCCTTAACATGTTTCAGTAACAAGTAATGAGGGAATATGTGCTTTCATGAAATGAGATTTTGTGGAAATCACTTTATATCATCTTTTTATTGTTGTCCGATTATAAATGTCACAATCTGTAGTAGTCTTGTCATCCATCACTGGCAACTTTGAAACTTTAAACATTCATTACGTTTTTAATGGATTGTCTAATTTTCCTCAAACTTTGCTGACGTGATGTAGTAATATTGCTGCATTTTCTCAATCTATATGTACATTTATTCACCTCTAATTGTCTTTGTCATAATAATTATAAATACATTCTGAAGCCTAGCTCATTGTTTTGCAGAGAGTGATAAAAGATCAGATTCCCCAGAGTTGTAATGACAAGCATAAGCTCATGAAGTCCTGGAGTAACTCGCTGCAAATATTATCATCTTTTCATTATTGAATTGGCATCCCAGTTTCCTGGCATTTCCTATACTACAGATAGTTGGATAGAATTTCAATTTCTCTTTTATTAATTCAAATGAAACTTTAGTTCCAATGTCACAAACTCTTTCAAATACAACATCGTAGATAGCCCCAACATGCAAATGATATAATTGTTTTGCATTCTTTTTCATCAGATGGTACATATGGTGCTGGCTGTGTAGGATTGTGCGAGTGCCAAAACGGGGGAATGTGCCAGGAGGTAGATGGCAGGTGCGATTGTGCGGCTGGCTGGCAAGGGGAAAACTGCCAATACGCGTGTCCAGTGAACAGGTATGGAGAGATGTGCCGGGGCCAGTGTCAGTGCAACAATGGATCGTGCAACTCCGTCACAGGGGAGTGCTCTTGCAGGGCTGGCTGGAGGGGAGAACATTGTGACCAGCCTTGTCCGGCAGGTATGGGGACTATGTTTTCTTGAGAGGTGATGATCAAGACAAAATAATTTTCTTCTTTTCCTGCCCAGGATGGGCTTTTATCACTGCTTATTTTTAGGGCCTTGCCATGATTGGCACGTTTCTGTGCATGCTCTCAACTCCCAGTGTAGTATAGGTAGCTATACTGCTGGGATTAAAGTCTACCCACTGAACCTTTCTACCAGGGACATTGTTGAGTGCAATTGCATTATTCTTTGTAAAGAACAAGTTTGCACAAAATGTGATTGGGCCATGTTATAACTGTTCTCTTCTGATGAACACTGTTTTATTTTTGCATCTTTAAAAACTATTTTGCAATATCAATACTCTACTTGTATCATTCACTTTGTGACTTTGGTCTTCTGGT
The DNA here is from genome assembly GCA_033980235.1 of Diadema setosum. Taxonomy (NCBI): domain Eukaryota; kingdom Metazoa; phylum Echinodermata; class Echinoidea; order Diadematoida; family Diadematidae; genus Diadema; species Diadema setosum. Next base: position 24,124,390 of record CM067067.1, on the reverse strand, counting down.
ATTCGTTTTGTGAGATAGTGCACTTATGTCATATTTGAAAAAAAAGTTCTTACAGCTCCTTAAGAATGCCATCTGAAAGTGATTAAAGGCAGAAAAGACAGGAAAGTAGCCATTCCCAACATTCTAAACTGACACTATCCCAAACATGACTGAGGGTCCAACTTTAGGTATGATTAAAAAATTGTTTTTGTTTATCTTTTTTGTATATTTCCTAAGGCACTTACGGCATAATGTGCAGCCAGATGTGCAAGTGTGAGAATGAGGCCGAGTGTCAGGCGGACTCGGGGGTGTGTTCATGCAGACCTGGCTGGCAGGGAGAATTCTGCAACGTGCCCTGCAGTGAAGGGTGGTACGGCACCAGATGCAACCAAGAGTGCACCTGTCTGCACGGTAGCCTCTGCCATCATGTGACGGGAGAATGCACCTGCACACCAGGCTTTCATGGAGAGAACTGTGCTCTCACCTGCAGTCAATGGCGCTACGGGGCAAACTGCTTTCAGAGCTGCCAGTGCGAACACGCCGTGTCGTGCGACGCAGGCGTGGGCACGTGCATATGCGAGGCGGGCTGGACAGGAGAGAGGTGTGACACAGCCTGCCCTCAGGGGTCATACGGCTTGCACTGCCAGTCCAACTGTAGGTGCACAAATGAGGCAGTCTGCAATCCTGTTGATGGCTCATGTACCTGTCCAGCTGGATTCCAAGGACAGTTTTGTGAGGAAACCTGTACCAGTAAGTTTGTCTTCCAGTGTATAGGGCCTACCCATTGAGTGTCAGTATCATTCTGTGTTTTGTGTACTGTAGGTCTTCTCTGCTATATATTTTGTGAGGATTTTATATTTGCAAATTTTATGATTCGCATGCCATTGGCAAATTTTTACAAAATTATTAAATCTGATCCCGACATAAATGCATCATGCATGCATACTTTTCTCTGTTCATTACTGTACTCCATTTTTAATTGCAAATTTAACCACCTGTGAAATTGTCAGAAAGTCCAGATTTGCGAAAAATTAGACTTGCTATTAAATACAGTATTCATCGCATAATCGGGCATCTGATAATCGGGAACCTCGCTTAAATGACATACACTTCCCAGAAACATTTCCAATGCATGTTATTCTCACTGGATAGTTGGGCGGGGACCTCTGATAAACGGGACAATTCTTCTCCCCTACATGTAAGCAAAGCCATGTGCAGGGAGAGCTAGAGGGTCGCGCCGAGGGGTAGCGTGGTTGTGTATTCATGTACATGTACAGTACGTCAGTATGCATGTGTATGTGTGCACTACATGTACATGTCGTATATGCCGTTAGTGTATGGTGAGTGCTCATCGCGAAATCGAAATCGGGCACCCTGCTTAAAGGGGCTGTGTTTGCTACTCCCAACCTGTCCCGATTATGTGATGAATACTGTATATGGCTTATACAGTATAGCGCTTTATTAGAATAAAATATTCGCTCTCATTGAGCCCTTTGTTATCCATATATTTGATCCACATGTCAATTTTATCACTGTCTGTCTGTATATATATATATATATATATATATATATATATATATATATATATATATATATATGTACCACTCAGTCTCCCTCTCTTTAGTATATCTATATCTTCCTCATTTGCAGCATTCTGTATAGTTTTATTTGATGTCACTTTTGTGTGTTTGTTTATTTCGTCATACTCTTTAGACAATAGGTTTGGTGTGAACTGTGCCAGTGAATGCCAGTGCGACCACGCCCACTCCTGTTCCCCATCATCTGGTGAATGTTTCTGCCTTCCGGGCTGGACTGGGGAGTCGTGTGACAGGCCCTGCAGTGAGGATTACTATGGCGATGGATGCAACTACACCTGTTCCTGTCAAAATGGCGGGTCATGCAACCATGTAGATGGGGGATGCACATGCTCAGAAGAATGGGTTGGGGACCAGTGCGAGATATCATGTAACACTTGTGAGTTTAACTGCCTGATGGAAACCTGAGAAAGTGTATTATTCAACTGTATTGCAATCATGCGATTAGGATATGTGTGGATATATGACTATATTTATGTGATGCTGGATATGACTATTTTTATGTGATGCTGGATGTAAACTGTCAGCTGCCACTTTTCTGGTCGTCAAATCAATCTTGAGATCAGATTATGCCTTACATTCATCCTATGCAAACTGTAAAATCATTGAAAATGAAAGAGGTTTTCACAATTGTTTCAGTGTGTATATTTCATTTTGTCTTTGCAAATATGGAATTGAGAGGTTAAAATAATATTGGGTTCAACATTCTGTTCATGTTTTGTAGCAGTGTGTGGTTAGTTTAGCAACCCTTCATTGCTCTGTAGTTGTTCGTATACAGCAGTTCCTCACAAAAAAAAAAAAAAAAATTAATTATGTGTTCATTTTGTCATTCATTTTCACTATTAGTTGGTTTTGCAGCTGTATTCAAATGTGATGCAGAATATATGGCAAGTAGTCCATTCACTTCTCTATACTTGATAGTTTAACCTATTAAGCAATGTCATTGTATCTATGTTGCATTGGTTGATGCAGTGGCTGGACATGTTCTTGGATGCCGCCCTCGCTGCCAGTGTAATAATGGCGGCACATGTTACTCCGGTAGTGCAGTGTGCATCTGTCCTCTTGGCTGGACGGGTGACCAATGTCAGGAGGCGTGCCCTGTGGGACGTTACGGCCAGAACTGTTCCCAAGAGTGCGACTGTCAGAATGATGCCCTGTGTGAGAGATTCAGCGGGGAGTGCGAGTGTCAGCCAGGCTGGCGGGGAGCATTCTGCTCTTTGCCCTGCCAACCTGGAGTCTACGGTACTGGATGTCGGCGTGAATGTTCCTGCATAAATGGGGCTTCCTGTCATCATATCACAGGTCATTAAATGGTTCAATATTTTTGTAACTACAATGTAATAATCCTTTCCCAAAATTAATCTCATCAATGACAAGTTGTCATAGATGTGACAAGCTACTGAAATCCTTGCATCTGATTGGCTGAGAGCAAATTTATCATAGAAATGTGGCAGTTGTCACTGATGACAAGTTTTATGAAACAAGCCCCTAGTCAACATCTTTTGCCTCCTCCATCCTTTCTTTATATTCCTGCTGAAATTCTTGTGATCTCAAAAGACCTGACTAGTGTACAAAAAGATATACCAGATGATATTCTGTTAAATACTCGTCCAGCTGTGATATCATTTTTTTTACTGTTTAACAGTCTTGTATCACACAGGGAAAATGGTATCCAAAAAAAGTCATCCAATGATTAGCCCTCACTATAAAATGGTGATATGGATCCTTATCGAATGATTGGCTGAGAGCAATTATGTGACCAGTTTTTCATTTTGCCTAACATGCCCAGCGGACATTAGTCTTTGCCATTGCCCGCATACTGACGACCTATTTCTGTTAATGTAGGTAACAAGAAGGTTTTGATTCTGACAGTATGCTTGTTTCCTGGCGTTTGTAGGTGAATGCAATTGCACCCCAGGCTATACTGGTCACCACTGTGAGGAAGAGTGTCCAGAGGATAGATACGGACTCCAGTGCCAGTTCCCTTGCGAGTGTGAAAATAAGGCGGTGTGTCATCCCGTGGACGGGGAGTGCATCTGCCAAGCAGGATGGCAGGGTACACGGTGCTCGGACCCCTGCGATGAGGGCTTCTATGGTGTCCAGTGCGAGGAGGCATGCCAATGCCAGAATGGGGCTGCGTGCAATCACGTTAACGGACGGTGCACGTGTACCGATGGCTGGATCAGCGACTTCTGCGACACGCCCTGCGACCGTGGCTTCTTTGGGGAAAACTGTGAGGAGCGATGCTCCAACTGTGTTCAGTACAACTGCAGCCACATAGACGGACGCTGCCTGACTTCAAAGTGCAAGTCAGGACGATGGGGCACAAAGTGTGAACATGTGTGTCTCTGTGAAAACGGAGGTGTCTGTAATGCCAAGGATGGCTCCTGCCTGTGTCCGAGGAAGTTTGAAGGCGATCTTTGTGAACTTGGTATGATATTTTATTATTATAATTATCATGATTATGATTATTATTATTATGACGATGATGATGACGATGATGATGATGATGATGATGATGATGATTATTATTATTACTATCATCATCATCATCATCATCATCACCACCACCACCACCACCACCACCATCATCATCGTCATCATCATCATCATTATTTATTGGACTAGGTAAAGAATAATTTATAGGATACATATCATAAACATTACAAACATGAAACAAAAACCAGAATGAACATTACGTAGGGATACAACTGTACGCAACATCGTACATGTACACGTTACACAAAATAATAATAGATAATATTGAAGAATAATGTGAATAGTGAAGAATTGTAAATCACTACTAATTCTACAGAATGACTTCAGCCAGTTGTCTACCAGTTCTACTCTTATCTCATTTACAAGTGAAATTAATGATAATTATATAGCTTTGCTATATAGATAATGTTGTTTTTTTCTCACAATTTGTTGTTAAAGTCCTGCTTTTCCGTATCTCAAATAGTGCAAGCCTTCCATAGAAGACATCACTCATTAGTCCCAGCAGTACACCTAACCTGTCCTATTTGCCATGTTGACAACTAATATGATTTTGTGTACATGTAAATATACACCAGTACTTATCTACCTCTCGCCCCCAGCTTCTTTCTTAGCCAATGATCCTGAAAATGAGGTGGTCATTAGCACCACTCCATCTGTAGGAAGGAAAGCAAAATCATCAGGTGAGTTGCTATGAAAACTGTGCTTTATTTTCATGCCCAGTATGAATCTCATCAAATGTATGAAACTCACATTTTAACCTGTTCATTACAAGAAAGTGATATACCAGGCACCTGTGGCATCAGTTCCAGATAATGTAGATAGGAGTATTCACATGTCTGCATGTGTGGCCTAAATTCATGTTTGCACTATGCTGACCAGAAAAAAGACTGGTCAAGAGATCAGAGTTTCTCATAGCAATAATTTTCTTTTTCTATATCAAAACTGCATGTTTTATTTGTCTAACTTGCCTTTTTCCAATTCAGTAGTGTGCTTGTTTTGCAATAAAACTTGTATGAAAACTTACGTAGCCACCAAGGTTGAGCTCACTAGATTTTGACTTTTGCTGACTCCATTTGGATGCCTTTATAGTGTATATTGAAAGGGTAATTTGTATGTCCATCAGCGCATGCTCTATTTGTACCTCATGATCTGATCAATATTTTTGCATTGTTCAGTGGCACATGCAGTTGACCATAAAAAGAGGATACATTTATCACTTGACTGCTTTCGCACAGGTCGATTTAATACCAACTTGTCAATTCTCTGCTGATGGGCAAAAAGAATCTTGTTTGGGGACACTGAAGGCTCTCAGAGAATTGTGGGAAGAACGCCGCGGGTAAAACTTTCTGTACTTGTTATCCCCAAGGGATATTGGGAGCACAGTTGCTAATGGCCATAGACAACAAAATATAAGCGTCATTTTCTCTCTATTGAGATATAAAACTTATGATCATCTGTGTACATATACCTGTAGGAGGTGAGCAGGGGCAGATCCAGGAATTCCATAAAGGGGAGGGGGGCGCAAAAAAAAAAAAAAAAAAATCTGGTACCACTTCCGGGTTTAATCAGCCGACAAGCGGGAAAAATGAAAGACCTTCCGTGCTGTTTCTCATGCCACTTCAGGGTTTAATCAGCTGACAAGCGAAAAATAAAAAATAAACTAGAAATGTCGCTATGGCGATTGATGCCTCCGCCATAATGCATGATTCTCCCAATAGGCGTATAGTACAATGTCTTCACAATGTGTGATCCATGACAGTTTCACATAACTGGCAAAATATTGAAATGACAGGTTTGTCAGAAATGTCTTGAACTGGGTTTGCTTTAATTTTTTGAATGCAGGTACACATATATGGGGAATTGAGAATTTTTACTTGAATTCTGACAGACCTTTTTATTAGTTTATGCATTGAGTAATTTCCAAGGTATGAAGAAAGAGTGTAATGACCGTACAAAATGGATTTTTTTTTTTTTTTGGGGGGGGGGGCATTGAAACCTGGCCTTTGACCCTTAACCTTTGACCTTTGACCTTCAGGCTGGAAATTTCCCAGAGAATCTCCATTAGGTAATGCATGTATTAATCTTTGAAACTAATAATGCAAGCATTGCATATACTAGTATATGAGCCCTGACTATTGACCCATGACCCCTAAATTCCCTAGATAATCCCTGCCAGTCAGTACATGCATATGTACCAAGTTCCACGAAGATACATTGAACCATTTGCGAGAAAAGTGATATTGCAACATTTTCACCTAACCTTTGACCTTTTGATCTTTGACCTTATGACATGAAACTCTCTCTGGAGAATCTCTACGCAGTAGTACATGTCCACTTTAAGTTTCAAGAAAATACCTTTGGGCATTGCATAGATATGGGGGAAATTGCAATATTTGTAGCATTTGACGTTGACTGTTTGACCTTTGACCTCTTGCCAATGTCACTAAAATCTACTCAACTAATTGTCCTATCATACATCATCCTTGGACCAAGTTTGGTGAAAGCTGCTTCATCCAGTTTTGAGTTATCACATAAACAGATAAATTTTAGGATTTGACCTTGATCTTTGACCTTTGACCTCTGTCCGATTTCACTGAAAAACTAATCAAGTAAGTGTCCCATTATACATCATCCTCCAACAAGTTTGGTGAAATTTGCTCTATCCAGTCTTGAGTTATCGCGTAAATGGATACAATTTCATGATTTGACCTTGACCTTTGACCTTTGACCTTTAGCCGATTTCACCCAAAATCTAATCAAATAATTGCCACATCATACTTCATACTTGGACCAAGTTTAGTAAAATTCCAGTAAATATTACTCAAGTTATTACGTAAACGAAAGGGGACGGACGGACGTACGGACAGACGGACAACCCGAAAACATAATGCCTCCGGCACCACTTCGTGGCGGAGGCATAAAAATAAAAGGCTTCAGCGTAATTTTCATAAGAACAATGGAAATCCCTGTTCACCCCCCCCCCCCCCCCCCCCTCCACTGATCTGCCACTGGGTGAGGACTCTATTAACAGTTGAACCTCTCGTATACGGACAAGTCGGGACCGGGGCTCATCCGGATAAGGGATTTGGCCGGATACGGGAGACTCAATGCTTTATACATGTACATAATTATACATACACAAGTACTGATGTAGCCCATTGTAGTACCACATGTAGTAATGTGTATACTGCAACCTTTTCATTGTTACATTTGGGGATGTTTGGGGATGTTAAAATGTCTGAGGGTAAGCAATTTGGAAGGAAATTTGATGTAATGTATGTTAATCATGTTGGAAGTAATATGTAATTCATGTGTGTTTGTGTAGGAGTTCTCAAGGATTTGGGAATCCCCCTTTCCTCCCGTAATTATTAAAAAAAAAAAAATCACGGCGAGATTGCGTCCGTATAATAGAGAGATCCAGATAAAGGGAGGCCGGATAATAGAGGTTCAACTGTGCTTGTTTGTAAAGGTTGATGTGAATGTAAAGTTACAACTCAGTTTTCAGACATAGCATCAAGGCCAGGGGACTACAGGGAGGCTGCATCAAGTCTGCATGATATCATGAGTATATTAAAGTCCTCATCTCCTCCCGTAGCTCTTGTTTTTTAAATGAAATTATGGTCTGTTCCACCTTTGAGATGGTGTCATCACATCTTTATCCTTCTTCCTGTTTGTGTGTTTATACATTTTCAGCAGCCAGCCTGGGAATTGGCATGTCAGTTGCCATCATAATCATCATCATCATCATCGCAATAGTCCTTGTTATGTTTATTCGGAGGCGCAGAGTGAAGAACCATACCTATCGAATCGATGAAGACCCTTGTAAGTAGTAAACAGTACATCAAATGTAATTTCTGGGTCTGCAGGGTAACTTGACAATCATTACATGAACATGATAACAGTAGAAGGTCAAGATCAAGGGCAAAGATCACTTTCTTTTGGTAAAAGAAAATAATATTCCAGCTATAACTTTATCAAGGAATGTCCAGTGGTAATTATTTCCAGTAAAAAAGATAGGCATGAATAAACAATTTGAAACATTGGTAATGATGGGGAAGATATGTGTATCAAGATTGTAAATCAAGGTCAAAGGTCACCAGAATTTGGTTAAAATGTCATTTCTGGGCATACATTCCACTAGGTACTTGTAAGTCCAATGCTAATTTTATCTTGTTTAGTGTAGTGGAGTCAAAAGGGGCCTGAGCTTTCGATCCTAGCAGAATCTTCGTCAGAGGCAAAATGACAAACATGCAGGGAAAGCAGGGAAAGTTTATTTATTTTTTTTATTATTATTATTATTATTATTATTATTATTATTACCATTTTTATTCGCTTTTTCATTTTTCAATTTCATTTTGTTCTTCCTTTGTGCTTTTTTCCATTTACAGACCCTTTTTCCCCCAATTGATTCCTTCCTGTAGTCCGAGTCTCTTTTATACAGCCTTTTTCTACCTACACACACACACACACTTGGTTTTGTTTGTTTACACATACTTGTGCTCATCTTGCCTTGCCTGCCTTTTGTGTACTTACAATGTATACAATTTTCTCTCCCCCAGTTTTTCATATGTGCTTATTTTATTTCTTTTATCAATATTCTTTTCATTACTGTTATTTCATTGTCATTATTATTACTGTGTGTGTATATGTACACACTTTGATATGTTTGATTTCTTCACCTTGTTGCCTCCTCCTGGTACACCTTTCAGGGCTCACTGTTTGCTCAGCCCACCCCCCCCCCCCCCTCCCTTCCTTTTGCTGTTGCTTTTTTCACTCTTTCCCTTTCTTTATCCCTCTGGTGTTCCCTATCTTCTTTGATGTTGCCTCCCTATTCATCCTTTTCCTTCATTGGTTGCCTCCTTGATCCTCATGATCATCACTGACCCCCCTCTGCCTTTTGTCTGTCCCCTCTCCTCTGCCTATTGTCTGTCCACCCTCCTGCTTTAATCCCCCTCCTTTTACCTGTTGGGCTCCTTGCCCATGACCTCCCACCCTCTCCTTTGTTTCTTTGTTCTGTTGACCCAGCTTGTCCCTGTCTGTTCTTGTTGTGTAAAGTCCTTATATGTGATTGCTTTCCCTGCATGTTTGTCATTTTGCCTCTGACGAAGATTCTGCTAGGATCGAAAGCTCAGGCCCCTTTTGACTCCATTTTACTCCATTGGCTCGCCTTTATTGGATAAGCAGTTTTCAGCAGTTTTTTTTTGCTACATTTTGTTTAGTGTAGGTATAATGATTGAAGTAAATTGAAAAAAAAAAAAATTGCTGTGTGCAGAGATGTAACGTTATACCCAAAGTAGGTCATTTGTTGGTCAATGGTCAATGAACTTTGTCAAAGGGTAAATGAAGGGCCATGTACATACTTCTGGCACATAATATCCTGACTGCATAAGAAATAGATGTATCCCTGCATATCATTTTAAATGCTTTAGTTTCTATTTGAATTTTGTGAGAGATATTCAAATGTCACAGTTAATGTAATCCATGTAGCTGGACCCTGATATGAATACAAAGGAACCAAGAAAATAGGCAACTGAAAGACAGTTAGTCTCAGACTTATCATATTTCAGGCATTCTTCATTTCACGGAAGTTTCTCATTTTCATGTCAATTCAGGTCTTAAAAAAACAGTGATTTGATAGTTTTGCACTAAAAAAGGGTATTCATTTATTGTCAAATTGAGGTTCCATGTGATTATGTGATATTTAATGAATTTATATGACAATGTATATATACTTTACGAATCTTGACTCTTGTGAAATTAAGATTCATGCCAACATTCCTGGTTATACAGAAGATGTAACTTACACGTATAGGAGAAAGTAGGTAATCATTCAAATCTTTCTCTTCTTGAATGGATTCCAGCCTGTTTGATTTTTTTGTTGTTGTCTTTGTGGCATTTAACATTTCCAGCTTACATAATGGGAGAAGGAATTGACGACCTACCAACGGGAGATCACAACGGAACTTTTGAAGAGGTCAGGATGACAAGCATGACAAGGCAGAGTTCAGTGGACAATAGTGATGAGAGGGAGTTGATTGGCTCGTTAACACCGGAGCAAAAGAATGTTGTCAGGTAAGCATTGTTACGTTTTTAGAGAGACATCCCTTTGAGTGCAGTATTTATACTCCCTTTATTTTCCCATCCACTGCCAGTAAAGCGAAACCACATGCCAAGTTTCTGCCATATTGCATAACAGCCTTTATACAAAGTACAATGTAGCTCATGCCTCGCTACTTTTGTATCTTTGTAGAAAAAGAGATGTTCAAGACAAAGCAAAGATTTATCAGTGATGAAGTACGTAGAGGCATGAATGGTAGACACCAACCACCCCTGGGTAACATGCCAACAAGCTTATCTATTATGTGCTCAAGTTGACACACAATTATTGCATACCTAGTATACTGTATCATCACAGCTCTTGTCAAGTACATCTGAATGCTGGATGAAAGAAATTCAGCCACATTTCATGTAACGAACATACTAGGAATAAAAGATCAAATGACCGATCTTTCTCATTCCTTTAAACTTTTCATATCTCAATCTTCTTTCAAGGTACTGTACACATATCCTTTCCACACATTGCCTCTTTCTACAATTACAGCCCCAATTTTGCTGTTATGTTGAGCCAGAACAAATAAAATGTTTCAGTATGCCATGCTTTAACAGATTTTCTACAGGAGGAAACACATGGCTGTGAATAAGTATAATCATGTCTCCCATTACGCAGGACGGCAAAGCGGGAAATGCAAGGGCCCTCTCCCCAGGGTATCATCAACAATGCCTACACCGTGGAGGTCTAGAGAAAATCGCAATCTCATTGGACTGTGAAGTGCCTCAGAGCCTTCCCCCCGTGAAGGACGCAACAATTGATGACATTCCTGTTTCGAAAGGCAGCAGTTTTATACTGCGTAGTTGCACAGGAAACAAAATGTGCAAACACATGTCCACCAAGTATTGATGGCCTGCTACACACATTACATTGTTAGCTTTCGAGTTTTATAGCTCGTCTCATTCGCTTCATTTAAAAGTCGATGCTGGGTAATTTTAAAGTTACAAAAATTAATTTTGTTGTTGTTTGTCAGTGTTTTGTATTTTGTCTGTTTGGTTGTTGTTGGTTTTTTTTTGCTTTCATTTTAAATCCATGTGATGATTTACTCTCTAAACATACCATAATACATAATTATTGATTGTAGTTATGTGGAGTTATCACAATCATTGTATTATATCAAAGCTGAAATTGCTTCTTTCAAAATCTCATTTTGTACTGCAAAAATCCTGTCTGGCAACTTTGGGTTTGTTTTGTGATGCGAGGTCACAAGTATGTTAGTCTTTCATTTGTAGAATATAGCCAAATGTAGCATGTAGCCATTAATTATTCATGCCTCGGATTCAAGCAAATTACGCAAATACTAATGCATATACACATACCTCGGTCCATGTGACAATTTCTTCCCGTTCAAATATTCAATACAATTGTAGTCACTGCGTTTATGACAATTGTAAAATCATATTCCCAGCATGAATTCAATATTGCATCCAATGCTAATCACCACATGTTAGATGAAGAACGACAACAAAATAGAGGAAAGTTTGTGTTTTAGGATTCAAATACAGTACAACATGTACAATTGCAATCTCATTGATTACAAGTCTATGATGTGGACAGTTGCTTGTTTTATGCTCGCAGGGCAGAGTATCATTGTCATGCATGCAGTCATCTCATCCATCACCTTGACATACAATTGAGAGAATGTATTTTGTATTAGTTTGTCTGCAACCTGTCAGTGCCATCAAAAATACTCTAGGATGCATATAAGAAAATTATAAGAATTGACAAAAGTGTAGATGGAAGTGAATGAATGTGAAATGCTGTTGGGTTGTGCATATCAAAGCTGTGTAGTAGAGCTGTGCATGTGCAACATCATGACGTGTGAAGTAGAAGACCTGCAGGTCTTGCCTTTTCTTGCCCCTAACAGTCCTGTTTATTATGTCATAATCTACTTTTCAATTTCTACTTTGTTGCTGTTTTACATATTTTTTGCTTCTTTGTCATGGTGATACAAAATTGGTCTGTGACTCTCTATGTTGAGACATTGTCTGAAATGCTGTATGATATTCTCATGTCAAAAGTAGAGACAACCAAGTAATAAGACAGATTCAGAGTAGTATTACAGTACAACTGTAGTTAAAGTGATTATGTGACCTGTGGCATGTTTATGCAAGGATTCCTATTCTTGTTCACAACAGGACATAGGAGATGTAATAAGTCTATGCAACATGCAATATCATCAGATACATAATGCACAGTCGTGTCTTTAAGATCTTTAAGCTCTTTAAAAGCAGATCATGTTCATTCACTATACATTCTCATCTTTGCAATATCTACTTTGCCCATAATCTTTTTGTAAACTCTCCTCTCTTTTCCCCCCTCTCCCTCTTCCCTGTCTGTCTGTCTGTCTTTTTTACCCTCTCTGTTGACTTCAAGTCGTATAAAATATACTCGTGACTTTTATTGTTTAGTATTTACAATGTAACTGCACTACTCTGCATGGTATGATGTATTTTATATCCCTGTATGAGAAGATATATCTCTGCTTTATCTTGGTCAATCAAATTGCACCAATGCCTTTGTATCAAACTGTACATATCTCGCTGTCTGCAGCAATTGTTGTGTTTGCATGTCCTAAAATGATATTCCAATACATTGTTTTCTTTTTGTGTGCTACTACATTCATCTGAAATATTGTGCCTTTAAAGTACTCTTGCCTTTATCTGTAAGTACTCTTGTATTTTCCACAATGAATTTAATGGCACTAATCCTTCATTGCCACTTTGTGTCAGAAGAAGTTTTTAATAAACTAGACATTTCAGAATCAGAAAGAAATTCCTGATTTGTTCATGTGTGAAGGAGTGTTAGGATACTGTAAAAGAGACAAAAGGTTTTGTTTTTGTTTTTGTTTTGTTTTTGTTTTGTTTTTTTAAACTTGAATTTCTTTCCAAGAAGAAACTAGAAATGTCGCTATGGTGACTGGTATGCCTCCGCCATAATGCATGATTCTCCTAATAGGTCTATAGTACATGTGGACAATGTGTGATTACATTTTCACAAAATTGGTAAAATATTAAAATCACATGTTTGTCACAAATTTCAAAAGTGTTGAATGTTCACCTTCCTTGACCTAGGTTTAATTGGATGAATAGGAGAGCATGCATTTGGGGATTTATGGACTTTAACTTGACTTTGACCCTCTCATAAGTTCATGCATTGAGTAATTTTCAAGGTATGGAGAAAAAGTGCAATTTCTGTATTGAATAGTAAATTGTTACCATTTTCATGTGGCCTTTGACCCTAAAATTCATAAGAGACTCGCTGTCAGGCAGAACATGCATAAATATGTACTAAGTTTCAAGATACGTAACTTGAGCCACTTCCGAGATATGGAGGAATAAGTAAGTTCAGCACTTTCACTTGATCTTTGACCTTTTGACCTTTGACCTTTTTGGCAAAAAAAAAAAAAAAGAATTCCCAGAGAATCTCTATTGGATTATACATGCATACACCAAGTTAAATAAAAAAAATAATCCTGCTGGCACTGAATAAATATGAGGGAAATAGAAAATTTTTGGAAGTGTTGCCCTTGACCTTTGACCCCATGAACCCCAAATTCCCTAGATAATAACTGCCAGTCAGTACATGCATATATACTATGTTCCATGAAGATACAATGTACCTTGAACAATTTCCAAGATACGGAGAAAAAAGTGAAATTTTAACATTTTTACTTGACCTTTTGACCTTTGATGTCATGACCCCCAAACTTTCACCAGAGAATCTTAATTGGGTAATACATGTATACACTAAGTTTCAAGAAAATATCTTCAGGCATTGCATAGATATGGGGGAAATAGTGCAATTTTAAGCATTTGACCTTGACCTTTTGACCTTTGATATTGAGAAAGTGCACCCAAAAGTTGATAGGCACAACTTCAACCCCTAATACACATTGTATACATGCCAAGTTTCATTAGGATACCTCAAAAGGTTTTTTAGTTATGTTGTCAACAAAATTCATTACGGACGGACGGAAGGACGGACAACCCGAAAACATAATGGCCCGAATTCACGAAGGTCGTACAAATGAAACCATGGTTTATAAACCATGGACAAAAACCATGGAGCGCCAAGTGTCGCACAGAATATTTCGTTACCAAATTGGTCATTTCGTCGACAAAATGACCGTTTCGTTAACGAAATTATCAGTTCGTGGACGAAATTTTCATTTATAGTTACAGAATGTTGTCATTTCGTCACAAAATATTAATTTCATCGACGAAATGACTGATTTTGTAACGAAATATTCCATGCGACACTTGGCGCTCCATGGTTTTTGTCCATAGTTTAAACCATGGTTTCATTTGTACCACCTTCGTGAATTCAGGCCAATATGTCCGGCACCACTTTGTGGCGGAGGCATAAAAACCCACAACAATTGAAACATACAATCATTTTACACAACCATTATGTATAAAATCCTCACAATTAATGAGTCTGAACAGGTAAGCTGTTACCATGGTAGCAGCAAGTGAAAGTGAATGTTACATCATCATGGGAGGGGCTCTCTGGAAGATATGACTGAATATTGCATATTCATCACTCACAACATGTGGTACCATGCTAGAGTGTGGACAGAGGAAATCACTTCTTAGGAATATCCATTCTTGCAGTGTCTGCAGATTAAAAAAAAATGGTTTTGGAAATAGTTGAGGACCATGAAGGGAAAATCATGTTTGGGGCAATACAGCACGGAATAATGCAAATGTTCCAGACCCGCACTATACCTTGTACTTACAACAGAAACACATGTGCAGTTACATGTATTAGCAAATAAGTTCATCGGCAGATTATTATGTCTGTTTGATTTGTGACTTCCATCCATTGATCCATCTATCACCCATCAATCCATCCATCCATCACTCATCCATCATCTATCTAGCTACATTGTATCATTCCATCCATCCATCCATCCATCTTCCATTAATCAATCCATCATCCATCAATCCATCATCTATCCACCCACCATGCATGCATGCCTGCATCAATCCATCCATCCATCCATCCATCCACCAAGCATGCATGCCTGCATCCAGCATCCATCCATTATCCATCCATCCACCATGCAAGATGCATATGCATGCATTCATGATTGCCTGCATCCATCCATCCATCATCCATCTATCCGTCCATCCATCCATCCATCCTTCCATCCACCATGCATGCATCCATCCACCATCAATCTATCATCCATCATCCATCTATCCATTTGTGTATCTCTCTTTTACGCATCACTCTACCATCTCTCTGTATAATATTTCCTCACATCTTCCTTCTGTGTTTTATCTCATTTGCATGTTTGTGAGACAAAAGTTATGACAAGTGCACGAACTGATTCTCCTTTTTTTGTCTCCAAATATATTTGTCTGACTCTATTGGCATGTGCAAACAACTGAATTAAACCGTGTGGAAGAAACTGTGCAGCAAAGATTAATATATGTACAATGTACAATTAAACCATTGTATTTACACTGTATATGCATAACAAGGCAAGTGCCAAAATGTGTCTCACCCATTCACGTAGAAGAAATTAATGTTTTTCTAAGTCCCGGAAGTTCATTGACCCCGCCTATGACCTTTGACCTTATGGTGACCTTCAACTCCCCAAGGGACATTTAACAGCCAAGTTTGGTCACAAACGGACATATGGATCAAAAGTTATGAGCCATAATCGAAATGCGCTGTAAAAACTTCACATTGGGCCCTAAAAGTTCATTGACCCCTGCCTGTGACTTTTGACCTTGAGGTGACCTTCATGTTTGGTAAAATGTGTAACTTTGTATTTAACCACTCTTCCCTCCAAGTTTGATTGAAATTTAAGTCCTCAGTAGAGGGTTATTCAAGTTTTTGTAGTGTTACGGACGGACAACAGACAGACAGACGCCGCAGCTAGGCGATCCCTTAGTCTCCCCGCACCTATGTTGGGCTCGACAAAAATGCACCTGGGCCCCATTTCGTAAAAGATGTTAGGATAGCAACTCCTGCTGGAATGACACCTTCCAACAGCAACAGCCAATCAGGAGGCTGGATTCTTGTCGTTACCATGACAACTGTCATTCCAGCAAGAGTTGCTATCATATCAACTTTTTTATGAAATGGGGCCCTTGATGCAACCCTGTTCATACGCTTACCATTTGAGAGCCAAAGTTAATTGAACTTTTGAAGTGTATGCACAATAAGGGCTGAAATGAATGATTCATAGATGCATATGATTTGGTTGAAACCCCCCCCCCCCCTTAAGATGATAACAAGCCAACCAATTCACCAGTATTTACTGAATACTTTTCAATACAGAATCCAGTTTTTCCAGGGTATCGCATCTTGCTTTCATGTATTACATGGAGGAATGCATGTACATTGGTAAATCAGTGTACTGATTAGGGTATGATGAACAGTTTACATAGCAAAGGGGGTGCAGCAAAATGGGAATTTATGTCGCACCATTTCCATGCCAAACCCAGTATAAGTTTGCACGTGGTATCAAGATTGTTCAAATCTATATTGCCTGGATCCACTGCACTCACACATTATACAAATGTATTGGTTGTATAAACAGCACTCTGTTGATGTGTTCATAATCATTCAAGGAGTACATCTGCATATAATATGTTAAGATAAACAGGGAAGATGATCACTTCAACCAATTGGCAATGAACCACAGCAAACTTTGAACGTTAGATAATTTCTCATAGCGTGAAATACAATTGAATAAACAACCATATCACCGCAGAAACTCAACAAAAAGTTTCACGAACTTACACCCTCATACAAGTGTATACATGTACATGTTTTTACTGAAATCTCGGAATGGTCAATACAGTACCCAGATGTAAAAATAGATGATAATAAAATTGTACCATTGACTAAAATCTTTGCAGGGATTGTTCAGTGTAATTTTTGAGGGGGCAGGCCCCAAAGAAAATTAACCCATACAAATCTTTTTCAAATGTTGTACCCTTTGTTATGAACACTTCTTTTCATCTTCAGGATTTTGATCTGAGCCACAAAAGAAGAGGCACACTGATTATTCTGATTTTCCTGTTTTCAGACTTTTGGTATGTTTAGTAGCAGAATGTGAGGCAACACAAATCTCACCTTAGTGCCATAAATATCCTTACACTTGACTCTGTAGCTGCTAATACTGAACACAGATGGGCCAGTCTATCAAGTTGGGTCAACAAACTGCATGTTGTCCAAATAATACAGGTATCAACTTTTTTCATTTCACAATGAAAATCATCTCAAATGCAGTTAAGTTTTGTTGCATCAATATGAACTTTGCCCCCTATTACAGTAATGCATTTTAAAATCAGGAATCTTTCATGGATTTGCCACAATTCAACACATTCATTTTCTGACCTTTGTTACACAGACATCACATTTACATAAATCAAATTGGCAATAAATTCTCCTGTCTGAAATTGTAATACATGTGTTTGGGCAATAAAACTTGGTGTGATACCATTTCCTTTCTGAAGTCAACACTGGCAGATAATCGCTTGTACCTGGTACTGGTGTTAATGTACCAGTATGTCACAAAAACTGACAAAACCCTATGGAATGACCCAGATTGCAAAAGAATGTGTCACAACAGAAATTGTTACAGTGCCTACATGTACATGTATAGGAACTGCTATGTCAATAGTGTGAATATTTTCAGCACAACGGCTTTCGCTATCACACACGGTGCTGTTTGTTATTCTGAAGATTCATTATTCCGAAGGTTCGTTAATCCGAAAATGAAATAGGGTTCGCTATTCCGAAGGCTCATTTATCCGAAAATGAAATAGGATTTATCATTCCGAAGGTTCGTTAATCCAAAATAAAAATAGGTTTCATTATTCCGAAGGTTCATTGATCCAAAAATGAAATAGGGTCCTAACGAACCTTTGAAATAACAAGCTTTGTTTCATTTTCTGATTAACGAACCTTCGGAATAACTAACCTTCGGAATAATGAACCTTCGGAATACCAAACTGTAACCATCACACACACTGGGAGTGGTAGGCACAGAAAATGTACAATGAGGAAGAAGTGCAATGTGAGCAAAATTGTCCTCAAAAACACAAGGCAAAGGAATGATGACAACTGCAAATGTGGTGTATAAGGCTGTACTAGGCACAATGAATGCACCATTAGGCAAGAATTTGCAATGTAAACCACAGGTTCATACCAGCACTTAGGAATGAGATACTACATGTACAAGCTGCTCGGCACTTTTGACATAAATGAAAGTCATATTCCAGTCATAAGTCATAATCACCCACATCCTAAAATGGATGCTTACCAAATGCTAACTCTATGTGAACCAAACATAATGATATGTGCAAGGAAACAAAGTTTTGCAAAATGACACTGTATGTACAAGTTCTAACATCTTCTGCACACAAGCCATGGTTAAATTCATTAATAATGATAATAATCATAATGATGGAGTCTTCCAACGTGTCATGTCTGACACACAGTAATACACTTGGCAAAGAAAGGTGAGACCTCTTTTTGACATTGGTTCATTTGAAAAAAAAAAAACAACAAACAAACAAACAAATTACAATTTACAGGAAAGAAATAAAAGATTCCGAATCTCTCTTAACCTGTTGTGGACGGATTGATTTTGCTACAACACACATTCCCATAGACACCTGCCCGAGTATACTCGGGACTTGTCCTCAATGAGTCAAAAGGTCTCTAGATCCAGGGCATATCTGATGTGTTGCATATTCGCACCATCTGATGTCAATCATGGTCTGAATCCTAAAAACACATTCATATGAAAGGAGGGTTGGTTCCAATAGTTGGAAAGTGACAGTTTCTTCAGTATTACTGTCCAATGTCTCTCGAACTCTCTTCTGATGTACTTTTGGTCCTCGTGCCTTGTGATACGATGCTAGTAGTACTTGTAGCTTCTCTACAAAAGGCAATTTCTTCATTGCACGCTTAACACATTCACTACAATTCACCTTCATATACAATTGTACCATACATGTGGATCGAGAGAATGCAGCAATATTAATAGAACAAGTTTGACAAAAATCTACCAATTGTTCAAAAGTTATGAATTTTTAAAGTTTCTGCACAGTCACTGTTGGGTGAAGACTACACAGTGTATGATGTCACATGCATACAACGTAGAATATACGGAAAATATGAGAATTCTACCAAATTTCATTTTATGAAAAAAGTACACATTCCCTAGACTCCTTACTGAGGTACAATAACTGTATGTTAAGGGTAATATTATTCCCCCTGCCTTCCTTCTGAAAGCAGCGAGTCAAGTGCTCTTTTATTATGCCAAAAAAGTGCAAATACACTGTATCTTGAATTTTCTTTATACAGTATTTTATTTATACCATTTTATGCATGTGACATTGATCACAAGTAATGGCGGCATTGAAACTTTAAAAAAATTATAACTTTTGAATGGATTTAACAATTTTCCTCAAACTTTCAGTGATGTGTTCAGCTAATACTTCTGTATTTTCTCAGTCCTTATGTATATGAAGGTGAACCTGTTCTTCTAACTGTAGCTAGAGCTGTATTACATGTAACATTTCCCATTAAACACAGAATACGTACAAGTGCACTTTTGATATACTGTACATGTATCATACATGTATCATTATGAGCTTGTTATAAAGCATGGTCAGCACTATATACAATGTCCTGTGTCAATATTTACTTCCATCAAAATCCATCTCAAAATATATAGATGCAGATTTTACTATAATGCTGTCTACCAGTGAATGATAAAAGAATATTTCAGTCTTCCATCCATGTGAATGAATCCTCACTTAAGAGTGAATCTGTGGACAATTGGCAGTACTAGGTCAAGGCAAGAAAACCATCCTTCACTTCATAAAAACTGAAAGAACTGGGAAATATACATATGAATACAGTACTGGGATAGGGTGCAGTACAGGTGTACAAAATAAGCAGGGATATCTACACGTATCGACCCTGTAAAAGTTTACAGCATGTTGCATACACAGTGGCGGATCCAGAGTGGGGCACAAGAGGTGCACGCCCCCCTTTATTTATCATTAAAAACAAAAGAAATAAAAAGAAAAAAATGAGATGAAACCCAGAAGTGGCATCAGAAATATTAGTTGCGGCCCCCCTTTACAGAATTCCTCGATCCGCCCCCGATACAGTATTGTACGCATCAAAATGGAGTAGAATAAACCCTGACCCTGTTCATACTGTTAAGCTGCTCTCAACATAATATTGCTTCACATATTTGTCATTTGTTGAACCGAATAAAATACTGATATCAATATTGGTATACACTGTATCATCAAATACTCATGAATGACATCTGGTGGGATCATATTTAGCACATAAAAGGAATCTTGTTAGCACATAACACTTCAAGCACATATTGCATTACAACAAAACTTCACACAATGATCGAGTGCGGCATTTCCGATCAAGCTATCATGCATATACTACTATAAAAATAGAATGTCACACAGCTGGCAGGCAAACTCTTTCATGAAAATCTAGTCAATAAAACACATCTATGATAAATATCTCATCATAAAAATTTACAATTCAAAGAATATCAATATGTACAGTTAAAAAAAAATAATGGCCAGTCAGGGACCATTAATGTAACCAAGAGAGTAGTTCCCTCTTGCTCCCTCTTTGAGCAAGACATGGAATGTTGGCAGCAATATGTGACCGTGCATCAAAAATTCCCATCTCTTGATTTCACCTGAGGACTCAAAAAAAGGTTAAATGGTGTTCTTCTACATTATTCATAAGTTTGGGATCGTAAAATGAATGGGAAAATGGGTTTTCAGCACTTTTTCTACAATCCATTTTTTGTAGAATAGTGTGATTAGGTACACTGTATGTCTTAGAGGCCCCTTTTTATTTCATGAAACTCCTTTGTACACTCTCTATTTTCAACTCTAATAACTTTTGAAAGGATAATGCTAGTGCTCTGAAAGTTGACATTAATCATGGACAGAATGTATTAACCCGTTCCATATGGGAACCTGGTGGCCTGCGTATTAACTCTATGAGGATTTTAGAACTCAGTATGGAACGGGTTAATAGAGCATGCTCAATTTCAGCTTAATCTCATAATCCCTTCATTGTTGTTGCTACAGTCATCTCTTGAAGTAATGTATTTTCAGTTTGAATTTCTTGTATGCATGCCATTTTGTAATGCGCAGTAGAGTAACTATATTATTATAGTAGCTGCGCAATATAAATGTCCTTTATTATTATTATTATTATTATTACAGTGGTTTACATCCTGTTTTGTGTCTCATTCATCGCACAGGTAGTATGGCTTCAATAATGAAGATACTGTTACGCTATATATTTCGCGGGGGTTTTAATAATAATAATAATAATAATTGATATGATTTATATAGCACCAAATCCACTCTGCAGAGTGCTCTATTTTCGCGAATTTCGCGAGTCGGGAGCTATGCGCAAAATTATAAACACGCGAAAATATTACCTTCCAAAATGAATCCCTTGCCTTGATGATACGAACATTTCAGTACTAGTAGGCCCTATACCATGTCACTGCTCTCCGAATAGACCATACTAGCTAAGCTTGTTTACGTACATATAGCACGTCCACGTCTACTTACGAATACTGTAATGTAACGTTAGTTAGAGAGCCAATCCATCATCGCAAAGGGGACCACTCGTCACAAATCTAAGGTTAGCGCGATTCAAAAATGTTGAATTCTAACTAACTAGTTTGGAGAGTTTGGTAAGTTTTTTTCATGCAGTGTATAACTAGTATCATTCTTATTTGCTAGTAAGTTGAAAATTCACACTTTCTTTGCCACTTCATATTTTCTCTGGTCCCCCAATCGCGAATTTAACCACTCGCGAAAATGTGTGACAGCGACAATTCGCGAAAATTTATGTACGCGAAAATTATAGCGTATACAGTAAAGCGCTTGAATAGACCCTGTACTTCGGAGCCTCTTTCTCACTTTACACTTTTCCGGAGCGTGTGCTTTCTTTCCAATATTTAGGTTAGGAGAGTCCATTTAAATTGAGTTATACATCATTTTACAGCTTAGAGTATACTCTTTAAAATCCATGTCTGGCGACTTTTTGCTGGTTTTGTGGTGCAGGGTCACATGAAATGTAGCCTACATGTTTTTGTTCTGTGTGTGTGTGTGTTTTTTTTTTTTTTTTTTAATGAATGAGTTTTGTTTTCATTTCTGCTACATTTACGTTGTATTTCATCAGCACGGACCTGCACAGGAACAACCTCGTGACTGAAGTACAAATAGGTGCCATGCTTAAATAAAGGAATGACATCCATAATGCTAAAATATCAAGTCACAAACCAACCTGTTGGAGCATAATGTACTCTTTGAAGTTCTAGGTTCCTTTTGGTGCAATGATATGCGCACTGATTAGTTTTGAGACCATGACAAATTGCTTGCAAGTAGCATGTGTAGACATTTTCTACAAATATAGAGATTATAATACCTTGCAATATTCTCAAAACTTCTCTCATAACTTGTACTTTGACATACCTAATCTTTAAAACAAACAAACAAAATGTCTCCATGGATGATTTATCTCTCTAGGAAACCTATTGTCTGTGAAAATGCACTTTGTACATGGAGCAACACTACATAAAAATGTCAGACATGTTGTCTAAGAGTTAGATCAGTCAAAAAAGGAGCAAGAATCACATACTATGACAACATTTTCAAGGCTTGTCTGGTTGGAGTGTGTGAAGCACTCACATTCCCCTCTGTAGGAAAGACTGGTCCACTCACGTTGCCTTAATGTGATCTGTTATCCACTTTAATCCAGGCTGTAAAGGTAAAGGGGGAAAAAAATATGGTCAAAACAGTACCATAACAAAGTGTTACTTATCTTGTTAATGTCCCATGTTGTAAAAGAAAATCAGCAGATCTCATATTTCACTCTGACCAATGTGGGATACAACATGAAGGCCGTGAGTGAATGAAACATAAGTGCCCATCATTTCAATTTTAAAAAAATTATGCTTTAATTCTTAATACCTTCAATGGGCCTTGATGGATCAATGATTCACAGGCCATTAGTTTACATTGTTTATGCAAGAACTACAAATGTCGCAACGGCGGTCGCTATGGCAACTGGTACATAAATCTCCGCCACATAGCATTACTCTCCTAATGGGCCTACAGTACATACTGCCAATGTGAGCGGACAATATGACATGACTGGCAAATAGTCATTACCTGGTTGTATACACCAAATTTCATCACAACACATTGAGCCACATTCAAAATATGGAAAACAGGAAATTTCAGCATTTTCACTTGACCTACATCCCCACAGCCCAAACAATCCTCAGATACACTACTTTGTGGTGATGCATAATGTACAAAATTGTATCTAGTACCCAATTTCATTTCACTGCTAAGTGTATCTACACTAAAACCCCCCCCCCCCCAAAAAAAAACAGGATATGGAGAAAATAGTGTTCAGTATAAGCTGTTATTTTCGTGAATTTCACTAATCACTGTTGGACTGCAAATATAACATGCGAAAATATCTCAAAGCGACAAGCCTTAGTGCACTTATAATAGCCTTTGCGACAAAATCACGAAAGAAACATCTTGTGAAAATGTCTGTGACCTCCTCATTCGCAACATTATCTGTATGCAAAAATATCAGCTTTATACAGTAATGTTTGTAAATTTAGTGTATAGAGAATTAATGTCAAGCAATACAAATAGGCCCACTGAGATTAATGAAGACACCTTTTTGAGTCATTTCTGAGTTATGATGGAAAAAAAAGTACAATTTTAGCACTTTATTTTGACCTTTGACCTTACAACTCATAGCTTTCCACAGATTATCTTTTTCTGATTTAATGGGATCATACACAATTCAAGAGACATAATATACACTGTAAAGGGAAATGATGAAATTTTATCACTTGACTTTGACCTTTGAGCATGTGCGCCCAAAAGTTGATAGGCACAGCTTTGTCCACTCATACACATATGATTATCATACGCCAAGTTTTGTTCGGATATCTGGGAAGGTTCTTAAATTATGTCGTCCGCAAAAATGTACATGGATTCAATGAATTGATGCACCAAAGTTTTCCTATCGTTCTTGGTAACATTAGGGACAGAAGGTTGACTTCATGTAAAGAGGCCTACTCTGCAAAAACTACAGTCACAAGTATGCAAATGAACACACAGTGTACCACCATTTTGCACAAATTGAACATGTGGGAATTAATCATCCAACCCTTACCAACAAGAGCTACAGTTATACGTAAATCTAACCTTCATCAAAATGGCAGGGCATATGGGATAGAGCTGTTCTGAAACTGAAGGGGCTTCCTTTAAAATGAGATCACATCATCATCATAATCTATATTGTGTAAGTCAGACAGTGAAGTTAACAATGCAATAAAATATATGTACACATATAGTTAATTGTAGCTGCCAATATTAACAATTCTGAGCCAGTGAGGAAGCTGCAAATCACAATTTTTAATGCCACTACCTGTATTCCTTCACTGGTGATAGCCGAGCAGGCCTGTATCTGCCAGACCCGGTCTCGGATGGTGTGCAGGTTCAGGCCCTCAGCAATCTCGCATGCTGGTGCTGCCCCTACCAGGTCCTGCTTGTTGGCAAACACGAGCAGCGGAACGCCTCTCAACTGCTCCTCCTCGAGCAGATGGGCGAGTTCCTGAATTACCAAACAGATCAATCAGTCAATCAATTAATCGATCAATAAATTACAAACAATTATGTAAAATTTGTATATTTCCTTCAAGATCAAGAGCATTATGAAATACACCACCCTTGCATTTATTTGAGTTAAAAGAAATGACTAGATGAAAACAAAATTATTGTGACGGGAAGAAAGAAAGAACCTTACTGACTTCTTTTGCAATACCATCATTATCAAACACAGTTACCGACAATATCATTCATATTCAGACTCAATCATGTGAACATTGTACAGAGATTAAAAGTTTCAACAGTTTTACCTTTATACATGTCTGGAATGTAGACATTCATGACCAAAGCATTAACACACTCACACACCCACACACACACCAAAAGAAAAAAAAATACTTTGATGCATTTATTAACTCGCTGGTTCCAAGTGTGTATGAACTGAACCAAGTACTGTACTCACTTCTCCAGTCTCCTCAAATCTCTTTGTATCTGAGCTGTCTATGACATAGATTATCATCTCTGTATTTTGAAAGTAGTTCGACCAGTAGGAGCGTATCTTCCTCTGACCTGCAGAAGACAGGGTACAACAGAAAAATGAGAACTGCTACAGTAATCTTCAAGATAATGTTGATGTTACTGGATGCGACTAAAGTACATGTATCATTATCTTTAACTCTTTATGTGACACGTTTGCACGTCCAACTCAGTCAACGGCGTGTCAAGTTCACATATTCTGCTCAAACACACAAACCCACTCAGACCGATCGATGAATCGCCAAATGCCACAGTACAATGAAAGCGCTTCTTACAATTCCATTCCTTCAACACATAAGCCAGGGGTAGGCCCAGGTTTAATGCCAAAATGTATGATACATTGTAGGTGACTACACCTACACGTGCAATATGTATGTGTTCATGCATCACAAAAACCAACAAAAAGTCACACAAACCCATTTTATGTGAGGACTCAAAATAGGTGAAATGGGTCAACTTAGAAACAATTTTTCTTTTTCTACGTGAGCTTATCTATATTTCCTGAAGTAGCAATGCTTATTTACAATAAAAAAAAAAAATTGAGATAATAACACAAATGGAAAATTGTGTCTCTTGTAAGTTCTCTAGAATACTTTTTCTTTCTTGAATAGTGATATATACAGTGTGTTTAATTATGGGTGGTAACAGAGGCTCCTTTTCATTTCTTTGAAACCTGTGGCAACAGTCTTCACTTTCAACTCTAATATTACCAACCTTCAAATGCTGTATGGACAATGCTATTGCAATGAAATCTGTAAGTTTCAACAGTTTAATCTGATAATCTCGTAAAAGTGGTTGCTATGAGGTCTTTTATCCTGTTTTTGTCCCATTTATTGCACAGAGCACCGGTAGGTGAGATTGAACACTTGAATAGACCCTCAAACCTCAAAGCCGCTTCTTGTAATTCTTTCAGAGTGTAGGCCTATAGGCCTACCCTTCATTTAAAGTTATTTCCAGTGGGTTAGAGAAGTCAATCTGTTAAAGCTGAAATTCTGCTTTTCAGAGTCTGCCCTTACTTAAAAGTCAATGTCTGGTGACTTTTAAGGGGTACAGCCTGTACTGTGATGCAGGGTCAAATACAGTACAACCATACAAAACTAGCTAGCTTCCCTTTTTCAATCTGGTGGTTGAGTTTTTATCTTTATTTTTTTAACGATTTTTTTTTTTTTTTAAAATACATGTTGATTTGCTTTCAAATAGTGTTACCTTCAACAGTAAGTCAGGATTTTAATTCGGATATCACTCATGATCAAGATATTCCCAATGGCATGACAACACATTTACAAAGTGGTTTGTAATAAGAAGTGAAAGAAAAAGTCTGACTTTAGAATTATATAAAGAAGAAAACTGAAACCTACCTCCAACATCCCAGAGATTGATATCAATTCCTGCAGCACTGATCGTCTTCACATTGAACCCAAGAGTAGACCTGACATCTGTAACCTCTTCACTGGAGAGGCACATTGCAATGGTTGTCTTGCCGGCATTGTCCAGGCCCAGAAGAAGGACACGCACATTGGTTTTCCGAGAAGAAGTTTTTCTCAATCGTCTGAAAAATGCCAACAACCCCTGCAGAAACATAAATGTAACGCTGTTGGTTTAATAGTGAAAAGCATGTATGAAATAGTCACAGGTGGATTCTAGACATACAGACTAAAGTTTCTGTGACACTTGTGCTTAAACCTGTGCATAAAATCTTAAGAAATAATTCTTGATGAGGGTGATGTCAATGAGATAATTCAGTCAAAACTAGAGTCCAATTGATGTTTTGGCAAAAATGCAGTTAATTTGGTACACTATTGTCCTCTCGCCAGTGTTGCTAAGCAATTATCACAGCTACAGTAAATCTACCAAGAAACATCCCAAGGGTTGAAGTTACCTCCCAGGAATCCAGGGCCAGGGGGTACGTTTGCCCACCTTCCTGGTCTGATCAGACCATTGGGCTATACAAGTACAATGAGATACATTTTGATATAAATAATGTTTCACAAAGAAACACAATACATTTGGATACAAATAATGTTTCACAAAAAAAAAACAAAACAAAAAAAAAATAAAAATCAGACAAGTCTGTCAAAGTATTCTACGGGTCTCATTCGGGATAATGGCATACAATGTCAAAGCATTCGGGATAATGACATACAATGTCAAAGCATGAAATCATCTGCAATATTCAATGAAGGAAGGGATTTTGAGGTGTAAGTAGATACTGTAAAACGAGGAATATTCATGTGCATTTTAATTTCGCGAATTCGTGAGTACCAAAATTTGCGAAATTAAAATGCACATGAAAGTTCTTGTCTACACTCAGCATTGAATGCCAGTGGCGGTTCACGAAAAATTCATGCAGTGAAAAAGGCCGTCGGCTCCAATTCGCGAAAATTTCATGCCACAAATATATCATGTTTTTATACAATTATACTTGCTTGCAAATTATGGTAAAAGGCAATCATGGGTTTTAGGGGACTACATTAATTCAGGCTTCTAACTTCAGCACAGCCCTTAACTCTTTATGTGCCACGTTCGCACGTCCGACTCAGTCGACGGCGTGCCAACTTCGCATATTCTGCTCAACAAACAAAGCCGCCAAAACCGATCGATAAATCGCTAATCACTGCTAATCCCGCGGCACAATGAAAGTGTTTCTCGTGCTTTTGTTCCTCTCATATACGGCTTGCATTCTATGTAGTGATTGACTATCAAGCGGTGTTCCCAACTAGATTTTCTTGTATATTCTAAGTTTCTGTCACGGTTTTACGTGCAAAAGTCATGCCTTTACAGTAATGTAACACTGGTCATTCAAAAGAAAAATTGAAAATAGATTCGTCATACGGAAACAAAGCTTGGCATTCGTCTTTAAGTTTGCTTACTATTATGCCCAGCTTAACAGAAATTTGTAGAAATTATACAAATTGGAAAAACAGAATTCTTTCTCAAAGCATGACTACCTTCGTGTCTCAGATAAACGTGGCACACATGGGGTTTCCACCATGGCACATAAAGAGTTAACCTAACCCTAAACTCTGTAAACTGTGGTTAACCCTATTAAACCCTAGACTGCACTTTGATACATATCACTTTTCTCAATTTTAGCTGCAGGTAAATTGCATAATGGCTGTGTGTGTAACAAACGTTCGACAGAAAGATCCGTCTGTCTGGAGGAGTCTTTTATTTTTTTTTGTTGATGTTATCGCTCTCTGGATTCCGTGAAGCCAGACGCAGTCTCCACAGAACATAAATCCCCGACGACCAGATACAGACCCACCTTTCGGTCAAATGGCTGTGCTGAAGTTAGTTAGAGTAGACCCAGTTTGCGGCAGGTTAAGGCCTCTTCTTCTTCTTCTTCTTCTCTATAAGTACAGGCCACCGTCGGGTGTATTTTCGTACTGTTGTGCTGTGCAGGCATATGTACAGTGTCTGGATTAAGAAAAATCTACATGGAACGTACTATGTGCGGCTAAAAAACAGGCATCCGTGTCTTAACGGAGCTGGGTCTTGAGTACCTCTCTCTTAAAGCTTGACAGAGAGGTACAGGAGACGGTGGCCTGGGGTAACGAGTTCCAAAGCCTGGTTGCATCTGGGAAGAAGCTTCTTTGGAGGACTTGTGTTCTTGCGAATGGTACTTGGAGTTTCTGGTCGTGGCCCCTGTTTGAAAGAGGTAGCGATGGGGTCAGAACTGTTGCGGGGACGGATATCATGGAGTTCTTAATGCAGTAGATCATTGCAACCTTTGCCTGTGCTCTTCTTTCTTGCAGGGATGGCCATTGAAGTTTTTGAAGCATGGCTGTGACACTGCTTGTTCTGTGATGGTCATTGCAGACGAAACGTGCATACCTCCTCTGGATCATTTCCAGTTTCATGATATTTGCCTGGGTGAAGGGATCCCAGATTATGCTTCCATATTCCAGGACAGGTCTGAGCAGGGTGAAGTAGCAAAGCACCTTGACTTTGAGTGGGCATGATCTGATGTTCCTCTGGAGAAAGGCTCTGGTGGAATTAGCCTTTTTTGCTACGTGGTTGATGTGGTGGTTCCAGCTGAGCTTCTCATGGAGGTAGACTCCAAGATATTTTGCAGTGTCTTCTTTCTCAATGGTTTGTCCATGAATGGTGTATGACGTCATGATGGGTTTACGTTTGTTGGTAACATGGAGGACCTGGCATTTTTGGGGGTTGAACTCCATTAACCAGTCGGCTTCCCATCGTTCCAGTGCCTTGATGTCTCCCTGGAGTTGCACGCTGTCTTCTTCTGACCTGATGTTGTGATAGATTAGGCAGTCGTCTGCAAACAGCCTAACAGTGGTATTGTGAGACAGATACTCTGGTAGGTCGTTGATGAACAGAAGGAATAACATGGGGCCAACAACACTACCCTGTGGGACTCCAGAAGTCACATGGGACTTGGAAGAGACGGATCCTTCAAGGAGCACCTGCTGTGTGCGATCCTGAAGGAAGTCAGCTATCCATGCATGAGTAGAGTTTCGTATGCCATAGTAATCAAGTTTTTGGAGAAGTCTTCCATGTGGCACCTTGTCAAAGGCCTTGGCTAGATCCAAGAGAATGACATCGATCTGCTCCCTGTTGTCTATGCCTTTGGCTAAGTCTTGGATGGTCTTCAAGGGTATTTAGTAGTATTCTGGTAAAACGGGCAACAGAAATGATTTTTTTTTTTTTTTTTTTTTAATTGGAAGAGGTACCAATTTTGTATGGTGGACAATTACCTTAGTAATAATAATCAATTTCATGCAGAAAATTTGCAACCACCAAGAGGACCCGGTTTGCGGCAGGGAGTCCAGTTTGCAGCACCCCACACAAAAATGTCCCCCGATTTCTTCAAACATTAAAATT
Organism: Diadema setosum; assembly: GCA_033980235.1. Lineage (NCBI taxonomy): Eukaryota > Metazoa > Echinodermata > Echinoidea > Diadematoida > Diadematidae > Diadema > Diadema setosum. The sequence goes on along the minus strand of CM067067.1, from coordinate 24,094,142 downwards.
TTGCAAAAACCAAATATTTTTTGATGGTCCAACTACAATTGTAGTTTTCAGCTTGTTAGAACACTTTATTCGGATTCATTATCTCGATCCTTCACGATTTCATAATTTTTCAAGATCGCATGCATTTCATCAATTTCCACCCATAATATGTAAAATAGCGCTATGTGTGTGAATCCCATAGGGGTGCCGCAAACCGGACCCATCCCTGACATTTTGGTCACTGACATTGCAATCCTCAAAACTGACAAAGGAAATGAATTTGAGAATATTTAACACAGTTACATGAGGAATCCTTACCATGCCAGGCCTCTTTTCATAGTAAGATTTTGTATAAAGATACAAACAAGGAATGATGGTGGTTGCCTAGCAACATAACAAAATCTTAACGTTTTGTTAAGAAAGTCATGCTTTTTAAAAAACACTACAAACAGCGTGACACAGACGGTTTAAATCAGAATTATGAAGGCCATCATCCGACTTATTTCCTGATTCTGGTATCAAAAGAAAGCTCTTCAGTTGCTCTTCAAATAAAACAATGTAGAAAAAAAATACCCCTCTAGGCCTAGACCACTATCTACTTTTGAAGATATGGTGAGATATTCCTAGGGGTGCTGCAAACTGGACCCCTGCAGCAAACTGGTGCGCCGACTCTTAGAAGCCTAAAATCATTTAGCCCCCTAACTCATGAACTAGATCATCCATTATTCCATCAGAACCCTAGGCGGGCCCTTAGGCCCTACATCTTCATGATCTTACTCTTTGACTTTTTATATAGTAACGGTTAGACTTCTACTTCTACACGTCTACGTGGATACTCAGCAACGTCCGAAACTGGATATATTAGTTACGCCGAGGTGGAGCAGAGTTTGTTTGTGCAAATAATATTAATGAGAAACGTTACCATCAACGTCCGTTTCCGATATGGCAGACCACACGTAAACTTGATCAAGGTCTGCTACGCTCCGGACGGCTAGACGGTTGCGGTTCCGGAATCAGAAGGGTAAGTAGACCCCATAAAACCCTGGCTGTCATATCCAGCCCAGGGCCAGACGAGAAAATGTTCACCGGTATCCGTTGACTCGCCGCCGCACGCCGGGCCAGTCTCTTGGTTTGTGGAGCTCACCGCATTACCGTACCTGGTATCATCTGATCATTGACATTGGCATTATAACGTTAGATCTGTAACAGTTCGCGTTATGATAGGTGCCTACTATACTAGTATGCCCGTAGCTAGATGCGCCTGATCCTCGCTACCCACCACACCACCTTGCACATGCACGTCATCAAAACGTGCCGTATTCCCGAAGCCGATATCTTGTTACTGCAATGTAGTTATCTACAAATTAATTATTATCTGTGCATCTGGTCTGAAGTTCTAACGTTAGTAACTGCTCACAGCTGGCAAGCTCCACGCGCTGCCACCTCCTCCTAGGACCTAGCTCAGCTCAGCCAGGCGTCAGTTTACTCGGGGAACCGTTTACTAGACTCAGTACAAATGTACGGATACGTATTACGTAATGCGTGTTCTCACGTTACCAGGGCGGACGTTGCCTGCGCGTGCCGAGTTCAGACTGTACAGATGCGAGAGTGCACCCTTTTCTCACCGCACAGCGCCGGATGATTTCTCCCGTAGGCCTACGCGTGTTTTTTCTAGACGGCACAGATTGGGGACTCTATCCCTAAACCTAACCTAATCCTGATCCTAACCCTAACCATCAAACCCTAACCCTAACCCTAACCCTAACCATAAACCCTAACCCAACGTTTTTCCCATAGGTTTAACACGCGCCATGCCCCAATCTGTGCCGTCTTTAAAAAAATGCCTCCCGTACGGAACGTGTTTCCTCCTTACAGTGTGAACTTGACTGAGCCCGGGACAGGGCCGCCCCGGGATTTTTGTTTGTTGTTTTTTGGGGGTTTTGTTTTTGTTGGTGGTGGTGCTTTTTTTTTGGGGGGGGGGGGGGGGGGGGCAGAGGGGCTCGCTGAACCCCCCACTCCACTTTTTTTTTTTTTTTTAATAAAGTGAAACCTTTGATGTCAGCTGAAGAAACCTGGAAGTGGCACCTGATGTTGCGCCCCTGAAGGTTTTTTTTTTTTTTTTTTTTTCCTTGTTAGCTCGTGAAACCCGGAAGTGGACCCGTACTTTTGAAAACGTGGCGCGGCCAATTGTACAATTTGAGGTGTCATAATTGCAAATAATTATGAGCTGAGACATGCCCAGTCCCGAGTACCCTTTGTAATTTTCATTTTTATTTCATCAATCTTTGTACAATTAACCTTGCATAAACTACCTGAAAAAGCTAAAAACATTAGGAAATCATATTGTTCTAAATTCACTGTATAATGGACTTCCAATGGTCGTTTTTGTATTCAGGTATTCAAGGATACAATACAGGCCATGAAACAATATACTAAGTACAGTGAATACAGGCTCCGATCTGAGCGGAAAGCTATTGAATCTCTTGACTTATAGGTATATGCCTATCGATAGGCCTAGCCCATCATAATTTATAAATGGCTACGCTGTTGGCAAGGGACTTTTTGTACGCTTGTCCAATGTCTGTGCTCTGCAGAAAGGAAACTGCTCTCTAACCCAAACCTGTCATAAATTTATATGCTTTCTCGTCCTTTTCTTCTTCTTCTTCTTCTTCTTCTTCTTCTTCTTCTTCTTTTTCTTCTTCTTCTTCTTCTTCTTCTTCTTTTGCTCCATCGTCTTCTTCGGACCCCCTCTCTGTTGCACGATACAATATACCGGCGGCAGCATCCAGTTGCATGCAGGCAAAGCAATATTCTTCAAGAGCAATATTAGCATGCTGCACCTCTTCCTGATGGCAAAATTATTAATTTCCATATTCTGGAAATCTATGCCCAGTGATATAGATAGATAGATAGATAGATAGATAGATAGATAGATAGATAGATAGATAGATAGATCGATAGGTAGATAGATAGCTAGTTAGATAGATAGATAGATCGATAGGTAGGTAGATAGATAATAGATATATAGATAGATAGATAGATAGGTAGATAGATAGATAGATAGATAGGTAGGTAGATAGATAGAGAGATAGATAGATAGATAGATAGATAGATAGATAGATAGATATAGATGATAGGTCTAGCTAGTTTTACATATCGCATTTCACACGAGTCTTGTTAATTACCTCCATGTTCTCTACATGCATAGACTATTTTTGTGTGTTTGTTTGTGTGTGTGTGTGTGTGTGTATTCATTTCATTTCTTTTCAGTCATTTATTGTCCATATGCATAAGCCTATTTGTTTTGCCCACATGCTTTTTACAAAAATATACAATACAATAACATGAACAACATTGAAATGACATAATTTATAAGACATGAGAGGCATCATTTTGTCAAACATACACCTCAACCGATGGTGGTCAGAAGAAATCTGAATGCTTGGTATAAGGCTTGCTCACCAAATTTGTATAGGGTGGGGTCTAAAGACTTGAGTATCTTAATTTATGATTTGGCAAAATGTCCAAAACATTCACAAACAGTCATGACAGTTGCAAAGGATAGACCACCTATAGTCACTAATATGTGCAAAACTGTCGCCATTTAACATTTGTTTGTATATTAGTCGCTAATAGTCGTCAATTGCCATTCCAAAACACTTTCGCAAGTATTAGCGCGCATTGGGCAAAAAGTCGCTGTATCATTAAGAGATGCCAAGTTCAAAAAAAAAAAAAAAAAAAAAAATTATGAGTGAGATTTTCATGCGCGAACGACGGGGTGCCCCCCCCCCCTCCCATGGTAGGCAGCTTTTTTAATTATTAGCTCTTAATGATGCGATCTGGTGCATACATTAAGTGACTATTTTTTACCTATTTTGAAAGACAAGAGGAAATATACCTTCAATTGCAACTACCACTTTAATCCTTTCGTCGGCGTTTTCACGAACTGACGCTATTTCGATTTTGGTCAAAATTTTCAAAATCGAGATATTGGTACCAAATGAAAGTGCTTTCAAAACTCTACCAAATCCCAAAATTTTAGATCACAAAATTAATTATTCTTAATTTTATCAAAGAAAGAAAAAAACGACGGTACTCGAAATATCGAGAAATTGAGAAAAACGAGTTTCACGAACCGACGCACGAAAGATACGCCGGTTCGTAAAACCCGAATTGCTACGGTGAAGAGCAATGCGGGTTTCACGAACCGTCGCAGTTGCATTACTTTGAGCTTTGTTCAACTTACTGGCCTAGAATTAGGTTTTGGCCCTAATCCAGATCTCAGAGTGAGAACCAAGCCTTCTGAAAGATGAATGACGGCCTAAGCCAGCCCACTGTCCACGAGTGAAGTGAATGGTAAGCTATAATCCTATTAAAATCATGCTCAAAATAACAGTTTCAGTTGGACTACCATAACCATTAATTGCGGTAGTGTGTAGTCCCATGTATTCAATCGCGTGATGCTTATGAAGCCTAGTCTGTAAACGCCATACAATTTCAAATTAGATCCCAAATCATATTATTTATTGTTTCTTTTCAACTTATGTCGTTAGACGTTACTTCTGAGACTACTGAGTACTATAGTCGTAACGTCTGTGTGCAAGACATGCAGATTGCAAGATTTCAAAGTCTCGAAGACACTAAAACTAGCCTTGACTTTTGAGTTGAAAATGAAATCATGAGATTGACAAAGTAGGCGTAGGCCTACTAAACTAAAAAAAAAAAAATAAATTAAAAGTCTAACAGTAAAACTCAAAGGAAGAGTAAAGAATAAAGTTAGACATGTTAGACTTTTACTTTCAAGTCTAACTATTAAGTCTAAGTTAAGACTTTACTTGTAATACCAGTTACTAAAACTAAGATCAGCTGCAGTCTAAGACCAAGTCAAATTAACACAGTTCAGAGCCATACCGGTAGTCTAGCTCTAGATCTACATCTAGACTAGTGGTAATAGTAGGTAGAGTCCACCCATTTTTTCCCCCAATCTTTACTGGTCCATTCCTGAAAAAGTTACTGGTCAGTGTCCAACAGTGATTTTTCCTGGTCAGGGACCGTCGGACCAGTGCCAGTGTGCAGCGTTGGTGTAGATGTCATCTATGACAGTATGTGGTCTAGTGATACTACCTAAACACTACGAGTACTCTACAGGTTAGGTGGCTTTCCTGTACAGTGCAGTGTTAAAGTATACTTGTGAATTCAGCCCTAGTACCGTACTGTGTGTAGTGTATGTCTAACGTTAGTTCGAGTGGAGTACCTAAGCACAGCGGTGGGGCTTTTTTCCCCTAAAACTTGTGAATGTGGCCCAACCAAATGGCGTTTGTATATTTACGCTTGATTGATAGTGATACAGTGGCGCTGTCGATTTCCACAGCAGCCATACATAATCTTTTGTCCTTTCTTCTTTCCTTTTTTCCCCTTTGTTCTTTCACTCTTTTTATTCTTGGAATCGAAGGACTTCCTAAGAAATGTCCCTCGACTGATTTAACCAGGACTCTTGAGTCCTGGTAAACCTAACCTTACCGAGTAACCGTTAACGTTTGTTAGGCCTAACATAACAGTAACACTGACTTAGCCCTGTATTGACTTTGTCTTTGGCCGACTTACTGAGATGGCGAGTCTCACTCTTTAACGTTAGTCTAAACGTAGTCGCTAGATCTGTCAGTGTCAGTGTCACCGGTTATTGTATATGGTGCCATCTCTAACGTACTTTAACAAGTTGATGTTAGTTATCTATGTCAACTTACTGATTTAGTAATAGTGGTACTGTCATCCTGTTGGACATCGCCGAAATATCATCCGTGACGTGTTAATTTTGTGTCACAAAGACAAAAGTTGCCAAGATCTAATAGTATTAGAAGTCTAGATTTAGATGTAGTCTAGATCTAAGTAATATGAAATCTGTGTAACTTAAAAGTGAAAGGTCTAGACTTCACTTAGTCTATAATTAGACCAGACATTCATGAGGCAAAGGCCTACATGTATTTAGTAGATCTATTCTTATTCTATTTTAATGTCAATTCCTGCTAACTCGCCACGTGTTATTCCTAAGGCCAAGGACTTCCGGGTTAGTGATTTTTTTTTTGATAAATACCAAACAGCAGACGTGTTTCATTTGCATTCTTGCACAGACTTCATGAAAATATGTGCAGTATCAAAGAAATATGATGCACATGACAATGCCACTGTTTTATAGGTGAATGGTTAATACCTTTAAAAGCTGAATGATAATGTAGAGTCTAGGTCTAATTAAGATGATACAGTCTCTGATAAGAAACAGGTTTGATTGTCGTAGACTGTTTCCCAAATGCAGGTAGTAATATTCAGCTACTTCAATGCAATGCCTTGTTTACAAGTACATGTAGATTTATATTCATGTGAATGATAATTCAATTTCTACATGAGACTTACTAAGTGCTACACATAAGATCTTGCATCATTAAAATGTGTAAATGACGAGACAATTTGAATATGGATCAAAGACGAACAGCAGTATATTTTGACATTCTTTGATCCTGCATAGGCCTACCATTTTGTTTTATGTTTAATATAAATAGAGCAAAATAATTTCAACTTCAGTTTTGTTGGCTGATTTTTTTTTCTTCTCAAAATTAAAGTTGTATCTTGTACCATGATGTTTGATTTTAATCAAAAGTTCTTAATTTCTTTCTTTTCTTTCAGATGACTGGTGCCATGTAGTAGCGAAGAACTGGACTGTCTCAGAAAAGAAAAGAAAACGTACAGGGTCGTGTACATCATCAACGGATGTGAATACAATGGTAATTAGAGTCTAGGTCTAATCAAGATGTTAAAGTCTCTGATAATAAAGAAGTTTGATTGTCGTAGACCGTTTCCCAAATGCAGTTAGTAATATTCAGCTTTTTCAAAGCAATGCCTTATTTACAAGGACATGTAGATTTATTCATGTGAATGATAATTTAATTTCTACATGAGACTTACTAAGTGCTAGACATAAGATCTTGCATCATTAAAATATGTAAAAGGCGAGACCATTTGAATATGCATCAAAGACGAACAGCAGTATTTTTTGACATTCTTTGATCCTGTATACCATTTTGTTTTATGTTTAATATAGATAGAGCAAAATGATTTCAACTACAGCTTAGTTGGCTGATTTCTTTTTCTCAAAATGAAAGTTGTTTCTTGTATCATGATGTTTGATTTTAATCGAAAGTTCTTAATTTCTGTCTTTTCTTTCACATGACTGATGCCATGCAGTAGCGAAGAGCTGGACTGTTTCAGAGAAGAAAAAAAGTACAGCATCGTGCTTATCAAGGAATGTGAATACAATGGCTTAGGAAAGAAGACAATCTACAGATAGGATAGAAGGGAGAACTTGGGATAAAGGGCGACAACATAAGGACGGTATATCTACATTAAAATGTGATTGTAAAGTGGAAACATGAAAGAAGATTCTAAGATTGAAGGTGAAAACATGCATTCCATTCTGTGATGTCGTAATTACAATTTTGCCACACTTTAATAACACTACTGAGAGACATTTATATCAAGGCAAGCTTCATGTGGATATGGAATGTTAGATTTTCTTTAAGTGTTCATTGGTATGTATTTCATGATAATACATCTTGAAGGTTTTGTGTGGTAATCATAACCTTGTGATACATCTTGATAAATTTCTAAGTGCACATTGGCAATATTCAGATGATGCTGTAATCAGATGAAGTTAGATGGTCGAATAATCATTGCATAGTTGTAATAGTTATCGACTGAGGATTAACATGCCCTTCACTGATTTATTTTTCGTAAACGGTGATAATTGCGAGAGTCAATATAAATTGTCGGGGGCATAACCAAATGTGTCACACTGTCAAAATGTGTATATCAGAAACTTTTAGCTCGCTGTACGAATTTTCACAGAAAACTGATTTATGAGAGTCACAAATGGTAGCTTAGACCCATTAACAAAAAGTTCCAGCTTCATCTTCAACCATGTTCATGATACATGTTCATCTACATTTTGCAAACATTCTGAATGTTGATTGAGACATGTTATACATGTATGTATTTTTATGAAATTAATGCAACAAATAATCAAATATGCATCTCTGCTAGATGATAATATTAATCCAGTTAATGACATGCCAAACTCACCTCAAACTGTAATTCATTCTATTCTCCTTTATTCTTTTATTTATTATTTTGTTGTCTTCAACCCACTTTGAATGTGTTACGTATGATTCTTATAAACATGGGAAATGCACTCCATATAACTGATAGGACTTATAACAAATTGACATAATCATTCAACCATCACTAGACAGTTCTGTTATGAGATGTTCTTTATTTAACTAAAATTGTAAATTATGATACGTGTATGCTCCCATGCAAACTCACAACAAAATACAGAAATATGATTTCTTTTAATAATAATTCATTATGTCTCTAAATGTACAATTAAAGAAAGTGATTACAAAAAGGATGTCAAACATTGTATATTAAAATAATAGATTATTAATTTGTCTCCATCCGTAGTAACACATGCAACTGCAGTGTGCAGTTTGTGGGCTGCTGTGAAAAAAAAAAAAAAAAAATCACAGGCAGCCCAAGCGGGATTCGAACCCACGACCTCCGGATTACTAGACCAGCACCATAACCACTAGACCACCGGGATGCCCTAGCACTACCTTTAGACATGAATGATTAAATATAGAAGGGCTTGGGGGCGCTTCGAAGTTAACTGCTCTTATTAAATATGCACATGTCATTTGCAACTCGACTAAAGATGATTAAACGCACTGAAATTCTTACTTTAAATAATATTCATAATCTGTTTTTTTTTTCCTTTAATAGCTTGGGATGTACACTGTATCGGTCTACCTTTCGCCTACAATATGGAATTCTTTACTTCGAGACGTTTGTTTTTTACAAAAGAAAATTAAGAGTCCTTTAAAGGTGCTGTAGAACAGTGGCGTGTTTTTTTTTTTTTTTTTTTTTTTTGGGGGGGGGAGGGGAGTCAAATTAGCCTTGGCCCCTCTCCACCGTCCTTTTTTTTTTTTTCCCTTTGGCTGCATTTTTTTTTTAGTCATCACATGAAAATTCGTCTGCATCCACCCCGTAGTTTTGCTGATGACCTTTCTTTTTAACCCTATATCTGTCACATACGCCGTAGCCAGACTGCTCACACATTTTGCAGTGCACAGACACAAGATTGTTGATGGCCATTTCTGATCATTATTATTGACATAAATGTGTCATGTTATACATCATTTGAAAGCTTATGGTCTAAACTTTCATTTTCCATAATAATCTGAGTGAGGGCGCACTTCAATTTTAAGTAGGACGCCCTCTTATGTCACATGATTATCAATGCAGACTTATTTCTACATGTTACCACCTCATTTTTCCATACAACATGAGCTTGCATCACAAAAAGGTCTCATAGATGTTGTAGAGAATTTATTCAGCTTTCAGATGGTATGATTTTTTCATCAGTAGCATCAGTACTTTTCATTTTATGAACAAAAGTCTGTGGCAATTACAACCTAGATTTCACACATTTTGTGTAATTTCTGATTTTGTGACTGATGTTGGCCTGAAAGTAGACAATTCGTGTTTGTATCTTGTCAAGCTGAAAATATAAATTGAATTGTGCTTTTTTCTTTCAAATTTATATTAATCTTGTCCTATAATAATGCCATAATGATAAGATAACCCAAGGATAAAAAATGTTATTGAAATTATTCAGACGTTGGAGTGTCCATGCCTTCCAGTTGATCATCATATGCTAGTCTATGACTTTCTGCACTTTCCTTATTGAAACAGAATCAACTATCACAGCAGTCATTTTCTTTATGATAAACCTGCATTGAACTGAAGTTTCGCATAGTGACGGTTTCATCATGTAAATGCCTAATAATAAACAGTCAAACATACCCCAACATCAAGACTGTACAGCCTCAGGCCGCCAGCAGGAAGCTACTGTAACCCTTTTGCTCCCTACACCTGCCCCGCTGGCCCCGGCTAACTAGAGACCCATTGCACTGCTGTTAGTGCTGAGTAAACAGTTGCAACTGCTGCACCGAATGTGCAGTGTTCATCTATTCTTCAGATCATTTATGAGGCCGATATTACTGAAACTATACCCCTTCACAGAATTCAGAGATGTTGAAATCCCTAATCTGAATGTTTTCACTTCATGTTTTACTATTTTGACTTAGATAAAATAGATGAAAATTGACCCACGTGTACGATCTTTTCATCGCTCGCGGCGATCTCTATCACAGTCCCACATATACAGATTCGTGTAAGTTCTCCACACATGGCACAACTGTACACAAAACCTTGCAGTCTGAATGCAAATGAACATGGGCGGGGCCACCACAATTTCTTGGACCTTGAGAAAGCTATCCTGATTGGTTAAAGGTGGGGAAGCTTTTTTCACGCTGGAAATCGTTTCCTTACACTGTCAGCCAATCACAAATGAGTTTATAGAGTGGTAGTGTCATAGCCTTTGAAGTAATCTGTCAATCAAAATAGGGCCGATAATATCGGCCGAAGCATTTCTATTGCAGTTTTTGGGCCGATTTAATCGGCCCGTGACAGAGATAGGGTTAATTATCTTAACCACACACAATTTTGGCCGAATTTCCCCACCCCTCTTGTGAATTTGCTAGCACATGTGTTTATAGTACTGGTGGATTAAGGATTCGGAGGGGGGGGGGGGGGGGGGGGGTCGGCCAAAATTTCTCTTTTCTCATATGTAACAAGCCTACGGGGCGAAAGGCTGATATTATGGGCTTTCTACACACATTTTTAGATGCTAATTATTGGTTAATATGAGCACGATCATTTATGTTGTGATTAATTTGTTTCCTTTTCATATATGTATGACTTCTATTAGAGACTTAATTGGCTTGGCACTCCTTACATCGACCTATTTTAGACACCCATTTCCTTCTCTCTCTCTTGCTTTTTCTCTACTGTCCTGTGAATAGTGTAACTACATGTACATGCAGTACCTCTTCTCTTTTGTATGATATACATCAAGTTTCCATCTGAGCATAATGTGTGTTGCAGCACTCTCAAGCTTCATGCATATGCAGCAACATCTTTTTATGTTCATATACATAATTATGCTTGATATATTAATTTGAGAATGTTATTCTTTCTTTTGTATATGTTCCGTCCGCACTCTATAGATGTAAATGTACATTGTAAGATTTGGTGCGCATGTTCGACCTGTGTTTCTCTTTTTGTGAACACACAAGAACTGATGTAATAATGAACTTGAATTACGCATATTCTTTAATATTGATTCTATCTCCATTTGCCATTAGATATTTATTGATTTATGGAGCTCTTCCACAATTGTTATCCTTCCCATTGTCATTACTCATCTCTGAATAATTCAAATTTGATACTTTATTGAGAACCTGTTTCTTCGATTACATAATGTACCTCTTCAATATACACATGTATTGCTGCAAAAGGCATAATAAAACATGACCATTGTTATATATTTGAAATGAAGCTTGAAATTCTGATAATTTTGATATTTATGTATTTTTAGGAGTTTATCAGTTTCGAAGAGTGCATGCAGGATGAGTTTTATGTTTTTATATGATCAAGTGCAGCTATCAAAGAATCTGTTGAGCAGGAAAGAGAAAGATGGAAAATGAGGAATTATGAGTGAATTCGAATGCAAGCCAAATGACAATAATGACACCGATAAAAATTGTGACAAAGTAAAAGTCACAAATAATGTGGAATAATAAGAAATAAAGAAATTAATAGATTATTTCAGAGAAAGAAATAACAGAGTGCATGAGTATGAAAGATGAGTAAATGCAAGTAATCATTACTGACTGGCACATCTTTTTCCCTATATTTAGCGGTATCCTTCATCTTAGAACAAACATTCATAATTATTATGAAAGAAGTGAACTGAATTTGAATTAAAAATTATGTGAAAAATAAAGAAAGTAAGTTCAAAAAAGGAAAAAAAAAAACAGTAAAAAGTAAAAAAAATATGAAACACAGTATACCGAGTTCATATTAATTACCAAATGATAAATGTCCACATGCAAAAGTGTTGAATAATATATCCACACAAAAAAGGAGGGGGGAGGGCAAAGAAATCTTTGGAGCGATCAACGACAGCTCTAATAACAATGCTAAATGAAGATGAAAACAAGGACAACACGCTTTTTAGAACAATTAAGAGAAACTGGCTTATATTATCATCTTAATTATCACCTAATGTATTATAATCATTACAATAATCATTACATGACAATTAATTTCAATTAATAAGGTTATTGTTGATAAGCAGGTATAGCCCTGATAGTATTTGTATGTAAACACATACGAAAATGAAATAGCGACGGTTCGTACATACACGCGTATTGCACGTTACCTATTGTGCAGGCCCTACAGCGCGGGTCCCACGAACCGGCGTAATACAACTTACGTCGGTTCGTGAGACCCGCGCTTAAGTACATAACCTATGGTGCGCGCAAGAAACGATGGTTTTACGAACCGACGCAGTGAGTTTGAAGACAGAAATATCGTAATTCTTTTGAATTCACACTAAAATTACACTATGGATAGGAAGAACAACTTCCACTCTCATCACCCTGTCAAAATTTTCACACACAAGACAGGAAAAGTCATTGAAAACGTTGTCTAAAACTTGTGAGATCTTTAAACGCGATTTTCTCAGAATTGCATTTTCGCTCAAAAACGAAATAGCGTCGGTTCGTGGTAACGCCGACGCTTTGAGCTATAATATGCTCCGTATTTTTGGCCCAAGTTGCTGACTTCACCCGATGCGTGAGGAAAAAAAAAGAGGGTGCCATGCGTGAGATCGTGAGACAGACCCTAAATGCTTGAGTCTCACGCAGAATGCGTGAGACTTGGTAGCTCTGCTGTATTACTAACGCCAGCAGATATACTCAGTCAGCAGATGCTATAGGGAAGACGTGAACCTTATTCGTCAGAAAAATTGGCTTATCAAAAATCGCAACCTACGTTCGTAGAATTCACCTCTTATTGAGCGATTTGACCATTATAATACAAAAATAGTTAGTGCATGTAGTAAATGTAGGCATGCACCTACCGGTAATAATCTTATTGGGCAAATCCACCATGATATTGTGACAAACGTTCATCCCACCCAAAAGGCACATCTGTATACATTATTTTAGCCCTTGTCGCAAACACAGAATTCATCATGACCAAGACTATAACATATCTGCTCAAAACGTCTATTCAGTTGATCCTTTTCAGGACCACCTCTCACTCCGATAATCTGTAATGGTGATATACCAGATACGAACAAAGCTAAAAGTTTGAGGTATAGGCCCTATAGTGTGCACCCGACCCGCATCCCCAGTTACTTTTTCCCATCCACCACTGCCATCCACTAGCTCTAGCTTCAGTGTAAGTTTGGCTGTACTGTTTAGACTGAACTCTACTCAGTGCCGTATTAATATACGGCACTGACTCTACTACTAGCATGCTGCCCTCAACGTTCGTTGATACGAATCCTGGCAACAGAAAACAACTTCAATGCAGGATGGCGAAGTTCGTGATTGCAGGTATTGTGCAATGCTCATTTCTGCAGTTAAATTTGTATTTCGTATTAAAAGCTGGGGAAAGAGAAACTAGGCTGTTATTTTGTCTTTTCTAGTTGACAGCATGATAAAAGATTGACGATGTATCCTGTGAAATATCGAATCTATTGGGTACCGTGGTTGACCGTCTGTCGTCCATGCTTAGTCCCACGCGTTCGAAAACGTTTAAGTAATGAAACGGCGGCTACAATAAACATGCGCATGCATGCAGCATTGACGCAGCACGATTGTCTACAAAACAAAGCAACATTGAGATAGCATTACCTGATTACACTTAAGTTTATTGACAGCCAATCACTGAAACAAAGGTCCTTTTTTTTTCTTTAATAGTATGGTGCTCTGAAGAGAGTGCAACAGAAAATCCAATACTGGCAATAGACATAAACTGCGACCAGCCCGAACGCGAAGGTTAGAGTGTCTAGCTCTAGTACAGCCAGGTAGCCAAGGCCTACTGAGTAGACATATCTAGTACTACAGTGGTGTCAGTGCACTCCCGTTTAATATAACGAAATGATCGGGACCGGCAGTTTTCTTTCGTTATAACGAAATTTCGTTATAACCGAACAAATAAGGAAACCACGTATATATATCATATTCTGTTTGCTGAATACTCGTCATACACTGGAAAGCTATGTGAAATGTGATGGGATATGTAACTGTAGACCCTATTCTATTAATAAATGCAAGTTCCCCTCAGAAACCGTGCGTGACACAAGGAGCAAACACACAGTGGTGTGAAGCGTTCACCCATGCAGAGACGCTATAAATGCTTGTTCGCTACATACTTTCGAAAGCAATTCGCATTTTGTTGTAACGGAGCACATTTCTTTTGTTTTTCTTTGTCTGTGGCGCTCGGAAAAGACTTTGTTATAATGGAAATTTTGCTATAACCGTGTTCGTTATAAGGGAATTTTGTACCATAGACTTTAATAGTGATAATTTTCGGGCCAGAAGATTTACTTCGTTATAACGAAATTTCGTTATAACCGTGTTCGTTGTAATATAGTAATGGGAATGCACTGTAGTAGTAGGAGCTAGCGCACCGGGGTTACACTACTTTTACTTGTCCTAAACTTGGGAGTCCATCATGTTTAATGTTTGGAGCTAATTGCTATGTTATTGGTAATGTTGCGTATTAAATACAATGTACAGGCCTACCTTCAAGTTGTATCTTAGAAAATATTAGACAGCTTCACCTTGATTTCATTTCACTATGGCACAGATTCATATCACATGGTGTCACAGCCACAGGCTCAGATTGTTGACTCATATCTTACACACGAAATTCTCAGCGACATATTCAGTTGGATTTTTCGCCCTGGAAATGCAAGTGACATTTTTTACTGTGCGCCAGTGAGCTGAGAGCTCATTATTAAGTGACCGTCTGTTCTCCATTGATAAAGCATGTACAGGTTGTAAATCTAGTGAATGGCAAAGATGTGTTAACATCAGTTGTGTGGGCTAATAGGGATTTTCTTCAATTCTCCTTCATCCTGTTTCCTCAGGTTATTTATCTGTAGGCCTACCCTCCTCATTTCTCTTGATTTGTATGTATGTTCAAATATTCCAGTATATTGTGCTCTGCCCCATGCTTACATTGTACATGTACTTTTGATTTTATACTCGAGAAAGCCATTGCGCAAAGGTGGTAGATCTAATAAAAATAAGTGGTCAATGAGTATTCGACTTACTATACTAATGTCTCATTGTGTAATCATCATTTCCACTGTTTTACAGGTTTTTTTTTTTAGCTAGCCTTTGTTTCCATGAATTCATATTTTAGACTAGCTAGTATAATTCCCATGAACCTTTATGTTTTCCACATTACCAAACTAAAATCAAGTCACTGCAGCATTATTTGAAATTTTTGTGCACTTACAGCCACATGTATGTGTCCATTTTATTAAGAGCTAAAATGGATAGTTTCTGCAGGCATATGGAAACTAAGTTTTACATAATGTACCTTTAAATTTTTTACTTTGAACAGATGCCTATTGCTTGTGCATAATTGCTATGATTTTAAAACTCACAAGGTCAAATGTAAGCAGAGCATATCTAATCTAGGCCACAATACTGCAATTCTGTTCGTAATAACATTAATTTTGTTTGTCCATGTATTCATACTCCACCTTACTCCCATCTCCTACCAACAGGCAAGGCAGATTGTCCTTATTATGCCAGAGTGGAACTACTGGCTGATGAACTTAATGCAAACTTACCAGACTTCTCTGTCCACAAGATTGTAAAACAACCTAAAGAATGGGAGGTAAGTTGTCCCTATGTTTCATTGATCTGAGTGACAGGCGATGTACATGTACTTGTAGCAACTAAATGTATCAGTTATGTATGTTGTAAAAACAGCACAGTTGTATAGACTTTTAGTTACTTTAATGTATGTAGAATAGTCAGAAATAAATTAGGAACAGTATATAATCGTAGCTGAATTAAGTATTTCCTGATTATGTCGTATAGCGCTATGCCCACCCAGGATCTCTGTTGTACTTGTGCTCCAGAAGAACACTTTGTCACAATTGCTCAGGTTTTACGTGTATGTACATGAAGCCACTTTATTGCAGCAAGTTCACACATTTGTGAAAGTATACAATGGTGCGATTGATTGGGGAGAGCAATACAGGAGAACAACCCGTTCTAGGCATGCTTTCAATTAATTATCTTCCCTTGAAAGTGAAAAGCACAAACTATGTTCTTTTCTTTTGATATGTACGATTTTTGTATTGGGGGATTAAGGTCATTGGCTTGTTCCTGGTGTTTGTAGTCAAGATCAATTAGGTAAAAAGGATTGGGATGTAGTTTTGGGAAGTGAGAGAGTTTTGTGTAAGTGATGGTGCTCTGATTGTCTCTAATATTTAGGAGGTTGACAAACTGTGGCTTGAGAGGCAAGGACTTGATGCGGGGATTTCTGAGAAAGAGAGAGAGAGAGAGAGAGAGAGAGAGAGAATGCCTGTCTCATTTTGTAAGGAAAAGGATTCTGTACTAGGTGCTACATGACAATGATTTCTTTTCTGTGGATAATATTCTATACGAATAAAACATTGCATGAAATGCATCTAGTCAAGTGAGGCTGCCATTTCATCATCTGTGGGTAATTTGTGCATTGAATCCCATGTTTGTGTGAATATTATTAATCTTTTTCATTAATTTCTTGCAGAAATGGCTGCTAGAAACATGCAATCAGAATGGCTGGTCCTACAGCAAGTCACCAATTGTTTGGAGAGAGCTGCTTGATAGGGGTGGGGCTGGAGTGCTCATAGGCGGGTCCAATGAGTTCCAAGAGTATGCCTTTGGATATTATGGCATCTCCTCCAAGCAGATGAGTACAGATATGACCAAAATATCAAAGGAAAACTTTGATACTAAAGTCATTGTGGATACTGAGGAGGAACACAGATTAAGTCTCAGCAAGCCTCTGCACATCTGCATCACCAACGCCTCCAGCCCCGTGGCCTACCACATGGTCAATGAGATGGCACGAGGAGATGTTTTGGGCAGCTCTGTGGAGGTCAGCATCAGGCTTTTGACAAGGCCAGAGGAGAAGACATATGTAGAGGGACAGTGCATGGAGGCTTTTGATCTAGCCTGTCCACTTCTGAGAGGTGTGAAGGTTTGCACGGATGCCACAGAAGCGCTGTCAGGCGTCCACGTTGCAGTCTTCCTGGATGAATTCCCCCTGACAGATGATGAGAAGGAGAATCTTGGTGGAGTGAGCAAGGCAGGATGTGAACAGTTCGCCACGTACGGTCGCATTCTGAATCAGTTTGCCCAGCAAGACGTTAGAGTGGTAATCGCAGGAAAAGGCAAACTGAACTTCTCTGCACTCATCTTGAAGCATAATGCCCCAAGGATTGCACGCCAGAATATCATCATCACACCACGGCACCAGGAAAACCAAGCCAAGGCTGCCATCGCACGAAAAATCAACGTAAATTCAGCAGGTGTTGCCGACCTCATCGTATGGGGAAATGTTGGAGGAATGACACATACTGACATCACGAAGGCACGCGTTTTCAAATATGAGGGTGCCATCTGGGGCCCACCGTCATATTCAAGACCAGTGATGGAGGTTGTCCATGATGAGAAGTGGCTCCAGAATGAATTTCGACAACTTATAAAGAACCATGCAGATGCCCTAGAGATCATGTTGAACCATCGCACAGCTATGTCTGAGGCACATGCCGTGAACAGTGTGATCACCCATTGGTTCAACGGGTCTTCCGGGGACGAGGTCTTTTCTTTGGGTGTTTACTCGGAAGGTAAGTTGTAACTCCCAGGCTATCTGGCTCTAAATGTTCAAAGACATGAGATTTAACCACAGCAGTGACATGGTAATTGAAAGTTCTGTAAAAACTGAATGTTACTTTTTTATTTTGATTAAATGGTATGATATGTCAACATTGATTTTTTTTTTTGGTCATTTCTATGAAAGGAGTATGCATTCAGCAAATTCACTGCTTACTTATTAGTTAATACTCAAATCTAAATCATTAAATTTGATGTCATATTCATATCATATATTACAATATCATGTCTGTAGAAATTTAGGAGCCAGTATACCAAATATGCCAAATGGGACTGCTTGATAAATTTTGTAGGAGAAACTATATTGTATGTCACTTATCGTAGGACATGTAATACATGTATGTATTTAAAAAAAAAAAAAAATCTTTTAGTTGTGTCTTGACCTTATGTGACAGGTGAGAAATATTAGAAATACATTTTAGTTATGCTAAAAATCAAGAGAATTTATACAGGAAGCAAACAAGGAAAAAAATATGTGCAGCACTAAACAGAATTCATTTTATTGTGTTCATTGTATTTGTCTCTTGTTTCTTTTCTCTGATAGGCTGGTATGACTTGCCAGAGGATATTTTCTTCTCACTCCCCGTCAAATTTCAGAAGGGGACATGGGAAGTGGTTCAGGATCGTCAAATCACCCCAGAACTCCAGCAGGAGCTGGATGGAATCAAACAGGAGCTCCTCCACGAGAGGTACGTCATCTTTCCCCCACCCAAGCAGGATACGCCTCCCCCCGAAGAGGCCGAGGAGGAAGAGGGCAAGAAAGTGTTTGGCGAGCAGGAAACAGGAGCGGAAGAAGGGGACGATAAGGGGGAGAAGGCAAACACGGGTGACGCCTCCGATTCGAGGTCGGGCCACCTCTCACGCATCGCTGAGGAGACCGAGACAGATGCAACCAAGGACATCGACAGCCTGTCTGAGACCGACAAATCCAAGGCAGCCACACCGGCAACTCCAGCGACACCTCAGGCTCAGTAGTTTTGTGGATTCCCGAAAGTTCAACTTTGTCCTTCCGCAAGCTTGCTTTCAACAAGACCATGCCTACATACTGTTTCAACCAACAAACTATTGTGCTGTGATTCTGGACGATGTCAAGTGATGTGTGGTTTCACATGGGCTTGTAAGGATGCAATGTACAATGTATGGGGCACATGCAGATAAGACATACTAGGTCAACATTTTGTGCTACAGAGTTGCTGGACTCTTTGCTTGATTTAAGTGATAATGAAATTGTGGCGAATGGCATTCTTAGCAGACATACTGAAAGTGAGGTATTTGACAGTATGTGAAATTACCACTAAAGCCCCAATATAGTTAGAAAAAAAACACCAACAAGTGTACATAGAGGCAACTGACTAAACACATCATTTCATATTTTGCTATTATGTGGTCAAGCAGTATTAAGAAATGGTCGTAAAATCTGTTAGTCTGAGGGGAGGCATAATAGACCAGAATTCAAAGGACCTAATCATTTACATTTCCTTTGTGAGAGATATGTATCATGATAATCTGATCATAGAAATAACTATCCTGAAACTTATTTGCTTGTCTTATCCATGCTACATACCTATTGTATAGTTTATTTCATCTGGTTGAGAAAGAAAGGTACAGTAAAACATAAAATGATTGAACTCCCAAACTTTGCTAGTACAGTACAATTCAGGTGTTTATGGAATACAAATACTGGTACACAGTTGTGATGGTAAATGTAAAATTGATTCTTTCTCTTCAAGACAAAGGGGAACTCATCTCAACTCACACTGTTACACTGGTAAAGGCTCAGCTTCATCCTGGTAAAGAGTCTAACTCGGCAAACGAAACATGAGTCCAATAGTTTTAGAAATCATGCCTGTGTTACGCCAGCATGGATGATGCATTTACTGTAGTTTGTATTTGTATCTCGGAAAACAAACTACATGGATTATGTGGGTGGAGAGCTGAGAGATGGTCCCATGAGTCCACATGTTTGTTGTGCTTACCTGGTTTTCTGTCAGTGAACACATTTATGAGCTGAACATTTGTGGTTTTCAACATCATACAACCACATTGTAAGAGAAAGAGTTTTAAGAAAAAAAAAAATGAAAATGAAACCCGGAAGTGGCACCAGAAATATTAGTTGTGCCCCCTCCCCCCCCCCCCCCCCTTTTACAGAATTCCTGGATCTGCCCCTGGAGTCGGGTGTGCGAATGTGGCACATAAAGAGTTAAAAGCAGATCACTTTTGCACTGCTGGGAGCTTTTGCAGCGCTCTTGTCAAAGAAGTCTTGTGGTAAACTGTCAGGTGTACATTATGGGCAATTGTTACATAATGTATGACTGGTTGCATGAATGTAGTTTTGCACTATACTACTTATTTTGAAGTGACTTCAAATGCAAATCTTACATGCTACACACTTCTCTCTTTTTCTTTCAGGGGTTATTGATATACTGTAAAAGTGGATATTTTCGCATGACTAATTTTTCACGCTCCTCCTGGTAAGAAGAGTTTTGCGTGTTTTTAATTCCGCAGAATCAAGACAGTAAGTACGGGAACATATTGCAAGCAAAAATATTTGTGAGCTTTTATTTTTGTGCTAGTTTCTGGTTGCGTGAAATGCGCGAAAATTTCAACACCGCAAAAATTTCCACTTTTACAGTAATTGTCTTATGATTACTGATTCCTACAAGGAAAAAATGTGAGTCTACATGTGTACATTGTGAAATTATGACTATGAAAGCTGTGTGCACTATACAATACATTCCCATTATAATGAACACGATTATAACGAAATTCCGGTTACAACAAAGTAAAAAGTTCATGCCACATCATTATCCACTCTATGTATTTTTATTGTTCATTTGTTCAGTTAGAACAAAATTTTGATATAACGAAAAACAAACTGCTGCTCCTGAGGTATTGTGCCTCACATGAGTTCTGGCATGTATGTGAATATTTGGTACTGATAGATTGTGTTCCCTGTGATGGAAGGGTTGCTTTTGTGCAAACAGAAACTACAAAGCTTGAAGTGTATGCAGAAGTCTCTCCATTCATAAACACTTTATATGGCTATGTCTGTCTATGGCACAATGCATGATTATAGTGTAGTACATGTATCCGACTCCATTATGTATGAAAAAGACATGAGAAGCAATGGTGGAGGTAACTTGTTTTGTTAGATTGTCATATCAGAAGCATTCTATTTTGTATGTCTTCATTTTCTCCGAATGGGTTGATGCTTATTGTGTGTAAATAATGTACAGTGATATTATATGACTACAAATAGAGCTATATCTTCAATTTCATATGATTTGTAAGTGCTATTATATGATCTGTCAAGAATGTTGAAGGTTGTTTCATTTCACAAGGATATGTTGAGAGACTTGTGGAGAAAATTGTTGTTTGTAATGGAAAATCGACATCTGATTCTAAGTGAGAATATAAAATACACAAGGAATATTTCCTCTTTCATTGAGAATGCTCTCCTCATTCCACAAAACGCTAAAAATGTCAGATGTCTTGCTTGTATTTTAGTGGAAATTGTTTTCATATTGATGTGTAAAGCTCAACTGTCGAAAGTTGGAAAAGATATATAAAGAGTGATAACCAGACATGCACATGAAAAAAAAAAAAGCCTGATATTTTACGTGTTTATATAGTCCATGCTTTACTAATCAGAAAAGGTTTAGCTTTGAGTGAGCAAGAGCACATTGAAATCACAGTTATCATAACTCTGCATTACGTTCATTTATATACAAGGGATAGTGGATCTGCAAACCAATACTCACAGCAATCTAACATTTCTGAAGAGAAGATGCTTAAATTGCCATATGTTTTTCCTACATGTATACCTATAATTCTTTCCCCTCCCATTTTCCACCCATAGTACGGACTCCAAAATGGCAGTTCAGTGAAGAGGCAGTTATTTATTAGTGGTACTTGTACCGTATGAGTTAAAATGTGAATGACATTTTTATTTGCAAAGGGATCGCAAAAGTATAAGGGCTTTAAACTCTGTAATATGTATGTGTAAGCTAACCTGCAACTATTCTAAGTTGCCGTGTGGGTCTGTGGTAGATTCCTGGCTATATGATGTTTTATTTGGAAGTAGGGCCTAATGGCTATTTTGGTTGTATTTCTCTTCTTTTTTTTTTCACTACTTGATGCTCTTGGTGCTCTTCTCATCCTGACTTCCATATGCCTTGCCTAGGCTTCATGCAGCTTTCTATTCATTTTTTTTTTTCATTTCATTTTTGTATGGTATTCGGTAACCCACCTGGATCTCATATTGCTCTATTTAATGTGCATAATCATGCATGGTTTGGTGTAAATGACACAATGATGTGTATATGAAGAGATTTTGCAGTTTGTTTGTACAAAGTGAATCATATGTCTGGAACAAGACTGAGTCTCCTTATTTTGAATAAAAGATACTTGTACAATTATTACTCATTTGCCTGTTATTTTTTTTTTTTGTGTGTATGTATTTCCATGCACTATGTTATTTGACTATGTTTTAACACAAATATTGTTTCGTCTCATGGAATATTGTGTAGTGAGGAAATTATCTCGTTGTCTATTGTCATTATAATGATTTCAAATCGCATTGCTTTGACGATTGACACTCAGAAATTACAGAAAATCTACAAAATTGTCAGCAGTGAAACATGGACTGAATGGGATATAGTATAGTTGAAAATGTTAAAGGTCCAGTTTACCTTTGGGAGCAGTGATTTAAAAAATGTTCAAGATATCACATTTGATGCATATGTGTAGGTCTGTTGTATCATAAAACATCCTACCATATGAAATATTTGCCATAAAACCTAAAATATAAGGAGATATCAGGGTTTTTCTCAATAAACCGTAACTGTACACGGTTTAGTCTGGAAACATTTTTATTATAACTATTGTTCACATTTTGTGTATTTAACAACACTTAACATCGATTATACGGATTCAAATTTCGACAGTGGCTGTTTCTATCCCTAACTCACATTTTAGAACTATTTCAAAGCACTAATGCTTTCATCTGCAAATGGTAAATTATGCCTTTAAGTAGACTCAAATTGTCTCAATTATTTGCTTCAGAATTTTCTCTATTGTTCAAGTAATGTGCAGTTGAATGTTTCCAGGTTAGCATGCCTGTACAGTGACGGGGCATTAAAGTGCACATTACTTGAATATGAGACCGTTCTGAAGCAAACAATTTTTACATAACAATAGATAGTATGATGTACAGTACTCTTAAATGAATCCCACAAGAATTAGAACAATCATCCCCCAGCATTCCCACTGATTCCCACTGATCAGTTACTGGCCATCCACTTTAAAGCTGGATGCATAGTTATGATATTAATATACATACTACTAGTATTATATATATATATATACATGTACATATACATATACATATACATATACATATATATTGTACATATACATAAATATGTGTGTGTGTGTGTGTGTGTGTGTGTGTGTGTGTGTGTGTGTGTGTAATGACCTGTGGTATGCAAACTGCAATGTAATCCTCACTGTTGAATTGTAATGGGCTTAAAATTAATGAATTTATTACCAGTTTTGGCTGTTATAGAAAGCAAACAGTACAGCTAATGACACAACAAAGCATTGTTCTAAAATAAAAATACTTTAATCCCGAAATATTTCGTCCAATAAAAGTTCACTGAACAAGCGTTCTAAAATTCGTGACGGCTGATGATACAAAGGAGGAGTAGACTAAATCGTGTGATAGAATATCCCATGCACAGAAATGCTTGACAGTATGCTTTCAGAGTTCCAAACTTGCAGTCAACCACAATAATTTGCTTTCTTTTGGTTATGAAACCTTATTCTTTGTTACCAAAAAAAAAAAAAGAAAAAAAAAAGGTGAATGTCCATGTCCTCGTCGAAAATTTTGAATTGAATTAAATATTGGTCGGATGTGTCTATAAATATGATCTCATGACATTTTCTTCTTTTTTTTTTTCAAGAGCAGACGAATTCTACAGCGTTCTCTACCACCCTAGCTGGCATATAGTCTAAAATATTCCATACCATTGTGGCATCACAGATTAATTCAGTGACATGAAATCAATTTTGTTACATACATTATGCGTTTTAGTAAATATTTTGAAAAAGAAGCGAATAACATCGATCTATAACGATTTATACAACTTACTGTTATTATAGGCAATTATCACACGTATTTTTTTTTTTTATTGTGATACCAAACGTGCAAAATACTCCCGACCTCTCTAAACCACCCCTACATGGTTTGACAAATCTTTGAAAGCCGGATGAAGCTTTACGAGCCTCCTGTACATTATCATCTGATTGCCTTTTTCGTATATGTCTGTGTATCCGTGTCTGCCTGTCTGTCTGTCTCTCTACTTGTCTTTGCCTCCTACCTCTTCGTCGGAATTTGGTTCGCCATAAGCTGTGCGAATAATGCTCAAATTACTAGACACACACCCAACGAGTTTAAAACCCCAAATCTAATCGACACGGAACGGTTCTATCCCCTTCCCAAAACTCTTATTTGTGCATCTGATCGCAAATTGAAGACGAGACATGAATGTGTGAGATTGTTCCCTCGATACACTAATCCGGCGTTAAAAATAAATACCAGTCCGGAATCAGCGAAAGCTGCGCATACAAGACGGAAATAACCCCCATCGCCAGAACTAAACACGCCGGAACGAAACCGCGCTGAGCTGCATTGACTAAATGTCGTCTTCTTCATTAGAAACCGCAGTTTTCGAGTTTGTAATTGTGAGCATCTCCCGCAGGCGTTGTCGTCATGAGAATTTTTTACTCGCCGGAACAATGTTTTCGTGGGAGATCTCCTCAGTGTTCATAGAGCGAGAGTCTGAATATACAATAATTTTTTATCAACATTTGACAACAAATTCAACATCTCTTTCAGTGATAATGTCTTGATTTTTGCTTCTGACTATAGGCAAATAATTTCTTTCCAGATCTTTCCAGATAGAGGCTGAAAGAGATCACACTTCATCTTTATAATAATCATTACGACCATGTATTTTTAATTGATGAGTATACGTCCTTCAGCTCATAGGAATATAAACGTCTGTCACGCGGTTTTTTTTTTTGTGTGTATGTGTACAAGATTGTGTTTCCTTGCTATCAACTTACGTGAAAAAAAAAAGAAATTATATTGTAACTGAATACATGTGAGGCAAACTGATGTACACTTTCTCGCAAGTTAAGTTAAATTACTTTAGAAAATTTCGTTTCATTTTATACTCAAAGGAAAACACGGAATGCTATATTATGTGGACTTCACGTCTGACCATGTATTGTATTGTCATTTTGCACGAAAGGAATGGGCTTAAAAAAAAGATGTCCAAGAGTGAAAGATAATCATTTACAAATTGTATGCGGCATTCATCCTCCTTCATTACTCCGCTCTTAATTGAATCAACGGAAGATAACATCCCAATATATTTTCCTATGGTGCGGGGCTGTTTTTCTTATAATTTCAATATTAAATTGCAATTTAACTCGCCGGTAAATAATTTCAAGCAGCGCAATCTCTGTCTTGATTTATCAGTCGTCAAATCTTATTCACAGCTTCAACAACGTAACGCCCTGAGATCATACACGCACACACACACATACACACGCACATTCGACAAATTTACAAACACTCACAACTAATATGTAACACCGTTTCAACCTTCAAGACTATCAGAGATACTTTTTACAATTGCCTCTGTATAATTGACGTCGACCTGCCTTATTTTCTCTCCGCCGTTTCCTGCATCTTCAACATTTGAAAGGAAAGAAGAAAATTGTCAATACACTTCCTATACGAAGAACCCTACAATCTCCTCTTGTCACACACGTTATTTTTTTTTTTCAATTTGAAAAAAAAAAGAAAGAGAGAGAGAAATAGGAGAAACGCAGGGAAAGTTTGTCATCACAACCTTCGCCGTCGCCTCGTAAGTATCTTGATGGAAGATCTCTCGGCGACCCCGTAGTAATCAGATTGTTGATACAGCTTTTTTCCATCCAGATGATTCTATTTGGTAAGACGGGCACCATCGCCTCGATCATCCTGAAGATAAACACGATGAGGAGAATGCTCTGAAGTGATGTCTCCCTCTCTACACATTCACATATATACACACGCAAACGCACGCACACACACACACACACACACACACACACCCATACTCTGACATTCAACGCACGCGCACACGGAAACCCAGACACGGAAACTCTTTCGCGGGAATTTTTCATTCCCGCTTCGAGCATAAAGAGGGTGATGATATCATAACCTGAAATGATATATAGTACCAAGGATTTCCCCAGTTGTATGGTAGTATATTTCCTAGAGGGTTTGTGATTGTATACACGATGAATCGTGGCTCGATGCTGCGCACTAGCCAAAACAATTTGGGGCTCTTGTCGGAAATAATGTAATGTGTCATCAAAGTAATAAAGTTGGGTTCCTTCCCCCATCATGCCCATCGGTCCTGACTAAACTCTGATTATACAGTTCAATATAAGAAGAATATATTGAGCAAGAGACAAGTTAAGGAATAAGAACTCAAGAGGAAATGACTATACTGACAACTAACAAAGTAACAATGTATTAAATGCACTGCTTGTAATTGATAACGATTATTAATATGATTGTTATAATAATGATAAAGATGACAAACTGAATAATAATGATGAGAATATCTGATTTCCAATGATAGCATAAATTTGATTATAGTAGTTAACAATAACGACAACATTGCTTTAGAATTTTTGACCAGCAAAGCGCTGAATGAATTAAAGTTATTTTTTCAATCGTTAGATTACTAGAACCACTGCAGTAATGGTGAAAAAAGCCCGTACAATACACACAGCTATAACCAAACATACAAGTATGCATTAGCGGACCTACAGCTGCTGGTATGCCATATACTAGTAGTTCGGAGGTTGATTTTGCGTGTGTGTGTGTGTGTGCGTGTGTGTGCGTGTGTGTGTGTGTGCGTGTGTCTATTTTGTTTTCTTGCGCCTACTCTACTGAAATGCTGCTACCAACTGGCACGTTCGATTCGATGCAGGGTCTCTTCACTCGTCACTTTCGTGACGAGAAACATAAGCATTGATTTCTCTCTTTGTGTCTTCAAATCATATTAATTTTATATTTGCATTTGAACTATCTGAAATAACTTCAACAAATACAACAACAAAAATGAAAGGAAACAGAATGCTCGTGGACCCGATGGAGAGGGCTTTGCCTGCAAACGATCCACATGTTTAATTCTTCATGATTTGGTACAAATGTGCGCTGCTGATCATTATCAAATAACCCGCCTTATTTTCTCTGCCAATAAATTGTCGTTAACATCATTGATTTGCTAGATAGAAACGCTCCAAAAATAATCAGGGTATATCGCCTTTATTAGATTATACAACTCTCAGTACTGATAGCAAAATCGATGCTTTCCCGGTAAACAAGCACCAATTACTTTGTGCGCTTCAAAGATTCGGAGAAATCCAACAACATTGGTGTATAGAATTTCACATGAAACTAGATGGTGAGGCGTCATTAAGGAAAAATAAAAATCTTGGGTATCTTATCCTATCCAAGGATTTTGTTAATGTTTTCCTTTCTCGTTTTCCTGTCGCTCGTAATTATTAAGTTTGTTTTTCGCAATTTCTCTACCCCCAAAAGAACATTTATTTTAGGAAAAAAAAAAATCATTCTTTATGACGCCTTAATTTCTAATTATGTGGACATGATTTTACCCGCATTGTGGCTGTCATGACATTGTGAGAGACACATGCACCAATAAAAAGACAATGTACTGTATGCATTGAGGGAGTAGCCTATCTTAAAGGGGAAATCCAGTCCAAATAGAAATTAGTCTGATAAAAAAGTAAAATCTTACGAATTCAACGATAAAAATTTGACTGAAATCGGATGAAAACCAAGGAAATTATGACATTTTGAAATTTTGCTCATTTCTGCGAAACAGTTCTTGTACAGTGGATATGAATATGCCAATGAATGAGCTAACCATGTCATACCCTCACAATTTTCCATTGATTGTGTCAAAAAAAAATTATGAAAATTCAATATTTCTGTCATTGAAGTCTGACACGCATGATGTTATTCTTGGTTGAATAACTTCAGAATAGTGGTCACTTAGATATACGAGGATTTGAGCCTTGGGCATAATTGCGTTTGAATGAAAAACTGGAAATTCCAAAATTGTATGTACAAACTATTATATGGTAAGTTGTGAGGGAATGACATGCTCACCTTGCCATTTGCATATACTCCCCCCCCCCAAAAAAAAAAAGCGAAACTTGAAAATGTCATAACTTCCTTATTTTTCTTCCGATTTCGATCAAAGTTATACCGTTGAACTCGTAATATTTTACTCTTTCTTATCAGACTAACCTATATATGGACTGCATTTCCCCTTTAAAGATTGATCAGTATCCGCCATGATTACCTGTAAATCAAAATTTGTTTGTGATAATTTAAATCTTACTTTAAAAAGAACATCGAAGATATTATCTTTTTCGAACGTATGAAAGATAAAAAACCAACCAGCACTGAACCTGGGATAAATGGACCGGCACAAGATTTATACAGTCGACCGCTTTAGTAACATTCCCAAACGCACGCATATTATCACAATAAGGGCAATTATTTAACAATCACAAAACTTGCCCGACATTATTTTGTTCGGCTCAATGATGCCGAATATCATGTTAAACGGTCTTTCCAATACTGAATCATATTACGTAAGAACAAGCGGATTGAATATCTCATTACAAAATAATTAGAAGGTCCTCAGCGGGAATGGAATATCCATAGAGTGAAGCTGGTGATTAAATCGACCGATTCAACTAGAAATGTAATTGGAAGCTGATGTGTCAAATTATTGGTATATGGTAAAATCTGATTACGCATAGGCCGCATCCATCGCGTTTCTGACGGAGAATGCATGGTTTGCTAGTATGGATCCATGATTTATACGCAATTCTCCCCTCAAACTTTTGTCTCATCGTATCAAACAGACGTCGTCTACATGCAGGTTGTATAAAGGAGAAGTTTCGCGGCGCAGTGGTGAGCGCCAATGAGATGAAAACTCAACCATGCAATGGACGAGTTTCCTACTATACTATCGAGCTTTCATAATCGTGAAAATTCCAGCAGCTTCTATGCGAAGAGTCAGTTTATTGCGTCAACACTACTAAACATTCCGTGATCGATGTTTAGGTGTAATTCCCTGAAAATATAGTCCCCTTCTTTGAAATCATCAAATAAGACTACTGAATCACGTGCATCACATCGCTCAAGCCAACGTATTCAAGGAGGTATACCGTGTGTGATATACCGCCTGATTTTATGTTTTCGTTTCTTCCCCCCCCCCCCCCCCCCCTCCTGCTACTGGTTGAGTGACAAGACAATTTCGTGTCTATCAAAATAAATGAAGTCTTTGAAATGTATCTCTAATTGTATGTCCCTTCTGTCCGTCTATAAAGTGTATAAGCTAGAAATGATCTTAAACTCAAACAGGAGTAAAATCTTCACCTCATGAATAAAGTGTATCTATTTCAATGTAATGAAGTTCAATCAATGAATGCAGGAATAAACCTGTTAACATGGCGCAGTTGCGTAGAAAGCCACAAGTCCCATTTGGGGTTATAGTAATAATAGTAAATAATGGTATAATAATATCGTAATGTAGGAATATAGTAAATAATGATATAAGGCGTGGTATTCAGATTACCGTTTCGTTGACTGTTATCTGTAAATTTTCATAGTGATGATATATATGAAGTGTAATCCTTCATAACGTTTGTGATACAGATGGATTTGATACATTCGTTGAATGTTAATCATGTGAATAAACGGTGTTACGAGGAAGCATTTTCACAAAATTCATGAAACTGACGACTTGCATGCTGGTTATATTTTGGTAATCCTTGCTTCTCAATGGTGCGCAAACGCATATTTAATCATGTTGTCGGCGTGTAATATGTATGTGCAAATGTGTGTGTTTGTGTAATTCTTATATCATTATAAAGCATATGCATATAAGATTAAATGCCAGTGCATACGCATATAAGATTGAATGCCAATTGTGTAAACACAGGTTGATCAGCAATGGTCAGAGAGTGTTTTGTTCGTTACGCAGAGCCCATGATGAGAGCATATTTGAAAAGGACAAGAGTCAGCGTACAAAACAACAAAGGAGAAAAATGAAAATGATTGATATGCAAGATGATGTAGAAGTAAAAGTAATTAAAGCCCTGTTCTGAAACAACTCCATAGTGACATTTTTTTGTGCGGCTTGATAAAAATATATACTATACGATACATTGATAATTTTTCTTATCATTTTTTTTTTTTTTTTTTACGGAGGGGGGGGGGATGGGAAATGCCAGCAGATGAAAAAAGATGTCGGTAGCTATAATTGAAACAGCATCTTTCTCTCTTTCATTTGATATTCAAACATCTCCAACATTGAAATTAGATATTACGTAATCGATCAGACAACGTGTGAGATATCATGTTTAATTGCGGAGATTCGTATCTGTAGAAGTGAGAATAAATCACTGCGTCAGAAAAAAAAAAGCATGTGCGCCATCACAAAGTCAGTCGACACTACGTTGGGACAACCAACGATTTGACAACCCCCTTCTACACGACAAGATTTGGTGCATGAATTCAAAGCCAGACGAATCTCCATTGAGTTCAAGGATTGGTAATGTCATGAACCTACGAGAAAACGAAAAGACACTCGTAGTAGGCCTGTATTATGTTTCTCATGATTTTCTTCTTTTTCTGCCATGAAATGCTCCACAAATAACAAGAACAAAATTCGATTCGATGTGTATAGTTGTCTTAGAATATAAAATCCCTTCACACGATGACGGAAGAGGATTGCTTTTTGTCAGTGACGTAACAGAAGTACGGGTGCATGTAACCTCTCAAGCTTTGCCCAGCTGTGTGTGTCTTTCTCATTTAGACACACCGTGGGCTATGCTTTTCACGGCCATCAATATTTCAGTGAGAACTGTATGTATTTTCTCTGCTCAGGGCATTGCATTTCGCCCATGTTGAAGATGGCGCCGCTCAATTCCTGCGCGCTAGATTTTTTCTTTTCTTTTTTCCCCCCAGTCCCGTCCTGCGATCGCCGTGATCGATCATCCTATTAGCGGGTCAACGGACGGACTGCGCGTCAGAGACATCGCGGTTGAGGTGTGTTTGGACAAGACAGGGGCCGCGGAACGTCTTCTTTTGGAAGAGAAATGTGGACAGAAAGTAAAGGAATGATTGAGCATTTGATATGCTCTCTCTGTCTGTTTTTTTTTTTTTTAATACTTTCCACAAGATCTTATCCGGCAAGAGAAAAATGTTCACTTCGTCTTTGCTTTGATAGTACAATTCAGGTTGTGTTTATAATGTTTATTAGCATCAAAGAGTACATGTCACTGCAAAGAATTCACCAACTCTAACAATTCCACTGCTCTTATCAGCGTTCACTAATCTTATAATGGCACAGTTGTTGAATGTGTTGTATGCAGAACTTCATCTTTCCTTAAAAACACACCAATAATAAACGATGAGTGGGCATGCACCAAGCATATTCCGATTATGATTTAATTTTGTTCGCATGGAATGATATACATTGAATTCCTGAACATTAACCTTCAGCACTGTCATCTTTCAGCACCCATGCAGCATGAGAATTTGCAGGGACTGGGGCGGCTGGGTGACAATATGCCCCTCTTATTTCTCCTCAAACTCCATGATGTATTTTGCGAGACCTCCCCCACAGGGGTACGTTGGGGAGATTTCGCGCGTCAGACTGTTTAACTGACCCCAATTCTCCGGTGTCTGAATATACACTGTTTCATGGATCTAATGAAATCTGTTCGCAATTGGTTGTCGTGAAGGATATTCCCTCAGAAGACAGCTGAATCAATCACTTTGATGCTATGAAAACTTGGTCATGCGTACGCAATGTCCAAGCTGCCTATAATCCATGCCGAATAACAACTATCAACTTCCATAATTATTTCGTGGTTGTATTGATTCTCTAATTTGTCCAATCAAACAAATTGAAGAAAACAATGATAAGCTCGACAGCAAATTATTGATTTTTTTCCCCTTCAAAATCAAAATGTTCATTGAAGATGCGGAACGAAAAAAAAAAAGAAGAAGCAACGGATCGTGTGAGATGTATGGGAGGAAGCAAACGTATAACATGCAAATATAGAAACATGAATATAATAACATTGCACTGTGTTTCTTTTTTTTTTGGGGGGGGGGAGGGGTCAAAAATAAAGCTGTATGAAACAATCAACTATACCTATATCTAATTACCATCGTTGTGACATAAGTAAAATAATTATTATACACGAAGTGGAAGCGAGGAAATCAGCGGATAAAAAATATCGCTGAAGGTTTTGTAGTGTGTGTGTATGTGTATGTGTGTGTGTGTGTGTGTGTGCGCGTGCGAGTGAGTGGATGGGGGTGGGGGGGGGAATGGGGTTAAGGGTGAATGTCACCCCTCAACCATCTCTGGGAAAAATCCTCGCCCGGTAATCGGATTTGTTTTACTTTTTTGAAATTAATTTTCCGATCTCATTGAAGATTAAGATATTACGGGAACAACTGCGAAGAGGGCAGCATGAGTCAGAGAATTTGATTGGTGCAGAAAATTTTGTGGCTTATTTGATTTGCTTTGAGTCCTTCATGTTCTTTTCCCGCGCAAATTGTAAACGGAAGAAAAAGTATGCAGGCATTATGCGTAGTAATGACATGTGCAGGTTAATTAAATTAAACTTCACTGTGTGAATTTTCACACAATGAAGAAAATCGACACAGAAATACATGACAATTTCATACATTTATGTATAAATGAACATCAAATCGAGCATTGGACGTGGGACGTCCGCGGCGAAGATATGAAAAACAGATTTATAAAGTAAATGTGACTGGATCACTATTATCACATATATATGCAATTATGAAAGCAGCTGAAGGAAAATTGTCCACCAGATATTGTGTTGATGTCGTTTGAACGCGCGCTCGAAATTGTATTGTAGGCCTATTGTATTAAATGTCTGTATAAGTGTGTGCATGAGTGTATGTGGGTGAACAATGCAAATGAAATGTGGCATTTTGAAAGGGTGTCGAAATGTATGCATGCGCGTATCCATATGGCAAATGCTGAATTCTGTGACTGAATTGATTGTATGGTCGACGATGATCATAATGATTGATTTTGATTGCACAATGCATGATCAATAACGGAGGTTGCCATAACCTGCTTTTTTGCCGTCTGTGCTGGCAAAGGCCATGAGATATACAATAAATGCAAATTAGATGAACTGTAGAGTTGGTCTATATGGTCATTCGAAAAAGCTGTGTTTAATTCTTGCTTTGCTCATATATATATATATATATATATATATATATATATATATATAATATATATATATATATGTATATATGTATATATATATATATATATATATATATATATATGATACAATTGAATATTAAGTAAAAATTTACATCATTTATTCGGCAAGACGTGGTTATAATAATGTCTATGGCACGATCTATCACTGATTTAAGATCGTGCCATAGGTATAGCGCCGATCATCTTCCAGCGCGAACACGTTACCGTAATGTCTCCCATGCTCACCCATCCGGGAGCTAATCACGTTACGTCCTCACCAAGAATCGAGTTATCACGGCGCACCACTTAGATTATCTAATTAGGTGAAATATGAGATCGGAAACTATGTGTCATGGCGACGCAATGATCACATAACAGATATACAATCGTGGGTCTTACAATATTATCTGACAATTTTTCCTTCGCAAATCACATTTCTATTTTTTCTCTCTCTCAAAGTATTATGGCGCTTTAAAAAATGTACCGAAATAACGCGTCGACGGAATGTATGCGCCATTTTCACAGAAACCTCTAGCAGAACTGCCACTGTAAATGGACGCTCATACAAAATATAATATTATATTTCGACTGTTCTCCCTTCTCGTCGCTATAGATGTGACATTTTCAGTTTCAACTTGCCTTCAAATTGTAATAGTGTAAACAACAAATCAGTTAAGATTTCAGGGCGATCAAAACATTGTCAAAGGAAGGGTATGGCTATTCAAATATCCATAACTCATTTTTAACTTCAGTGGATTCGACCCATATAGGTCCCCCTGACCCAAAGACTGTGGAGGTGTTTACATCACATTTCCAATTTAATTTGTTTGTCATCATTTTCACATCTTCAGGAACAAGTGTCTTTTCTTTTCTTCATCTCTGTGCTCAGGATATACAATGAGTTATATAAGGCCGTGCAATTTCTTGGTATATATTCACATTTATTTGTATACTAGAATATATTTTCTGACCTTTCGACGATACAGTCACGTGAACAAACCCACATTTGTACACTAAAGTCTTTTAAATACATTCAATTTTGTGTAATGTACACCAAAATATAATTTCTTGCACGTCTGGAGACTCATGTCACAAAACTTTCATTTATCGTCATTAGATGGCAAACTATTAGTCTTCACTTACACAATGATTATTTGCCCTATTTTGTCAGAAGGTTTTTTTTTTTTTCTTCAGAAGAAGTGCGTTACTCACTTTGATATCTAGCTTATTTATACGACTTGGTCGTTCTCGCTTTGAATTACTAGTACACGGGTTCAGGACACAAGCTTCAAGGGGATCAGGAGTGAACAACTCTCCTGCAGTGCAGCGTTCCCATCGAAATTAAACTTGAGGTGCGGTGATGTGTGAAGTTGTACGCTGTGTTAAATGTACCGTACAACTTGGAACCAGCGGGAACGTCCTTTCTGATGTGGATGATCAGAGAATTGAAATTACCATGACCTCTGCTCCTAAAATCTCTCTTTTGCTGAAAATATGCATGTTTTTCGTTTATACTATAATCCTAGAGATAGTGCTCGTCTTCGATGAGCCCTTCTAATTTCAAGGAGAATAGAACAGAGCACTGATTTTTCTCTTTCTTCTTTAATCGTGTCTTGTGCCACCACCACCACCACCACCACCACCAACAACAACAACAACAACAAAAAAAAAACCCTCTGCATTTTGGATTCATTCTCCTTCTCAACAGGAGTGATAAATCCATGCAGTCTCCTGTACAAAGCCAGTGTACATGTATTACCTTTGTTTTAGTGAGACAGGTGTGATATGTATTGACTCTTCAATATATGGGCACGTCCTGCCCCCCCCCCCCCGGCCCCTATTGGGTAATTGGCTCAAGTAAGATTAAACAATTAATTCTATAGAATAGGTAAATGGGCGTGATGGGTATGTTTGTTATGATAATAATTGTAGAATAATGATATTATTTATGATGTCATTGTATTGGCGTGTATGGTACTACAACTTATATGCTGTGTCCAACTTATATGTGTGTCCAACTGTCATCATCAATGTAGATGTAACTGACAAGCTACGGGTGACTTCAATTCGGAAGCAACTTAGATTTACGTATGCGTTTTAAAGGAACATGTTTGCCATATGCTCGCGAATCTCAGTCATACGAGTGCTTTAACAGACAGCGCATTGTACAAACATGACAGAAACGAGTAGCTGCATGATTGCACTCAAACGCGTGTGCTATTTTCCAGAACGCCAAATGAAAAAAACAAGCGCTTTGATATTTTTACCTTTACCGGTATCTACCCTCCTCGACTTGGGCCCGCTATATGTATTTTACGTTTTCGACAAGAAGAACTCTACTGAAGGGTTTGCCTGTTCTAATAAGTCTATGACAACAATAGACGAATTCTAGTCTTCCGCTCAGTATACAAAAGTGATCAAAGTGATGCTTGGGGAGAGCAAAGGAGAAAATAGCATGGGTATCGGCATGTGACAGAAATGAAATTGGAACGCTGAATCAGGAATTACATGTCAATAGGTAACGGAGTGGGTATCTACGAACTCACGAGCTTATAAATCCCCCCCATTTGTCACCGCAAACATCGACCTGCTCGTGGCTCGGACTGAAAATGATGGGAGCAAATCCCAGATCGAGATGGCACTGTAGATACACAGGCGAATGCACTTTCGCAGCATTCGTCAATAAAGAAAGGTGGCTATCAGAGCTGGGGAGTATTTCGCCCAGCATCTACCACAAAATGAAACCACGGTCGTGACATATCACGTTATCATTTACGCTCTAAGTATCATTCTGCTCTTTTCTCCTATTTTCACAGTGAAACAAAAGAAGAAGAAAAAAAGAAACCAGTTTAACCTTAAAGTTTACTCGGAAATGTACTCTGCAGTGAGGGAAGAACTGCAATGCAGTGAATGTTCATACTTAGAGAGGTCACATTTCTATCTTTCATGAGAATCTGTGTGACCGTACATTTTCTTTTACACTGGTTTGACTTGTTTCTGGCTAATCAGCGATACGGCAAGAGGCGGCAATTCGTACGCATGCGCAGAACCAAACTACCCTATTAACATTGGAACGTAACGTCGAGACCTAGCGGACGCACCACTTGACTCGCGCGAGCTCTGGAGCGCGACTCCAATACTCATCTTGCATCGGAAGTCTATTCGCTCTTCACAATTCTTGAACTATTCTCGCTCATGAATGTTATATGAAACATCATTTTGATTCTATGGTTTAGACAATGACATTTTGATGATAAAGTACCTGAAAACAACTGACCAACGGAACGAGGCATCCTCGTAAAGATCACCTCTGGATTTCGTTCGGTCTGGGCGGTCTAAGCGGCCAATCGGAGGAGGATTGCGAGGAAAAATTTCTGGACTGGAAAAAAAAAAGTGTTCGATTTGATTTTGTGAGATCTAGAGGTAAAAAGAGAGACAGAAGGATGCCTTTGGTGACGAGACTATCTGGGGAGGGGGGCATTCTCGCTGATTCAAATCGTATCGAAACGGTAGACGAGGATGAGGAGTTGGAGATCCCAAGATCTCCAGCTAGCACGGAAGGCAGTGGCGTCGACGGAGGGGACAGGGGCGAGGATCGAAACGGCGGCAATGGCATGGCGATCGGTGGTGGTGGTGGTGGTGGTGGACACCAGACCAAAGCAATGCGCCTGCTACAAGAGCGACGTCGGCTCGTAGATCGAACGGCGAGCGAAGGCCAGCTCCGAATCGTTCCTGTGGTGGGCCTAAGAGAACGAAGCAAATCAACTGATGACGACAGACCCGACTTCTTCGAACTTCGAGCAAAAGGCAAGTCATGCATCACACACTTCGTCACCATCAATGTTATCCGTGACATAACGGTATGTTGCATCAAAATGATAGTCAAAGCCGTATATTGAGAAAGGCAAACGATGTACATGTATACATGATTTGCGATCTTAAAATTGGGATATAGCACAACACGCATTTCTCCAAGATTAAACTTAATGGCCCGAATTCACGAAGGTGGTACAAATGAAACCATGGTTTAAACCATGGACAAAAACCATGGAGCGCCAAGTCTCGCACGGAATATTTCGTTATGAAATTGGTCATTTCGTCGACAAAATGACCGTTTTGTTAAACAAAATTATCATTTCGTGGACGAAATGTTCATTTAGTTACAAAATGTTGCCATTTTGTTACAAAATAATCATTTCATCGACGTGAAATTCGGGCCAATGCGTTTTACGCCACGGTCGCGAAGAAACCAAAGGTGCAATTGTACTTCAAATTTGCAGTCTTAAATACATTTTAGACAATTCGTACAGTGTATCTTATTCCGTTATTATGCTGAAAGAAACGGATATTGGATTGAAGGGAAATTCAAGGAAGAATACAAGCTTGCATGTACAGTAGATAAAAACAAGAACAAGAGATCAAATCAGTGATCACATAAATTGAAACGTGCTATGTCAATCCACTGTTTTGTGTTTATGAATGTTTGAAATCACTTTTGGATTTGCAGTTGAATAATTGTTGAATGCAACATCATTTCCGACTCTTTATGACACGGATCACTGAACTAATTAATGAATCATAGCGAAAAATCAATAACAGTTCAGTTCAACTCAGATTTATTTCCATTCCACACGTTTACAAAAAAAAAAAAAAAAAAAAAAACACCGTTAAACCCGCTCATTACCCACGTTATCGCTCATTATACGCACATACAAAAACATACGTACATACATACACACAAATTATAGACACCTACATACAAACGGTGACAAACATGCGTATAGACATACGCCCGTATATACAGTGTTCTATGATAATGATCCACATATCTAAATTGTATCAAAACGAGGGAGGACATCAAAACCTTTTGTGGTACATTTGTACAAACATTCAGTCGTTGGTGGTGACTTTGCAATCTCGAGCACTTATTTATTTATTGATTTATTTTATTATTATTTTTTTTTTACAAAAAGAACACCACAGCATGCGT
The DNA here is from genome assembly GCA_033980235.1 of Diadema setosum. Lineage (NCBI taxonomy): Eukaryota > Metazoa > Echinodermata > Echinoidea > Diadematoida > Diadematidae > Diadema > Diadema setosum. The sequence goes on along the minus strand of CM067067.1, from coordinate 24,055,812 downwards.
GGTCTGAAGTGGCAGTTTGGTTAAAACGGAACATGAAAGTAATTTAGTGAGATTTGTTTATACGGTCATTTCTCCACCGTAGAATACAAAATGTTTGAATCACTGGGCATTTGACATCGTTTTATTCATTTGCCTCTAATTCATTAGCATCTCTCTCTATATATCTTTCTTTATACATCTAGAAATATAAAAAAAATGCATGTTTATTCTACAAAGTACAGATTGTATTTTTGCATAAATCACTTTCAATGTATAGGAAAATACAATATAGATACATATAACAACATAACAATATTAATAAGGTCAAAGTGCGAGTCCGTCAATGTCCGTCTAAACATCAGATGATGATAAAATCGAGTGTATTCGATCACCGCATGCTTAAATTGTCAAATCAAATGCTTACTTGGTACCTTTTTTTTTTTTGGGGGGGGGGGGGGGGGGGGCTCTCATTACAGTAACTATATCATCTACGTATATAGCCGAAAAGGTCTCATCAATATCACAGTAATTGGCGAGACCCTTTCAGCTTTTTGCCCAAATAAACTTTACTATCATAATAGTAAAACGTGTTGGCAAGGAAAGGGTATCGCGGTATTAAAATTTCTTACGGGTGTACCGTTCTAAATTCTATTAGCTCTAAACAAGGAGTCGCTGTAAGTGTGACCTTAATAGCCAAACCAAATCTTAACATAAGAATCGTCCTCACATGATTTCTCTGATGAGTTTTATTTGTTGTTCTTAACACTCTTCATGAATGGTAAACTCATTTGTAATCAACCTATTTGAAATCCTCTGTGTGGTTAAAAACTGTGGCAAAATTAATTTTCAAGGCAGATGTGTCTGAATGGCCTGCAGAATTAAAGAAAATAGATGCCAAGGGCGTAATCGTTGGGTATAAAGTCTGCTGACCTCATATACATCAACAGATGATTTTTGCAGTTACTTTTTGTGTTCTGCTGAACACATCGTTGTGATAGATTTAATGCAATATTAAGTGTATATTTAAGTAGGCCCTATATGTAAATCATGTCCTATTTCGGAAACAAATGATAGCTTGGTCACAATTATGGTTTGCATTTTAGTATAGGTTTCTTGTTCTTTTATTTCTTAATCATATAGGCATATCCCGCTTCCATTATTTGGTATTAAATCATCTGGTCTGAACTTCTATCCGTTCTCCGTTTCTCTTTCACAAACACCGTTTATCCGGGGCTTACAGCCAAACAAGCTTGCTTTCATGTAGGTCCCATCACACTTCTCTTTGTACAACTCCATTTCGATTTTGGACCAGTTATCATTATGATTACTGTTATTATTATGTATGTATTTTTTTTTGTAATTGTTGACAAGGTAAAAGAACTTGTGCTGTTATTTTTGATGTAATATTGATATACGAGAAGTATGAAATGAATTGAAATTAAAATTTAAATTGAAATGATAGACTGATCATTTCCCCTCGAAATTCTCTCTTCTCCAATGCTTTCAGTGTCCTTTTACGAATCTCAGTCAGCTATGACTGTTACATGTAAGGCCCCCATTTAAAAGTAGCAATTGAAATAAAGTAGCATGCTTTAACATGTGTGATTACTCAAGAAAAATGGGACCCTTTTTACTTCAAGTAGGCAGTACATAGGTCAATGCTTTGGAGAATGAGAGAGGAGGGAGAGGAAAAAATACGGCAAGCATACACACACACGCACACACTCACACACAAATCAAACAACCAACCCCTCTCCCAAAACACGGAACCAAATTAACTTGACAGACAAGTGATTTCAGCGGGGTACCAGTCGTATGAAATTTGCGTCAATGAGTTGTGAAGTGGGTCCCTGGCTGAGAGATCTCGCTTTAATACGACAGAATAGATTGCATCTCTTCGATGAAAAAAACAAAACAAAACAAATAGCCCTGTGTCAAATGTTAAACTTATGTAAAAGACAACAAGGCAATGAATTGCGACACCTCGTCGGAGTAGACTGATCTAAACAAAAAGTATATCATAAATGTATAGAGTATACATAATTATAATTGTACAAGTGCAAAGTGTAGGATGTGCAGAATTTCACTTCAGCTGGGGAAATTCCATGCTTGTTAACCATTTCTGTGCCAGGGACATTGGACAGTGTGTAACACGTTCTGGGATTTTCTGCACCAATCGGCGCTCAAAGCTCGCAAAAATGGTCAATGCATTTACTCTTCTGTCAGATTGTAAACTACTTTTGTATATTGACACTAACAGTGACAAGGAGCAAACTCGAACGCCCAAACATAGGAATATGTAAGCTACGCAGTCGAATTTCTGTACACTCTCACTGATGAGAGCTCAAACACCATAGGCAGCGCCGCAGTGAACGCAAACTCGGTGTTTCTCGTTTCTCAAGAATCTCAACATGACTACCTCCTCTTGTGTTTTCTCTCTCTCTCCCGCTCGCCTTTTGGCTCCAGATGTAATGAAAAACTATTGGCTACGTCAAACATTCATGAGTTGGTGGGCCCTTAGAAGCACACCGTTTGCGGCAGGTAGGCATTCAAGGCCTCGTCAAAATATACTTTTGTTTCCAATTCATCTCTATGTGGAGACATTTCTAGCTGTTAAAAGAGCTGGAAAGACGGCAAACAGCAAACTAAAGTAACAAATTCATCAACGCGACTCTCAAACGAACTTCAGAGGGGTGTGCCCATACGCCTGACGTAAGACATGGTGCGCATACTCTCGACGTAATTTATAGCATTGTCTCGTGTGGCGCCTCTGTGTATTGTTCTTTCATCTTCAAAAGACTGATGGTAATATCAGGCCATGTATAGGGAAAACAACGGTATATTTTGACAGAGCGCTTAGTATAGTGGACCGAGGTGTCGCAATCTGTTGCCCCGTGTCACTTCGTGATTCCCTGCATGTATCCGCTCGAATGTGCCCCCTTGATGTTCATCATCTGTCGTACCCTTCCTTACCAGATGAAAAACAAAACGACCCGCCATTACTATTTCAGTGTGAAAATGTGCCAGTGTATGATCACACTGCGGAAGTGCTTTTACCATGTAAACCCTGTTGCCACTTTAACCAGTGAACACGATGTTTGACTGTACTTTTGACCGCAATTCATTTTGATTAAATCCTTTGCTTTAGGTGACACCCCCTCCAAATCTACTCACCAACCGTTAACATGGTTAATGGAATGAAAAACTTGCCGATTTTCGTATTTTCAAGAACCCTTCCTCATTCGTTAAAGGGGATGGCTAGTAACTGATCAGTGGGAATCAGTGGGAATGCTGGGGGATGATTGTTCCAATCCTTGTGGGATTCATTTAAGCGTACATTATATATCTATTGTTGTGTGAAAATTATTTGCTTCAGAGTGGTCTCATATTCAAGTAATGCGCAGTTTAATGTTTCCAGGTTAGCATGCCTGTACAGTGATGGGGCGATCGTTAACGGGTCGTTAACGATCGCCCCGTCACTGTTCGTCCAATCTCATAAAGCTAATAGTTCTGTATCCCAATTGATGAAAATGATGACAACCCTGACTGAAATTCCTATTTGACTTCAGAAACCAATGAACTAAAACTTGTTTTTGATGTCCAAGATAACATTTCTTTTACACGTTACTGTTTGAAAAAGATATTACTTCACTATCTCACTCTCACCTTAATCATGTTTAGTATCTTATTTTAACATAAGGAGTTGAGATGAAAATTTTAAAATTTTTTTAATTGTGACGAATAATTTATCGCACAATTTCAGTTTTGTGTCATGTAAGAGTTTAACGTTAATGGACTGAGGTTAAGGTTGATTATTTGATTGTCAAAAAAAAAAGACGCAAACTTATCTTTCAAACCTTTTATAAATACTTTAACAAGCCAATTCGATATCGCCATGCCTCGTTGAAAACAATCCCGTTTAAATCATAAGAAAGTGCTCGGGCAACAATGGGTTGCAAAATTGCTCCTAAAGTCTATAAGCAAAGTGAGAAAGTGAGACTCTTTCACAAATACAGGAAAGAAGATACCGTACAAGAAAGCTCCGATATATTTGACATCGTAAAATCTTCATTATGTTCAGCTCAACTACAGTGTAAAAGATGGACAAGATGTTTTTACCCACTGTGTCCCTCTCGACCCAGGTGTATAAATGGGTACCTATAGCAATGCTATATAGGGTAATAATAATAGCAGGGACCTCTGGTATAGAGCAGTGACAACACTGAATACGCTACCCGGGGTAAATAATACCTTACTATTATTATTATTGTTATTATTATTATTATCATTGCTTTTATTGTTATTATTATTATTATCATTGTTATTATTATTATTATTATTATTATTATCATCATCATCATCATTATTATTATTATCATATGAAGGGTACGTGGAAGTTGATTAAACAAGAGGTGAAATGTAATTCCCATAGCAACGCTCCTAATCATATACTCGAGGATGGCCTTGAAAGACCGTAATTCTGGAGGCGATTATGACTGGAATAGCTTGTTTTTGCAGATTGTATGCCATTCTGAATTGTGAACTGGCTGAAAAATAAAAGAAGCAGACTTCAAAGGTGCAACTTATATTTGTAAGTCTATTTTTATTTGTATTTAAAGTGTTGTTTTATATTATAATGTGTTTCATTGATATTGTTTGTCGTTGTGTTACATTGATATAGCTGATTCTAAGTGCACACATTGGTCGGGGTTGAAGGCCTCGAGCTTCGGTGATTAAAGCCCCGTTTTAACAGAGCTTCTCAAACCAAATACCGCGATGACGCCCTGACATTTTTTTAAACCCTGCCTGTTAAACCGGTCCCCTGCAGATTTTTGATCTGACGTTGTCGCGGTAACTTTTGCCAAATTCTAACCCAGCCAGTAAGGGTAATTACCCAGACATTACCCAAGCATTGCCCCGATATTATGCCCCGACAACCCTTATGCTAAACGCTCTCGGGGTAACATCTTTGACACAGTCAACACGCATGCGCAAGAATGACACACGTGCATGGATTATAACCCCACACCCTTCTCGCATGAATGGGCAGGTTGTTATGGAAACCTACCAAGAGATTTCTCCCCCCCCCCCCCCCCCCCCCCCAGGCAAGGTACTTTGTTCTCCGGACGTTGTCTAGACGTTGTCGGGGTTAAAACAGGACTGAGCTTTGCCTTTTCCTGGCAACTAGCGGCATGCACCTTGAATCACCACTTTCTTTATATTACGTATATAATATGACTTTTTCCCTTGTATTTTACATTAAAATACCAAATGAATGAATTAATAAATAAATAATACCAAAATAAAACTCAATGAAAAATAATAACAATAATAATACTACACCTTGATGATCCAGTAGAAATGGCACAAGCTTTCCGTGACTTTTTTTTTTGTTTGGAAAACATTGCGCCCAATCTTGCCAACAAAATCCCTGGAGCACAACAAGAATTTCACATTTTTCTGTGCGATATGAATATGGAATCCTTGTTTTTCGTACTAGGCGTCGAAGATGAAATATAAAGATTGTTAATGGATTTAGCAATGAAAAAAAAAAGTTCAGGTTGTAACAAAATCACAAATTTTCTTATGAAAAATATTATGTATAAAATGCATGTGCTTCTCACTTTTATCCTAAATCGTTCCTATTTGAAAAAATAAAAAATAAAAGATCTTGTAAATGATTATCGTCCTAACTTTGTAACTACTTCCCTTTTAAAAAAAGATTCTAAAAAAAGAAAAACATTGAAAAAAAAATTGTAAATCAACGTGCTCTTAATTTTCTTTCCTTAATCTTAATGCAAAGATATTGACTGATTCCCACTTTGGATTTAGAAAAAAAAAAATAATACCACCCACGCATTACCAACTTTTATTGACCAAGGTAGCTCATGCTATAGATGTTTCTCATTAGTGGTTTCCTATAAGTTTTTTTTTTTTTTGACTTATCAAAGGCGTTTCACGCGATAGACCATTATATCTTACTTCGTGAATTTAATCATTATGAACTTCAGGGAAGCGTCCTGGAATGATTTCAAGATAATCTAGCAAATAGAAACAATTTGTAGGGGGTAAGTATTCGTGGCTATGACTACCATAGTAAAATTTCTTGTTGTGTCCACTCCTATTTATATTGTACAGTATTCCCCCCAAAAATACAATCAAATTTTTGCACTGATAACTTGCAGTATGATTAAACTGTCTGAATACTATTTCAGGATCTAAAATATAACATCTTACCTATATCTTGCAGAAAGCCTCATTCAATTTGGCTCAGTGGTCACAGAGAAATATAAATCGTTGTGAAGCATGTCGTGGATGTGATTCTTCCAATTTCAGCACTTGGGTGTTTCTTGGAACTGCATATCAATGTGTGAACACAATAGACAGAACTTTGAGGGAAGGGACTCCTCACATGCTCTACAAAAATCCTCATTTCTCTTTAACCATTGAAGCAAATTGAATTGAATTGAACAGGTATTATTAAAAATCGTGTCTGGCAGCCAAAGGCTGAATTGCACATGTTTTACAATCATAGTTATAAAAACAGACAGATTATTTCGGTGCTCTGTACAAACAATGATATAAAGACATGATATTAAATCATAACATCTTAAATCGGATGGTATTTTCTGTAAGACGTGGATAATAAGGTAGAAATTCATACCCTGAAACTGTATTTGGATTGATTCACTATTTTTAAAGATATCATTGCGGAGGTGACTGTTGTAGTTGTTGTTATTGTTGTTGTTGTTGTTTGTTTGTTTGTTTGTTGTTGTTTTGTTTTGTTTTTTTTTGGGGGGGGGACATACGTATATCAACAATTTTTAGACCTCATCAAAGATTCTTTGCTTTGTTTGCTTTGCAGATGATACAATTTTCTTCTCATCATAATTCCATTTCGCTTGAGAATATCATGAACGAAAACTAATTTTTGCTCAATTCAATTCAATTCAAAGGTTTTATTTTCACTTCTTTCATCAGAATGTACAAAAGTATAAATTCGACATGCATTTTAAGGACTGGTGCATAGGTAGCCAGGGATAACATGTACATGTCAATAGTCATTACAAAATAAGGCATACAAACATATTCATACATTCTGTGAAAAAAAAAAATGGAGGTACCCACTCAATCTTGGACCCATGCAAAACAAGTTACTGTATTTGTAACCATCGGAAAAACTAGCTATGCATGCTTTATGTTAATTCATAGATGACGTGCTTCTTATTTCTGTCAATATAATGCTATCGATTTGCTGCATGTCGATAGTTAGTACTAAATTTTAGGGCCCTTATCAGCTGCTTATAATTAAATATAGTGATCTCTTTTGGAAATACTATTGTCACCTACGTCTGTAAAATCTTCCTAAAAACGCAAATGTTCTGAATAGACTGCAAAGCTGTTTTCCTAGTAAAGTTCTTCATTGTATTATGTTCCGCTTTGACTTCTCCTTGTCTCAACTATTCGATTCTTCCGTCGAGATGTTATTTTCACTGAAACTGATTTGGATACTGAATTTGGAACTGAATATTCGATTCTTACTTGTGGAAATGCTATTAAATTTCTCAATTGATTTGTGTGTGTGTGTGTGTGTGTGTGTGTGTGTGTGTGCAAAAAACGCGCCATCTGAATTGTAAATCATAGTGGATATCAATCTCACATGAATGGTTTTTTGGTTAGTAGCAAAATTTTGAAAATAATTGACTTATTTTACTTCAACTTTGACATTGTCATGTTTCAATTTTCAGTTGACCAACTACTAGACGTTTTCTCCCAAATGTTTGCGAGAAATAACACAATTCGTAATCATTCAACTCGCCGGTGTGATGCTCATCACCTTCCACTTTTCTTGAACAATCTTTGCCGAAAAAAAAAAACCCCAAACCCCAAACAACTATGTAAACTGGGCCCAAGTATCGGAATGAACTTCGCAATGAACTTAAATGTTGCATCACATTTTCATCTGTGAAACGAACAGTAGTTACGACATACACAATGTATAGCATACATACTTCATGTACTTTTTTTAACCTTGCATTCCGGCGGAGTCCCTGACCAGGACCAAGTGTATGGGCCTATGTGTCCTGTCGCGCTCTGTGCAGGCCATTTATCTTACTCGACGATCGTAGCAGCTGGTCGGTCACCATGGTCACGCGGCCTGGTTCAGGGGCCCCTGCTGGATTGGTGACACGACATTTGCTCCTGCTACAATCTCTCCTGTCTTATTTTCTCCAAGGACTTTAAGTTAGTGTAAGGGTTGTGATAGGATTATAGACATTATTTACCATTTGCAGATGAAATAAAGACCCAGCCTTAGTGCTTCAAAATAGTTCAAAAATGTGAGTCAGGCATAGGAACAACCAATGTAAAAATTCTGATCCTGATTATTGTTAAGTATTGTTAAATATACAAAATGTAAACAATAGTTACAATAAAATTATTTCTAGACTAACCCGTCTACATTTATGTTCAGTGAGAAAAATGGTGATATTTCCTTGTATTTCAGGCTTTATTGCACAATTTTCATATGTTAGAATGTTTTGTGATACAACTGACCTACACATAATGCATGAAATGTGATGACTCGATCATTCTTTAAATTACTGCTCACAATGGTAAACAATGCCTTTAATAGGTTTAGTTTGATGTCAGGTTAAGGATTAACGTTAGCGTTATGTTAGTGGGTAGGTTTTATGTTTGGTTTAGCGTGCAGATATTTCATGGGAGAAATTTTTATGGGGGCTCCTGAGCTGTCTGGGTGTTTTTTATATCCTAAGATTTGTTTCATGTTCTTGCCTCAATTATTTTGTACAAAGGATTACCCTACATCTGATTTTATTTTGGAACTGACGACTTAACAAGCTCGCCTTTTATACACTTGTACACCGGCCCCTATACTAATACTTTGCAAGAATGTATTCTTATATTACTGTAAACAGACCTATAGGTAAAGTTTATTTCTATACCAAGACCGTCGTACATTCAGGTAAATGTTTCACTTGATTTGCACTTTATATTTTTTATTTGTATACTTTCATGTTGTGTGACATTTTCTTGAAAATATGAAAATTAACTGAAACATATCTATCAAAGTGATGTCGAACACAAACTATTCCATCCGTTATGTTTTGCTGTGAGAGTGTCAAAACGCGTCTAGTGAGATAGGCTAAATGCTTTCTGGTTTTAAACGGTTTCGCAATGAAGGCAATATCAGTTATACCTGTTGTGTGTTTATCATAATATGTAAACATACAAAATTGTTGCCATGTGCGTTACTCCCAAAGGATTTTTTTTTTCAACACTTGTCACAAACATGGTACTGAATTGATTGTGTGCAAATTTTCAATTAAACAATCACAATCATCACTGGTGACTTATTACAAATTGATGTGACTGACATTTTTGTTCAGGAATTCATGACATGCTGAAAACGAAAGTTCTTATATTGAAGGACTCACATTATCACCTGATCTAATTTGCATATTTACTCCTACCAACATCACTGCTCTGGCAAAACATACGTTTCCGGCCACTGGTGGGTGGCGGCCCATCACCCCTCGAACACCCCGTCGTCCAGCCCGCCTCCTACCTACCTCAGAAGGGCCTCAATTCAATCAGGAGGTGCGAATCACCGCACATGTTACCAGTTTTGGCGCCTGTTTTAATAACAGTGGCCTATGTGGTGTGACATGACATGCTTCATGTGTGTGTGTGTGTGTGTGTGTGTGTGTGTGTGTGTGTGTGTGCGTGTTTGCGACTTATCCTTGCCTTCGAAAGAAGTGCGAATAAAATTGACGCCCTCCCTTAGATGCAAAGACGTAAGGATGTCCGTGTACCTGCAAAGCTTGGTAACCTTTGTCTTGTTTTTTCAAAAACAAAAAACAACAACAACAATCAAACAAACAAACAAACAAACAAAATAAACAAACAAACAAACAAACAAACAAACCTTCCCTCTGCTGATCCTTAACCTTATTCGCTAAAGCGGTCCACTAAATGTACGTCTTCTTGAAATCAGTGTGATCTATGTGACGCCACCAGTACATTGATTTGTGCCCAGTCTTTAATATTCAGCTTTATCTGTAAGTGTGTTTCATATGAATTGATCTTGCTCGATGGTCACAATAAGGTTGATATTTTTGATATAAGAGCAGTTTTGTCAATGATAATGATGATAAAACTGCTGATAAGATTTCATTCTTCACACTGGCAATGGTGACGATAATAAGGACCAATGCAATGGTGGTGTAAATGATAACAGTATTATGCCTGCATTTACTTTCATTCCTGCTTCTGTAACGACAAAGCCCTATCGAATATTGCATCATTGTGAATAACTGGAATATTGTTGCAACTTTTGTCAAACGAATTGTCCGTTTTTATGTTGCATTTTTAATGAAAAATCGCCCTATAATGCTCTAGTTTAAAAAACCCCAACTTTTCATCCCTTGCTTTATCTGTGTATTCTGTGTGACTTTATCTGCGTGTTCTTCTGTTCTTTACTTGAACCATGTTGATTTATCTGATTTTTCGCAAAGATCTACCGAGTGCATGGTAACTGGGCACGACTTTCTTAAAAAAAATTATGATTTAGGAAACAATTTATTAGTATTGGGACTTTTTTTCATAGATATGTTGAGAGTGACAGCATATTTTTCAGATCTGTTATTTTTATAGTATGATTTTAAAGTTGTCATTCATTGAGCTGTAGCCTTTGTGCAGCAAAGGTAGCAAAGCTGAACAATCCTTTAAGGATCCAACCCGAGGTTAAGCAGTGTGTTCGGGGCTAGTCGTGATGTTACGGAACAGGCCAGAGGGTGAAATATAAACAATAGTCTACTCTACTTTTACGCATCAAAGTGCTGAAATAGTTTCGCAATAAGAGGGAAACGTGATATTGTGTAACGGAGAATGCGCACAACGCAAGAACGAACAAACTTTTTCCAAGAACAGCCAATTATGTTTCCATTCTTGAAAAAAAAAAATATGCAAAAAAAATCGTTTTGAGAGCACGTTGTCTCCAGCATGATTCTATCATTACAGAATGATCTCTTGATCCAGAACCCGAAGAAAGAAAAATGTCTGAATTGCATAATATTAGCCATTCCGATAATAATCGTCCTCTAAAATACAATTTTGCATTGAATTACATTCCAAAGCTGTATCCCGCTTCGACTGCGTTCTAAAGTTCACTTTTTAGTGATGAAGTGTTTTTCCGTCTCAGCCGTAATGATCGCGAAAGAGTCTTAGAGCTGGAGTATAAGAGGGATAATCTCCGCTTGAGTGAAAATTAATGAGATTTTTGATCCACGAATTTCTGGCGTTAGGGCTTATATAATATTTTTGAATATAGAGTGACAAATTGATGGACGCGATGAAACGCGCACGTCTCATAACGATGTTTACGAATTCATAGAAGACCAGCTATTGCAGCTGAGTATGGGCTATCCAGCCATCTTGAGTCTCAGCTGGAAGTAAAACAAACAAACAAAACAAAAACAAAAACGTGTGCAATATTCCCTTTATGCATATATTATTTTCAGCATGTCATTTTGATTTGTATGCTTGCATGCTTCAGTCATTTTTCGTGTTTGCCAACAACAAGGGAAAGACATGTAGGCCAATATTAATTGTGGTGACAATTTGTCAAAAGGAGTCCAATATCAATGGTTGTGAAAGTCAAATTAATAAGTACACAACGGGTGTGATGTGTCAGTATGTTTTCGCGTTACCATTACAGCTGATTACGATTGTTGATATATTGTACGAACACTGTCTTTCACATTCTTGACTATTTACACTCCTGTTTAAAACAATCCTACTTTAAACCTTCAAACAGATACCATGAGCCACCAGTTTTAAAGAATATTATTATATACATTGTAAATCTTTGCATGTTTACTAGAAACTTATAGCTTAGAACGATGTACATCAGCCTTTGTGGAAATCATCTTTTTTTGACCTTATATTATTTAGACATATTTGTCTTAATTCTTAGTCTTAATTCTTTCAAAAAGCAGGGGGAATATTTCCCATAATTATGTCAGCGACAATTGCTTTTTTTTTATTAAAAAAGAATTAAATTTTGTGAAAATCTGTTTATGTCTTTGTACAGAAGTGCCTCACGTACAGTTAGTAGGTTATTCAATCAGTAATTATGGCTGCACGGAAAATCTAAAAGTTTATAACTTTTGAAACGATTATCCGATTTTCCTCAAACCTCGCTGATGTGTTCAGCTAATATTGCTGCATGCATTCACTCCATCCACTATTATATGCTTGTTGCAAATTTTTGGCATTTTAGTCGTCACCCAACTATAATCATGTTATCGTAGCTTCATTTCACTTTTAGTCTTTTCTTATGCATGTGTCTATTTTAGAGCATTATTATTCAAAAGTTTCTTAAAACGTGTTGAAACTATGTGATACCTTTGAAGAGATCTTCATAGGCATTGAACGAGACCAGCCAGGTGTTAACAGGCAAGGACAAGGGCTTGAAGGGTTAAGATTCCCGGCAACTACTATCAGACTAGAGTGCTACACTTGCTCACACACATGCATTCTTTCTATTGACGCTCACGAAATTGCAGAAGTTGCCGATTTGAAGAGAAATATCCGCCGGGAAGAAGAATCCCCCAAACCTGAATACACATGTCAGTATGAATGTTAAACAACTTGATTTTAGCCTGGTAGGGAACACATTTGTATTGACCAACGAAAGACAAGAATTGGGACATGTCAAGGGAAATAGAGGTCGAAGGTAGAAAAAAAAATATAGGAGGCAAAGATTCAAATATATACAGAGGCAAATTGACAGATGTAAGAAGAAAGGGGAAGAGAGAGATAGCGATAGAGCGGGAGAGAGAGTTTGTGTGTGCGAGGAGGAGGGGGAGGTATTTTTAGGGATAGAAATAAGGGAAGAAGATAAATAGCAGTATGACTGACACAGCCAAGAATTGGACAAAAGGGAGTATATAAAGAACTTATTTATGTATTTAAAAAAAATCTTTAGGCAAGAAGATAATGAAAAAATATTTTAAAAATTAAAATTCTAAAACTTTAGATGACTCTGTGGTTATGGATTCACATTTGGTCAAGTGAAAAAAAAAATGAATTAAGGAGTTTGTGGAAGATTAAAAACTGAAACCGAGGGGAAAAAACAACAAATATAATCTGTATACATACCTTGTGCATACTCAATGCACATACTGATAGGCAAACAGAAAATATGAATAGACAGGGAGTCAGAAAGAGAGAAAAGAAAAAAGAGAAGACGAAGGAGAAGGAGAAGGAGAAGAAAAAGAAGAAGAAGAAGAAGAAGAAGAAGAAGAAGAAGAAGAAGAAGAAGAAAAGTAAGCAGCAGATGATTTACCGCCTAGAATGGAGTAGGAAAGAAAAGCCGTAGTTAATGGTTTGAATATACGGCGAGACGCGTAGCAGTGGCAGTCGTAAACAGAGTGGATCGATCAACCCGCGGCTGGAATTACCGATCTTCGAATATTCAGCTTGCCAGCTTGTTCTGGGATTCGTTTGGATAAGGCAACCAGGTGGCGATCGATACCGTCCGTCGAGATCTGAATCTAAGTCCGCCAAATTCCAGAGGAAAGCAAAGGAAACATCTCCCCTCTCCCTCCCCCCCCCCCCACCCCACCACCACCACCACAAATAAAATCTTAATGCAACAAAACGGAAAGCTCTGCTTCGCAGCTCTGATTGGAGGAGCGGGATACCGGTTGATGGATCGTACTGGAGGATGCAAAGTGACGAGTTTTGGTAGCCGAGCCGTGCCCGTGCGTTGGCGGGGAGAAGTTTAGACCTGACCGCCTACATTAAGAAGCGGATGTGTCACATGTTACCCCCGAGATAATCTGATTATGTGTAGACACGCAACCAAAACTACGAGAATTGAACAGTAATAAATTCAGGATTCCGGGACATCCATCCCAATGAACAAAATAGCGAGGTAAGAGACATAAGAATATGTCATCATGCTCTTCAGCCCCTCAGCACCCCCTCCGAGAGAGAGGTTATCGCACGGTTTGTTGGCATGATAATAATTGGGGTGGATATTTGAGGGAGATTTGGGTAACCATAACAAGGTATTAGGCTACATTCAAATGTGGGGCACGTTATGCGTAACTGTTTATTATGTCTTTTGCAGACAAGGGTAGAAAAAAAAAAGCCAGGGGAACCATGACAATTTCACGTTAATATACTGTACTTGACTTCGGATACGCGCGTTCAAGACATTCGTTTTACACATGTTTTTAAGCACTCAGGTACAAATATCTACTGTTTCAATGTCTCCTCCACGCTATCTATAACACAGTAGCTTCAGTAGACCATGAACCTAGCCAATTCCAGTGCCAACCTTTTCTCTATGTTGGTAACTATTGTGTTCAGCAAATTTATGTAGTAATCGATTTCCTGGAATGGATTTCTGATCTTCATGAATACGTGAACACCTACAACATTAATGGATATATTCACCGACGTTCTTGGAAGCTGTCATTTCCATGACGGGTGAAGAAACATAATACCAGTGACATAAATCAGCCATATACCAGTGTATACTCTGTCCTTCAATGGAAAATGACGACAACAAAAACAGCTAGGCTACTATTTTCTATTGCATCACATCGTCATCTATCACTTGTTTGTCAATGGCGTCAATATCCTCTATACTTCTGAGGGCTATCATTGTATGTTACCGTTGGGAAAGATACTTCACATACAAGCAACACTTTAGTATAAAAATCTGTATATTACATTTGCGAGTGAGCGTGTGTTTATACATCACACATACTTCACATACACTTTGTATGTTATATTTGAGAGTGAGTGTATGTGTGTGTGTGTATGTCTGCGTGCGCGCAGTCAGAATGAATATTTTAAGGTCATTTGCAATGTTTCAATAACACTTGCTCATTGACGATAGAATTTTAATGCTTGTACGACCTTGCGAACAGATTTCATAATCTGTAACAAAAGCCTTCACAGAACTCATTCGCTGAGCAATGAATCCAACTTTGCATAACAACAGCGAAGAATGAATTTACATTTTATCAATTCAATCGTTAAAACAGAAATGTCCCAAATCACAATTCAGAAACATTATGAATGGTCGACAAGGTTATTTCTTTTAGTCATCATTTAATGTGATTTGTCTCAACTTTCAATGACGATCTAGTTTTTGTAGCACCATGATGTCATCACCACCAGTGCGTTATCATGGTGGTTATGTTGTTTTTATCAATGATATGAAATTAAGACACTTCTTATGAATAAAATTAATGAGGTGTTAAACGAAGACTGGGAAATACTGATATGTTTTCCATGTAACATGTATAATAGGACAAACTCGATCAGCATGCATCTTTCTTAACACAATCTGTTATGAATAGTTCGTTTGAAAAAAAAAAATAAACAAAGGACAAGTTAAAAGGACCAAAAGAGAAAGATGATACATAGACGATGTAATGATGTGTTTGTCGTAGTATTTTTGTTCTATCTTATTAATTCCAATATATATTGCTCTGCCGGTTTTATTTCCTTTTGAATTATTCACAGCGATATAGCGGTGAGGGACGGCTGAAACTACTAAAAGATAGCTTCATTGAAAAAAAAAAAAGCCAATGAAATTACCAAACCCTCGTTAAGGGCGCCACGAAATTAGGAGGCGTCGTGGCCGTGGTTTCAAAGATTGATCGCTTGCGGGGCTAAGCAGCCCCCATATCCCGCTAAATCAAATCATAGCCAAACGTATTAGCCCGGTCAATGATGACGTCATAACTGTTAGTCCAGCCGGATTGCCATACGACTATAGAATATATAATAACCTGTCTATTCCGGGAAAATATGTGTGTGTGTGGGTGTGTGTGTGTGTGTGTGTATGTGTGTGGGTGTGTGTGTCTGTGTCTTCGTGTGTGTGTGCGCGCGCGTGTGTGTAGGTATGTGAGTGTGTGTGTGTTATGTAAACGTACGTGTCTGTGCACAGAGGTGTGTTTTGTGTGTGTAACAAAAAAGCTATGTGGTGGATCGGTCCCAGACTCAATTCTAGAGTGTTTTTTAATGAAATCGTCACCAGTTTTAGAACAAAAAACTGTCGCCAAAATTATATTGGAGCCGGTAAGTTTTGCAGAATGGAATAAATTAATCTTTTTACAGAAGCGTGCATGCAACATGATAGCACGTGCGGAAACCCTAGCGTTAAGAGATTACAATCAAATCACAGCGTTTTCAATTGCGTAAATCATGAACGTGAAAAGAAAAAGATATGGAGAGACGAGATAAGATGACAAAGAAGAATTAAAAGAAGTCTGAGGTTCCACAACTACAAAGTTAATGCGGATTGGCATATCATAATGATAAAGTGCTGACTGAAAATAAACGGCTGTGAGATAATGTATTGTTTGTTACATTGTAGTTCGGAAATAGAGCTTAAATCACGACAGACTGATTAAACTTCATTGTGTAACAAAATTAAGCAGGCAAAGAAATGAGAAGTGATGTTTTGAAGAGTTATGTGCCGATCCAGTCACAAAACACAGTGGCGTCAAACTGCGGGTAGCTTTCCCCTTACTTTTTAAGTATTCTTTTTTTTTTCTTGTCCTTGTCTATTTCGCCAGCATAATTCTGACACTTTATATTAAAGGCATTATTTACCATTGGCAGATGAAACAAAAAACCAACTTTAGTGCTTCAAAATAGCTCGGAAGGTGTAGTAGAGATAGAAACATCCAGTGTAAAATTAATTTGAATCAGTATAATCAATGTGAAGTTATTCTTAAAATACAAAATGTGAACAATAGTTATAATTTCATTTTATTACATTCTTCTCCTTTTTCCAACAGAACATAACACAGTATAAATTAGGAATCATATCACAATCGTATACATTCATCTTGCAAATGATATCAAATGATACAATAATAAAGTTACATATATATGCATGTATACGCAAAAAAAAATACAAGGTTATGTTTCAGTTGGAAAATATTGTTATGTTTCAGTTGGAAATGATAAAAATGTTTCCAGACTAAACCGTCTACAATTATGGTTTATTGAGAAAAATAGCGATATCTCCTTATGTCTCAGGCTTTATTGCAAAATTTTCACATGATAGGATGTTCTGTGATACAACTGACCTACACATATGCATCAAGTGTGATATCAATGGTAAACAGTACCTTTAAGCATGAAGACCTGCGAGGATTTCTTCTAGTAGACAGAGTATGAAAATATTTTGATTCTTTTGATGGTTCCCATTCTCAAATTGAACCGTTGGTGGCAACTGAAAATGTACGCTCTTTGTCAAGTTTTACGATGCTTGCAGTAAAATTTCAATGTCCTAGGGTTATTACTCTAAGTCACCTTGTAGCGGAGATCAATGGCTTTTCGATGATGACGTCATGGCTACTGGCCCGTCGCGTCTTTTCGATGATTACCCGATTACTAAAAAACACGTTTTATTGGAACGTGTGCGTGCGTGTGTGAGTGCGCATGCTCACAGGGGGGATGAGCGAATGCTGTACGATGCTGGGTGTTATGTGGTAAATTTGATTGTATGTATGCATATAATCATACACATGTATGTATTCATGGATTAGACACAAGCAATCAATCATAAAGGTAATTCAAATTCATGAAATTCTTCCGTCGAGATGTTTTCATTGTAACCGATTGACGAATTGCCCTACATCGACGTAAATAAACGATGAATTGATCAGTGTTTTAGTATATAGCACCCATGATTAAAAAAAAAAAAACAACACTGATCTGCTGATCAATTCAGTGCTTATTTACGCCAATGTAGGGCAATTCATCAATCAGTTGCAATGAAAACATCCCGACGGAAGAATTTCACGAATTTGAATAACTACGCAGTACCTGTTGTATGCTACAAGGATTAGAACCAACACTTGCTATATCGGGCGCAAGCTCGGTGGTCTAGTGGAGATGACGCCTGTCCGGAGATCAGGAGGTCGTAGGTTCGAATCCTGCTCGAGTATGTACGCCCATGATTTTATCATGGCTGCCACTAAAACACTGATCAATTCAGTGCTTATTTACGCCAATGTAGGGCAATTCATCAATCAGTTGCAATGAAAACATCCCGACGGAAGAATTTCACGAATTTGAATAACTACGCAGTACCTGTTGTATGCTACAAGGATTAGAACCAACACTTGCTATATCGGGCGCAAGCTCGGTGGTCTAGTGGAGATGACGCCTGTCCGGAGATCAGGAGGTCGTAGGTTCGAATCCTGCTCGAGTATGTACGCCCATGATTTTATCATGGCTGCCACTAAAACACTGATCAATTCAGTGCTTATTTACGCCAATGTAGGGCAATTCATCAATCAGTTGCAATGAAAACATCCCGACGGAAGAATTTCACGAATTTGAATAACTACGCAGTACCTGTTGTATGCTACAAGGATTAGAACCAACACTTGCTATATCGGGCGCAAGCTCGGTGGTCTAGTGGAGATGACGCCTGTCCGGAGATCAGGAGGTCGTAGGTTCGAATCCTGCTCGAGTATGTACGCCCATGATTTTATCATGGCTGCCACTAAAACACTGATCAATTCAGTGCTTATTTACGCCAATGTAGGGCAATTCATCAATCAGTTGCAATGAAAACATCCCGACGGAAGAATTTCACGAATTTGAATAACTACGCAGTACCTGTTGTATGCTACAAGGATTAGAACCAACACTTGCTATATCGGGCGCAAGCTCGGTGGTCTAGTGGAGATGACGCCTGTCCGGAGATCAGGAGGTCGTAGGTTCGAATCCTGCTCGAGTATGTACGCCCATGATTTTATCATGGCTGCCACTAAAACACTTATCAATTTAGTGCTCATTTACGTCGATGTAGGGCAATTCGTCAATTAGTTGCAATCATATTGTGATGATTTTCATATTTGATGAAATTAGTTTGTGCATGTTCTTGAAAACTAAAATTTCAAGAAACAAAGGATCGATGAAGATGCTAGAGAGAGAGAGAGAGAGAGAGAGAGAGGAAAAAGACAAGGAAGTAAAAATATAAAATGAAGGAAAGTCACTCTGACAGAATGTATGGCATTGTGAGTCAGGAAGAAAAAGAAAGAAGGATAGATGAAAAACATGGATGGAACTTTTTTTTTACTCCCACCTCTGAACAATGGTAAACTCTGATTTATATGGACCTCGAGGAATAAGACGAAATGTCGAATGAATTTCTTTAGCTACCGTCACTTTTTTAGGGATTCCTGTATATTGCATCATAGAGCACATACACATACATTTCGACAAAATAACAACATCAATGTCTTCGATAATAGAAAGTTCATTACCACAGCATCTCTCGCCAGACTTGATTTTAAATGCCACTGATACGCCGAAATATCGCGGTTACTCCAGTGATTATCATATTATTATTATAACAACGCAAAGTGTTAACAACTGTTGTAACTCCAACTGTAAGTATTTCCTCTGTGAAATTAAAAATAATCTGATTTATCACGGGACCTGCAGCTGTACAAGCTTGCTTTTACGCAGGCCCCATCATATTTTTCGCATCATGACCACAGTTCAATTCGCGTGTATACAGACCTTGTGTTTACACCAAGACAAACTTCGTCTAATTTATGTTTTGTATAATTTTTGGATTTACATACTTTATTGTGATATAATTATGTAGGAAAAATGAAAATAAATTGAAAAATGAAAATCAAGTATAATCTACATGTATGTACAAGTCTCCTGCACAATTTATGATTTGCATAAATGTGTCAAGTGTAAATTTTGTGAAATTATTGATATGAAATTTAGTTTTGGTTATTTTGCAATTGACTTTCATGTTTGACTTTGAGATGTCTTCAAATTTGTTATTTTGTTGATCCTCCATGTGTGCGTTGTATAGTTATGTATGTAGCTGCTGGTGTGGACACGCGTCCGTTTGTGTATTTCGGTGATGCAAAAGAGGTAGCTTGTGAGCTCTCTTATGGAGACTATTTCATAATATTGTTTTTTGTTGTTATATGAGCTCCCATGTGGAGACTTTTCTTCTTTTTTCTAATGACTTCCCATGTGGAGACATTTCATTACCTATTTAGGTCTAAGTAATAATAATGTTTGATTTGTTTATGATATTTAACATTATTATCATTTCATATGTTATATACACAAATCATGATCAAAGTTATTATTATTATTGTTATTATTATTATTATTATTATTGTTATTATTATTATTGATTTATGGTTTATATCTATATCATTATTATCAACATTTGTTAGATTGTTTTCAGTAGGGCTCCATTTTTGCAACTGATTCACAAATTGCCCTACATCGACGTAAATATATATATATATATAAAAAACAACAACTCGACGTAAGAATTTTCATCCATCTGAGGGCTCTTTTTTCACAAAGAAACAACAAAATAACACCATACTCACTCCTTCAAAAAAGAAAGAAAGTACAAATTGAGCCATCTTACTGCATTCTTTTGGACACGAAAGAGGCCATGGTGAGAGAGAGAGAGAGAGAGAGAGAGAGAGAGAGAGAGAGAAAAAAAAAACGAACAACATTCAACCGACAAATTCACCGTTTGGCATCTATACACCGTAAACGCGTAGTCACAAACATAAGGCAGACACACGTAAAGAGCTGATTTTTACCGCCATATGTTTGTGGCAAGGTATGGCGCGTCGTATGGAGAGAATAACAATCATTAAACAATAATTTTATATCGCTTTTCCATCAGGACACCCTTAGACACCCTGTTCACTCAATAAGGTACTTGTAAAGTGATACATTTTCCGTTATTTGATACTGATTGATCCAAAATCTTTTCTATCTATCAAAACTCCATATTGGTTACTTCCTTCTCTCTTGCAAAAAAAAAAGGGTAGAAATTTGAAAAAACCCCGAAAGAAATATGATATACAATCGAAATATAATGTACCTTGGGAATATAGATTACCATCCGTATGCGTTGTGCGTGTCATCGAAAGACACGCGTGAGTATGAGCCCGTCTATTCGTGAGAAGGTGTTTGAAAATCCAACAGTCTTCTCCATTTCCAAATGTCAGGTGTCAGGTGTCGTTTCGAGACTGCACAATCCTTTAAGTTGATAATAGTAGAAAGACAGTCATGAGAATTGCATACAACATACTGGCATTTATAGGCTGGAGAAATCGTCATTCAAGTTTCACTTACATACTCAGGGTATTGTCCATGCGGAGGAAAAAAAATGCAGACAGGGCAATGAAATAACTCGGAAATCATACAAAGGTTTATATCCGCGATTTAGCAGACTGCTAGCACCGGTATTTTCACGTCGTAGCATATTAAAAAACAGTAAAATCTGGAGCTCAGATCTAGATCCTTGTCATAATTATGTTAATGTCGATAAAGCACTGATCCGCTTTTCTCAAGACTCAAATCAGAGAGAATTGATAAATGCCATTTGGAGCAATTTAGTTTCTAAATGAAAGAGGAAATCTGGTGCCTCCAAAGTATATCTGTTAACATCAACAGACGACACTAAAGGGGAATGAAACCCAGATGTACATGTGGATTGAGTGAATGTTGCAATATTATTAGAACACATCAGCGTCTACCGATATTGCCGCATTCACTCAATATGTCCACACATTATAAAAGCCAAATATGAATGTTATCAATTTCATGATATGAAAGCCAAATATATATAATATCATTTCGGTCTCATTGGAAGATGATAATGTCAATGATGGCAATTCCGATGATGATGACGTTGATAATATTGTTGCTGTTGTTGTTGATGATAGGCTAATAATTGATCACTATAAATAACACGTTAATGATGAAGAACTTGAAAATGATGAAACTGATTAAGATGGCGGTTTCTACGATGTAATACAGTAATAAACATAAAACCCTGACATCTCAGCTCAGAATTACTCATCCACTTTCTCTCTTTTCGTACCTTTCATTCCGTTCAGATCTTCTACCTTGTAAAGGCGCCACCGGTCTGACGGGAAAATTTCTCAAGGAAATCCATGAGATCTTGGTGGAGTACGTCCAGAACATGTACGACCGGAGTACCAAGCTCCTGGAGTTCCACCACCCGCACGACCTCCGGGAAAAGCTGCACCTGGAGATCCCTGACAAGGCGGAGAACCTGGACCAGATACTCGACGACTGCAGGAACACGCTCAAATACTGCGTACGCACTGGTTAGTTCTGTGGGTTTGTATTCTTTGGCAATTCCTGTGTAACAGTCACGATAATCATTTACAATCATTATTGAAGCACTCTCGTCAAAAGCGCCTCGTAGCATAACGGACTTTCTTCATTTCCGAAACATTGCACTATCGTTTCAAGGAAATGATAAAAAATGATAAGCATGTCTTTAGTAATTAAATCCATGAAAATGACAATGATAAGAACAGTTGATAATATTAATAGTAATACATTAATAATGATAGAAAGTGTTATCGTAAAAATGAAATCACTGTCATTGTTGACAAAATCAACATGACTTTATTTCCCAAAGTGGCAATAAAATCATTTTCACTCGGCCTCCTGCAGGCTTTAGTAGTCAGTGAGTGAGTGATTACACTGATTTAATGTATGTCAGCATTATATCGTCAATGGCATCGTATATCTAGTGCTCCTGATAATAGCCAAAGTTGCCCATGATATTTACAACTGTCACCTTCACATACATTTATTTGTCGGTTGAACACGTTGCTGAGATGTTTCTGTTTCACGGTTGCGCTGTGTCAACAGAAGAAAATGTGGCAACAGTTTTTGCTACGTCTTGCTAAATCAATGTCCACCTCGGCACTCAAAATTGACATAGGTTAAAGATATTTAACAGTGAAATGATTCACAATCACTCGCATCGTGTTTTTTTTTTATTTTTTTAAGTATGCCTAACGCTACAATTTGTCTAAGCACTTATCACGACATTGCTAAAAAATAACGAACGATGATATTCAATCTAAAGAAAATTGCATCTGCTATATCATTGCGGGGAAGGGAAGCGAGGGTAAGCGATAAAAAAAAAAAAAAAATCTCCGCGTCTCGATAGCTTTATATGATTACCTATCGAGTAAACATTGCTTAGGGGTCGTGGAACGGAGGGGGGGGGGGGAGGGGTGGTGCTGGGAATTGCAGTCCCACCCCATTTTTGCTCTTCAAAAGTAATCTAAAAAAAAGAAGGAAAAGAAAAAGACAACTCCCTCTGTCACGCAGCCCGCCCCCTCCACACACACACACACACACACACACACACACCGCGGCCCCCGCTGATAACTTTGCAGAGCTATAATAAATGCGCTGCTAGTATTTCGCGTTTTAACTGCTTCATTTGGTCGTGTATCTTGCTTTTCAATCTGATGTCACCTTCGCAGAAAACTGCATCCAAAAACTCGTGCATTTTATCTTCTTTTTACCAAGAATTCATAAAAGAAGATAGGATATTATATTAATTTTGTGAGATTCAAAATATTACATGGCACGCTATGTTTTGTGAAAGCTTACGGGTTGTACGTAACAGGATGACTTTCGATGACAACGTCATCTTAATCTGAAGGTAAAGTTTGTCTGCAATCTGTGTGCAATGTCAGCTTTATCTTTACCACATGCATAGACAGGGTGATGGGATAATAGCGCGCTTTAAATCTGCGACGCGAACGCTGAAGACGACGGTATTCGGCTAAAACTGGTGTTCTGCACATGCGGGAGGCAACTCTTTCCATTGTTCAACCCAGAAGGTAATGGGAACGTAGAGCGAAAGAATATCATTAAAAGGAGAATTTTAGAAGATCAGACTTAAATGTATACTGTCATCTCCGATTTTCTATTACCAGCTGATTACCACAGCTTTTGCTTTATAATGAAAGTAAACAGGCTGAACTCGTAGAAAAATAAAACAGCAACATAAAACTAAAAGGAACCGAATGAAATCAAACTTATTTTGCAGGCCACCCTCGGTATTTCAATCAGCTTTCTCAGGGACTGGACGTGGTGTCTATGGCGGGAGAATGGCTGACTGCTACAGCAAACACAAACATGTGAGTTTCCGTGGTAACAAGGAATAATCCATAAGCTTTCTGTTTTGTTGTTTTTGTTGTTTTGTTTTTAAACGTGTGGTACTGTGATGGTAAGACTATTACAGCAATGATTATGATACTTAATACTACATTCTTTACAAAATGATTGGAAATATTGTGATACTGAGGATATCATGGATTCTATTTTTGCATTTATGATGATTGACCATCAATTTTATCATTTTGTACCTTGTCAAGGGTATGCAAGACGTAATCAACCTTCATCGACATGACTGTATGGTACTTTGTGTTTGATTTCTTCGCAATGTCTAGAGCTGTTGAGAGCAAGGCTTTGTAAACTCAATTCCATATTCGTCTGCCATTACGATTAATTGCGAACCGATAATTATCGAAGAGTGGTGTCTTTAAAGGATCTCTGAGTGCGATAAACAGATAACAAGCTTTTATAGAAAAAAGTCTTTTTTTTTTTCATTTTATTTTCATACTTCTCATTTATGAACATTACAACAGAAACCAGACAAGTTCTTTTACCTTGTGAACAATGTGCAGAAAACAAACAATATACATGGTGATAACACAGTAATTACATGTAATGATAACTGGTCAAAATCGAAATCGAAATGGGGTTGATCAAAGAGAAGTATGACGGGACCTACATGAAAGCTAGCTTGTTTGGCTGTAAGCCCAGAGTAATCAGTGTTTGTGAAAAAGAAACGGAGAACGGATAGAAGATAAGACCAGAATGATGATGTAAGGTTGTCAAATTTTATGTAATAAAAAAGAAGAAGAAAAAGAAGAAGAAGAAGAAAAAAAAAACCAAACAAACTATACAATAATATGAACTTACTGTGACCGAGCCATCATTATTATAAAACCTACTTTGGTATATATACTATAAACTATTGTTGCATTAAAACTATCACCAGGATATGATCAGTAAGACACAAAAAGTAACATGTACAGCTGTTAAGCCATTTGGTGCCTGCCGTCAAGCTCTGCATAGAAAGATAGAGAGGGGTAGAGGGAAAGAGAAAGAGAGGGAAACGAAGTAGAATGTGGAATTGCTAATGATGGATTCAGAGAGCCTGATGGCAAGACCCTAAATGGAATCTACAACGTGTTGACAAAATGTTTGATTGGACAATAACATACCACAGTATTACATAAGACATTACGACTATTCAGTGTCTGCAAAGTATGCACTCAGTAAAGACTCTTTTAATTTACGTTTAAAGGAATATAAAGACGAGCAGCTTGTTATTTCGGGGGAGAGGTCATTCCAGTATCTAGGGCCCGTATACATTATCGTGTTTTTTTTTTTTAGCAATCATTGTTCGAGTACGTGGAAGGTGAAATGCGTCACTTTGGCGGGTAGGATAATTATGAATCAAATGGTTTTTCCTGAACATGCGAGTAAAAACATCCGGTAGCTCGTTGGCAGAAAATTTGTACATAAATATGCCGACGTTGTAACTGAACAGATCTGATATTTTCAGTATTTCATTTTTCAAAAATAAATCATTCGTGTGGGACAAATATCCGACATGGTTGATATTTCTGATGGCACGTTTTTGAATACGGAACAGTATATCAAGAAGATTTCTAGTTGCATTCCCCCACACAAGAAAACCATAATTAAGGTAGGCGGAGTAATCAAAGTAGAATAAAGATTAAGCAGAATTTGACTTGGAAAAACACTCTTAAGTTTATTAAGAACACCCGTATTTTTAGAAAGAATATTACTTAAATAACTAACGTGGGATAAATCACTATCAATAAAAAGCCCTAAAAATTTTATACTACTAACTTGATTTAATTCAGTTTCATTAAACTTGATATGAAAAGGAAGGGTTTTAAGACTATTGCTAAAAAGCATACAATGAGTTTTATCAATATTAAGTGACAATTTGTTGGCGTATATCCAAGATTGCACAGATTTAAGTTCTTTATTCACTGTGTTAACAAGAGTATAAGGATCTCTGTGTGTAAAAAACAGATTGGAGTCGTCAGCAAAACATAATAAAATAAAGGAAAGAATTGGCGAGGAACTAGGAAGATCGTTAATGTACAAAATGAACAATAGTGGGCCTAGTAAGGAGCCCTGTGGAACACCACATGAAATTACCTTTAACTGAGAATCACGGCCATTTATACTCACAAATTGTTTTCTGTTTGATAAATAATCTCGAAACCAGTCCAAAGCCTTCCCACGTATACCATAATGTCGTAGCTTGTAAATCAAAATATCGTGGTCAATTGTGTCGAAGGCCTTCGAAAAATCAAGAAAAACTCTAATAGTGTGAGAGACATCATCTATAGCATGAGCAACTTTATGGATAAACGTGAGTAAGGCATGGGTCGTACTGTGGTTTTTCCTAAAATCAAACTGGGAGTTGCAAAAAACTTCACACTTTTCGAGAAATTTGTGTGTGCGCGTATATACCAACCTTTCAAGAAGTTTTGAAAATGAAGTTAACAAAGAAATAGGGCGATAATTTGTCACAGATTCTTTTTGTAATTTTTTTTTTAAATTGGTACTACTTTTAAATTAGCTATTTTCATTTTTTGTGGAACTATGCCAGTAGATAACGATAAATTAAAAATGTGTCTTAATGGTATAACTATTTCATTAATGATGTTTTTAAGGAGAAAATTTGTGATTCCATCACATCCAGAGCTTTTCTTAGTGTTCAAATTTTGCACGATATCTTTGATTTCTTCTTCAATGACAGGTTAAAAAAAAAAGAGACTGCTGATTCTGGTCTTTTAGAAAGTAATAAAAATCAGTATTTGAATGCGGAATACTGCTGGCAAGATTAGGTCCTATGCTTACAAAGTATTCATTGAATACTTCTGCCACATCAGCTTCATCTTCAATGTACTTATCATTATTGAAAATATTCCTAGGTGGTTCGATGTTATTTTTAGTGTTCAGCGCTTCATTTATCACCTTCCACGTACTCTTGATGTCATTTTTATGCTTGATAAATTGCTTTGAAAAATACATTCGTTTGGCTAAACGTATGGATGATGTAAGAACGTTGCGATAATGCACATACCGAGACCGAGTTCGACTGTTAGGATCACTTCGGTATTTGTAGAAAAGAGCATTTTTACGGTTAATAGATCTCAGGAGAGATTTCGTAATCCATGTTTTTTTTTGGAACCTTTTTACGGTTTGAACGAGTAAATGGCTTAGCGGGTATATATCTTCTTCTTTTTTTAAGTGAAATCGTCATGGTGGCCTCCAGATGTCAAGTGTGGAGTCTTGAAGGTGGCGTGTTCCTTAGTAAAACACTGTGATGATACCGTGATTTTACAGTGAGAAGTTGACCGTGATAGTCTGTACTCCAGCCGTTTTCCATTTTCAGCGAAGCATTGTCTATATTTTCATAATTGCTTTTGCTATGATTATGTGCACTCGGTGCGGATAGAATCCGACCGGTAAGGAGGCAAGCGTACGGACAGACAATCGATGCATTCTGTACATACTCTGAGCTTTCAGTATGTTCCTTGCCACTCGGTTGCAGAACAACCAGTAATGACAGCATCAAGCTTTATTTACCGTCTGTATTACCTCGTGATTTTGCCGCCTCTCATTACTTCAAAGCGTATCGTTGGATAATAAAAAAAAAGAAGAAGGAAAGAAATGACTGAAACGATAACCATCCAAAACTTCGTAAATCGACGTCGGCTAATACTGTAATTCATTTCAGAACCATTTCGACGCGATTTCTCATTTCTGTTCTTCCATTGCAATTTGAAAGGGATCATGAAAAGTATAAGCAGAGTTCATAGGAGAACGCCCTCACAGTATCTCAAGTTGCAAGCCGTCATCAGTTCAACATAACTGCCCGAGTCTTTTGATCAATTTCCCATGGAGGCTAAACAAAAAGTTGGTAGGATCTATATTAGGCATTATCCCACCGAGATTGAGACACTCGGCCGCCGCAACAGTCGCCCTGTCTGCTGCTGCCACCGATTCCCCTTGCTATTCGTCAGCACTTATTTACCAGTCAGCGCTGCCCGTGTACTCTGCGCACCGTAACATGTGACTCCATACATATCGCTCTCCTATAGTGCTTACCTTTGATCGATAGTCATATCACAACGGATACCGGCGCGAATCCTTCGCAGGTGATCCATGGAGGCTTAAGTCCACCAATGATTGCTCGCATCCATCTTGCTTACTTTCGCGAGATATTACTTTCAGCGAATCGATTTTCTGTTTCTTCTATTTTCTTCTTTTGATCTGCTGATATAGGTTCTCAGTGACGGGATAGGGAATTCCAAACTGTTAAGAGAGAATGTGGACTAATAATTGCAATCAACCCATCAAGTTTCAGAATAAAATCACCTTTGTGTTTATAATATTATATGTAATATATACATTTTTCCGTTGCTATAGTGTATCATAATTCAATTTAATGCAATTACACTAAATTTCCATCCAACAAACAAAAAGTAATACACAATACAAAGTACACATTTTGTCAATTTATATTGTTGGACAATTTGAAAAAAAAAGTCGTAAAGTGTAATATTATGTGTGCGGATTATAATTGGAAAAAACGATGCACATTTTGCAATGGCAAACAGAATAAATACAACAATAGAAAAGAGTGATTTGCTGAAAAGCGGAGCTTGTAAAAAGTCGGATCACTCGAATAAAAAGACAACTGTATACCAATGATATGATTATACAAAAAGTATATATGTGTATATATATATATATATATATATATATATATATATATATATATATTTCTATATTAATCTATACATGTATATCTATAGATACTAAAGAGCACTCTTTAAATTCAACCCAAATTGAAGGTGAAGAGTTTGATATATTTGCAACGAGCAACAACTATAACTTGTCTGTATGATAATATCACCTACCTGTGTGTGTGCGTGTGTGTGTGTGTGTGTTTGTGTGGGTGTTAGTGTGCACGTATAATGTGAGTAAGTGCCAGTTGTTTTTCGCCATGTTAACGGAATAAACGAGCAAGACGGCAAGTTATGTGGGATCACTTTACAAATCTACCGGTATATCTGTAAAAATCTACTGCATTGAATGCTAAGATCGTATATTTTCCCTTCTTCTTCTAGTTCTGATGAGTAACTTTAATCTTTAATTAGTTTGATTTCCTTTCGTTTAAGCTACGTAATTCTGCATATTATGCTTCTGTTTCTTTTTTTCTATATCATGTATAAAGCGTATTTTTGTAATTGCTTCTATTTCTTCTTTTTTTGTTGTTGCTATTTTATGTATAAAGCGTATTTTTGTAATTGTATGATTATACTAATCGGACTCACAGAAGAATATTCATCGGCTGACGTGAATGAACCGTGATGAAACAGAATAAACTCAACTCAACTCGGCTCATGTTCAGTACCTCGAGAGTTCCCTCCCTCTTCTTCACTTTATCTTTCCAGTCCTTCTTCATTTTATTTTCTTGCAATAAACTACATTTACCTTGATTTCGTCAATATTTCATTTTCATTTCATGTCATTTCTATTTCATTTCCGGCCAAAGCATACATGACAATTGCATATAAACAAATTAAGTACAATGTAACTTTTGCATATCCAAATGAAATTAAAATACACGTCATTTGTTTACATGAAACAATAAACATACTTTAGTTGAAGAAATACATGGACAAAATGTGACTGAATCATAACAAAGAAAAGGTCGGAAATGGAGGGGACTGCTAAAAAGCCAAGCTTGTAGAATGCAGTCCCCTCGTGAGTAGTGAAAATTGTAGTAATAATGAAACGATACAATTATCAGACATATTCCTCGGGAAGCAACATAAAACAAGTACGCACACAAACCCACACACAGACAGACACAAAGCAGCTCTCTTACATACGCGTGGAAAGAATAAACAGGAGGTCAAAGGCCAGAAAGGGACAGGAAGACTGAGGAAAGGGCAAAGGAGGAAGAGTTCAAGGGTCGATGCCAAGGCACATGAGACTTTGGTCTTCCCGAGAAGTGGACTATATATGAATAATATATTGTAACGGTTATGAAATAAATTAAACAAAGTTAAAGACGCTAGCAGCAAAGAAATTAATTAGCAGCTTTCAAAAATGCAAATCCCCAATGATATAAGAATTAATAAAAATTTTCTGTAATTTCAAAGTAATAGTGTTGAAAATTAGATATTCTATTATGCTGCTGTCAAGGGAATTCCAGAATTTAGGTCCAGCGAAGGAGAATATAGACTTTGCAAAAATCGTCCTAAACAGTGGTAAATCGAATTCACTGGTTTGTCTATTTCATAAATTTGTCAATATCCTGTCTAATTCAATCTTTCTTTCTTTTTTTAATTCCAGCAGACATGAAAAGTACCGCTTTTAAAATTTAATGGTACTATCACAAGGGTAAAAATAATGCTGCACGTGACGACATAGACCAATTTTATTGTTTTATAATGCTTCCTTGTGTCAATTTGCTTCATTTGTTTATTTATTTTTCTTACTGGTGAAGATAATCGAAGGCATTTTGTGACAGAAAGTGAGGAATATTTGTTGTATTGTTCATTTTTTTTGTTTGTTCTTTTAATAACGAATGTGTTTTTGTTAGTTTGTTCCTTCTTGAGATTGGTTGACGAAAGAACTTGGGATGGGATTTAATGATGCAAATACGCAGGCCTACTCTTTTTACCACGCGCTTGACCTTCGAAATGGTCAAAATGTCATCGCCGTGCTCCAGTGCATGGCGTGATGCCCCTAGTCGACAAATATTCTCAAGAGGTTTGACTGCCTCTACGTCTCTTAAGGCTTCAACCAAACGTGTACATCTCTCATTATTCGCATTATCCAGCAATTTCCATCCAGTTTCTGTCTGCCGATACGTACGCATCGAACTGTCGTCTGCGATTTACGCTCTCGATACATCGATTACTTTGTACTGTAGCAATGCGTCGGCTGAGAATTTTGGGACTAATAACTGTGTATCAGCTAGGAGCCATGCTGGTTGTTTTCAGTATCATGGATACTCGGCCAAAATCTTTGAAGTCGTAGAATATCAGACCTGTGTCAACCTTGAAGATAACACAATTATGTGCTTCGAGGATTCGGTTCATTCATTTATCTTGGATTCATGTTTCCCTTTATTTCTGTGTTCAAACTCGGGGATTACTTCTCTCTCTCTCTCTCTCTCTCTCCCTCTATTAGATACAATGTCTTAGCTATTTTCAAGGAATTGTATAGTGGGTGTTTTTTTTTCTTTAAGATAAAGTTTCAGGTTTCCAACTTTTTTTATGAAAATGTTGTTTGAAAAAGGCTTAAATATAACCAAGAAACAAAGCGGTCTTGATAAAAGATGAGACGCAGCTTTTATAAGGACTACTTTGTTTTACTTTGTTTGTTTGTTTTTTTGCATATATCTCTTATTGTTTGATATCTATCTGTTATCTACGATATACCAAAGACAAATAGTCCTATTTAACTAGCCAACTTGATAACATAAGGTTTGCAGGCCAATGCATCGACCAGTTTTCCCTGAACAGTCTTTCGTAGGGCGACCTTGCTTGCAGCGAGATAACTGTTCAATCATGATAACAGCTGTGATTACATCTGCAATGGATAGTGGAAATAACAGTATGTGCCATTTGGATATGGTATTCCAACCACTTCAGTACCCAATTGTGTCTCGGATTTTTCAGCAGCATATCGTGACTAAAGCGATAACATGGTTATGAAACTGTATTGCCAACACTCGTTACGATGGCTCTCGGTTTTCATCCAGGTTCACGTATGAGATCGCCCCCGTGTTTGTCTTGATGGAAAGAGCCACGCTGAAAAAGATGAGGGAGATTGTGGGCTTCAAGGACGGTGATGGCGTCTTTGCACCAGGTGAGAGAGGGGAGGGAGAGGAAGGACTTTTCCCTCTGAAATCATCCTTTCTTTGCTATCGTTCGTGAGTATATCATAACATTATTATGCTACTGACCCTTACATCCGTATATATATATATATATATATATATATATATAATATATATAAATAAATATATATATATATATATATATATATATATATATATATATAAATACATATATATATATATATATATATATATATATATATATATATATATAGTGCTTCTTTCGTTATGCAGTTTTGTACAAGCTGTTTCACTGAAACTATGTGTTTATGCTCGTTTGTATTATGTTCTC
Source organism: Diadema setosum (assembly GCA_033980235.1). Classification (NCBI taxonomy): domain Eukaryota; kingdom Metazoa; phylum Echinodermata; class Echinoidea; order Diadematoida; family Diadematidae; genus Diadema; species Diadema setosum. Next base: position 24,023,584 of record CM067067.1, on the reverse strand, counting down.
GATGGAAATCGTGATTTGCTTTTTTGTTGTTGAGCAATAACAATAGAGTAAAAATTATCGAAACAAAATAGGGCGCATGTTTACAAAAGAGGGCATGTTCCATTGAAATGAGAGATTGAAACACCTTTTAATTGATCAAAATTATAAATGCATTTCTTCGAAAGTAAAAATGACAGCTTGTTTGCCTCACAGGCTATACAGACTGTCTGCCAGATTAAGGCTGTCCACTTTTTCAAATATTCTTGGATATTTCACCCACTTGTTTCAAATGTGGTAAAAAAGGGAAGATGCTTGAACTGTAATGAAAAGTGGTAGCAGGTGTTGTATCTAAGCAATTATGTAAATTGGAAATAGGTAATTTGCAAGGCGAGGAGTTGTTTATAGGCCTGAATTCACGCCTTTCGTTTCTCGGGCTATTACCTAGAAGTATACCAGAATATCTACATCAAAAATATTCTGACCGGAATTCACATTAGGGAGTATTAGGCCGGAGTATGCCAAAAGAGATGAATGGCTCTTTACAAAGATTCTGAATGTATGGCGTATATTTTATCATGGACCTAATATACATGGACTGTTCACGGCAGTCTTTCCTTGATGTAATGATCGTCGCCGACACATGATTATGTGCATCTTAATGAGTACATTCAAGTGTCTGGACAATAACGATTGTGTGACCATGTATCGTCACTAACAAAAGAATAGTTTCCCTCTTTTCAGTCTTGTTTTGCTGATGTGCCTTTTTCAGACGGAAATGTCTTTGCATAAATACAGATGATGAGGAGCAGCAAACCTGAGATCATGACACATTTTGTGTCAAAAGATGGGTAATTGCTGATTCGCACATTTTCGCACACGCATAAGACCTTCCCTAATGGCAAGATATACCTGTTCTCTACCATTACCGTCCCTTTTTGCTCTGGAATAAGCTGCGAAAAAGTGAAATATTGAGATCACAAATGACAATTATTCTGCCAAAATGTTAGATTTCTTTTAAAAACTGCCTGCTTCTCCCAAGCGAAATTGTTTGAGGTATGATTTCCTAACATACACCACAACTGCACATTCACTTTACTTGATTTTTTTTTATAGTTATTTTCTTCTGCGCATATAGTTTTAGATTACTAGAATCTCCGTCTTGTTCTTCTCCCGGCTTGCTGGCGGTGACGATCATGGGATCAAAGCAGTGAAGCATGCTAAAAATGTCTTTGTGGCGCTTTCCAGATGTACAGGTGCATGAATTGATTAACGATACGATGAATGTCCATGTGTATTAGGTCCATGATTTTATCATGTTTAGAAACACTACACATATCGTCTTATTTTGATTTGTAAAATGACAAACTGTTTTGTTAGAAGGCCATCTCCATGTAGGTCCTAGTATACAAACACACTAAAGCCTTAAATAAAACAAGACATCACTATTTTTCTCACTAAATCATAACTGTAGACGGTTTAGACTAGACACAATTTTATTATACCTATTGCTGACATTTTTGTTTTTTAATTAAGATGATTACCTTTTTTTGACACTGGTTGTTTCTATCCCTCACTCACATTTTAGAACTATTTGTAAGCACTAAAGCTAGGTTTTTGTTTCGTCTGCAAATTGTTAATCATGCCTTTTATCCATGTGCTGTCATACCTATATGAGAAAGCTACAACGATTCGCTTTGTCACCGTAGAATAATTACAAGACAACACAGAAAACATTCCATTTTTCGGGGGGAGGGGAATGCAAAATGTACATACCCTTTTCTCTTTAAATGTATCGAGGGATATTATTCCTCCTACCTTGCAATGGAGGCGAGTCAAGTGCTCTTTTACGATGCTATGGAAAAAAAAAGAACTATCACTGTTTGAATACTCATACTTCTGAAAAACGTCATCTACGAATAATCTTATTCTACATTTACAGAATCCAATTTTATATCTGTATATTGGGGTAAATTCCCATTAAGTCGATCTCAATTCTAACATACGGTCGTGCCATATAGACCAGTTCGTAATTCCACTTTGGGCATGAGCAGAAAAAGGTTATTGTACCAATAGGCAGTTTGGTTTGTAAATTCATTGAGATAAGCATCGTGATGCGATGATTATTCATGTGATCCTTATGTAAATGGTGCTTGCCAGCACATCCACTTGGCAGCAAGAATGGTATTTCGCAATATAAAAGGAAATAGGCTGTTATTGCATTCAATACAAAACAATGAAATGGATGCATGCTAAATTGTCAACTGATGGAGTATTCTGATCACCTGCTCTCAACGCAAGTTCATTCTTTGTTTTGAACATGAATTTCATAAATTGTTATGTCGGGCAAGCTTATGCATTATACCGCTTTGAAAACGAGTGAAGTGCCTAACCAACTGAGAATAAAAGAAAGGTCATTTGTACCAATGTGTGCATGAGCTAATTACCAACTGGCCTTTTAGTGTCTATTTTAGCTGAAAGAGGCATCCATAACGTGAGTACGAACGATACGACAAATCATGTGTAACGCAGTGACAAAAGGATTGACGTGACCACTTTTATGTCGTTCCTGTAGAAACATCTCTGCATCAACAGCAACGGAATACGTTTCATGTCCTCTCCTCCGTCCCTTTCTCCCCCTTTTTCTTTCTCTGTGTACAGGTGGTGCCGTGTGCAACCTGTATGCCGTGCTGGCTGCAAGACACAAATTCTTCCCAGCTTGCAAACGCCGTGGAATGACTGGAATGCCAAACCTCGTCATGTTTACATCGGAACATGTAAGCGAAGAGAAAGAAAGAAAGAAAGAAAGAAACAAACCAACAAACCACCAACAAAAATACTTGACCACTCTGAAAGTAGGACTATTACTGATAGTTGCAGTAAAACACTGCCGTTCCATGACCCGGCCTCTTCCCCACGATAAGCTGAGATGTTAGATGAAATTATTAATCCATGATTGAATGAGATTGAGATATGAAACAACATTTAGCTATATATACAAATGTGCGACGTGATTTCACAAAGATTATACACGGTATAAACCTGTAGTTGCATGAGAATTCAACAAAATCAAACTAAACTACGATAAAGCAGCACAATCATACCTATGTTGCGGGCACCTGGGCCTTTCAAAGCGATGAAATTATACTTACATATTTCCCTTATTTTCTGTAGAGTGCCAATCAATGGCACAATCATCCTACGTGAGATTGTAATGCATCGTAGCATCGGATTTTATCATGCCCATTCATTCTGCACATCGGTCTATCTCAGTGCTTCCTGAGTACTCATAGGTAGGTCATTGAAGATGTCATCTTTGCCTCTCGATCAGGAATAACTGTGTTTGCTGTTTTCGTTTCTTATGTCACGCCGACAGAGCCACTTCTCGATCAAGCGGGCCGCTGCCATACTCGGCATTGGAACAGACAATCTCATCCTGGTGGAGACGGATGACAGGCGAGTTGTCAAGGCGCCCACTTTTTCAACTCCTAACACTGATGTTTGTAAAGGGGGGGGGGGGGGGGGTCAGTGTGGGAGGGGTGGTTAAGGGTTAAATGTAGTGTGGTTGATTGGAAGGGCGTGGCTCATTGAACATGCGTTCTGTTGCTGATATTGATATTGTCGAACAAATAACAAAAGGAACAAAAATATACCAATGTGACCAATGTGAAAGCAAAAGGAAAAGAGTAACAACTGAATGAAAAAAATACATAAGAAATACACAAGTATACGAGCACATCTTCCATCAAATTTATAACACATTCAAAGAATGAGAGCTAGTGTACAGATTATGGGACATTGAATTAACGCTGAAACCAGAGGTAAAGCAAGCGTACACTTCAAATTGATCCGCCCTAAATTAACTAAAGGATATTGTAAAATAACAGGTAAAAGGGATGAAGTCAGACAAATTATAACCATTGAGTAGCATTGATTTGAGAATTTGTTTGGAAATGAACAGATATTGTAAAATAACAGCTAAAAGGAATGAAGTCAGACAAATTATAACCATTGAGTAGCATTGATTTGAGAATTTGTTTGGAAATGAACAGAGAAGAACATTTTTCATTAAATCTCCGGAAGATAACCCCCCCCCCCCCCCAAACAATTGTTTTTTTGAGTGTGAGAGTACATGGAAGGTGAAATGAATCTCTTTGTCTTGCAGGGTATGCATGAACCGCATAGTTTTTCTGAAACATATGCGTAAATATGTCAGGCATGCCGTTGGGAGATGATTAATACATAAATGACTTGTGCCTAAGTTGTAAAAAAAAATAAATCAGCAACCTTAAAGATTTTGTTTTCAAAGAAAAAATGATTCGTGTTACAATAATGATAATAATAATAATGATAACAACAATGATAATAATAGTGATATTAATGATAACGATAATTATAATGATAATAATAATATTATTAATAGTAATTATAATACTACTACTACTACTACTACTACTAATAATAATAATAATGATAATAATAATAATAATAATAATAATAATAATAATGATAATAATAATAATAATAATAATAATAATAATAATAATAATGATAATAATAATAATAAAGAAACAGCCAGGTTGACTGAAGGTTTAGCCCATTTATGTACCTTTAATATTTTCTAGATGGGTGATTTTGCATAATTCCCCTAGGCAAGTATACCGTAATTCAAATATGGTAATATAGGCGTGGAATACAACTTTTTCAAAATATGCTTGGGAAAAAAATGTTTGAATTTGTGTAAAATTCCAGTATTTCTTGACTGCATCTTACATTTCCTGAGCGCATCAGGCATTCCTTAAACTATCTTAATATCCTTGAACCATTTTGAACGTTTTAAACAAATTCTTGTGGTTTTAGAGTCGATCTACGCGCGATAAATGTAGACTGAATGATAACAAAGCAATTTATAGCTTCCGGAAGTTCCGCCTTTAACCCACAAATACGGACGACATCGTGCACTGTGATTCATAAAGAGAAATGTCCTGATAACATAAGTTAAACTTACAAACACTCATGGACTTGAGTACTAATTTCAGAGGAATTCAAATAAGAATCAATGTCTTACTTTTCACCCATCATCCAGGGGTAAGATGAACGCCGAAGATCTAGAGAACAAAGTCCAGCAGGCGATCGGGCGAGTGAGTATGATCGGTTGCTGACGGAAGTTGGCGCCCTGCTGCGGAATTGGCTGCAAACCATTTCAGCGCATAAAGACACGAAAAAAAAAAAAAAGAGCTTTATAAACTTAAACGTATCGACCATTCACTGTCTGGTTGCAGCGATATTCGTGAAAGATGAGTAATGAAGAAGTGATGCAATAATATTATATGAGACCAGTGAACTGTTATTGAATACAAGAATATTTCGTTTTCTAATCTGTGAGCTAAACTCTACTTCTCTCTACTTCCTTCATTTTTACCACTCACACCGTGATTTTAAGTAACAATCTCACGTGACATGTTTTTAGTTTTCCAAGAATCCAGAAAATAATGCTAGCTTAAAACAGAATTCGAGAGGGATATGAACGATCTTATTCAATTGTATTCTCTGGTCACAAAGAGTGAAAGTCACTGTTCGATGTGAAAGATCACTGTTTGGCGATTTTGACTTCAAAAGTGATCGGTGTTTGATCCATAGATAACACGTTTTGGTCGGCCAAATTTGTTATCTGATAGGGATCAGAATAATGCATCAGCCTAAGGTACAGCTAAGTTAATGTTTGATTATGATTATGTAAATTGGTATTTTATATTGTCCACACAGGGAGACAAACCGTTCTTCGTCAACGCCACGGCCGGAACGACTGTCGTCGGAGCCTACGATCCCATCAACAAGATTGCTGATATCTGTACGAAGTACAACCTCTGGATGCACGTTGACGTACGTTTGTAGACATTTTGTAAAGATCGATCGATCGATAGGTAGATAGATAGATAGATAAGTAGATAGATAGATAGACAGATGGATAAATAGATGGATAAATAGATAGATAGCTGGATAGCATAGGAGAGAAAGGGAAGAAAGAGAAAAAGACAACAAACAGGAGAAAGTCAGTGTAGATAAGCCCACTAGCATTTGACTAAAGAATTGAGTACATTTAAAAACATACATGCTTGTAGCTTTTCAAAATTTCCATGTTTTTTTTTTCAACCATGTGTCTAATTTCAAGTGAACTTTTGAGCTGGATTGATAGTACTGTTTTGAAGCAGCGTTTGTTTTTCAAAGAGGGGATTTCCAGGCCAGGCTTTAGGAATTCTGATGAGAAAGAGTACAATCTTTCAAGCGCAACAATGAAAAATTTTTCAAAATCGGATTAAAATTATGGAAGTTATGACAATTTGAATTTTTGCTAATTTCTTCAAAACAATTCCCTTACTATACTGATATAAATATGCAAAAAAAAAAAATGAGTGAACTAATGATGTTATCGCACCTCACAATCTCCCATTGATTGGGTACCCGAAAAATGATGAAATTCAAATTTTCTGCTGTTAGAGTGTAAAACGTTATTTTATTCATTACTGACTATGTTCAAAGTAATGATCAGTCAGACTGTATCAGGATCGAGACTGGGGCATAACTGCATTTGATTGAAAAAAAGAAAGAAAGAAGAAAATTTCATGATTTCAAGTAGGCCCTGCATACTGTATGGCAAATTGTTAGGTGATATTCAATTCACTATTTGCATATTAATAATAATATATTGGCGGTTCAGGAACTGTTTCGTGAAAATCAGCAAAACTTCACAATTTCATATCTTCCTTCAGTTTCATCCGATTTTGATTAAACCTTCACTGAAGTTCTTGTAAGATTTTATCCTTTCCGTTAGGCTCATATTTATTTGTCCCAGATTTTTCTAAGATTTAAAATCTCCCTCGCTGTCATTATTCACATATCCTTAACTTCGAAATGGCCAACAAACTTATTAAAATCGTGTCTGTCAAATTTAAATCACATCGTACCCTTTCTATGGCTTTCCTCCGTTTCCAAGCTACCTTTTCAGTTATTTTTATTCGTAGACTTTAGATAATAGGCAAATATATCCTATGAAAATAGTTTGTATATTCGTACATTTCAGTAAGAGTGATATGTCATCCTGATAGATACACTACCATATTTATCGCTTTATTCATCATGTTTACAGATTCCTCTTCCTCTTGTTCCCGGCTTCCTGTGTGTTTGTTGTGTAATCTACGATATGTTTTATTTGCTCAGACCTTCTCTTCTTTTTACGTCCTTAATAGGTATTTCTTTTTTTTAATCTCTGGTATGTAATCATGGTAAGGGACCTACTTGATTGCGTTGATCAGTTGATTGTATGTCTTCGGGAACTATACTGAAACCTCTTCATGGCGACATTTTTAAACAACATGTATATGATTGTAAGGATTCACAGATTTTTTTTTTTATTTTTATACACGTTTGTCATTTTAGAGCTACATGACGTGATCGAGTTTATTTATTAAAAAAAAAAGAAAACACGTCAGCGATAGGTTGGTCTTGTGGAAACTGAATAGTTTGAATACGTACTGTGCATGAATATAATCTGCAGCTAAGTTCAAGGTTTTCCACCAAAAAAAAAGTCTTTAAATTATCTCTGCGCTTGCCACGGGTCAATATAACAACATACTTAGGCTATGTATTGGTCATGCTGCCAGTTGTGTGAATTTTTATACATTGTTGATTTCTCATTGATGATTCTTCCTCAACGTAGGCTGCATGGGGAGGTGGCGCTCTACTGTCACGCAAGCACAGACACAAATTAGAAGGACTCAACCGGTGAGTACAACCTAATGGCGTCTGCTTGTAAAAGCAACGTAGTTTGTATATTGTGTAATATGTACATTGTCGATCGTTTGCAACGTCTTGTTGTTTAGTACAACAATTTAATGTAGGCCCTAAATACCTGATGCTATTAAGGAAGTGTTGAAGCTCCGCATGATTTTTCCTTGAAATATTGCAGATTTTATCTTTTTCTGTAACAGTGTAATGAGCGCGGGTATTAAAAAGCAGGGTTGAAGATAGTATGGACATGCCTTTCAGAGGTGCTTGTTGATATGACAAACATTTCAAGGACGAAAAGCCACACAGTTTGGGGTTAATTACAGGAGTGTAAGGATTCACTTTGCGTGGGTTCTGTTTGTTCCAAAATCTAACAGTCTTTTACTCCTTTTTTTTTTTTTTTTTTTTGTACCGGGGCGTTTAATGTCGTAATTAGTTACCAAGAGCTGCACTCCGTAATGCTTCAAAGCCATAGATCTTTCCAGGATATCTCTAGCAATCTATAATCTCCGCCGCTTTATTCTCTTTGATCAATACAAGGGTAAAATAGTATTCCTGTTGTCTTATTCATCATTGTGAGGTGCAATTTTTAATTACATGTTCTTTACATTATCTGTTAACAGCTGACATCATGAACAATAGAATCCGAAGGAGAATCATAACTGCGTTTTATGAATGCAGCTGATTTTAAGCAATGCTCCGTTTCACACCAGATTCAAGTTTAGATTTAGCAGATAATATAGAATGGAACAGACCGGTGTGATAAAGATAGAAGCTGAGATGAAAGAAAGTTACAGAACTCTACTTTTTGACATGCAAGGAGTGACATTGGTGGTGACCACATGTTTGAATTAAATGAAGTGACGCCTCACATTCATACAGTGTACACCTGCAGAATTTTTGAACTCGTAAGGAAAAAACAAAACAAAACAAAACTTGAAGCCATTGTTTCAACGTGTCGTAGCGTTTCAATAAACCTGCAATGATGGTTTCTTCTGGGGATATACGTATTTCCAAATTTTATCAGCCAAAAACACGTATTTTTTTTTGGGGGGGGGGGATAATTGTGAGTACAATAACATTTTTCTTTGGTTGATGATGTCATCTTTTCTGAGATAAGTGAATTAAAATTTTCCGGAATCGCCTCATGTTAGCTCCGATATTTGATGAAACTTCTGCTTTTTCAACGTTATGTACTGTATGAATTCGATCGGTTATTGCATCCTGAATTTTGTCATTTGGAACACATTGCCATAGTATTATGTGAGAAGAATTAGAAAGTTAGGATGTAATGGGATGAGAGCATCCATGACATTGTGGTAGAAATAGTTATTTAACTTTGTTGGTGTTGTAACAGAATAAAAAATTGATATTAGTGGCATGTTCAATCTAACAAACTTTCCTGTTCGATGTTCCATTTTCGTTCCGCATAAAACAATGATCATTGCCCTCAGTCTCTTTTCTGTCTCTCCGTCTCTCCTTGTTTTCGTAGGGCTAACTCTGTGACGTGGAATCCACACAAGATGATGGGAATCACTTTGCAATGCGCTGCCGTGATACTCAAAGAAGACGTACGTCTGTATTATCAGCTCGAACTTGTATTATTTAACCTTCTCATAATCTCCATATTAATGGGACAGTACAGTACTGGTTCAGGTGAGGATTCAGGTTTATAACCTTTTTTTTTTTTTTTTTTTTGGTGATATAATGAAAAACCTCTTATGAAATATGAAAGAGCATGTAATTTCAAAAAGGATTCAACGTTTACTTGATGAAAATTGTACTTAAAATGGCTGAGATATCAAAAACTAAAAGCGATCGTAATAAGATTGACAGGCCACGACCTCTCTGTTTTTCCTTGTTTTTAGATACCTCAGTCATTTCAAAAACCGGTTTTCATCAAATGAGCTTTTGATTCCCCTTAAAATATTGTATGCTCTTTAACATTTCGTAGAGTGGTTTCTAAATATCTCACAAAACGTTACAAGCTGAATCCTCACCTCAACCAGTACTGTAAAGTTCCTTTAAAATGTCATTGATATGTAATACATGTAATAAAAAAAAAATAGTTAGCAAATAGCAGTGACGAGGGTAAAAGAGGAACCTCACTTCAGTCTACGCCTCCTCCCCCCCCCCCAATAAATTAATTTCACTAAATCTTGTCTAAAATGAATACACAAATAGAAGAGATTGTATATCAACCGTGTCATATCAATCTAGATTTGTGTGCAATACTAAGTAGTTGCAACTGGTAAATTTTCGACCAAAACCGGATTTCCTACCATGTTATTAAATATATAATTTACATCATGTATTGATTTCTTTTTACTCGAAGACCTTCTTGGCCACGAATTTCTCTCTGTGTGTGTGTGTGTGTGTGTGTGTGTGTGTGTGTGTGTGTGTGTGTGTGTGTGTGTATGCGAGACCCCGGCCTCATTTATTTCGGTAAAATGGAAGTTTATCTGTTAAGCCCACGGATATGCCAGCAGGAAATGGAGTCGCTGCAAAAGGAAACATGACTCAAAGAGTTTATAACCCTTAACATCTGCGGGGAGATTGGGATATGGAAAAAGGATAGGGTAGGATTGAATTGAGGGACCACTTTTGCAGAAAATAATTCGGATATATATCTGAGATTTGACTACTCTATATGGAAATCACATTATCGGGATTTGGAGAAAAATATTTCACAGTAAATGAAAAAGCACAAAATGTCAAATTACCATATCATTACAGCTCTCGATGTTCAGGAGTACTGGATGGCAATACAATAAGCCAGTTCGAAGTTAACTTATGTGCACATGAGTTCAAATAACCTTTCTTTTTTTCTCACTTGGTTAGGCACTTCACTCGTTTTCAAAGCGACAAAATGTATAAACTTGCCCGAAGTAGCAATTTGCGGATTTCTTCCCTCATGTTCAAACAAAGTATAAACTTGCGTAGACAAGATGACCAGAATAATCCGGGAATCAACACTAGGAAAAACATCCATTTCATTATTTTGCATTGAATGTATTAACGATTTTTTTTTTCTATTGATATTGCCGAATACCACTTTTGCTGTCAGGTGGATGTGGTGGCAAGCACCACTTATAAGGATCACTTGAATAATCATTGCATCACAAATGCTTATCTCAGTGAATTTAAAAACCAACATGCGCTGCTGATATAAATTACCATTATCTGCTCATGCTCAAAGTGGAACCTCGAACTGACTTATTGTATCTTATCTCAAAACAGACAGAAAACCAACCAAACAAACAAACAAACAAAACTGCATGATATCATGTTGCAAAAAGAAGAGCAAAAGTAAATGAAAAATTAGGCCTGAAAGGGATTCGAACCCTTGATCTTCTGTTTACGAGACAGACGCCGTAGCCACTTGGCCACCAGGCCTTTGATGGCGCAATGTGAATACTTATCAATATTGATTAAAGGCTAGTTTACAGAGCAGCTGCGAGCTTAATATGGCGCATTTTCTTAGTTGAGGTATAACAGTATGTATTCAATAGTTATTATTCCTTTGAAGTAAATAATTATACATTGTTGTTGATATATTTTCTGTGTATATAAAGAAATAGCCATAAAGGCAGCCTGGGAAGCATTATATAAGCCAGTTCGGAGTTAGCTCATGGGCACATTGGTACGAATAACCTTTCTTTTTTTTTCTCAGTCGGTTAGGGGCACTGCACTCGTTTTCAGCGCAAAGGCTTTACGTAAAAATTATGGATTCATCAATCCTGTTCAAACAAAGAATGAACTTGTGTAGACCAGATGGCCAGAATGATCCGTCAAATAACACTTGTAAAAGCATCCATTCATTACTTTGCACTGAATGTATTAACTATCTCTTTCTATCGATATTACCAAATACCATTTTTTCTGTCAGGTGGATGTGCTGGCAAGCACCATTTATAGGGATTGCATGAATAATCATTCCATCACAAATGCTTATCTCAGTGAATATAAAAACTAACGCGCCTGTTGGTACGAATAACCTTTTTCTACTTATGCGCAAAGTGGAACTGCGAACTGGCTTATTTCTCTTGGCCATTAAAAAAAAAAATATTTCATTTGATTCTTTGTTTGTTTGTTTTTGGGGGAGGAGGGTTTGGGGTAGGTAGTAACTTTATAATTAGCATGTGGTAAACTTTTTCTTATTTCGTCATGCTGAAATAAAAAAAAAACAAAAAACATATGATGATGGTAAAGTCATGTTACGCCTGATTTACTTTTCAACATCATGATTCTCCAATGCTCTACTTATACATTATGATGAGTGATTTGTTTGTCTGACATTAATTTCGTTTCGATTAAAGTGTGTTTCTACCATTGCTCTACAGAGAAACAACGTTAATTCTTTATTTTCACAGGCATTTGAGGCCAAATATCATGTGAATAAATGCTTCCCTGTAAACAACTTTCATTTCAAAAAGCACACTTCAGATTATTAGTGTACATGAATAAATATGTTCATTATAATTATGCATGAGTAGATGATCATTAATTACATTCGAAATTAAACTTATTTCTCTTTGCCAACACACCTTCCCATTTCTGTCTGTCTGTCCGTCTGCTGTCTTTCTGTCTGTCTGTCTGTGTCTCTCTCTCTCATCCTCTCGCTCTTATTTTGCATGAAACAAACATATCGGTCACAGGGTCTACTTGAGGACTGTAACTCGATGCGCGCCCCCTATCTGTTCCAGCAGGACAAGCATTACGACGTGTCCTTCGATACGGGCGACAAGACGATTCAGTGCGGGCGCCACGTGGATGTATTCAAGCTCTGGTTGACTTGGCGATCCAAGGTATTAAGATACTAGTCAGGACTGGTATGCCCCTTTTTTCGCTTAGTTTTAGCGTTTATGTCTGTTTATGTCCGTGGTTATTTCGATGTACGTGGATACGGTCCTCTGACGTTATGTTCGTAAAGTAACAGAGTGATAATGCCACATTTACGATAGATCGGGTTGGAACCAGGGGCAGCATGGTTAGCATCAGTAGTGTTTACAGATAATCAAGCCAGGTGAGTTTGTTTGAAACCAATTTCTATGGTGATGAATGACTATTACATCACACTATGATACTCTATAGACCCTACGATCTATAGAGTAAACAAAAAACAACAACAACAACAAAAAAAACCCACACACACAAAAAAAAAAAAACGCTTGGGGAAAAAAAAAATTCTCTTCCACCAACGGGTAAAAAATGGATTTTCTCATCAGAAAGAAACATAATCTCTAGTCACAGCTGAATAACCGAGAAATAGATGAATAATGGAGAAGTTAACGTACTAAATATTAACCAAGTTTATTTCTTTGTACAGGGAACAAGAGGATATGAGACACAGGTCAACAAACTTTTCGATCTAGCACAGTAAGTTGTGAGATATATGCATTCATGTGTGTGTCTCTCTGTGTGTGTGTGTGTGTGTGTATCATAGAATGATTATGTATAATTATGAGACATATTATCAAAGTATACACAGGCATACTGCATATTAGGTTGTGAATAAATATCTTTGAAGTAGAAATAGGATCACGGTCGAGCCGATACAATTGTTTACATGAGAAATTGATAAGCTGAATATGTAACCATCTATTACGATTGGCATATTTGATTTTAATTTGATGAATTCTCTGTTCCACGATCGCTCTGCTTTCATCCCTTTCTTCTACCCCCCCCCCTCTCTTCATTGCGCTCTCTCTCTGTAGCCTATTCAAATCTACAAATTGTATAACTAATATTACATGCAATATTACGATACAACGCATTCCTCAAGGCCAAATGACATCAGACAGTCGTTCGAAAGTTGATGTCTTCATAAAATATAGGTGGATCCTATCCTGTAAGTTAGAAATAAAATAACTTTCATAAACCGATGGCTGATGGAGAAGGAATATGCCCAATGTTTTATCCGAAGGGATTGATATTTTATTGTGATGAGGTCGAAAGAGTTGTAACCTTCCCATATCCGAACTTTTCAGAATATAGGAACTAGAACATTCTGTACATTGTCATTGTTAACAACAAACGCCACCTCCTTTATCATTCGATGGTTAGTCGAAATACTCTGGAAACATCATACTTTTAACCGTCGGTCGTTTGTTTGTTTTTTTTTTTTTGTATAGCTTTGCAATGCATACGCACGTTTAATGCCTTATAAACATAAAAAATACAATCGCTGACTGGTATTTGACATCGGATGATAATACCCCGAGCTTCTGCAGCAATACATATTTATAATGTTTTATGCAATTCTAGCGATTTCCTCTCTTGTATGGCGTAACCTATATTTCAAATCATCAGATATGATTGAGTTTTATTTTGCTTGATTCACAAACGTTCGCTCGATTGTTTATTATTCCACAGGTATCTGGTCGACAGAGTAAAAGCCAAGGAGGGCTTCGAGTTGGTGTATGAGAAGGTACGATAACCCTTTATGTGCTTAGAGTGCCGATTAGCACATAAATCCCTGTAGTGTTGTATACACCTACACACTGTCCATGAAGTCCCTGGCGCACAAAGGGTTAATCTCGTTAATCTAAACACAACAGCACTCGCCGCATATAGTCATGTTACCCAACTCTCAGAATGTCGGCGGTAATTAGTTTATAGATTGCATTCATCAAACGGACTCCAGTATGAGGGAAAATTGAATATGATAATTGAATCTAGTTATATGTGATCATTTGTATCTTTTATCTGATTTCTACTTAGCCCCTCGTATTTTCAATACTTTCTGTTTCACATATTAAACAAAAACAAAGTTCTGTATTCGTGGAGTAGCAATTGCAAATTTTGTTGAGCTGAAATAAAATCGTGTGTTCGGTTCGTGGCAAATATGCATCATAAGTAAGACAGTATTCGGTAAACATGGTCAGTTAGACATTGCCAGTCGTGAATAGAATACACAAAAAAGAGAGAAATATTTCGCGAAATACTGAGCCCGCCACGTTTCACTTGATTTAGAGTGTTTTGTTCTTTGTTGTCATCATGATATCTCTTAATCCTTTTGCCTCCATTAATAGGTGTTTGTCTTTCTAGGACGCCACACGCACACACATGTACTCACCAACAGAGAAGCGGGAATATAATTATATGTGCAATAGATTTTAATCATGTCATCATGTAATAAAGTTTGATGGTCAAGATAGAACACAATGGATACGAAAATATAGGTTATTCCATCAAACTATCTACATAGAATTGATTGCCGTATCTATCGATGAGTACAAGAAATATATCGCATCTAATACTGTAATATCTAACTGTGTCTTAAAAGACAAAGAATCGGAGTGTCTAATGCCTGGACTAAATTCTGGTCCATATATTCTTGGAAGATTTCTGAATGTGACAAAGATGTCCAAGAATAATTACAACTGCATCTATCATGTTATATCCCCAACCTGCTCTCTTTCCGTCACCATACTGGAACCCCCTCCCTCCCTCTCTTTCAAGTCCATTCTCCCTCTCTCACTCTCGCTCTCTCTCCACCGCAACAGCCCGAGTTGACCAACGTGTGCTTCTGGTATTTTCCGCCAAGCCTACGGGAGATGGAATCAAGCCGAGAAAAGCAACTAAAGCTTCACAAGGTATGCCTCGGAGTTTTGCAATCGATTATCAATAATGATTTTGATGTTGCATGTTGTATTAACTAAATGCTCAAGCTCAGAAGTCCAGTACTCTCTTGTCATCAGCTTTGATGAAGAGGTAAACATTTCTTAGGTTAAAGGGGTGGTAACGTGTCGGCTGAGATGGGGCTTCAGGTTTCCAACGTTTTTCGATAATTATTTTTTGAGATAATGATAAACATCTTTTGAAATATGAAAGAGCATACATTCCGAGAGGCTTTCAAAGTTTATTAGATCAAAATTGGTTTTAAAATGGCTGAGATATCCAAAACAAAGTGATCCCGATAAAAGGTGGGACCCACCCTTTATTAGGATCGCTTTGTTTCACTTTGTTTTGGGATAACTCAGTCATTTTCAAAACCAATTTTCATATACATAGAACTTTGATTGCCTCTTTGAATTGTATGCTCTTTCATATTTCGTAAAGTCATTTTTAAGCATCTCGTAAAAAGTTAGAAGCTGAATCATCACCTCAACCAATACTACACCATTCCTTTAAAGGGTAGAGCATATCCGCGGTTGGGCCAAAGAGAGGAAAAAAATCTTCATCAAATTACCGGACGAGAAATATTATATTCTTAGGATGTTTGAAAAACACACACGCACACACGCACACGTACACACAATTAAGTAAGTTAAGTAGAAAATAATTGTCCCAGGGTCTACAAAATATATCGTGCATTCGAAACTTGTCCCAGAGGAGATGATATGATGCAGAAATTGGACTATATTTCACGTCTTTATGACGGACGGTTTAGAAGATCTAATCAAAAAGCGCGATGTCGATGTTGTAGACTCTCTGTAACTTTATGCCTTTCCATGTTACACATTACTTCCAGATGATGATGATTCCAAGACGGTTCGTAATTCTTAGCGTCTTTTTCACAACCGAGATTAAACTAAACTTCACTAATTTCATAAACGAATGGTTTCATTTGCAAGGTATGGGGAGGAATGGGTTGTGTGTGATACTCCCGAACCGAGAGATTATTGTTTTGGTACAGAGAATGTGGAAATGATTGCAGTGTCTTTCTTTGTGAAAGGTTGCTCCTGAAATTAAGGCCAAGATGATGAACAAAGGCACCGTGATGGTTGGATACCAGCCACTGGGAAACAAAGTCAACTTCTTCAGGATGATTGTCTCGAATCCGGCTTCGACAAAGAGTGACATCGACTTCCTTCTCGACGAGATTGACAGGCTTGGGAAGCAAATCACATGGGAAGAGTGAAAGTACAACGTCATCGAGGAATCGTCCAATCATCTTCCCTCTTTCCCATCCTCATCCCCCTCCCCCGTTTTTCGAAAGTCAACGAACTTTGTGGTCATATTGGCGTGTTCAGTTAGGTGTGAATAGAGCCACATTCAATATTACTCAAGAGTTTGGCAAATTCGGTGGCGAAGACTTTAACGCCGTTCGGTGCTCGGTTGCTTTTAGTTGGAAACATGTTGAACTATCCAGAATATAGGGGATGCAGACTTTGCTTATTTAATAACACACATTTGCATTATATACGATCAAGTAAATGTCAGCGGAGAAAATAAGTAATCTTTATGACATGTGTGCTTTACTTGGAAGATGTTAATTTTATTTGCCTGCGTACCAAATTACATAATAAAATGTCTGCCTTGCGATGTTCTAATAACGTGTCATTCTAATTGCTTTTTTCTGTCACAGAGAAGCTCAGTTAAAACCACAAACTTTGTCGATGGTTTTTCTAATGGTTTAAATGCCCAAATTCGAATGAATATTTTATTGTACTTCTGAACTAGTTAGGGTAGAGTATCATTTCGGTATCATTAATTGCATTATGTATATCATCATCATCAGTGACGGATTTAACACTGCAAACAGCAGAGAGTGCGCGTGATTTCTTCGAAAGATGTGCACGAAGAACCTTCTGGGGGCTTATAGGACGAGGTCGATTCCCTCATGTATTTTTACAAATAGAGAAAATCCGTCCAGTCGAAATGGTGGTTAAAATGCAAATCCCTCGTGGACTGATTGCATCTCGACTGTATTAAAGGAACTAGATAGCGAGAAGACCAAACATGTAATAAAAAGGACATACACAAGAAGGAGACCTATATCTACTTGACAAAGGAAAACAATGAAACACGAAGTTCGAAAGAAAATTAACTTTGAATACAAATGCACTGCTGATCAACCGTGGTTCAAATCGTAAATTCAGGACGGTGAATGTATAATAAAGGCTTACTATCACTGAGGCTAGACATAAGAATAAGCGATAGCTATCAATTTACATACGTCATGCTTAATCCTGGGGATTTATTTGCGGTATTTATTGTGACAATAACGTATCCTTTCTCGTGTTTTCTTTTTTATTGCATGTAAATGTAGTCATATGGATTTTATCGCAGGATTTGTCACACGTCTTGTCAAGATTTTTTCCTCTTCGTACTAAGAGTTAGGTTGAATCTTGCATAAGATATGGTGTGTAGATGTGCACATTGGTATTCTTTTTTTATTAAAAAAAAATGAAATCTAAGAATCTCGTCTTGTTCTGGCCGGTTGCGAACCCTTTCGTGCTGTGAATTAAGTCAGCGTTGATTTAAAAAGGCATAATCATTTTAGAAGAAAACACTGTGTGTGTCTGTATTTCTGTTTCATATGTATGTATGTATGCATAATGACTGCAGCGATCCACGTGTTTCTCATGATAAGGCCGTGCTCTGGTATACGATGCACATCATCAGTCAGGAGCTGCCTTTGCTATATGCTATATGAATTTAAACTTCAATTGAATGTATTGGAAAAGTCGATTTAATTGTGTGTGTGTGTGGGGGGGGGGGGGGGAGGGAGGCTCTGACGTGGATAATTGAAGACTCCCGACTCCCAGTTGGAAGATCCGAGTTCTATTCCTGCCCAGTGCTGGGTCCTTGGACAGGATGTTTTAACCCACCATGTCCCTCTCGACCCAGGTGTTTGGGTACCTGTGGCAACGCTAGGGTAATGATAATGGCAGGGCCCTCTGGTAGAGCAGTGGCAATAACTGAAGAGGCTACCCTGGGTAAAAGAAGACCTTAGTATCATTATTATTATTATTATTATTATTATTATTATTATTATTATTATTATTATTATTATTATCATTATTATTATTATTATTGTTATTATTATTATTATTATTATTATTATTATTATTATTACTATTATTATTATTATTATCATTATTATTATTGTTGTTATTATTATTATTATTATTATTATTATTATTATGAATACATTCCTTAAACAGCGACAAGACAACATTACTCCTGCTAGTGATAAGATAACGCAGTACGTCCATATCTTTTTGCTGGGAACACGAATGGCAATATCAATGTGTATCATTAGTCTATAAAACTGTATATACATGAAGCATTTTGTGTTTCAGTTTATTATATCAAATATTAATAAGCACCGATCTATTAATGTCGGTGTAAATTTGGCTAATCAAAAGAAAAAAAAAAGAAGGAAAAAAATAAACCACCACAATGTGCATATTTTCCAGATAGGTATAGGATATTTTCTCACAAATTTGAAAATGGTGGAGGGGTATAAGTGGATAGAAAGCGTGGGTGAAGAACGTGGGTGTTGAAATTCTTAGACGATTAGTTAACTGAAAGTGCACGGAGAGGCAAAAGAAAGCTTACTTGAGCAAGGACGTCGTCGGCAGTTTCGACCTGGCTATCTGTAAATATTGATTGTGCATGTATACTGCTTAAACAAGATTACGTATGCAAACTTCCAAACAACATAATACCTAAGTGATCTCCCCCCCCCCCCACCCCTCATGAAAAGGCGGAGAAGAAGACGGAGAAGGAGAAGGGGGAAAAGAGAGGAAGACGAAGAAGATGAAGCGGAAGAGGAACAAGGAGAGGAAGAAAATGATGGCGAGGAAGAAGTTCAGAAGAAAAAGGAGGAGGAGGAGGAGGAGGAGGAGGAAAACAAAGAAAAGAGGAAGCCAGTTGTTGTAGCAGACTGAAGCTTTTCCTATATGGAGTATAAATCTTATCTCACATCCTGTTGCTACTAAAGGCAGAGGAAAAACAGGTCCATTTGTCATGATGCGATCTTTCAATCCGTCCAAGGAACTTCCTGTAAAGGCTTTACAGGTCATGTTAATTAGAAAAAAAATGGAGAAGAAAAAAGGGTATGATGAAAGTGAGACAGTATTGTCATCGCCATGACTATTACAAACAGACATCATGATTGTTTTGTTTGATATTTTGTTGCTTGTCTCCTGCAAACACGACAAGAAATCGTTCCTGTAGAAGGAAAATTATACAGACACAAACACATAGACGCAAATACACACACACACACACACACACACACACACACACACACACACACATACACAAGTATAAAAACACAGGGTCTATGTATATGTGATAGATATGTATATTATAATACGCATGAAGATACCAATCCATCACTATTCCATCCGGCAATAATCATCGCTTTAAATCATTGGATTTTATTCGCAAATCTGAAATGACCCTGGAATGAGAAAGTGACAGGGACAAAGAGAAAAGGAGTTAGAAAGAAAGAGGAAGAAAGGGACATAGATTGCTCCTTCGATTATCAAAGGCTTTTTTTATTATGCACAATAGCTGGCAACTGTAATACGATCGCACAACCACACTTCCGCTTTTCGGTCTACGGCGTCATGTTCGCTGGACATTCATTGACAAAAAAAGGGAAAATAAAGTGGTGGTATCAAAGAAAACATCCTCTTTATAAGACATGCTATAGTAGTCTGCTACTCTGAATTAAAGCTAATCAGAGTCGATATGATACAATAGCCGAGTGGCTGAATACATAATAATGGCCTTCATATTTGATGCTTTTATTACTGTAGTGTTTGTTTGTGTGTGAGAGAAAAAGCCACCGTCTTTGGGTTCAACTGCCCGATTCAAGATATATGCAGTGCCAAGTTTAGTGGTATATAAACTTGCGAAGAGTGCTCGATTTCCCCTCTCCTGGTTTTGATGACGGTAATGACTGTCGTATCTTATGTTACAGAAGATATCGTAGCCCAATTGTAGATATAAAACAAATTGCTCACTAATGTCTATGGATATGGTAGTAATGTTTCTAACTCTTTACTGATTCATTGATGAAGAAAAATGTTTTATTGATCAAACCATTATGATTATGTTTTAATGCGCAAAAGTTTAAAATTGTTGCAATTCGTATAAACAATACCTGTTCTATGCAAAGGCATTGACTTCTTTGCACGTTCAACATCCTTTCGACTGATGATTGCTTTGATATTGTCAGAAATTTCTTGTTCCTATTCTTGGTGTTCAAGAAGCCAAGAGCAAAGAGCCCAATAGATTTTCCATTGTTCTTTTTAATGCATTTCATTATCACTGGTAACCGTAGTGCCCGCAGCCATTGATTACACTCAGTACACTGATGATCATTTAAAATTATGTGAACCGCAAAGGATTATATGGAAAGTGAAATATCATATCTAGAGAAAAGACGGGTGTATTAAGCAAGAGTGAGATTCATGGAACAAAAGAAATATGAATGTATATCGAGAGTAATGCCAGCAATGTGTCCTGCCTTGTGAAGGACGTGAAAAATATGGTCGTAACGAGAGTGTGTCATCTTCGATATAATATACCATATCATCTAACATCATGGTGTCGTCTTGGCCTGTGCAATGGCGTTGTATTCCGGAAGTTTAAAAAAAAAAGAGAAAATGATCATATTATGAAAGGGGCTCTCTCTTACAATTACGAAAAAAAGATCCATTGTTCAGTGTCATTATTCGGAATATTCATCTACAGCTGTAAGTCTCATACACCATCATATACGGGGTATAAGGTTCCGTGATGTATGTCGAATAGACAATAAGGACATCTAGCAGGGGTGTAAGTTACCGTCATTTTGAAAGTATTTTCGCCACAGTGTCTGTTTACAGCACAATCTCTGTTGAGGATTTGCCTCTACATTTGCAAGCCCGCCAAATCTATATCAGACAGTATTGAGGTTCGAGGATTACTTTCCGGACAAGCCCCCAATCTTCACTTGTTCTGGTATGACAGTAGGGCATTTCATATCCTTTCAGGAGAAAGATTATAATCATAACAAGCAGGAAAAAAAAAAAGACCTGAAAAAGAAAAAACCCAGAAAGCAACTCTAACTCGTTATTGTACAACAAAGAGTTATTTGTTATTTCATCATAATAAGTGAAATTTGTACTGTACTAAGGAAACAAGCTTATCCATAGCTTAAACAAAGGGATGGTAGTATCGGTTAAGACGAGGATCCAGCTTTTTTGTGAGATACTTGGAAACCACTTTATGAAATGTTAAAGAGCATACCATTCGGATAGGAATTCATAGTTTATTTAAAAAAATGTTTTGAAATGGCTGAGATATCCAAAAACAAAGAAGAAGAAAGCGATCCTAATGAAAGGTGGGTCTAACCTTTTATTAGGTTTATCAACTTTGTTCTTGATATCTCAGCCATTTCAAAAACAATTTTCATCAAATAAACCTTGAATTCCTCTTAGAATCATTATGCTCTTACGTATTCATAAGAAGTTTCTCATTATCTCAAAAATTACCATAAAAAATGTGGGAAACCTGAAGCTCCATCTCGACCGAAACTATATCATCCCTCTAAAGAGAACGTCTTCTACGGGTTTTTTTTTCTGGGGGGGGGGGGGCCGTCGGTAAATCTAGAGAGCACAATGCTATCCTGCAGCATGTACAGTCGCTAACCGTTTGTTATGATGTAAATGAAGAAATGAGCGTAATATTTTTTTCTGAAAGGAGGTTGCAGACAACTTCGGTCTTTCATGAAAAGAGCAATACGAAATTCTTGACGAGATTTTCTTTAATCATTGCAAAATGAAGCTGTCATCTTGGCTAGACATAAACTCTATCTTAGGGTAGAGAGACCTATCGCCAGATGAGCATTTTTCTCACTCCCTCGCTTTTTATTCCTTTATTATTATTATTTTTTTTTTTGTCAGGAGGAGGAGAGGTAGACAATATTATATACATTTTGTGTCAATATGTTTCATTCCTGTATCCCGTAATCCCCCTGAAAATTGTGTGAATATTTATGATGTTGATTAAGAAGTCAAAAAAATATTATGATTTAATGAGAAATATGGATGTGGATCATTTCGTTTGATAACACCATAGAAATTCTCTGTGCAATAATCCTGTTGCCATGTCTAGCCTGTCTAGTGAAACGGAAAATTGTCAAAATGTGATACTTTTGTTGGTCTGGTTACTTTGATTGTGCATCATAGATGTTTAACAAAATGATATGAGACATTTGTATAGTCATGTTATATCCAAAATAATTGTCATCGAAGATTAATGACATCAAAAATATATATTGAAATTAAATTGTGATGGATGAGTATTTACGAAGTGTGTGACGAGCATTTTTGTTGTACTGTTTATGACATGTCGGAATATTCCAGCATGATGTTACCTCTACAGTGATATCAAAGTCTAAACATCGGCATTGCCTAATAAACAATCTATCAGCTAATTCTAGTCACAGAAATCTAATATAGTTTGTTTTAAAGCAACAATAATTGAGAAAGAGAGAAAGATATTACAAGAGGGAACTGAAATTAAGCCTACGTTAAGTTGCTGTCCCTTAGTGTTCAAGACCACGTAACGCCCTTCTCATTCTCAATAGACGACTTAAAGCTGTCTTTTTCTTGTTTTTCTTTATTTGTTTATTTTCCTGTTCATTAGTCAATGATATGTGTATACTGTAATTAAGATAATAAATGATAATTATTTTTTGTTTTGTTTTTTGTTTGCTTTTTGTTTGTTTGTTTTTTACAAACATCAAAATATGAGCCGGTTACATGTATGTACTATGACAAGACAGTGAGTGCATTAGCCTCTTATGGGGCCGTGAATACAGTTCTGAAAACGAAACGATATTTCAGGCTTATTTGGAGACTACAAAGGTTAGATACTTGCCTTTCAGATGAAATGGGAAAGGCAAGCTTAAGTATTTAATGCTAGAGTCACACACGGCCGGATTTCGTACCGGGTCCATAAGGAATTAAAACCGTATCGACCCGGTTCGAGCCGTAGAGACCCTCACTGACCCGCATCGTAACCCGTGTCAATTCCTGATGGATTCCAGAGGCTACGATATGGCGAAGAAATTTTGTTTTTTGTCATGTTCAAAATTTTCTCACGGATTTCAATTCCGTATTGATATCCGAATTGACCCGGTTCGAACCGCATTGACTCGCGTCGACCCGCTGCAACCCGCAGCATAAAACCCTATGTACCCCTGCTGTATGTCGCATTGCTTTCAATGCAGCGGATGACGACAAGGTTTACATCCGTGTCGATAAGGGTCGAAGCGGGTTGACACGGGTCGATAAGGGTCTCTACGGCTCGAACCGGGTAGATACGGTTATAATTCCTCAGTTCGAAATCCGGCCGTGTGTGACTGTAGCATATTAAATTACCCTCCATTCCGGGACTATTCCGGCTCATTTTCACCCGGATCAAATCCGTTTTGTGACCCGGCCGTGTGTGACTCTAGCAAAAAAGAGGCAGGCAGTGCAGTGTGAAATGCGGAGAGGATGGATTTAGTTAAGCTGCGAAAGCGAGCTCTTATCCAACTGTATACTTATAAATAGTTGATGATCAATTCACGAAGTTCTTGACTTGTCAAGCACAGTCTTTGTTGCTTGTTCAAAGAAGTAGCCGTGTCAAGAGTATTATGTGCACTATCAGTATATTACTGTACATCGGGGCAAAGACGAGAAAATATCACGGCCTGGATTTGAAGACTGATCCACGATGTGTTTGCAGGGACAAATATGGAAACTGGTAAGCCACTCGACAGTTAGAACATTAATTCGTACCTTTTAACCTGTCGCACAATCATCACCTGACATCTGAACTCTTTCAACCTTTTACAACTTCCATTTTTACCCCAGGAATCAACATCTCATCAATCCCCTGTCATGCCTGTCATTCTTGTGCTTTTACCTCTAATTGTTACAATGTTTTGAAAATCTGTTACCTGTTATGCAAAGCATCTAAAACAGAACATCACTGAACTATGTTGTAAAAACGACGTGACGACGTTGTACGTGATCAATTACAAGTGCCGGTAGGTAGTTAGTCACTGCATTTCTATTTCTGTTTTTTTTTTTTTTTTTAATTAAACTGCAGAGTAATGGAAAGAGCAGCATGTCGCATGGGTTGGTTGTGGCGCCAGAAAGCAGGACAATGGTGGATCTCGATATGATGAGTTCTCTCCGATCAACTATGTACAGTTTCCATGAAAGTTGCCAGCCCTGACAAGTTGTCAGTCTCTGAGAATCGTCATAGTGACAGTCAGTGACTAAAGCATCTCAGCCAATCAAAACCAAGGATTTTACTGAAATTGTCAGAGAGACTGACAACTTGTCAGGGCTGACAATTTCATGGAAACGGTCCCCAGGAGACACCAAACTGCCAAAGCAATTACACAATGTGTGCGCATATGCATCACAAAACCAACAAAAAGTCGCCAGAGGGTTTTTAGTTAAGAGCTGATTCTTAAAAAGCGAACTTATATTAACGTGTTTAAGCTTTAAAATGTCAATTCAAAAGGACTCTTCTATTCAACCTATCTTCATACTGGAAAAAGAGCACACACTCTGTGATAGTGTGATGGGTACTGCGAGAAGAAGCTCTGAAGTTTAGGGTCTCTTCAAGCCCTTAGCAAGCTGCTCTGTAAGAAATAACAAATGACTTTTTATAAGGCATACCTAATCACACTATTCCACAAAAAGATGTTCTTGAAAGACCACAATTTTCCATTTGTTTTATGACCTAAAACTTAAGGATAATGTAGAAGTCCATTGCTCTGTCAGACAATATGAAAAACTAAGGATTGACTAGGTTGACCTATTTCACCTATGTAGTCCTCACGTGAAACCGGGGAGCGCACTTTTTGTCCGGTTCCTAGCTGATGCACGGTCATTATACACTCTTGGGAGTTGTTGAGGATTCCCTTCCATATCAATGTTCATTATACACAAAGAAAGAAAAGATACCAGTAATGCATTATCAACCATATCAACGTCCGACGAATCTTGATGATTGCAACAGTTACACTTTGTTGGACGCTGATAATACATCGCTGATCTCTTCTTTTCATATTTTGTGTACACATGTGTGTGTATCATACAAGTGCATTATGTCATCACTGTGTGTCTAAGAACGAGTAGATCTACAATGGTGATAGTAGTGATGATAATAATGATAATAATGAGTAATTACTGTTATTATCATTAGTACTACATTGTATAACAATGATAATACAAATAATAATAAGAAGAATACAAGTAACAGTAGTAGTAATAGTAGTAACCATAACAATAATAGTAATACTGCTGCTCCTGCTGATACTACTACTACTACTACTAATAATAATAATAATAGTATGTTTAACAATAATGGTTACTTGTATAGTGCAAAAGTTCACCTTTCGATGAAACCAAAGAATGGCCAAAATGTATGATTTGGAAGAAAAGGGAGAAGGAGAGAGAGAGAGAGAGAGAGAGAAAGGGAGAGAGAGAGAGAGAGCGAGGGAGATATTGAACTCAGACTGGTTTGGTCGGGCAAGAGCATATTGATAATGCTATAAGGATTAAGAGGGCTATTTATACTCGCAAAATTCATTCATACTGCATAATCTGAGTTCTGTATAGCTCTTCTCGGAAAGCGTTGTCGCGAATGTGCATGGCCACCCATTTCTAGAGTTTGGCGATGAGCGCACGGCGGAAGACGGGAAAAAGGGGGTATGCACACGGGGAGGAGAGGGGGAAAGATGCTCTTGTTTTAAAGGAAGAGAAACGTAAACTTAATTCCTTCACACGTTAGACGGTACGTCAACTAATCGATCGCAAGGGGACGTGATGAAGTCGGGAAGCGATGCAGGATCACGCTTCGCACTCTAGCGGCATGAAGCACGGAGGCGAATGCGACACCGCTGCCGACGCCTCGTCTGAGATTCCGTGCAGTCGGGCCCTTTCTCGCTGCAGCGGCGGTGGGATGACATGCTCTCGGTTTCGAATTTGTCAGGCGGTCGCCTGCCTAATAGCATGACGGGTTCGCGGGATCGCCGTTTCGATTAGTCAGTTGTTGCTTCGGTCATTCCTCTATTTTCCCCTCTCTCTCCCGCCTGATCTGTCTCCCTCTCTTTCATGTGAAGAGGCGAGGATAGGAGATGGGAAAAAAAAGGAAAGGGAAAAAGTGGAGAAGAGTAGTGAGGAAATGAAAGGAAAGTACAAAAGAAGGGAGAAAAGGGAACAGAGGAGAGCCCTATTTCCTCCTGCTGTTGAATATGGTCATGAGATCACACTATTATGCTTCTGATGCTTCCCTCAAATTCATCCTGGTTCTCACAATCAGACGGTCTGGCCGGTGGCGGTATGTAGGATAACCCTGCCGCTTACACCACAGAGCACGTCCAACAAAAGACATCGGCATTGCTTTCTGTACATACCGCTCTCACAAGGGGCGACAAATTTTCACCATCAGTAACATTGCGTTCATGTAAAGCTATGACAGTAGTGTTTGGTTGAATATGATTTTTATTCGAACTTTCTCTAGATTTTCTGTTGAATTACTGAACGCTTCAAATGCTGTCGTGTGAAAAAACAAAACAAAGCAAAAACTCAATATAGACATTGTAAAAACTTGCGAATATGTAAAATGCAGAAAATTCATTTTCTTAAAAAGTGTTGTCAAGTTAAACTTGATAAACAGATTTAGCAATTTTGACAAATTTGCAGCAGACACAGTTTTAGTTTTACTTTTCAGATCGAATGAGTATAACCACTTCTGTGTAATCTTTCTCCAGTATACGATATTGAGTACAATCCAGAGTCGCCAATTTGAAGATTACAAGATCATATTTTTGCTCCTGGGCCAAACAAACATGAGACTCCATTCTATTATGAAAAAAAATGTATAAATGTATACCGCGCAGACAAACCGAGTGAAACGAGAGTATAATGTTCACAGACAGACACGCAATGAAAAACCATGTACACACGTGTTGAAATCATATTTACACAGGATAGCGTGTCTTATCCTCGATTACAAGGAATGTTTATTCACGTACGAGAACAAAAATATAGTACTTTGATGAAAAATATGCCCATATGACAGAAACTAATATTTAGTTCACAGGTGAAGTAGGATACTTAAATGATCAAAGTCGAGTGTGTAATCGAACCGGTAAGGGAAAGGACACGGCAAGGGTTAAGGGTGACAGTACCGGAGGTTTCATTGCTGTTTAACAGGGTTTAAGAAATTGTTTCAATTTTAGTTAAAATCAGGCCATGTTATGTGGAACCATTTAGCACTGTCTGTATGTTTCGTTAACCTGAGTTACCACATTCTTGTGTTTCCAGTACTGAAGTAGGCCTACCTCGAATAAGTTCACATTCTCCTTTAAAACCTTCCATCAATCGACGATAATAGTGACGATGATTAATGATGATAAAGATGAAAGCTGCCTTGCGTATAATTTTGAACACATTTTCGTACCGTTTAAAGTATACAGCATACCAGGGAGTCATGGCAAATTTGACACTGGAATTTGGAGTACTGCAATACCGCTGGTCCACATTGGAGCTTTCGCAGTTTACTGTATTACAGCAAAATAACTTGTATAATGTTTTCAACATTTCCTTTGTGGACGCAGTTAAAATGCTTTCTTAAGCAAGAATCTGCAGTATGTTCTGAATTTTCTTGGCACCATATCTCGTTGATTGATATTCATCGAGGTTCTCCATTGGGATATCAACTAATGCGTTAGCCAAACAAGTGTCCGGTCAAATTATCCATAAAATAAAAAGTTGAGGAAGTCTTAAACAAGGTTTTTCGGGATATATACAAAACATTGGATTGAAGATCTATTTCATTTAAGGCGGTTAACATGTTTATGTCTTAAAACGTCAGTGTCTGTTTTCTCTGGCACATGTCATGAGACTTCGAACACTTGTCTATTCATGCTGAATTGTACAGTGGTATGATACTTCGAAATTGCGAAGTCAAACCCAAACACTCAAATATCGAGTACCTATTATTAATCTCCACCTTGATCTAGTTTTTAGCTTGCTGTTTGGTGCATAGTAAGCCTTGTAGGTCGGATGGTATATTCCTCTTTGTGTTCGTTGCATTGACAGGATTTAGACTACACAGTAAACATGTATTTTGTACACATGTACATCGGGATCTAATATTTCTACAAAGTATACCAGACACAAACTATATCGTTCATTGCATATGTACACGCTTCACTAGAGCCAAAAAATACAGAAAATCATACCGAAAAATTATTAAGTGTTCACTGAATTTGATGCCTGGTAAGATACGCTGATCATGCATCAAAACTACGGAACTTTTATTTATGAGTTTCCAACAGACAAAAAAAAAATAACTCTAACATTGCTCATATTCCGCTGCGGGAATTCTTTTCATAACCGGAGCACCAAAATTATGATTAGATTTCAATGTATATGGCAGTAAATCTTTTGAAAATATAACACTTACATGACTGAGTAGAAAGACTAAATTTATCGTTAATGTACCGATGAAGACGGCCATTAAAACCCAGTTGGTTGAGGCAAGGTGTTGTAAAGATATGTGACTTACCCTTTGCCGTTATGTCTGGATCAATATGACAACTGATCGAGGTTTGCATGGTAAAGGAATACTTACCTTTTTTTTTTTTGACAAATTCGAATTCAGACGTAACGAAACTTTTCTCAAAGAAACTGTCTAATAATCGACTGAAAGTGCTTCTGACTACTAATTTCGGGTATAATAACAATCGACGATACAAGAAAAATGATTTTGCGACGGTAAAACAAGATTATTTTTTTTCAATATCTTATGTTTTACAAATTGACAGGATGATATCTAAGTGTTTGCGAAGCGATTATCTCTGTGTCGAGGGCAACAATTTTAACCCCAGTCCCTCGGAAAGTCAGTTCGTTATCAAAAAAATAATCATCCACGATGAAACCTGCAAAATGAGAACAGCTGATATATCTGATGATATCGCGACGCTATCTGTATCTCGTTTCTCAGAAGCCGTCGTTTGCTTCTGCCTGAGCCAGCTGGTCAATGATCTTCTGCACCAGCGGTAAGTTCCGGAGTTCATATTTGAAAGCGTCCTCGTTGTCGACGTCGAATACCTTGTCGTCATGTGCTGGCGGTAACCAGGCTCTGCCGTATCTGGAACCAATTCTGAATTGTTTCGTCAGTAAAGCGTCACGTGCTGCAGAAATGACAGAAGAAAAAGAAAATCCCATGTGCTTGATATCGTCGCAAGTTCGTCACAACATCGTGAGCTCCCAGTAGTTAACCGAGATCAGAAAAATTAGACTTGACGAGATCATCCCAAAACTCAATTCAGTTCAATTCCATTCCATTCCAGTTCGTTCCGTTCAACTGAATTCCGTTCAATTCAATTCACTTCACTTCAATTCAATTCAATTCAATTCAATTCATTTCAATACAATACAATTCATATCAATTCAATTCAATTCCATTCAATTCAATTCAATCCAATTAATATGAAATTGATAAATAATAAATACAAACACACTTACATCAGATACGTTTACAAAAATGAAAATAAGCCAGGTCAAAATGAAATTCAATCATATGGGAAAGAAAATCGTTAATAATGGCACTTAGCAGCGCATTGATGAGTGCAATGGTTGCAACGGTGTCATCATACAGTAAACTTGTTTCATTAAATCATGCAGATATTTATATGGTTCGATATCACGATATATAGTTGCCTGGAATGAATCAATTATGAATATTGCACTACATATAATAGGCCTATATACAATGTCATGTATGTATATATCCATACATCATTTATATTTATATCTATATTTATATGCGTGTATATGTACATATATACTCATACGTGTATACACATATTATTATAACAATCTATGTGTTTCTTACTCTAGCTGTGTGCACATCGCCTCTTAATTTTCAATCAAGGTTGAAAATAGTGTTAATGAATGCTAATAAATGCATGAAGTCTGCTTGTTGTACTTAATGAAAACAATCGCTATTTTTAACATTTGATTTACGTTACAAGATCATACGAAAGTTGATCTTTATACTAAATGAGCGAAGAAGTTTTAAGGAAAAAAATCCTTTTCGTTTTGTTGTTATTTTCCGAGAGGAGAATTTGCATCAAATGTCGTGAGACTTTTCTACAAATTCGATAGGTTCACCTCAAAGTAGATGCTGGAAAGAAGACAAAAAAAAAAAGGAAGAAAGGAAAGGGGTACTTGAAAGAAATGGGTATTCAGGTCAAAAGGTTTTTTTCTCCCTGTTGCCTTCCTTTGTCGTATAATCCCACCTAGCCCTCAAATCATCAATTATCAAGACCCCTAACCCCCGCGGCAAGATTGCTGACATATCTTCCGCTAGAGCCAGAATGTCGCTGCCACAACGTGCCATTTCACGAAGAATAGACAGAATTGGGTGCAACCCATATTTTCCGGCATTACTCTTTGGGTTTTAAGAATAAAAAGGGGAAAAAAAAAAACCCTCACACAAAACCAAAATACGATACAGTCAAACCATTTTGCACCGAAACATGAAAAAAGAGTCCTGCTTCGGAAGGTCACCAATGCTATAAATAGGAAGACAGGATATAGTCACAATGAAGGTGTAGAATTTGACACACACACATACATATGCGTATACACTTGTATGATAAGTATTTACGAATCTACTTCCACGCAATTTGGGCAGGTGTCAACCTTCATGACCTTACAACAGTATTGCATTTCCTGTTAGTATACTTTGACAAAATATCATTTGAAATTACTTGTATAATATCATTTTCTATACAGATATTCATGTGTCTGTTTGTGAATATGTGCGTGTGTGCGTGCATGTGTACACGTATGTGCGTGATATCACGTTGGCCTGTCACAGAAATGATTGGTGTAGAATGAAGATGTATGGAAGGTCATCACGGGGGACAGTCAGCCGCTACAAACCTCGATATAATGGCATCCATGCAATTCGTAGAACAGTTCCGGTGATGAATTATTCTATGTGCTCCCTATATGAAGGAGACTTACTAATGCATTCAAAGTACTCATTGCGGGGTAATTTGTGTGTCATCGTCGTGGTCAGGTTTTCATAACATTTGAAAACAATCAATTGTATAGACGGTATTCACATTTCAAGCGCACCTTACACATCAGTTTTCTTCTACCACTGTCTACCATACTGCACAGCAAAAAAAAAAAAAAAAAAAAAAATCATCATTTGCGTATAACGTGAATATCCTTTGCAACTCACGCCCAGACAACCTTCATTTCTCTGGGTTGAGTAATTGGATTTCTAACGCGTTCTTTGAATATACGTAGTACTGTTTCAAGTTTTCCACTTCAGCCAATGTGATAACAAATTGTATTTTTGTTTGTTTTTTGTCCAAAAATTTTACCAGCCATGCATTGCGAAGAAGCAGGAGCGCCAGGATGTTCGATGCATAATTATGATGGTCTTTGTAGATATGATGAGCTAATATTTAACGTGGGCTCCCCTTGATTTGCTGTTGGATAAAAAATGCAAGCAATCAAAATGAGATTTCCTCTTTCTCTATTGCTGAACTTTTCTGGATAATCTAATGTCCCTCTTCACTTTTTTTTTTTGTAAATATTGTGTGATCATTGTAATTATTACTATTAACCAAATAATCGCATACACATTCGTTATATCTCTTTATGAAATCGAGTAACAAATTAGGAGGAAATTTTTAATAAAAGCGGAACTCGATATGAATCGGTTGGTTATTCTCTGTTGACCCTCGCATTAAAATCACAATTTTAGCTCAGATAAGATTCCTCTTCAAAACGATAAACAGTGGCGTGCCCGTGACTTGCTCGAAATGAGATGGTAGTATTTGTCTAATGTACTCATAACAGCTTTTAGGGACTGAACCGATCATGAAAAAAAAAAATGCGGACGTGATTGGGGTCCGGTGGGCGGGAAATGCCACCAGCTTTGATTTTCTCGTGAGCTTTAACAGCCGAAAACGACCCCTGTCTGGAGTTTTTAAAAGGTTGGGCAAACCACCATGTTATACTCCAGAACCCATTCTTCAATTGTTCATTCAAAATACCAATAGGTCAGGCTGGTTGGACTTCTGAAAGGACGCAGTGAAAGCTCGTAGGATCTTAGTGCAATAAAAGCCTGATGTGCCAAAGAACATGCACAAACTCGGATCCCGCTCTTGACAAACAGAAACGACATTATCAAGAAGAAATACAACATGAAGTAATGTTGTCACCCCACTTAAACAAGAAAATGAGATTTTCGTCAGTGCTGAGTAATTGTAACGGTTGTTGTCACGATCTTGCCTTATATCTTTAACACAGTTTATTGACGTCAACACAAGAATATCTTGTATTTTTTTTTAAAAGAAGGTTGACTTAGAATGCTATTCTTTTTTACTTTCTCTCATTCCCACATAAACAACAACAACAATAACAACAACACTAACGATCACACACACACACGAGGGAAAAATAAGCAAAACATAATGGCCTACCGACGTTTACAACGGATACACTGTACATTATCATATTGCCCCCATAAATTCCTGAAGACTCTATTTTATAATTGACTTCTTTTGAAATCAATATCACAAATTTCATAAGATTACGAGCATCACTGAAACTATAGTGACATGCGCCCTGAATTAGAACGCAATGTAACGTTAGAACGGCTTAATCTACATCGCCTGCAGCAAAAATTCCTCTATCTGCAAATAGCGAAAAATTATCCCGACGCGGCATTAGTCTAAATCGATTCCGATTGGCTCACCGTCAAAAGATGCCATCGAATCGCATTCTCCTTCAACCAATCGTTCAGTGCGTAATCTGCTACAACTATCAATTTACACTTGGGGAAAATAGCCACAGCCCTCGGCAATTTTAGGGGACAAAATATTCGCCAGTCTCACACAAGTCACCACGCTTCTAAAAAGCTGACTGATTTCATAGCAATTGTGTTCAAGAGAAACGACAGGCGGTGACACATCACTCGCATTTCATTTCGTGGATGCCCGATTCAACGACTTTATCGTAAATATGACTCACAGATACTGAAACTGAAATTTGTGCTTGCGAGAAGAAAATATCATTTGCAGAATCTGGCCATCGAAAGCTTCCTAATTAGAAACAGTAC
The DNA here is from genome assembly GCA_033980235.1 of Diadema setosum. Lineage (NCBI taxonomy): Eukaryota > Metazoa > Echinodermata > Echinoidea > Diadematoida > Diadematidae > Diadema > Diadema setosum. Next base: position 23,989,924 of record CM067067.1, on the reverse strand, counting down.
TGATTTAATCGCTTGAGTCCTATGATTCTAAATGGCACAACGAATCACATGTTTAACGTGGATTTAAGGGAAGGTGAAAGAGAACAACCTAGAGCAAATGAAAATTGAGCTGAAGAGGATTAATCTTTTCAGAGCTGGCACTACTTATGCAGAACTGGTGCTACGTATTTCCGAACAAAATCACAAGGTTTGGAAGAGAGCCTGTTCTGAGCTGCAGAGATATTTTTTTTTTTCTTATCTGCACGAATAACAGCAATGTTAACTGAGTATTATCCGGGAAGTCTGAAAGCGACATTGAATCACGCTTTTCCTAAAGACAACTCTTAAAGTAATAATTATTTGCCAGGGCGTAGGCGAAGATGTCTTTCAATCAACGTTGGCTGGGGCATGGGAGAACGTTTGCAGTCTGATAGATTTGACCAGTTAGTATTAAAGTATTTGATTAGTAAGTATATAATATATTCTTATGAGGAGCCACAACAGCTCGTCATGTTCATCATGAAAAGTTGCGCGTTTGATTAAAGGTCCAGTTTACCCTTTGGGAACAGTGATTTAAAAAAAATTCAAGATACAACATTTAATGCATATGTGTAGGTCTGTTGTGCCACAAAGCATCCTATCATATAAAATTTTCGCGATAAAGCATAAAATATAAGGAAATTTCTGTATTTTTCTCAATAAACCGTAACTGTAGACGGTTTAGTCTGGAAACATTTTGATTATTACTATTGTTCACATTTTGTACACTTAACAATACTTAACATCAATTTTACGGATTCATATCTTTACAGTGGTTGTTTCCTTCCCTAATTCACAGTTTAGAACTATTTTAAAGAACTTATGCTTGGTTTTTGTTTCATCTGCAAATGGTAAATTATGCCTTTAACAGGCGGGTTCACGGAGTTGGTGATGCAGCTCTGTCGGTAAAGACACTCATGGAAGTATACGGCGTCTCTGAACAAGAACTGAACTGTTTGAGACAAGCGATTACAAACGACTTCTATCATAAATGTGATGGGGGACGGATAGTGTAAGAAGTTAGGCCTTGCTATCTCCAAAAGTCACAAGGATATTATGAAATTACAAGGTGAAATTCTTGTTTGAACATTTAAGGTTTGTTGTTGTTGTTGATGTTTTCAATTCGGCATCCATGCAACCTGCCAATGAATGGTGAATTGTTTTATACCTTTAAAGATGTTGTACTATTTAAAGGTGTGAAAGGTGTGATATTCCGAATACATTCAGTGAACATCATTGTCAAGGATTGGGTTTCGATTGCTTTGACACGGTACTCGCAGGACTTTGGTAAACAACACTGCCGTTTATTTTATTAAAAACAAAACTAAGCTAAAACAACAACAAGAACAACAATAACAAGAGACACCAATATCTGACTAGAAGTCAGGTGGAATTGAAGATGCGCCTTCTGTTTTTGGCTAGCCACTCCAGCGTAGTTTAGCATGTTAATGAATAACGAGGAAAAGGTCTGCACTTGATGGATGGCTGCAGCTAATGGTGAGATAAGAATCAGACGATTTTGGGCAAAATACTTTACAGGGTTTTTTTTCTCACCCTCAAATTCTCTCTATTTCTCTCTTTCTGTCGGTCTCTGTCTCCCCTTCCTCTCTCGTTTTTTTTTTCTGAGCGAGAGCTCATTTCTGTAAGTAGATCATTGACTTACGCCTTTGATATCTTGCGTAGATATGAACTCCTTTCAGTTGTAAGACTGCTCCGTCCTGTTCAGACACACCATAATGTGGCAGCTAGAAATATCGGTATCTTGATTTAATGAGATATGTACGATGTTTCTCATTATTGTATCCCTAGAACTCACAATTCACTCCAGTTTAAAGTCTATATCAACCCTTTTATCCTTAAAGTGGTAAGAACTGCTTTCGATTCCACCTAAAAAGTAGCAAAGGGTAGAACAAATAATTATACCGGATATGGATAAAACTGTGATTAAAAAAAAAACAACAACAACAACTAACATCTCCAGAGGTCTTGTGTGGTATTCTAAAGACGGCGTACGGGCATGACTTTTTAATATTTGAGTTGTCTACTTCGTGATCATCATCCTCATGCTATAATCCGCCAACATACAGAACAGTTTGCTGTATAACTTCTTTTTGGTTTCATTTGATTAAAGTACATCTTTAAATTCTACTGTATATCCTTTATTAAAGAAGGTAAAGACGAAACTTGTTGTGTTTACTAGATCTGCATAATGTCAGAAGAATGCAAAAAACAATTTGCCAAATTAAGAAAGAGATACCAACTTTAATCGTCTAAATGTGTCACTCTTCTATCAAAATAATCTGTTATGAAAAGCGATTGAGAGGCGTTTGATAATCCAGCAACAGAAAAAAAAAGACCAAACGGTTTAGGGGAAAAAATTCTTTAAATTGTGAGATATGAGAAAGAAAGGAGAAATCAGTATATATATTGTATATATATATATATATATATTTCCTAGTATGAAATGTTAGCAAAGAGCATCAAGAAGTATAAAAGAACGATAAAGTACCAAGCTACATAATATTGTTAAAATAGACTTGATGGGTCCAAATTTCTAACCATGGTAACCGCTGGCTGTTCTTGGCCACCCGGTTTCAGAACACTCATAGTCCAACCTCTACAAACAATAAACAAGTCATGTGGAACAGCAGCTTCTACAAGATTTGACAAGGAGAAAAGGAACATACCTTTTTTTTTTTCTCGCAGGAAAGAAGAATATGGAATATGGAATTGTTTGCAGCCATAAACGATACGGCGTCTGAAATGGACTTGCATAACATCCCATTACACTCTTGAGAATGTTAAGCATGATTTTTAACATTTCTTTTCTCCAGCTTTGCAATTTTAGCAATGACAGGGAAAGAAGGAGTGCAAAAAATCCAAAACATGAAATTGATTCCTTTTATGTTCATCTACTCGAAATATCAGCTGGCATCACACTTACTAATGCTGCACAAACAAAAATTAATCTTCATGTCTTCATTAAGAAACAAACAAACAAACAAACAAAACAAACAAAAAACAAACAAACAAACAAACAAACAAACAAAGGATATTTTGCCAGCGGGGAAACTCATTCGTATCGTCTTGATGCTGTGACTTTCTAGGAATTCAGAATTACAATCCTTTGATAAATTCTTCTCCCTTGGTGCCACATTACAGTTCATGTGCGTCATCATTTAGACCGCATAACCCTGTTGTAAATCTTTCGTTCATGTTTGCATTGGACATTACGTCTCGCAAGTCAATATCCTACGAACTGGCCAAAAAAAAAAAATACCTCTGTTTTTGGCGGTTACCAAATTCCATCGCCACAATAAACATTATGTATAGTATACATAATAATTAAATCATTTTTCACCGTTCTCCAAAGACTGGGTTTGTATATGTATGAGATGCTTAACAGGTATATGTTTTATTCAGTTACCAAGATAATCTCGCTGAAATGGAATCCACTGACCTAAAAAATCAACGCAGACTGAATTAAACAAGACATTATATAGCAGCTTAGATTTGTGTATATCTAAACGTTCTCATGTGGCGGAGCGAGAAGCAGACGGGACGATGTTTATTACATATAGACATGGATGGGTAAATGTACTTAAGTATTGCCATTTTGATTGTTTGGCCTGATACTGTCCTTGGATGAAGTGTGTTTGTTTGGTATTTTTCCCCCTCGTTCCCTTCTGCATCACTCTACGTTCGAGTTGCCACAATCTCCTGTGTTGGAATCTACTTGTTTCGACCACCGAATCCCAAACCATGCTGGTCCACATTTCCATTAGCGAGTGCCTTTGTTCTCCCGTCCTTCCTTGATCAAAGCAATTTCCCGCCGGCTGATGTATACTCGGTACGCCCTGAGGGAGTTCTTTTTTTTTAACAAATAAAAAGCCTTTTTCTTCCTCACCCTGAGCACCTCCAGTTTTCCTCAGTCGTGCGAGAATCACCAAGAATTGGAACTCTTAAACAGAAAGTGATTTGTCATTTAAGACTGCAATTTGATTCGATGCACGATCGGAATTCTCTGTCAAATACACGCGTCGTCTGAACGATTTGGCTTGTATGACATGGATACGGCTGTTTTTGGTAAAGGGCACGCGCCCAAAAAAATTAATCGTTCCAAATAGTCAGTTTAAGCGGCAAAATCGTGACGGCGGAAGTAGCGTGATGTCATTAGTGTCGGCTTCTACCTCGTGACCTGCTTTCCGCCATTTGATGGTTAGCAAATCGCATGTTTTCTCAAGAAAAAATTCACGTTTTTCTTCTCCAATTTTAAAAGGGAAGAACCAAAATGCACTATCGATCGAGGTCCCGTAATGACCGATATATCCCAATATCAGCTAATATTTTTCCGCCTTTCCTGAGGTGAGAAATGGAAAAGGAGATATTGTTCAGACAGACAACAACCGCAGTCATCAAAAAGTACAATATCAAACCAATAAAAAAGACCCTACTGAGGAAAAAAAAAAGAGATCAGCAGAATGAGACAAACAAGGCTACATAATTTCTTATATGTCACTTAATGTCATTCCTTCTTAATTTCCCGTAATATCAAAAGAGATTTTACTGCCGAGATCGTATTTTTTTTTTTAAGGAAAGATTTAATATCTTTAGATTAGGGTTTATTGAAAACCCGTAATGCTTTTTGTATATTATTGTTGAAACGCGCGCACCCATATTCTGATATAATGTAAACGATTTTACAGCTGAAAGCTGGCTGAAATTCAGCAAATCTACTTGCATCATATGGACATTTCTTACGATCTTTAATAGCCCTGTTAGTTTTCCATGTGATTATGACAAAAATTGTCATATTTTTATAGCATTGTCATTGCATACATAGTCATATATTTATAACAATGACATTCAAGCCATAGTTACGAAAGTGTTAACACTTACGGCATGTAATGGGAGACCATCATCCGACATCACCTTAAAACGAGTGTAGAAAGATACAGCATCAATGAAAAAAACAAAAAGAAGAGATGAGTGCGCTTGTTGACGAGAGAGGCATTTTTTTAACGACAAATTTATTGTTTTGCGTTTCCTACATGACGACGGGATAATAACAGTTTTTTTTTCTTTAAATACGATATATTATTTCATTGTATCATTATTCATCATTGATATTTTCGGTAGGTAAGCGCAGAACGTCAACTTGCCGGCTCATCTCCCCCGCGTATCGACGATGAAGAATGCACAGCCATTGGTAACAACTTGTTTCTAAGATTTACTCCGCCAATGAAAAATTGAAAGAGCAGGACGGGAGAAAAGGAATGGAGAATGGGGGAACACCGCGAGGATATCATCTTCGTCTCGGTCGCTCCCCGGATGATACCCCTCTAGGGAGGATGAGGAAGGAGAGAGCTCCCAAGGAGCAGCATCTGTTTAATGACTCGAATCTAAAATGACGTTGTACCAGCGCGATTTGCGTGTTTCAATCTCACAGGAAGAGGGGGAGGGTGTGGCTGTGGGGGGGGGGGGGGGGAGGGGGGCTTAATCTCCGCTCTTCCCCCCGTTCTTGTGGGATGGGTAGGTCATGCTGCTTTATTCAGCGGCTAAAGATTTCCCTCCTTTGAACATGGCAACCTCTTTCAACAACACGAGAGTTCCCATGCCTTCAGGCTCGGAGATTTTTCCAATTACTTCGGCGTCTAATTCATTCGGGCATGAGCATGGGTAAATCGTTAAGCGAGTGGAAATACCCACGCTTTTTTGAGCATGAATCGCTCAGTCAGCCACAGTGACATACTTTTAGAGACCCAGAAGCATGGGGGATAACATGGAGTTGGAGGAGGAAAACTGGCCGGTTCGGATGAATTAGACAATTCCCGTAACGAACTGTGTACAACTTTAACACTGATCCCTATCAGGGAGGTTTCCTCTCACCTCCCTGTCCCTATGTAAGTAGACACAGAGCCGATGAATCTCGACTGGTCTCGACCGTTACTGGTGGACGTACGCTTTGATGCACATATTTACCGACGGGGGCTAGTCGTGGTTTTCGAATGTACCCCGGTAGGCAGTAAATGAAGATCGATTCAATGGAGTCTTTAAAGCAGCTTCAGAGTTTCCTTAATTTTCAATCTGAACCAGTTAAAACAGATCGACAGTATCTTATTCGCGCTTGACTTTGGTAAGCAGAAAGTAACATATACCTCATTTTGATGAATCCTCGATTCTAATAACGATTGGTTAGAATGGGGGACGTATAAGGCCTACACATTTCATGAGACTGGTGTTATACGGAGCGTTTTTGGTACTATTGTCCTATGGGTTCTCAACTTCGTGCTACCCTCGAAGCAAGCTTCTCATGTCATAGTTCGGAGTAAATTATGAGATCCCTCATGGTGGGGCAATGATAAAAAAAATGCCCCGAAGAACAGTCCCATGTTTTATACACTCTCATCAAGAAATAGAGAAACTTTGTTTATTTACTTGCATAAATTACTCTCCTTTATAAAGCTGGTAGATATGAAAAGGATACGACGTCATGTATCCTTTTAAAAAAATGCACTACTACTTCATGTAAATCAAAGGAAATTCAATTCATAGAGTTTCAGTTTGTTGGGATTACTTTTTTGATGTGCTTTAGAGTAGGTTGACCCTAGCCAAGCCAGGTCGTTGAGGAAAGATCGAAAGATCATGTACGGTCTCACATCCGGTTCAGAATTCTTCCTTCTTTGGCCCTTGTAACATCACGAATGATAATGGGTATAACTCCGTACTACTACTGAGAATAGTGATGCCGTCAGGTCGTTCCTCATAGCAAACGTGACGCCCCAGCTTCCCTCGCTCTATATTTCTTAGTTCCTCGTCATCCCTCTACGCCAATCCCGAACCAACACGACCTTATACGCAGCCTTACCAGCGCATCCAACGACCGACGCTAAAATGGGCTTTCACAAGGTCCACGCTACACAGTCCATCCATCATTCCACTTGCCCCCAGTTAGAGACTGTTTACGTTATTCACTCAGTATCATCGCTCACTGCTTAGCCAGGCCATTTAGGCAAGCCCTGCTCCACCCCCTCATAATAGGATGTAGTTTACTCTCCCAATTCAAACAATCCCGGTGGATGCTCCTGCGCCGTGGGCGCTAAACGCAACATCTATTCTCGAGCCAGCCTTAATAGAAAAGAGTGAACTTCATCAGATTGACGTATGATAGAGATCCCCCACATTCCTTCTCGTAAGACACATAACATGTATGACTCGCAACTAATTTATGTGACTATCGCCTGGAATCTGCTCCTTAAAAAAACATGGTGGTGGGGGGGGGGGGGGAGGTAATTGAACCCAGGAAAGACATGTTTTGTCCAAGGGTTGCATTGACCCGTGAGATAATAGATTCAAATGCTGTGTGCTGTGTGAGATCATCAACTTTCAAGTTATACTTGACTGTTGAATCGCATCCTTGGCGAGGCAACATCACTGGTGCCAAAATCCCCCAACAACCAATGTACGGGTAAAATATTTATGCTGAAAATAATGTTCGTCTTACTTCATTGCAGGTCTCGATCCTCAAAAACTACTGAAATCTCATATCGTAACATTAACCTCCACTGTAGGTAGTCTTCTTTTTACCGATCCATCAGATTAGGGACAAAAATCAAAGAACGCAATCGATATCAGTTTTCCACTAATAAAAAAAAAATACAATCTGATATAATTTTTCTTATTATTATCATTACAATTGTCAGTTTTATCATCAGAACAGAACTACTTATGATAAAAATATAATCATCTAAAATCATTATTATCATTATCATTGAGTATAATATTAATCATCATCATATCGGTTATTACAGCAGTAACTTTTTTTCTTCACACACTGTTATTTCAACTTCCGATGTGATTGACATCCTATGTTTACCCCGGTGAACAAAATAATGGTAAATGGAATAGAAGCTTAAACCATAGTACGCTCACTCTTCTTCATATTTTACGGAGCAGTCTGGTCAGGCTAGCATTTTACGGCGCATGCGTGGTTCGATATCACACGCACTTGGAATCAGACTGTAAAAGCGTTTTAGCGTAAAATTACTTTTTCCTTCTTCTTCAATACAACCAGAGGAAACTAGACTGTCAACATGTTACATTGCTGTTATACAAGCCAGGTAGGCCTACTAGGGGACTTATTTCTGCTATTTCGTGCATGCATGCGCTCATTAACTCATTACTTTGGTGTCAATTTATTTTCACTGGTTACATGACGACCAGTATTCTTTACCATCATGTTGTTGTTCAGTACACGGTATTTAATACTTTACATGATGTTAAAGAAAAAACAAAAACAAAAACAATATTTGGTTTAATTGCTGCAAAAAAAAAATGAAGCATTCACTCATTATTGGAATTTAATACTCTACTGTATAATTCACGTCTGAGCACAGTTTGAGATATTATGATACTTGATATTCGTGAAAAGAACTAACAGAATACTTCAGAATTGTATCCGGCTTTAAATTTGCAATTCATGTTTATAGAATTCGGAGATAGAGAGAGAAAGAAAGAGGGAGAGAAAAAAAAAAGCACACACACAGTTTTGACTTATCGCGCCGTCGTATTCATGTTATCATGGTGTCTCATTAGATCCGACAGTTATCGCCATGTGCCTATAGACACAGTCATACACACACATAACAAAAACAAAGAATGCATTGGTAAAACTTTCTTGAGTATTGACACGCACATTTCGATGACTAATGATGAGTAAGGGAATGTTTTTTTTTTTATTTGAAATCAGTAACCAGTAAATTTAGAACTAATTGCGGTAACGACAAACCTAGCTATCGCAAGATAAGCACGACTGGATGGTTCAATGTTAAACCAGATTTAAAGTATCATAATTATTATACATTCTTGTTAATTTACAAAATGCCTTGCGCTTCTTTCAGGCCGACAGTGTTCGCTTATCTGTTTGCTTCTGACTCAAATTTTCTCAGCTTTCACACACACACACACACACACACACACACACACACACACACACACACACACACACACTCACACACACACACACACACACACGCACACGCTCACCCTCACAGACGAACTAACTCAAATTTGACACAAAGTATGAACAAGATTACAATCATCAGTATTTAGGTCGTTTAGGTCGCTTCTTCAATTTGTAATCAATTGTTATTATCATATTTGTTTATCTGGACTATTTCCTTTCGTTCTTTTTTTCATTAGACGTAATGATGCCAGATATCATAAAAGATCACTGACTGGAAGACAAAAATAAAAAAGTTAGAACGAAAGCTTGTTCGGTTCTGTTATTCCAAGTGTGTCTTTCCGTCTTTTTCTTATGCAAAAGTCCTGTGTAACCCGTTTTGTGTTTGAATGATGCTATCTTTGTAGTACACTCCGATAATTATTATGAACTGACTAATGGGTGCCAGAAATTCGAACGCTGCCGCAGCGAAACAGAAAGCGGGGGAAAAAATAAAGGGAACAAGTTTAATGGACAACAGTCTTCAGCAGTTTTTTTTTCTTTCAATTTCAGGGTTACCAGAGAATTCATTCGTCGAAGGAAACGATCTCTCGCCGATAGCGCATCAAACTCTCCATATCATATCTACGAGTGATAAAGGCATATTTCCAGAGCGACAAAACCTCCCCGAGCGAAAAGACATCGCGCATGTGAAGTCACGTCATCAAGAAATGGGAATGAAGAAAAAAAATTCCAACACTTCCCGCCAAATCGAAATTATGACGACACTGCTCAAGAAGTTCGGCGATGTTTGAGCGGCGTCGGGGGTTCGAATTGCTTTCGCCCACTGTCCTCTCGCAGCATTCTTCTTGACTGAATACAATGACTGTCGGAAACATAAGAGTGGTACAAACCTGGCTTCAAAGGTCAGAGGCGTTTGGTTGACGGCTAGAGATTGCTATTGTACCATTGTTCGCAGAAAGGTCGTAGAGGAATTTTAGCGTGTCCGTCAACATTGATAAGCCATCATTTTGCCTCTGCGCTTTACACAGCATCGTATAACGTGCACCATAACAAACAGAGCAACCATGTTCGCACACACATCCCTCCCCCGTTGTTTTTAAAGTTGATGAATCATAGACTTGCATGTAGTTCTAGACCTCAGATAGAAGCATCGACTCCTTTCGTATCTACATTGACAACGTGTGATGCACTGTTCATCTCGACTTTCTTCGTAGCACAGATATGAACAGAGCAGATTTACGCTTCATAAATACTCGGGTTGTTTAAAAAGATTTATGATCAATAAACCAAGAGGATAATAAATCTGGCAATCAAGATAAAAATGCAATCAGGCGGACACAGATGACAGGAAACGACAAACAAAATAACAAAATGAAATGTAACCAAATATATAGAATGGAATCAGAACCATATTTCCCCCATCATTTTTATGCTGCTTACCGAAGTGAATGAAGATAAGGCAATATAAGGCAAACAGCGTAATAGATACGCCGGTACTGTCTTAGACCTATTAATATCGGCACAGAACAATCAGCTGAAATGTTTTTGTGGTAATTGAGGATAAAGCCGCATGGCAGGATCATGTCGCTTTGCCCATTTTCTGCTACTTATGCCCCCAGCCTCCAAATGTCATGAAGGTCCATCGCCAAAATTCCATCATTATGCCTCACAAATGCGTACAAAGCGCAGTTCAAATGAAAAATGTCGATATTGAGCATATCTGGATAGAATGTTTGTTCTTGTTGTTTTGAGTTTTTGCATTGCCGATATTATGGACATCTTAAATGTCTTGTTATTGAGCAGTTCTCATATAACTTCTGCGTGATCAGGAGAGGACAAGAATTAGGGTGTTTGAAAATGTTTAATAATTTCCTTTGATATTTCTAGCCAATGCAGGATGTGCAGCTGAAAGAAAATATACAAATAGTGATAATAATAATTATGCACTTATGCAAGAATAAACTGTCATACAATCCAAAGAGTCATAAGGTAAAATAACGAGAAATTGCAAAGATATTGCATAATCTTCAAGTAGGTGTGAAATAAAGGTCAAAATAAATGTTTTAAACGACATCCCAATTAGTTGCATTAGTATGTATACGTATGTGCGTGTATGTACGCATGTGTGTGTGTGTATGTGTGTTTGTTTGTGTGTGTGTGTGTGTGTGTGTGTGTGTATGTGCGCGCGCTTTAGACAGGGAGAAGGAAGAAAGATTTTAAGTACAAAGTTCTTTCTTTTTCATTCGTAATATTGACAATGCGGAATTTATGTTGTCATAATGAAATTTGTTTCAATCTTTAATGCCATGAATTAATTTATATATTGTTTACATGAAAAAGAAAGAAAAGTGAAAGATTGACCAAAAATTGTGTGTGTGTGTGTGTGTGTGTGTGCGTGTGTGTGTGTATTATAATTGTCATGTACCTACAAGTATACCCGTATGCAAATCGGTCATCTTTAATATTCAAAATACAAAAGTATTTCTCTTCATTGTCACATTTCCATCGAATGTTCCAATGACACCAGCTATACAATGATAAGTGTAGACATATCAAAATCTCATTCATTTTAATACTCCCGTAATGTGTTGATCTTTGGGCATTCAGTCGTATATAAGGAGAATGCATACTACTCGGAAGTAATAACCTGAATTTAGTCAACCAGTTTTCCCCCACTTTAATTATTTACCTTTATCTCTGAGAACTGGATTAGACGTCCGTCTCTCCCGTACATGAGTGGCAGGAAGGGATGCGGCTAGGGCGCAGACTAGCGCAACGAGGAGGAATAGCCTCAGTTCCATCGCTGTACTGTGAAAACAAATATCAAACAAGGAGTATAAAATTAAAAAAAATGTTCATAGACTCTTCTGAAAAGAGAAAGCAAGTACCTTTTTGTGCATATGAAGAGACACCACGAATAGCGAATCGTGATTGTATCAATATTCAAGATACATTCGAGCTTCTACTCCATCCCAGCCCCCAGAAACGGTCACAGCATTGCTATAAATCAAACTAAACTTAGATAGATTTAAATCAATCATGTACTTGTTTCCAAGTTCTTCCATTGTAAGATTCAAAAATACCAAATGAGTTTTCATTTCAATTGACTTTGTTTTATAATCATGTTAAAAAAAACCCCACACAATGCATAAGTGAAATGAAATCAGTCAAAAAAAAAACAACAATACATTACAAAGTTATTGATATTAATTTGAATGTACATCTTCATGACATTAAGGTCAGCGATTCTCAATGAAGACTAATTGGGCAGGGCCATCGTATTTCTAACATTGCTTCCTTCTTCCTAAAAATAGATTAAAAATCACAACAGCAACATAATATTCAAAAGACCGGGGGGGGGGGGGGGGGCATTTCATGAAGCATTTTGTCCGACAAAGTTGTCGGACAAATTTGCTCTCAGCCAATCAGATGCAAGGATTTCAGTAGCTTGTAACAGTTTGTCAGAAAAATATCCGACCAAACTGCTTCATGAAATGCATGTGGATTCTCAATGGAATCGATCTCCATTCGCTGCCACTCGGGGTGAATTCGAAAACCACGAATCATAGCGTCTATCAGCAACGTGTCAGCGAATTATATGCCTTGAAGCACTCGTTCATGGGCAATGGTTGACTCTAGTCGAAGCGATTGTCGGCTTTGTGTGTAGTACAATACATAGAGATCAGTGATCAAGTTACGGTGATTTCGAACTATCTGAGCCCGGCCAGCTTTTCCAGTCCACGGTATCCCCATACATGCTACCAGGTCTTTAACGACACATTATGGTGAAAACATTGCAAACAGTGATTTTTTTTTAAAAATATTTTTATAAAAAGCCAGTTAGGAGTTATGGCATGCGAACGCTGGTCCAAATGCCCTTTTTGTTTTTTGTTTTTTTTTTTTCTCAGTTGGTTAAGTATTTCACTCGTTTTCAAAGCGAAATAATCCATGAGCTTGCCTGGCGTGCCCACGATTTATGGAATTCATGTTCATACAAAGAATATCCTTGCGTGTATGGACCATCAATATTTGGTTAGCATCCATTTCATTGTTTCGAAATGAATAGAAGATTCGAAATGAATAGATGAAAAACTTCTTCTATTCATATTGCCACTTCTTCTATTCAACACTTTGAATTTCTTGGAATTTTTTTTTTTGGACGATTAAAAAAAATGAATTGAACTGCTGTCCAGTGGACGTACATGGCAAGCACCATTTATTAGAATACATGAATAATCATTAAATCAAATGTTGTTTTTTTTTGTGCGTGTTTTCGGTTGTTGTTGTCTCTTTTTTTTTTGTTTTTCTTTTGGCACATGGCATAAGGCAAAGGTTCTCAGTAATGCAATATATTGATTATTATCGTCACGTTCAATTCTTTGTGAATTTTGATAAGTCTGTGTGTGGAGCTCTGAACTCTTAAACAGCTTTGAAAACGGCATCGCTTTGATGCAATGGTATTGGTTTACTGTTCAGATGAAGTTGACCCGATGTCTTTCATGCATACCTTCGCATCAAAACATTCCCGACATCCAGAAAGTTTTTGTTCGAGGATTCCCGGATTATATCAACAATAAACGAATGCAAAGTGCATTTCAAGTACAATCGAAACGGATGGCGTATGCACAGGTGCATGAATTAGATTTATTCAGTCCTTGAACGAAAAGTATCCATAAGTTTGGATATGTAGGTAAACTTCAAGATTTACTGACACAATCGATAGTTGTTTTTGTTTGTTTGTTTGGGAAACATGCGAGATATAATTCGGCCGCTATTAGCATTGGATGTACCACTTCAATCAATCATGGTACACTTAGAACCTCGGAAACGATATTACTTCAATTTTGCACCCACCTTGCTTGAAGTCATGAATTTACATTTGCATTTGTGATCAATCAAAGGGCTACTTAGGACTATCTGACAGTTCTTATACCTAAGATCTAAGACACAAGATTTGATACCACTATAATGCAGTGCATTATGTTATCAAATCATCACGATCTCTTTTTTTTTTTTGGGGGGGGGGGGGGTGGGGAGAGGATGGGGCTGGATAAAACCTCAGAAACCTCAGAATACTGAATTACCTTTAAAAAAGAAGAAGAAGAAGAAAAGAAGAACACTTTATATCACTGAATATAGGAAATGTAAAATGCGGCCCCTAAAATACTTTTCATGAATAATGAATAAGGAGCAAAATTTGGCTCTGAAAAAAAAAAAAAAAAAAAAAAAAAAAACTGCCAGGGGTTTTCCAGGCAAATGAAACCGAAGACTTGCTAACCCACGCACTTTTCAACAGCCCAGTCGTCATTGCTGTGCAGGACAGAGAGATTATGTATCAGGGGCAGATAATCAAAAAGTTTAGGTGAGAAGGAAACCATGATTCTGCTGTATCCATTTGCAGACAAAAACAAAAAGACAAAAATAGGGTGACAAGTGAGATGGTGATAATACAAACCCATTAATAAACTGTCAGAGCAATCCAGAGACTAATTCGTTCTCAATTTCACCGGCTGCAGACATATTACATTTAAATGAATAGTTACTTTCTTATTAGTCGCAAGTTACGAATGCTGAAGATCGTAGATCATAATGTACATACTCTAACACAAGTAATTATTAACAGGATGTTTATATATATATATATATATAATATATATGTGATTTCATTTATTATTTTTGCAACTATTTTATTGGCAAAATTTGTACAAAGAAAATACATATTCAATGTAATTATGAAAGTATACAGGTACATTTCGGTATCGTGATAAGGTGTATTACATAACACAGTCTCTTCAAAATCAACGGGCAAAATCATTTGTATTTTCTAATGTTTTCCTTACGTTTGATGTGGTGCATGGCAGGCAGGGATTGACACAAAGAGCAGAGATTGAAAGCATTGACAACCCTTAAAGAAATCTATAATCTGTACTTACCTGTAAACCTATTGCAAAGGTGCAGGTGCATGTTGTTGTTGTTGTTGCTGTTGTTGGTTGTTGTTTTTTTTTTTTTTGGGGGGGGGGGGAGAGGCTGGGGACAGGATATGGGGAGCTTGGACCATATATGCATTTCAACATCCTTTTTTTATGTGTAAATCCGGAGTTTATGATGACAATAATGATAATGATGATGATGATAATAATGATAGTAATAATAATAATGATAATGATAATAATAATGATGTAATAATAATAATAATAATGATAATAATAATAATTATAATAATAATTATCAGTCCAAAATGTATCCACTCACTATCACACAGAGGATGAGCTTCTTTCACTCACTCATACCGACGTAAATCAACTCTTTATTTCACATTTTAATATCAGAAGCTTATATAAAAACTTTGATCAATTTCTTTCTTTTGTGAGCACATTAAAATCCAAATATAATATCATCGGGCTCAGTGAAACTTGGTTAAAGGAGACATCACCCTCTTCGCTGCTTACAATAGACGGTTTTAGACTCATAACAAAATAATAATAGAACATGGAAGAAAGGTTATGGGGGTCGGATTTTATGTGTCACAGAATTTAGACTGTGTCTTCTTGGAAAAATACAGCGTGATGTCAGAAACTTTTGAGAGTGTATTTATTAAAACTTCAAATAAAGGTAATATTATAATTGGGGAAATTTATCGACCTCCAAGCTCAAACCCTGCTGAATATTTAGAGTTATTCTGCGGCCTTATCTCGAGCAGTTATTTTGATAGTAAGACATGTTTTGTCATGGGTGATTTTAACCTCAATCTTCTTAATTACATTGATAATCCTTTATGCGCAGATTTTCTTAACATTATGTTGTCGAAATCATTTCTTACCCTTACAAGAAAACCGACTCGAATAACTGATGATGTATCTATACCATTTATACTCTTATTGATAACATTTTTGTAAATGACTCATTTTCTGACATCTCGTCTGGCATATTAGTTTCTGACGTCATTGATCATTTTCCAATCTATGCCCTTGTGTCCAATTTTATGACTGCTAATGTTTTTCACACCCATAATCATGGTATTCGTGTAATGTCTAAAAATCCAACCTTAATAAACTTAGGGAGCAATTAAGTTCAGAAGATTGGTCCACGGTATACAGTCAAAGCGATATTGATTTAGCCTTTGAAAATTTTATATTTTAACTATTAATTATGATTCTAGTGTTCCTCTCAAAAGGCTTCACAATTCTTATTATGAAAAAGTATCACGACAACCTTGGAATACAAAATCTTTTCTCAGGTCCATAAACCGCAAGAATAATCTTTTTCACAAATATCGCAAAGATCCATGCCCTTTAAACAAATCAAGATATACTCGTTATCGGAACATATTGACGTCCTCAATATGTGTAGCCAAGCGAAATTATTTTTCGCGGCAGTTTGTTAAATATAAATATGATGTGAAGAGTACGTGGAAGGTGATTAACGAGGCACTCAAACACAAAAATAATACCGATCCCCCAATATATTTCAGCGAACGGCCGCCAGATTAACGACCCGGTCATTGTGGCGGAATCTTTTAATGATTATTTTTGTAAGTCTTGTCTAAGTCTAATTATATTTTATAAGTCTTGGCCCACATCTTGCCAGTAAAATCTCGAAATCATCAACTGAATATCATAGATATTAAGGTA
This sequence comes from Diadema setosum, assembly GCA_033980235.1. Taxonomy (NCBI): domain Eukaryota; kingdom Metazoa; phylum Echinodermata; class Echinoidea; order Diadematoida; family Diadematidae; genus Diadema; species Diadema setosum. The sequence continues at coordinate 23,973,310 of CM067067.1, read as the reverse complement.
ATAGGAATCCTTAATCAATATTTTTGAACCTATATTGTTGAAGAAGAAATTGTAGATATCGTCAAGAATTTGAACGATAAAAAAGTTCAGGATATGATGAAATTACACATTTTCTTTTAAAGATGTTTTAAATGAAATCATTTCTCCTCTTACATACATTCTTAATCAATCTTTATCTAATGGTAAAGTCCCCAATAAGATGAAAATCGCAAAAATTCTATCTTTAAGAAGGGACAGAAAGATTTGATGAATAATTACCGACCAATTTCTTTATTTTTGTCATCAATCTCTAAAATCCTTGAATGGTTAGTTTACACGCGATTATCAAAATTTCTCACAAATCATAACATTTTATCAGATTCTCATTTTGGTTTCAGAAAACATTACAGCACAACCCATGCTTTACTTACTGATATAGACAAGGTAGCTCATGCTATGGATAATTTTGAGCATAGAATTGGAGTTTTTCTTGATTTTTCTAAAGCTTTCGACACGGTAGATCACGAAATTTTATTTCATAAACTGTGTCATTATGGAATCCACGGGACGCCTTTAGAATGGTTTAAGAGTTATTTGACAGATAGAAAGCAATTTGTTAACATTAACGGCTATAATTTGCAGTTAAAACATATTTCATGTGGAGTCCCACAGGGCTCCCTCTTGGGCCCACTTTTATTTATCTTATATATAAACGATCTTCAAAAGTCATCACAAATTTTATTATTCATTTGTTTTGCCGATGACACAAGTTTGTTTTGTTCACATCGAGACCGCAATACATTAATTAACATGATGGATACTGAGCTCAGGTCTGTGCAATCCTTGCTTTGTACGAACAAAATTATCCCTGAATACAGAAAAAAAACCCTCATTATATAGTATTCAGTAATTCTTTGAATGTTGTCCCACATGAGATCAACATAAATGATATATGTTTTTAACGCAAGTTAATAACATAAAGTTTTCAGGGCTTTGGATTGACCGAGAATTATCCTGGAAACCTCATAGTACTTTTGTAAGTAAAATTTTGTCCAGAAATATCGGAATTTTAGATAAGCTTTAAAATTTTTTCCCTGTTTATATTTTGCAGAGCATATATTCTTCTTTAATATCTCCACACTTTAATTATGGGATTTTGGCGTGGGAAAATACAATTTATTCAATATTAGATTCCTTCTTCGTATTCATAAGCGTGCAATAAGAATCATAAACCACGATTGATATTTTGCTCGTACCAACTGCTTTTTTTCAGCAAAACAGAATTCTGAAAATTCCAAAACTAGTTTTATCATAATCTCGGAATTTTCATGTATAAAGTAACAACTAATGAATAACCATCTGTTTTTATCCGCATGTTTAAAAGAAATCGCTCTATTCACTGTTATCCCACTCGTCAGAGTGACGCCTATCACCTTCCCCGTACTCGCACTATTTTTGCAAACAAAAAAAAAAAAAAAAACAACAACAACCCAAAACCCCAAAAGCAATAGTGTTTACTGGACCCAGATTCTGGAATGACCTCCCTCAAGATATTACTTCTTCCTTATCCCTATTCATCTTCGAGCGCAAATTAAAACAGCTATTACTTAGTGGATACACTCATTTGACACTACCAGGCTTTTAGCAACTTTTTTTATACTCCCACTCTTTTTGTCTCTGTCCGCAACACCAAGTTATTCAATGGTACCGTTATATTAAACCTATTGCATTCTTTTTCAAACACGGCGAGATCTGTGCAGTCTGGTTTGAGCGATATTCATGTGGCTCATTAGTTCATTCTTTATATTGACTTTCAATGACTTTTGCACTGGTTTAGTTTTAGTTGGTCAAGATAAACATATCCGTTCTCTGTATAATTTCATGCCTATGAATTTGGGAACCTACAGTTTTACAAGCGTCATTGCTTTTATGTAGGCCCCACCATATTTCTGACATTTACTTGTGACATCCTCAGATGATGTGACCATATACATTGATTTGTGTTAAGTATGTTTTGGGGCTTTTTTTTTTCTTTCTCACCCAATCAAAAGATATGGTTGTATATATTTGTATTCTTGTTTTAATCATCTATGTCAATAATTTTGTAATCCCATCACTGAGAAAGTGGAAATATGAAATAAACTTGAACTTGAATTAATAACACTTATATAGCGCTTGATATTGGCGTTTCTAAGCGCATTAATACGGAAAAATATTAAATCAAAATACAAATATCATTAGCAATTATATATATATATATATATATGTATATTTATGTATAAATAAATAAATGAATATATATATATATATATATATATATATATATATATATATATGTATGTATAACATTAACAAAACTAGGATTTAGTAAATAGTTTTAAGTTTTAAGCATTAATTTGATTGCTATTACTCAATACACAAAGAAGCATAATAGATCTACGCATATTCAATCTATCAAATATTGACTCAATAACGTTTCGTTTAAACGTCTTTTTAAAGAAGTCAGAAAGTGTATATGTTTGAAGGAATTCGGTAATAAATTTCATTATCATCAGATCCATGATATCTGAGGGCTTTATGTGCTTATCATAATATTTTAGGATTATTTAAGCGGGTATTGCTGCATGCACGTGGTGGGTAAGAATGCAAGCTAATATTGTATGAAAAGAAATTGAAGAATAAAGAGGGAAGCAGTTTGTGACAAATTTATAAATATCGATGCAGATAGACAGATACATATATTGACTGAAAGATTAACATACATGGTTGACATGTATTTCCGTCGTTCTGTAATGTTCTTGATACGTTAAGGCTATTATATTGCTTGTCAATCATTTCAGGATGAGAAATTTCACAATTATTGAAATCGATTCAATTCAAATTTATCTCTTTTCTAACGTGACCAAAATGGGGGAACGAACCATCACCGGCCGCGGTGGAGTTGTATCAACTGGCAATTGTGAGCTGTAAACGACTTCATTTCTTCAGAATTTACGAGACTGACACTTGTACAAGTGTCAGTTCTCGAAGTGTAGGTTGTGGTAGTGATTCGGGAATTTTTTTATGGATTTTTTAAAATGGATTTTTGATCCTTCGGCATAATAAAGTCAGTGAACTTGGGAATTCAAGATGCGCGTACTGGAGGTTTACATACGCGCACTATAATAAAGCGCACGTGCTCTGCTCGGGCGTACGAAAAAAAGGAAGAAAACAACAAATTATAACAGGATTTAAACCCGACCTAAAATGCATGGGCATGCCAGTTAAAACATGTACAATAATGAAAAATATAAATCGGTATAATGTTCCCTTCATTGAAAGATACCAAACTTGATAAACCCGCTTTCGCTTCGTGGTGTTAATAGAAAATCCATGTTTTTGTTGTTGTTGTTTTTTTGTTATTAGTTCTAATCAAATATAATTTATTGGGAAAATGTCATATCAGTTATAGACGGAAATGCTGCTCGAATACTAGTACCTTTTTAAAATCATTTTTACGGGTATTTGATGTAGTTTATTCACTTGGTAGGTTGATTGCATCCCTGCATGTTTTTGATACTTTGCTCGTTTGTTTCGCAAACATGTCGACGTAAACAACGAGTAAATGAAAAAAAAAAAGCACCTTTTTTTTCCTCCTTTAGGCAAAAATCTCTTGATGTTGTGACAACCCAGAATCACTTTCTTGAAATCGATAACCATCTCGTTGGTAGAGTTCAGAAGACAGACGATGATCTTTCCATCATATGCTGAGAGATTCGCATTTATCTTACACGCATATTGTGTCCTATTACTCTAAAAACTATCCCACGAGGGGACATCCGATCGCCATCCCCCCAGAAGAACACAGATATCATGAAAGTGATCAACAACGAATGTCGATTTCGTTTTGCTGCCTCGCTCCAACAAACTAGATACAATAGTAGGTTGGCGAGGGGTGGAATGGTTTACTCACCGAATATTTGAGAACGAGACTGCCGCACACACACAAACACACACACACACACACACACACACACACACAAACACTCGTATAAAGCCCAGTGTATTCTGTCTATTGAAAAATCTTAATCTCCTAAAGCTCTAGATTCTGCACAATCCATCGCAATCAATTAGGGGCGACTTTGGAACGAGGCGATGCCAATAGCTGTATATGCAATAGAAACCTTTCTGATTGAAAGAAAAAAAAACAACAGCAACAAACAAACGGACACTCCAAAGAACTCGTAGAGATGGTGAGATTGATAACTTACAATACGGAAAGTGGACGTGGCGTCTACTCACACGTTCGTCGAAATTACCAAACAAACAGTCAAGATATCCATATAAATGGAATACCTTGAATATCGTTTCAGGTATTTCGTTCGTGTAAATGAATAAGCCGATATCCTTGTGCATCTCTTAAAAGACATTTGGACGGGATCATATCAAAAGTTTTGTGGAGTATATGGATTCAGGATAAGAGAAGTCATATGATAAAAGACAGTGGAAGTGTTTACTCGGGAAAAGACGGATAAATCAACTTTTTCCCTCGGAGGGCATTATCAGAAGGATTATACTTTGCACAAGTTGTTTGAAATTTAACCTATCTCCATACTTCTCGTTTCCAAGACTTCATCCCTCTTTATTTTTGTTCTAAAATATGTTCTTATAACGGTTGGATTTCATTAAGCAAACCCTCTGATTTTTTTTTCCTATCTCGCTGTTATTGCGAGTTCGTTATATTCAAAAGGGGCCATTATGCTGTACGCTTTGTCTTTTGGGTTATTCTCTCATATCAGTTTTCTCTATTTATGGCGTGCTCTGAGTGTTTGTATGAAAAAAAGCATTTAATCAAATTTTATCGTGCATCACAATCGCATGGTTGTATTCTTCATCAATTCATTAATTTCGACGAAATGATAATTTCTTTTCGTTCAACGAAATGAACATTTCGTTAAAGAAATGGTAATTTCGTCGACGAAATGACTGATTTCGTAACGAAAGGGACCATGCGACACTTGGCGCCCCATAGGTAAATGACAAGACGACAAGTATCTCTCTGCCAACCCAGAGCACCGGCGGCTGGATGAAATCATCCAACGTTGGCCGCCAAGGATGCGGAGTTTAGCAAGGGTATTGCGAGCCGGGGATTAAGCCTGATAAGTTATTGAAGTAAGCATACGAATCCTTCATTAGCATGCTATTTATTTAATGAAGTATCATCCCGATTCATATAGGGATTTGAGGATCACTGACTATCAACCTCGGTCAGTGCATGAACTCAAAATAGATATTAGCTGTCAGGAAAAAAAATGTATACATTACAATTATCCTTATGTTCTGTAAGAAAATGAAAGCACACTTCCCAATGAGACAGATATGGCGCGGAGTTTAATCTGAGAGTGCGGCCATGAAGTAATAAAGCAAATATAAAAGCTATGGCGGACATGTCTTCATCTATAATAGGCATGAAACAAAATGCATAATTGACATACAACGCCGTATCGTATTACTCTGTACGTCAGTAGAAAAATTCTGGGCATTTCGTATATAGTGACCCATTGTCCCTCGGCGAATGAATAATTTCACAGTGTTCTGTTCAGGGTCGCATAAAAAAAGCCATTATCATAAAGAGTTTCATTTTGACTAGTAATTTCAGGCAGTGTGGAAAATGCTTTCATAATAATAACAATAATGGTAATGAAGTACGTTCGCATGTAAAACTATGTTTATGGCATTACGACAACTGTTTGGTCGATACGGAGCCTATTGCAGTGGAGGATCCAGAGGGGGCGCACCGGGCAGGCGCCCCCTGTTTATTTTTAATTTTTTTGGGGGGTAAAAAAAGAAAGGGGGGGGGGGCGCACGCGCCTCCTTTAATTTTGTAAAGGCGCCTCCCCATTATGGAATTCGTGGATCCGTCCCTATATCATAATAGCAAAAGGAAACAGCTGCCACGCATTGCCGTTACCATTCCTATCCATACACAGATTAATTCTTCTTAAAACCAGTAGGACATGGAAGGCATGAATGTCTTGCCACTTACTTCACAGCGCAAAATACAGTTCTTAAAAGCTTTGAAACAAATGACAATAACGTTTGTCCCATGTACCCTTATGTGTTAGCCCCTGGTATCTAGCATCGTGCCAAATATATATATATATATATATATATATATATATATATATATATATATATATATATATATATATATATATATATTCTTAAAAGGATGGCATAGTTTCGGTTTAGATGGGGCTTCAGGTTTCAACATTTTTTTATGACATTTTTTTTTCTAGATAATGAGAAACCTCTAATGAAATATGAAAGAACATTATAATTCTAAGAGGAATTCAAGGTTTGTTTGATGGAAGTTGGTTTCCAAATATCTGAGTTATCCAAAACAAAGCGATCCTAATAAAACCACCTTTTATTACAGACCCATCTTTTATTAGGATCGCTTTGTCAAACAATGTTTTTGGATATCTCAGCCATGTCAAACCAATTTTTACTAGATAGACTTCGAACTCCTTGTATATGCTCTTTAACATTTATTTCAATAAAGTGGTTTCCAGGTTCAATGCTGAATCCTCACCTCAACCAATACTACATACCACCCTTTAACCCTACCGTAATCTTTTGCCGTGATCAACAAATATAGGCTGTCTGGCTATACTTCACTGATCAGTTTCGTAATACCGTGTTACGTGATCCTACACAGAAATGACAATGAGTAACTATTTTTTTTTAAATAATCTGCCAGCAAAACGTCTTTTCACTTGATGTCAGGGCGTGTCATTGCATTTCATTTCACCTCATGTCGTTTCCATCCTTTTCATATAATTTATCATGCAATTGACTTTTTCAATCACGTACAACAAAACAAACAAAAGTCGACTTTCATCGACATCAAATACATGGCCGCCAAAACAACAAACGAGATGGTGTAAATCATAAATTTGTCGTCAAAAACTATAAGGCGGGCCTTTAAAGATGCCGTGCAGAATGGGAGTAACGCGGTGGCGCGTATAGGACTGGAGAAGGATCTCTGGAAACGCCGATGTCTTCTGTCGCTGGTAATTAAAACAAATGGGTTACTTAGCCAGTGGGGATAAAAGGGACAGAGTGGTCGAGTCCAAAGCTTCTTTGTTCACATGCTCACCAGACTCAGTGCTTAGTACTGTGTCCCATTGTTGTCAACTGGAGAGCGGGGGAGGGTGGGGGGGGGGACTTTGACATTTGCTGATAATAATAATGCAGAATGGCCTGTGACCTGCTAACAACGTCGAATATCAAATTCTACCAAATGCAAATGTAATAAAATATAGTATATCCATATCTCTCTTCACATTGTATAAAAAAAGGTACCTATTTATCCATCGTGATACAATACATACATGCATTCATATATATATACACTAACACACATACATGCACGCATACAGTCATGTGAGCATGTGAACGCGTGCATGGACATATCTTAGTCCTCACAGTTCAGTAAGGGAAGCATTTAACTGCAGTCGGTGAAGTAATGTCGTTTTCGGGACGATAGAAATTCTCTATCCTCCATTAAACCCACCGTCGGGGTCATTAAGTTCCATTGCTCTTGGTTCGAGTGTTTCGCCACTCAGGTTTTCATTGGAAATCAAGATTATGATATATGTATACACAGAAATGTCTTGTCCTCTCGATTGATCACAGAAATGACGAAGATGAATCGCCTGACTTGCTCTGTTGTAGCTATTAACAATGTGACACACAAGAAGATTCATTTTCTTTGTCCAATATTGAAATCATATGCCTGTTACCCGTAATTCTGAAAAGTCAGGGTAGACCTTGATATTGCATTCTGGGGTCAATGACTTCAGCTGGACTACGACATCGATGCGATTCATATCTTCTTTCCTTTCCATGGCTTTCTCTCTCCCTCTTTCCCTCTCTCTCTCTCTCTCTCTCTCTCTCTCTCTCTCTCTATATATATATATATATATATATATATATATATATATATATACACATATATTTCTCTGTTTGTCTGTCTATCTATCTACTTAAGATAGCTCTCTATCTATCTATCTGTCTCTTGATAATCAGGCACGCAAATCTTCCTTCCGCCTGCACGCCTGCAGACAACCTGAGAACAAATAGCCTCGCTGTACAGATAAGACAGGTGATTTCTTCTATCACTCGATGTTAATTTGATTTTAAAGTCTGTAATCCAGAGCTTTTTCCATATCTGTGGTTAATCTTCCGGACCATCATAAACATCGATCGCGTAAAATGATCGTTGCTTTATAAGCGCAAGGGTGCGGGATTATATACTGCTCTCCCGTATCCCCTAGACGTCGAGTGGATCGAATCGCTTTATCATCTGATTGCGTCTACAGATACATGTGGGCGAAATCTCAATACAAAGGTGGAAGATGAATGCTAGAAAGTATAGGGCAATGAAAATAATGAATCTCTGATAACAAACATCCAAAAATATACTCACGACACTGTGGTATTGACAATAAATTTACCTCCAGCTTACTCGAATTTAATGCCTAAAAAGCAAAAACACACTCAATACCCTCTTGAAACATCAGTTAGTGAATTTTTATCAATACCGGAAATTTTCACTTCATATTTCTTGCCAATGAAAATGAAGTCTAACTTCAAATCCATATAACAAATGAAATGAACTGCATATGCAAAGCTCATGAATACATGATTCTACTGATGGTAATCTTATGAAGATAAACTTAGCCCTGAGAGAAATGGAGGTACTCAGTGACAGGCGATCCTCTACCCATTCAGCCTTATGTTTACTTTAAAATGATACCAAGAATAGCGATTACGGGTTAGCTCAGATTCTGGTAATACATGCTTTATTTCCATTTGCCATAGAAAGGTGAATCGCAAAATGTCAATTTGACACGAATTCCAAAATCCATCAGAGCATCAACAATTGCACGCAAAGTACAGGAAATACAAACAAACGTATCTCCAGAATCCCGTGGTGCTGACTCCAAAATTATATCAACATCGTCCTTCGTCTCTGTAGCACGAACGTCGGAAAATTTGATGACTCCAGCATGTCTGCTTATTCATCAAAATGCTTGAAATGGACATTTAATACAAATTCAGCTAAAAGAGACATTGCCATGAGTTCGGTTTTAACCTCATATAAATAGGTAGGAAACTCCTCTTAATGTTCTCGCAAACATAACCACAGACTGACAGTTATAAAACTGGATACCATTCTGTTACTTATGCAATGGTAAACTGAGGAAGGGAATAGCTAGAATGCCGTTATATTGTGAATATGTCCACCATCCCCCCTAGGAAAAAAATTGAACACCAACAAAACACACACACACACACACAGACACACACACACACACGCTCACACACACAAAGGCTGTATGTATCAGTAACTGACTTGTAGCAGCGTGAATTCTGTGTTTTCTCTGTCATTACCGAAAATTAATGCCTTGTGATGGCTGATCGAAAGGCCGATCTGGGTGATTTGTTGGTCGAGGAATCGCAAGGGTAACCACCTGCCTTTCATGTTTAAGTAATCACGACACGTTCTTCTGGTTTTGAGTTCTGTCTGCAATGCAGACTGATGTCAGATATTCTGAGAAGAAAGAAATTACTCACGTCTGTCTGAAAAAAAAAATAATAAATTGTGTGAGGTATCGCCAGAGTCTAATAAGTTGTTATAAAGTAAATTCGATTTTGACCGCGCAGTGCGGCATATACTGAGCAGACGGAGAAAGTCTGATCTATGGGTGGATGTTGCGTTTTAATATTCAGAGTCGCGGCAGACACTCCGAGGAGTTGCTGTCATGAGATAAGTAAACAGTTTATGAAATTCATTCGTGACATTTTAAGATGTTCCTGACGTATTAAGCCGGCAATGTTTTGTTGTCGTGCCTCGTGGCTCACTGCACGCTCACGCAGTGAACGCGGTCCAGGCCGAACTCTCGCATCATCATGCTTCGGGGACAATAACACACAGTTTTAATATTGCGGAGATTCTAGCACAATCTGAATTTCAAATCTGTTTCAAATGTTCCAGGGCGGCGTAAGGATATGTGATAGCTTGGTATTTCAAGTTGTCATGGCGACTGCATGACAGTATTGTCGCTTGCAGTTTCCTGCTTTGGCTTGTGCAATAGAGTGTGCATACTACATGTACTTCTACTAGACCTCCATACCACTATCCCCACCCACTCCTCCGCTGTCCTCAGATCTGCTGGGTAATGGAGGTCATGCTCGAGATCGTCTTTTGGTGGGACCCGAACATCCATGAAGCCAGTCATGCCTCGCCAATCACTTTTCTCATTATGCCTCACTTGGTTAGGCGATTGCGTGCTATTTCCGATTTTTCATCAGCTAAAACTCTCTGCGAACATTTTGGTCACGACTCAAACATGCGCCTGACTGTTTTGGATAATATTTTAATACGCATCTATCATGACAGAGTCGTAGTTTGAAGGCTATTTTTTTTCCGTGTAAAAGCAGCACCGGTACCAACAAGGTTACGCTTCTTTCCATTGATATCCCAATGCGCATGAGCGACTTGAAGAGTATAGTTATAGAGGAATATTAGGTTGGCAGCAATGTACGGGGCATTATCTGTTTGGAAAGCTAAAGCACTTGTTGACAAGTTGCATCAGGTACTGCTATCAATCACGATTCTACACTGGCCATCAAGACAGCATATGATGTCTTATTGTTATTATTGCTGCTGGGTTTTTTTTTTTTGTTGGCGTTACTTACTTTTCTCAGGGGAGAAAATTCTTCCTCTCATGTATATTCACGTTTCTCTTCATCTCTGCTTCTCATACTATACTACCATTTCATCGACCACCGCAAGATGATTTCCTAGACATGCCTCAATCGCCCCCATCACAATCCCGCCCAGGAAGATGCAAATTTTCATTTCCTACAGAGACATTTGCTCGTATGCAGTACAGACTTTTCTCTGTACATTAAAAATTAATTTGTATACCAGTTTGTACGAGGATTCATTTCCCTTTTCTTATGTTATCCTTGTGTTATTTGAACTTCATGATATTAATTTCCGCAACCGCACACAAATTAAGAAATCTTCTCCAATGAACCCCTTTCCCATTCATCACATTAATCAAGGATTATTTCGATTTGTGAAGCTTTCATCCTTAACTGTTTTATACAATCAGTGAAACAAGAAGACGGGTATTCTACTCAATAGTTCTGTTTATTGTCTTGTTTGTTTTTGTTGATACTGAGTGCAAGAAAAGAAAAATAGCCCCGCGATTACTTGGCTCATAAGCGAGGTATGGTCTTTAAAATGTCAGAACCTTTATTCTTATTGATTGATTGAACACTTCATATCAGTTTATCAAAATTAAGACAGAATACTTAATGCCGCATGCATGCGCATGTCATAATCCAAGGATTACGTCTGTCTCCCTTCCCTTCTCTCTCGCTGTTTGTTTGTCTATCTATCTATCTGTCAGTTCGTTTGTCTGTCTGCCTGTATTTCTTTGTTTTATTCTGTATTCGGTGGACGTGGTTGTAGAGAATGGTTGAAAATTCGGGATAATTGATACATCCCTGTCTCAAAATTAATTTCGATGTACCGAGCTGTGCACTGAATTCTGATCAAAGATATTCATCAATATCAACCTTCACATCAGGCCTAACCCACTGATCACTTAACCTGAATTGCCCTTGTCAGCGTAATCCATATTGAAGATCCTTTTTCGATGATTATAGAATAATGAATGGTATAATGTCCGCATGCTTTTCACCAGTGGAATCAACTCACTTTCTTCTGTATTGCCTGACAAAATAAAAAAGTGTAGAAATCTTTGAACTGTCTTGAAAGAAAAAAGAAAGAAAAAAAAAACCCAACAAACAACATCTAAAGGAAAGAGACCGTGATCAAGAACTAATATCTAACACAATTTATAATACAATAGTCATTATCAAGTCTATAATGTTTATTTCATTTCAAAGAAAAGAAAGTTTTCCTTAAGTGATTATGAAATAATTAGCCTACATCTGATATACAAGTAGTTCAGTATACTGGCAACGTTTGACAATATTTTCAAATAAGTACGGTGTTATCAATGAGAAACAGCGGGAATGGAAGAGAGAAAGAGAGAGAGAGAGAGAGAGAGAGAGAGAAAGAGGGGAGAGAGAGAGAGGAAAAGGGGGAAATCGGAAACCATGAACTAGGGACTGTATTCATCCCATTACTATTCGTGTGATGTTTGTTATTCTCAAGTTTTGTTAATCCGAGAATAAGATCAGGTTCATTATTCCGAAACACATAAATTTAGCATACCTAAATGTATGTCAATCCTCGAAGGGGAAAGAGTTCTTTGATCAGAAGACTTATTGCGTTATTCCGAAGGTTCGTTTAGCCGGAAATAAAATAAGGCTGGTTATTCCGAAGATTCGTTAGTATGCACCTTCTGCACTTTTGAATTAAAGGCTCGGTCACTAATGCCTTTACGAACTGCTGCGAACACCGTACGAACGATTTTTAGACAATTTAGTAAGATTTTCTTAAGAAGGCCGTACGAAACCAGCTTTCGTAGACCGTTCGTAGACCGTTCGTAAGTTTGTAGCCTGGTTGATGGTCTTGTCTAAGATTTTTTTTTTTTTTTTAACTTCGTGCGAAACCCTCTCTTCGCAAGGCGGATGTACGAACGTCGTGCGAACATCGTAAGAACTACGCAAGATTTTGCAGGGTCGAGAGACAATTCTAGAAGCCTTAAATTCTTACGATGATTGTAAGAACGCCTTAAGTCGTTCATAGAGGGCTCTTACGTCTTTCGTAAGAATGCCTTACGAACGGAGATTCGTACGGCGTTCTTGCGAACAACTCTTCGAGTTTGTAAGGCGTTCGTAAGGGACTCGTAAGACGTAGGTACACAATATTTGTGCAACTGTTGAGTTTTAGGGGTATAAAGCCAAACGTGCGAAGTTCAAATCCTCACTTTGTTCTAGGTGGTCGACCAGAAATAATTTCTGTTAAATATGGGACCAAAAGGGAAGGCAATCAAAAGGAAAAGAGGGAGATGAGGAGGAAGGAGCGAGAGGGGAGAGTTGGAGCAACAACCTCCTCCTCCTCCTCTACTTGTAGATGCAGCTGCAGTTGTAATCTCCTTGGTACTATTGCCATCTTTAAGTATAAAACTTTCAACTGTTACATAATTTTCGACAGGACACGGCAGCGTCTTTTTAACAACCCGACAAAATATACATTAAAAAATCGTAAATCTTCTTACGAATGACTTGAGAGTACCGTGAGTTGTACGTACGACCATCTTATGACAAAAAGAAATCGTAAGATGGCCGTAAATCTGACGAAAGAATAACTCAAGGCATTCTTACGAAAAACGTAAGAATTCTATGGCCATAAATCATTTCGTTCCTCTAAAAGGTCTTAAGTTGTTCTTGCGAATTAAACAGCGTTCGTACGAAATTCGTAAGAAGGCCGTATAAGAATCTGTGACCCATCTACGAATCTCTACGAAGTCCAGAATTCGTACAAACAGTGACATTCAAACGAACTCATCGTTCGTACGAACCTTTGTGACCGTAGCTTTACGAACCTTAATTCATTGTCAATAAGTAAACCTTAGGATGAACAAACTGTATTTCATTTTTGGAATTACAAATCGTCGGAATGAATAGCCTTCGGAATATCGAGTGCTAGGAATGACCAACCTGCGGAATAACGATCCTTCGGATTAGCGAACGTTCGGCATAGCCATCCTTAGGAATAACGAACTGTAACCACCCGTGGGCAGTTTGTTACTGCTTGTGATCGTCTCCTCCGTGCGTAATTGGTACGAAGGCGTATTGTATATGCTATCACGTAGAAAATCATGATACAGCTGTAGAAAATTCGGGCACATTTTTATTGTTTGTCATGCCGGATTTCGCCTGTGAATTTTTTCCCCTCTTGGTGCGCTGGAGGAAATCAATTTTGCTTGTAAATTCACTAGAGAACAAGTTAGAAAATTAATGAAAAAAAAAAGGCAGGACTAGAAAATGTAGGGAGCTACAAACTGAAGGAGAAAGCGAGAGAGAGAGAGGGAGGGAGTAAAAAAATACCAATACATATTCCTGCAACACAGCCAACAGCTCAACACCTTTCTGACTTCGGTGATTAATCAATATCACCCTCTAATGGCAGCTTAGATTTCACAGAGGAATGGAAACAGGCGCAGATTAAGCGGGGAGAACAATCGATTTTTCCATGCCGTGTTGTAGTAGCAAAGGTTTCTCCGCCGGACCATGATGATTTTGCGGGCAGCGACTCCGCGTCGACGCAGTGAATTTGTGGTGGACCAAGGAGTAATAGCTCTTTGGGTGGATGCACCATACTTACATGGGTGACATTATGGCAGAATCACTTTATTTAACAAAAATGACATATTGACATTTTCCAAGCTTTTTGAGGGGTTTTCCACCCCTTTGAATCGTTGTTGTCAGGTGCCATTTTCTTTTTCTCGCAACAATTTTATAAATGAGACTATGATTTGTCGCTTTCTTTATTCATTAATTTTGTTTTATTTAACGCAAATTCTCATATTGGTATACTCCATTTCTCCCTTCTGTCCTGTCGAGAAAAAGATATATTGGCCATATTTCATTCTTAATATCCTCAACTTCGGAGGGGGTGCGAAGAAAGGCAAGACGCAACTAGAGCCCAGACGAACAGATCGCAAACGGGGTGCAGACACGCGGATAAGACAATTCTGAACGTAACCTTGGAACTGGGCGTTAAGACATCGGGGCAGATATAACTTTGAGTGTCTGTGGAAATCATCTAGAAAAAAAAAAGGAATCTGACTCCTCTGAATAAGTTTTGAAGTAAAACAATGACTTAACAGCATGAAACTAAGGACTTTACATTCCGAGAAGACTCTAGGGGAGAATACCACATGAATTACAAATGAAAAGAAATAACATTAAATTGTTATTACTGTCTTCAGTAAATCGTTACAGACATAACGATAATATCACATGGAGACAACCAACCGACTCAGTATAGAAGAAATCACAAGAGGACATGACTGGTCGGAGACAATTACGTCATCCGCTTCAGAATGTCGTTGTCTGGTACGTGACATTATGTCGATTAAATGGATTCCCTTTAGGGTGATGCCTCGGCCTTACTCGTGAGGGCGAATCCGCTGGATCCTGCCAATGCCCAATTATTTCCTTTCGAACAGCATTGCTAAATTTATGGACTGGAAACCCTTAAAAACAAAACAAAAACAAACCAAAATGGATAAAAACCACCCAGATTTCCAGAGCATATCTCGATGTGATCGAGGATAAAGGCATGTTTGGGTAATACTATCCAGTTTCCAGGTCCTCTGGCGCGCTTTTTCACCACGCCGTCGGCAGAGATCAGTTTCAGCGGTGTATCGCCAACACAAATTGTTGTTTCCGAATGCAATTTTCATTTCATTATATTCCATTCTTTCCTTCTGTCGTGCCGACGAAGAATGAGAGCTATTTGAATCTGAACATTCTGAACTTGAATGAGAAAGTACAGCGGCATGCGACATCTGGGGAAGAAGTCATGAATGGATTGTAGGCTACAATGTACAATTTTCGTAACTTTAAAAAAAAAAGTAACCGAACAGTGAACTTTTCGTGAAACGAATTTCATCAATAAGTACAATCCGGTTCACGTCATTATTCTGACACAAAAACAACAAAATGTGCATTTGATTTAATTTGTTTCATATCCCTTTTTAGTCATATTCCCAAAATCTCGTGAATTTTACAAAGAATCGACTGATGGAAGTAGGTTGGGGTCCATGTACGATGGAACGTCCCGCTCTGCTTTGCAAATAGTGGAGTTTCGAGTGTGAAAAGTGCAACACATTCACCGAGAACGAATAAGGTGTGAGGTCACACGCTTGAAAGGATAATTATCCGCCTCTACTCGCTCCCTGGGGGTCTAGAGTTGTCGCGACAAAGTCATTGGGTTGTCCGTCCGTTTCCAAGAAATACATGTGAAGCTATCGCGGTGTATTGAATAACTGATAGGGTTTCGCTATATTGTATGAACGTTATAATAAGTGTCGATTGCATATTCCCGATGTAGCATGAACCGGGAGAGAATTCTACGTAATATTTCTTTCTCCTTTTTTTTTTTTTTTTTTTTGGTCATTGTCGTCTGATAAATACTCTCATTCTGTCAAACCTGACTTCTGTTGAGTTTCTTGGATTTGATGAAATTAGTGCCGACAAATTTGCGAGCACGAGACGCGTCAGGCAATAACAGAGACTGACCAATAATAGGTGATTTCAACGCATTTTCGTTCATCAATATACGTTTTCTGATATTTTGGGAGCTAGATATATATTGGCCGAGCTTTGGTATCAATTACTGCAGGCCGGTATTGGAGTTTAATCTTATCGAAGTCCAAGTGAAATGATTTGAACTAAAGTTTCTCTGAAATAATCTCGTGTTGATGCCGCTCCCTCCCCATCTCTCGCTTCTAAAATTTTGACTTTTTGTACGATCAAATGAATAATCGTGAGTTAATACTTCTCCGTTCTCCTATCCCGCTTCTAGATCTTCGACTCTTCATATTATAAAGGTCAAATGTGAAGATTTAAATCCTTGTCAATTTTCTCTTTCATATTCGTATTTATTACTTCCGATATAAAGTGTGGGCCTAAATGATATTTTAGTGATTTCGAAGGACAAACAAGATATAGTAAAGGCGGAGTTGAGTTGCTTTCCTCGGTGACTTGCATGTTATGACTTTATCAAAGAGGTTTCGTTGGCATAAACGCAACAGAAGGATAATGGGGGGGGGGGAGCAGACGTAACAAAAGTTATAGAATGGACATGGAATAAGAATGATTACGGGAATGATTAGGAAAATGAGAGGGAAAAGGATAGAAAAGTGGAGATAACAAGGAAGAAAGGGGAGGGAATGATAATCATGGCGAGGAATAACCACAAGGAAGTGACAGAGAAAAAGAAAAGAAAAAAGACATAGAGGGAAAATAGATAAACACGAGTAGTTTAATAGATAGATAGATAGACAGATAGATTAATAGATAGATAGATAGATAGACAGACAGACAGATAAATAGATAGATAAACAGATATATAAATAGTTTGATAGAAAGATAGACATTACTGTATATATATGTATGTATATATATATATATATATATATATATATATATATATATATAGATACATAGATAGATACATAGATACATAAGAAGGAAAGAAAGAAAGAAAAGCTGGACACGTATGGTTTGATACTGAAGGAGAATGTGCATTCATTTCCGCGAGGTGTTTTACTTTGGATTTGTGTTTGTGTGGTTGTGTGTGTTTACATATTTGTTTCTTTCTCGTTCGCTACCTTTTAATGTATCACCTTGCCCGGAGATAGGAAGGAAGTGGTTTCGTCTTCAATGAATAGTTTGCTATCAAAGGAAAGTATGGGACTGACGTTATCTAACACAGCTGCAGTTTGGCTTCCCTATTTTCGTCGAATAAGATACTTCATGGAACTTCGCCGATTTGTGATTCGTACAACTGTGATTTATTTCAGGTCGTTCATTCGCTTATATCAACCAGTCATGTCTAAAGAATTCATATCAACTCCGAAAAAAGGGGCAAAAACATAAACAAAATAGAAATATGATCCCACAGCAAGCTCTTGCTACCGACAATATGCATTTAATCACATCAAGTGCACATTTCGCTCCAGTATATAGTGTTGGAACGAGGAAGCGTACACGTAACGTTACGGGGAGGAACAAGAAGTAACCCTCATCCCATCCCCCTCCCTTTGAATCATAAAGAGGGACTCCGCATTCCATAATCCGCGAGACATTGGCGAGGTTTTGACATCATACCTGTCAATTTTAGAACCAAATGAAATAAACCTGTTACTTTTTGAAATGGGCGTGGAGTTCGATGGATATAAATCAAAACATCTCTCTTTCCATAATGCTTGCTGTTTGGCGACAGGTATACTTCCTCGATTTTGAGTCCCTGAAACGAAACCGACTTGCTTGATCTTACCAACCGAGAAGATTTCCCCCATATATATTTTCCCTTGTAACCTGTAGCTGTGCAGCACAACATTGTTAAATCTGCCCTTCGTCTGTAAGACGATACATACTTAAAAAACAGAAAATAAAAGACCTAAAGGAAGGAAAAACTAGATGCATAAAAATCGAGACATCTATTTATCATTTCCTTTAGTTCATGCGAAACGGAAATCACGTTGTTTTGGGCGTTTTGTGACGAACAAATCCATACGGAAAGTAAAAAAAAAATAAATAAACATAATAAGAAGGACACAAACAACAAACAAATAAACAAAACGATGAACGAAAAACAATATTTGTGAAGTGGGCACCAGATTACGGTGGATTAAACTAATTGCTGTGAAATCAGCCTGACCGAATTTGAAAGAAATGCCTTTTCCACTTCAAAGACGTTGTTTTAATGGTTTAATAGGGGAAGAGAATAAAGGCCGCAACACACGTAATTAATCTAAGGGAAAAACAAAATTCACTGTAGCCGGCGGCATTGATACAGGACTGTGGTGATTAACAAATTTGACCTTTAAAAGGGTTTGGCAATCAGGGGCCAAAGCAGATCAAAAGGGTAAATGGCCCCGAAAATGAATATTTGCTCCGGAAAAGGTACTTATCATCTCTAAGAATTTTCCAAACGAGCGAAATGGTCTAAAGGTCTTCATTACCAACGACAAAGGCTAACAATACGCAGTTATTGATATTGAGAAATTGATTTCAGACGAAAATGGGCGGAAGAATATAGACAGGATAATTAGATAATTTAGTAATTCAAAATGTTCAATAGTCTCTTCAGTATCACCAGCTTTCCTTATGAGAAACAAAACACAAGGTAGTCAATGCATAAATCCTTCATCAGCATGCAGTCTTATTGTCATCTAAATTACCATCCCCGTCACTGTCAACGCAATCTGGGGAAGTATCTACCGCGGTAGATTAGCTACGTCAACAGTTATCTTCCCCAGATACGAACTTCTTAAACTGCGCCCTTAAAAGGAACACCATCCATCAAATGTTCGGCATTTCAAAATCCGTAGAGCAAACAGTGAGTATCGAATGAATAATTTCTTCAAACATATTTACTTTTCTGAGCGGGGAGGAAAGGGGGTGTATTGAAATATGAAAATACAAGATTTTACTCTTTACGTGAAAGCTAAAGAAGATTCTATAAATAACTGTTAAACTCCCCCTTTTCTAATGTAGGCCTATATAAAATCTGAAAAAAAAAAGAGTTATGAATCAAATCTTAAAAGAAAAAAAACGAAGCATGTTCCCAATAGCAACTATAAGTTACAATGTCTGAAAGACCTTTTAAAAAAAACTAACAACATTCATTGTAATCAGTTTTTAGACTGATAATACCGGTACGGTTTATTAGTTAATGACAATAATCATATGAAAAAATACTGCTTGAAATGATATCAGACTTCTCATCTAAAAGGGAGAAAACGTTCTTGCAATTTATCAATCGGAATGATGTCATGTCATTTATTTCTTTCCTAAAGTAAAATTTTCAAGGGTTTTCCTTTATTCTATAAATTGTAAGTGCACTGAAGGTATAGAGGCCAACAGTTGTTATATGCGAATCGACGTAGTATAAAAATTATGTCATCATAGTGGGGCAGATGATAATCAAAAACAAACAAAATGAAAATAAAGAACAAACAAATGGATTGATAAACGAAACATCAGAATGATATGGTCTGATGATTACAGTTATTGACGATGCTTGGACCTTTGCATGACAGTTGGATTTAAGAAAATCTATGGCGCGCTTGAACGTCCTCTATGGCGATGTGCGATGCCTACAGCAGATTGAAAAGAACGAGCTCCCCTAACTGCCATCGTCACAGTTCGCCACCTGCGGAATTACATTGCTCGTACTTTGCTTGCTAATACTGCACATCGTCAAGGCTCCGTATGCTTAAATCAAACCAAAAATATTTTTCGTATTCCACCCCCCCCCCCCCCCCCACGATTCAATAGCCTCTTTTCAACAATCCGAGACAGGTGTTGCAAGTCATTTTGTCGAATTCAAAGATGTTATCATGGGGCTTTAAATATCATCATAACCAAAACCGCTCTCACAGCTGAAGACTATACCTGCGAGGGCTAGTAGTAATAATTGTAAAAGTGTCATCTATACTTTACAACATTGGAAAGGACACCTTTATACTTTTCGTGCCAACCTAATCCTTGCAATTGCTTTTGTGGGTGGAGGGGGGGGGGGGTTGATTCTCTACATCACATCAACTACTTCAACGAGCAGACTACTGGCGAGATGAAAGCGGATCACAGACACTATTAATGGCTGAGATAACAGCGACAAACAAGTGGATTAGTATTTCCTATTTTTCAATGTGATTGAGATGAATCATCGCACTTTAAAAGCAGACTTCTCGGTCAATTATTGCTATCAAATTTTGAGCTGAATCCAAGCTTTTGAGCTGATGATGAACAGCCTAACGTAAGAATGATCACATAATGTTTCATATGCAGCATTACAACTAGTATAGTTTATTATCAGGTTGCATACTTTGCAGTTAATGAACCAAGATTACTGTAACTAACAACATTTCTCTGACAGAGTGTATTTAAGAGTCTAGGATCAAGGACTTTGGGATGATGAATGTAATTGATTTAGGAATTGTAGTTCCCATCTCAAATTGTTGGTGTTGTTCGCTTAACTAAATAAGCGATTCGGATTGGCTTTAAAGATTCCAACCAGCTTTATAGTAGCGAGATTATAACCTGCCCTTCTTCGTCACGACAAAAAAAAAAAAAAAAAAAAGATTTACCGGAAAAAGATATGTCACTTAACAAATGTCCTCTGAGAAATGTGTTAATGCAAACGCTTTCACCTGACTAAAGACAGCTCACACCTGGAGCCTATGAAGACAAGATCCATCTTAACTCCACGATTTTTGCATAGAGGGAGATCAATCAGTTATGTGCTCTTGGCTAATACCATCGACTCTTCGATGAATCATTATTTTATGACAAGTTCGGAACATGCACTGCAAATTGACAACACTATAAGAGACATTTTTTTTTTTCAACGCCTTTGAATCACCGTGTTGATATTGGGTAAATCTAAAATATAATGGTTACCAGTGGTTAGGGGCTGGTGTGGTCATTAAAGTAAAAAAAATCACTCTGATGCGTCAGGGTTTGGGAAAATTTGTATGATGCCATCAAGCTTCATGGAATCACCAGCTGACCATCCTAACTGAAAAGTAATGCAAGCTCGGTATGACAAACATTACAAATAAACAAGAAACATAATATCTCCAACACAATTGGCCTTGTATAATAGCTGCATATGTATGTATGTGTGCGTGCGTGCGTCTGTCTGTGTGTATGGTTTTATATTTACGTATGTATGTTTGATGGATTCTTTTTTGTTTCACAACCAGATACATTTCGCCCATTTAGTTTGAAAGTCGTATGGATGATATGGTAAATCTCATTGCTGAACCGAAAACAAACAGACAAAAAAAAAACAACTCTTTTTATCATCTAGTAGTGCTCGGGGTAAACTACTACCATCACGTCTCCTTCATATGCTTTTCTTACATATGCATATTTTCTGCACCGACAATCTACATGTACTATAAAAACAGGAATAACATTTTCCTCATCTGCTTCTTCTTTCTATTTTATTCTCTATTATTATTTTTTTTTTTTCGTGTGTGTTCAATCAGTGTTTCGCCATGACTTGCGTTTCGCCATCACATGCATGACTTCGATTTCGGTTGATTGCGAAACGTATCCCGAGCGTTTGATTTCCCATCGGGAGGATCTGAACACGTGACACGGGATTTCCGAGCAAGACCTCCTGTTTTAAATAAAGCAACCTGCACCCTTCCTGTCCGTAGCTGTTGCCTTGATTAATATCTGTTTCACCTTGCTGCCTCCCATAATTCATCTTCCTCGATCACGGTGAAGGAGAAATGATCTTCTGCGAGTTTAAATGTGTGCTCCATGCCAGAACTATGGATGTTGGGAAAACATTATTTCTCCCGCGGAGCAACTCCCAAACCCTCTTCAGTCACACCAAAATGCGACCTGTATGAAGGGCTGTGTATCTGCCAGATGTGCTGCCCCACCATCCCGGGCCCCCATGAGGAGATTCCCACAGAAGAATGGGATGTAATCATCGAATCATAAGTCACGTGGACAGGAAAATACCAAAGACATCATAAAAAAAAAAACAAATCTCTGTCGGAAATACACAGATTATGCAGCGTGACTAACTGCGAACAATAATTTTCCTAAGACATTATATATTTCTCGTGTCTGACTACATAATGTTTTGAGAACGAAATGTGTTCTTTTGAAGGTTGATTCATTCACGCCCATTGCCTCCTCAGATTTCCCTCGTTTCAGCTAAGTTTTGTACGTTTTATCTTCACAGTCCATTTTCTTTTGATGGATAATCTTTCCTCTCTCTGTCTACTTCTCTGCATTCTTTTCGTCCTTACTAGAAGGGAAAAGCACCCCCAGTAAATTAAACACGTGTCCTGGAAAAACAATGGATTCTACACTTAGATATGCATTTGTATGTATCTGTCGAAGCCTAATTTCAACGACCGACACCTCCATTTCATTACGGTTGCTTTAATGATTGCTGGCATTATTATGAGCAGATTGATGCGGAGTGCGAGTAAAATCCGATATCCCCCAGGATGTGACGAATTTTAGGACATAAAAGCAATCTAAAAGGGATTTTTTTTTTCAAATGTCGGTTTGATTTATATTTCAGTTTAATCAATTTTGTCTGTTTTACTGTTCTCTTTGTGTGCGACGGATGTATACGTGTGTTGGTCTTTTCTACAAAAAAAAAATCATATTTATTGATTGCTCGAGGATAATGCACTGCAGCGCTTTCGGAAAGTCAGTCTATGTTTGACGGCTCTGCGTTACTCAATTACACGCTAATGCAATTAGTGTTGCGGAGGAGTGGGTTTCAAATCACATAGGTGGTTGAGAGGACAGTTAACAAGTGAAAGAGTGAGGATAATATTACGTCGCCTTCTTAATGCTCTAAATCAATGACCCCCGCTTTCTTCAACTTACAATGCACTGCAATGAATTACTCATTGGGCGTAAATGGGTGGCATCGCAGCTTTGATTGAATGCAACGTTGCATTTTCATTGCACCTCGTCGAATATCGCCAGCAGCGTTCGTAAACAGTCTTTAGGCAATCTCTTGCGAGTGCCTCGGCCGTGAGGGGGGCATATTTGCTCATTATCATGCTGCATACACTGTACGGCATTGCACATATACACATACACTAGTTAAGGGCTTCCAATACAAACCACGTTCAAACTAATACAGTCAAATCTCATTAATTTTCGTCTGGCGTCGCCAATGGCAATAGCTCGTTTTCAGCAAGTGCTGTAAATACACGGTCATACAACGACGTGTCCGTACTAATGGTAATTGTTTTCTAGCACCAGACTTTAGACAGGCCTAACATAATTCTGAGCTTTTTGACTGATATTCGACTTGAACCGTACAAACATGTATTAGTGGTGACAAGTGTAAATCGAACAGATGGAAAAAACTAGATGGACATGTTAGAACGCTTTTAAAAACATCAAACGCTGTAGTCTGATCTATTCCAAACATCATTGTAGGATGTTGGCCATCCGGGGGTGAGGTTGGGATACCCTCATAGCACCGTATTAATCATACACACACAAAATAAACTTCATTTTCATACCAGTCTGATTTTCTGAGAGAGTATTATGGAACGAACTTTGGTCGTGTTTTGTACCTCTCATGTTACTGTGTATACGCTCGTATTTAGTACTAGTCCTATAAATATCCCCACCAAATCCACCTGACAAATACTTTTCTAATCTGATGAGCGCGTACGAAAGAAAGCGTAAATAATAGTTTGCACATCGAATATGATTGAGAATGAGTTGTGAATGACTCCGTTGATTGAACGTTTTATTCTATCGAAAATTCATTGAATAAACGCTCATAAAAGGAACACTTGCATAAAAACAATTTCATTTGAATTACCGTGATGTTTACTGCACCAGTGTTTGTGTAATGCTGCCCAGTCTATCGTTGTGATGATTGGCATCTTCTCATATGAAAACTACTTGTAGACAAGACGCTGCAAATGACCCCAGACAGTCACAAATTGATCATGGGATGGGATGACATATGACATATTTTGTGTTTTCCGCTCCGTGTCTCCCCTCAGCAATTGGAATTACTATTTTGACCTCACCGCAACGACCACACTCGGTGTGCACTGATCAATAAGTGCCCAATGTCATTGCCCTTTTGTTATCACCTGAAAGACACTGTAGCGCCCTCAGATTACGAAATTAAGTGTTCTACTATCAGATGACTTTCTTTAACGCCATTGCCTTGCAAACAGAAAACGCTTGGTATTCCTTTCGTGCGATATATCAAGCCATAACAAACAGAAAGCTTATGATAAAGGCATTTAAAGAGAGAATTTGAGAAAGTAATCATAACAAATTAAACACCCTTCATGTTTCACTTAAGTTATTTTTTTTTGTTTCAAACACAAAACTGTGTTTTTATCCAGTATTGCAACCGTTTAATTTAAAAGTCCAGGACTCCTCAAACGTTCCTTGTTATGGTTTCCAATTACTTTGTAGCGTTTTACAGCGCTTTGTTGTTTTGTTTTTAAGCTCATTTCAATTTTCACAACCGTCAAACCGTAAAGCAGAAACATTCAGAATATGCAGAAGGTAAAGCAGATTGTACAAAAAAAGTAATGATAATAATGTCAAAGGTTGCATGGATAAAAAACACACATAGTGTAAGAGGTACGCGTCAAAATGATTTCGTGTTTGTTTGTTTTTTTTTTCTTTTGTAGGGGTATTTTGTCAGGAGATTCATCACGGCATAAGATGGGGTAAGTCATCGCTTGCTTTATTATACGGCTAAAATCGTTATTCGACATGCACAGAGATAAGCACGAGATCTGATCATCCGTCTCCACGGGCCTTAAACGGGCATTCCAGACGAGTTTCATAATTTCACATCATGTAGTACATAAATCGACAGCTCCATGTATCATAGATTTGTGGAATTCATTGTGGTTAGTTGAGCAGAGAAACCAATACACAAATTTCACTGAACAGTGTTGATGACATAAAGCCTCACACATTTCAAAAAGTGTAATTTCGTTACAATACCACTTGCATAACAGGTTCACCTGTGCAGAATCTATGCATGCTTTCTCCTTTTGTTCTGCTTCCTTGGCCCCAACTCATGCATTCTTATGGTGAGGCTGCCATGTCATCATCTTTGTTCATTGCAATTTGTTACAAATTTTGAAAACATTCTTATTCCTCATCCAAATCACTATAAATTCTGAAAGTCTGTACTCAGTATAACTAATTTATGGTTTTTAAAATGTAAAAGTCTGAAAATCATCGACGCTGCCAACACTTGTCGCACGTTTCTAAAAGTATGGGGGAAACGACAGTAATCGGACTGAGCAGATAGCTAATAGCTATTTGCTTAGTCTGATTAGGATACTGTGTAGTTGCGGATAAGACTCTTGACTTAAAAGAAAAAAGGAGGTCCCGAGTTCGAGTCCTACCGAGTGATTACATCTTTTGACAATATGTCTCTCTCGAGCGAGGTGTAAAAATGGGTGCCCGGCAATGCTTGGCTAAAGGATGATGTCAGGTCTTCTGGTAGAGCAGTGCTAAGCCATGAGAGGTTATACCCTGTGTAAATAACCCCATAACCGTTACAACTATTATCATTATAATAAATTCGACGACAAATTTAAGATACATTCACTGTGATTACGTAACAATTGCAAAGAAATCAATTTATATCATGTCTCTATCCGTGTATAATCTAGCGGCAAGCGGTCATAATGTTGACAACATGCATGAAATGTGGGCAATTATATCAGCCTTTCTTTCTACGTCTTTCTCTCTCTCTCCATTTTGAAGTTCACATGTATCCATACATGTAAGGAACTTCATGACGTTCTACAGCAAAGGCGTATACAGAGAAATCGTACAATGACCCACCATACAGTTGAAGAAACCGTATATTGACCCAAACACTTGACCTTGCCGCCAAATTGACCTCAACGGTTGCCATTCCGCTAATAGAATGATTTTGCTGTCATCTTTCCGACACAGAAGATATAAGAGAGAAGCTTTACTAGACATCCATGCCAAGGCACTTTTGTTAATATCGTGTAAGGCCGTTGTTTCTATTGTAATTACGCGAGGTTCCACTAAAATTTGTAGGATATCATGCTTCTGAATAACAAACCAACTTTAGAATAACAAGGCAACAAACAAAATGTAACATAATATTCAAACTACAGCGAAAGATCACCGGACAAATTCATCATGAAATTGTCTGGATCAACTACTAGTACTTTCTCTTGTGCATGCGACGAGAAATCATATACGGATTTTTTCCTGTTTAATTATATCTTCGAAGGCATGATACAGAAATCATGACAATTATTGATATGTCTATCTATAAGCTGCTTAGGGTGCTCCATTCTGAATATCAATTTTCTGTGGCGCAATCAACACCAATTTTTTTTTTTCTGTGTCTATACTTTCCCCCGCAACTTATCTCATGTTTATTTATCATTCTAGTTAATGAGAGAGAGAGAGAGAGAACTATGTACTTTTATATTATGGGTTTTGCAAAAGTGTGATAACCTCTCGGAGTGAGTTATAAAACATCACATCAGTAACTGGCACACGAGTCTCAAGAGACATTGTTTGTTTGTTTGTTTGTTGGTGTGAGGTAGCACTGTGATCTAGGGGAGAAGGACGGGTTCACGAGTAATATATCAGACTTCTCCTCAGCCATGTCAGCACACACAGCTCCAAGAAGATGGAATTATACGCCCAACGTCCGAGATAACCAACGTGAAAACAAATGAATAGAACTGAAAAAAAAAAGAGCCACGGACTTTGTGAGATAGCAGTTACCAGAAAACAAGACTCCTGGGGGGAAAAAAACACTTTATGCCTCAATGATTATCATTACAACGTACGGGAAATATCATTTTTAATGTTGAACAGTCATGACAGTATTTCACTTTCTATATTTCCAAACTCACGATTTCTGCTTCTTGATAAAATGAACATGAAATATACAATAATTCCTCGCGATTCTCTCGAATCAATGCTCCCGCCCCCAAATACATAAAATGTGTTGGGACGAATGATGACTATCAACTCGCCCATCCGAGACGACTTAATGATACCAATTTTGCATCTCGACTATATTAAAAAAAAAAAAAACCAAGTAAAAACGCGGCGGTTTGTTCGATTGTGTGGTGGGTGTGTGCGTCTATGCTTGAACGAACAGTCATAAAAAGACACAAAAAACACACACACGAGCATAGGCATCTTTTTATGCGTGCTTTTCCTTGTCCTCGGGAAAAAAATACTTTGCCACATTGAGAACACTTTTCAATTAAAATTCGCATTGACATTCCTTCGCTGTTAGAGATGGATGGCTCCCGAGGGTGATAGTGATTACAGCGAAAAAAAAATACCGATAAAATCCTAAGATTGCAACAAACGTCCCATTTGCCAACGATGGTTAAACTTACACGTAAATTCGCGATTCATAGCCCATTGATATTGCAGTCTTGCGTTTCCTTCCACCTTGCTTTCATTCCTTTAGTAATTCCTCCTACATAATACAGAAAATCAGTCTGCAATCCTCCATCGCTTGTCCATAACATCGCATGAAGATGAACCTTTTTTTATCGCAGTACAAACATTATGCGTCATAAACTTTCAGACAAAAAAAAAACACACAAAAACAAAACAAAACTACTAGAACAACAACCCTGTAGCTGTTGTAATCTTCGTTCCGGTTAAGGATTTAGGCGCCAAAAAGTCTCTGCTACCTTTCCCTGCACACCCAAAAAACAAAAACAAAAACAAAAACAAAAACAAAACAAAACAAAAACAAAAACAAAAACAAAAACAAAACAAAAACAAAACAAAAGCAAAAACCAAACCAAAACCAAAACAAAACCAAACCAAAACAAAATAAAGCAAAACAAAATAAAACAAAACAAAAACATAAGAAGTCTAATCGGATATTCGCACCGACGGAAAATATCAATTATATCCTCTTATTGCATCAAATTATGAACGATATAAACACTCATCTATCGCTAGTTCCAGTGTCAGGGCGAAAGGAAAATTGATACGGATGACGATATGACAAGAAACTTCAAAGCAGGGGAAGGATGAAAAGAAGAAGAAAAAGAAGGAGGAGGAGGATTAGGAGGAGGAGGAGATGTGTAAAGCGTGAGTTTTAGAAGATGCCGAGGGAAATTGACAATGCCTGTGATCCTGACTACAAGATGTGTCTCAGCTGTCAATATCAAAGCCAGTAACAAGATTAAGGGGAGAAGTATCATCGATGGTATAGATGTAATAATCACGTGATTTTAATGTGCCAAGATTGAAAACTCTAAGTTACATGTTGTTGTTGTTCTGTATTTGACACGCGTGAAGTCATGATTATCAATTATTTCTGTCGAAGGTGGTGTTGGGAATCAGTATTGCAAAGTTCATGCTCACCGAGTGCTGCCGATATTATTCAGAAATGAACATTCTTCGACGACATTATTGAGAAGCGAAGTCAGTCATACGACGTCGTCTGGTGTTCTCTTCTTTTCTTTTTTACAGTATACTCCAGTTACTGTTGAAAGGTATATCATTTACCAATAAATGTAGCCTCAACGTCAGTAGCTGATTGCCGTGGTACGCCAAATACTAAAAGCTGTTCTTGAAGAGGTTCACGGCTCATTTCTATTAGAGTACTCCCACCCTGAAATTTAGTTAATATTGGATGGTATTTTGTAAAGGTGGGATTGATACCCACTCACTCGAAATGAAATTAAGAGCAAGGTCAAAGCGTAAGGCACACGAGATATGTGAAAAAATACATTACATAACAAAGTATTCTATAAGATGAAATTTGCTTCGTCGAGTTGAATGGGTCAAGTTGTCAAATCGCAGATAGTAGGAAATGCATCTATTTTCATGACACCGAATTCAATTAGGACATCATAACAACGTGAAAGTAAGATGGATGCGTTTTGTGTAAATATAATGTATCAGAAAGGACGAACCCTTACCTCGTTGTCATCTTGAAAAGATGCAGAATGTAGGTGCGTCCGCCTCACTGTCTTTTCCCCTAGAAGATACAAAAATGGCAAAACGCATTCGCGTGTCGTCGCCAAATCAGTTTCTCTTCTTGTCGCCCACTTCTGAAAGCCAAACCTCGTGATTCACGCTGTATCTCCCTTTCGTATGATACTGGTATCCGTTCTTGGGTATTATTTATATACCCTCTCATCTGATGCCAGAGCAACGTACGAAAAAGGAAAAAAAAAGATAGAGAGAGAGAGAGAGAGATTAACTGCGCATGCGTGAGACGTAGAACTCCATTGACCAATCGTGGATTCCGAGGCCCGACGCTGAATTTTTTGTGGTTTCATATTCGACGCTAATGACGTTTCATGATCATGCAAAAATATCTGACTCCCAAATTCCCTGTAATTCCTTCTGATATGCTTAGGCTCGTCAACAATGAACAATCCCGTGCCACACACATACATACACACACATACACATGTACAAACACGCACTGAATTACCCCCACAATGGGCACAGATCATTTCGTGTTAACGAACATGACGAAAGGGCCAAAAATTATGTACGCAAGATCCATTTTCTTTTGCACTGAAGTGTTCATCAAAGCATGCACTTCAGTGGCGTGCCCTGTAGACAATCCCCTTTGTACTAAGAGGGAAATGACGCAGAAATATAGGCGTCGCACTTCCGTGGATGCTTGATGTGTGTGCTGCAATAACTATAATGTAGAAAGTTACAACCAATTTGTTTATGATTTCCATGCATAGCTCTGTATTGTCAGGATTCATGATTGCAATTAGGATAACAGACGATTAACGTTTACTGGGGCGGGAGAAAGGAATTGACATGCTGAAAATTGTGTGTGTATTTGTTTGTTTGTTTGTTTGTGTGTGTGTGTGTGTGTGTGTGTGTGTGTGTGTGTTTTGTGGCATTTTCACTTTGCAAAGAGACCCTACTACACCTTCGGTGGTCATGATGATATGAAAGCCTGGAGGGGGTTGAAATCTCCCTACCCACTCTGTATACATCACCTTTTCTTTTCAAAATTACGGGCATGGGATTACGGGATGATCCCTAAGCTGCGTTTACACCATGTTCCCGGCGGCCAAGGCAGCCCCATTTGCCCAAAACGTAGTGTGCCGTGGGAAGATGAGACATTCACCTGCTTTCCTCCCTTTGCATTCTAGTCTTGTTCGTTCCCGGTGAACATAGTATAGCTATCAGACGCTGTTCTCACGGCGTCTGGTCAGGCTAGACTATCAAAATTTTCCGTCGCGTTCCGCTACGGACCACCTCCAAGTTTTGTTACGGCCTATTACGTGTCTTCGTGTTTAGTTGCGTTCATCCCGTTTTATCACGGCATACACACGCAGGGAGGAGCTTCGCGGATTCTGCAGTTTTGAGTTTCAGAGCGAGAGGTAGAGGTGTGGCTTCTTTCCAAGTTCCCGTCAATCACTCTTGTAGCCTGTGTAGTTGCGCGGGTTTTCTCCGGAAATGGTTGAAGGGTCACGTAAGCTCCGCCCCCAAAAACTAATTAGAGGTCTGTCACGTTCAGACGCAGCTAGTTTCGTTGCTTAATTGTGGCGAAACTTAATTGAAAAACGCCTCCGGACCGCGATTTGAAACTTTATTGTAATTAAGTTTCAAATCAGTTTCCATTCACACGGCATAGGTTTAATTTGCTTAATTAGAAAATTGATTTGCGTTTGCTTAATTACAAGATTGTTTCAAATTAAGCAATCTCGGTACGTGTGAATGCCCGGTTCCTCCCTTGACTGAGGTAAAAATTGAGGTTTGCATAAAAAGTGCGTGCTGTGCTCGGGGGAGACGCCGCGCAGCCGGAAACTGATGACGTAACAAAAAGGCTTCTATTTGGGGAAATCGGGCGATTTTTAGCATGCATACGTACGAGTAAAAATCACTGATCTCATTTTGAGAACAAGTTCAGTGTTGGAAATGAGCTCGCCATATCGAATATTTCAATGTGTGATGGATAAAACTATCGAGCTTTATTGTGGGAATTTTTAGCGTGTGTGCTTATTAAGATTGTGTCCTCATCAGTATTTTAAATATCAATATTGTAATTATCACTGAATTCATTATTATTACTATACTATACTATACTTTAATACTATACTTATAACTATGCATTTCAATATCATCATCATCATCGTTGCTATTATAATTATAATCATAATTATGACTGTCTTCTAGTTCGTATACCTATAAGTAATCATTTCATTTTCATTTAAGGTTTCTCTGAAAAGTGTGTTTGCATAACTGAGCTTGAGTGATACCCTCACCCACCTGAGTAAAAGGGGTCCTTCAATATTTTCGTTTCCCTCAACATATCCTGTGAATCATGTCATCATAGCAACCATGCGATGTGGCACAGCATTCCTTTTTTTTTTCTGTATGATGCAGAATGGCACCAAACTCATAGCAACATTCGCTTATCCAAACAAATAATCTGCAGATTTTCATGTTCGTAAACCAGAGATGTTGCGTTAAAAGCAAGTTGCGCAATATTTCTTTAAAAACTCGCTCTATTACTCAATAATTGCTTTGTAAGCAATCCACCCTGTCTTTTCTTAAAGAATGTTTCACAAAACCATGTGCGCAAACACACGTCACGCTACTTGTAATTGCCATCATTCTTTTCATATTTATTTCATTAGATATGTATTTATATTAAAACAAATATATAACAATAATAAGAGAATGAGCTTGAAAGATCACACACACACACACACACACACACACTAGAAAAAAACCATGACGATCTTGTATAAACACCAACAACACATATTGCAAAATAGATCAAGAACATACATCAACAAGGTCTGCAATGACGATAAGAGCTATTTCCTTGGGAGCGAAGTACATGATAATGTTTTCCTCTCGACGCAAAGATCAATAGCTGAGAAAAAGCACTAATATCAAGGCGTCGCCTACTCATTGACGTGGATGGAGCCCAGAGTTTTCCGCATAATTCATATCGTTTTTCGTGGACAAATTAATGAAGTCAGTAGTCAGCTTGAGCTGATAAAAAGAACTTACCTCATGAACTGAAATATTCTGAGCTGACTTAGCCCTCCTTTTGATGGCCTAGAATAAAGCAATGAATGACAGCAACCGGGAGAAATTAGCGCCCAATTTTGAAAGCTCAGTATAGCGGCACCTATCGCTCAGTGCCATAATGATGGCAGGGGGTACAAAATAACTATCGACTTCGCTATAAAAGGATTGAAAAATCCTTCTGGTTTGGAACATTTGATGTGAAATTAAAAGAACAAACAAACAAAACAACACAAAAAAGGACACAGATTTTTTTATCGTCATTATTGTCATCCCTTTCCCACATTTATTAGGCATCGTTTTCTGGGACCCAACACATTTGCATTTGCCCAAGGTATCTTGAAAAATAACAACCAAAACATAAAACAGAACCAGCCACATTAATCAACTATAGGCTTTAAACAAATTTGAATAGAAAGTAGATAGGGATTGGCTGCTAATAATGTTCATTTGAAAACATGAGTGTCGGTATTATTTAGATCTATGATATGATACAATAGGGAAGACTATATAAGAATGATAATAACTATTTGAAACATAGAAGCAGTCTCTCGAATATGCACGGCACAAGATGATCTTAGTTGCTGTGGCAGTGCAAGTCATTTGTCTGCAGCAAATTTCGATATCGTTTTTCATCCATGAATAATTACCATAATTTGTTTTTGCAGATAAATGAGTCATGAAAATACGTAACGTACTGCGACAAATTGTGTGCCATGTAGGCCCTACGTTACTCATGATTAAAAACTGGTGAAACACTGGTGAACATAAGCTGACGCGGAACTGTATACATCCCTGGATATGACCATGTTCCTCATTTTTTAAGTGTTTTAAGTAGAATTTTCGTTATTCATGCTGAAAAGGACCTTGAAGTGTGATCGCAAAAAAGTAAAAATTCTATCAGAGCATGACAATGACAAGTTTAAACGTCTTATCGAGACTATTGCTAATAATTATGTTTAAACTTTAAACGCAGTGTTCATCATTAACCAACCAGAGTTCTTACAAAATAACTGGCAGCATAACTTTTCCACAAAGCGATGATGACATGTCACATTTTTGATGGATGATGAAATCGATTCTCTCCTCCTTTTCCGCTAATATCACACGATACGATAGGATATTTTCTTTCCATTTGGAGACGAAAACAACTGAAATGACTATTGCCTGGAATTTGCATGGATATCAACTGGAAATGGTGACAGAGTCTAGAATATTTACCCGGCTCTTGTGTGTCAATCACTCTAACTGATGCTGGGAGAGCGATCAGTGAAATCACTTAGCAACGTTTTACCGGCACGGGGAATCGACAAAATCACTCTTGGCGGGAAACAGGTGTTAAATCAGACGACATCTCGGGTAATCATTTCCGATAGACAGCAACGACCAATCGACAGCAACAAGCGGGATCGATATGAGGAGGAAGGAAGTGCTCTTAATATCTTTTGCCGTCAATATGCATTGGGGTCTTTAGCGTCAACTGGTCCTTCCTTTCAGCAGAAATTTAGTGAAAATGGGGGCGAAATGTCAGAGATTACTGACCATCGACTTGAGCATCACCCTGGATATTTCGCTCTAACAAAACAGTGGTTATCTGCCATTAGTGGGAGTTAATGCTACAGCCTTGACGTGAGTTTCCATGAAAATATACGTCACTGTTCGTTGTTTTCCACGTTTATTTCTTCTAATCATCCCAGAGAAGGACATGGTGTACCCCTTCAAACAAAACATAGTTCCTTTGGACGGATCTTCAATTGATGAACAATGAAGATGTGTGAAGTTTTATAGACTCACATATCCAAGAATGGCTACTCTAATATACAGAGAACAAATGAGAGTCTCATGAAAGAGGTCATAATGACCACAGAACATGAAAGGCGCTTTTAAAACTCGTAAATCAGGAGCGTCAGCAAATTATTGTTTTATTTGTCCTACATTGATGAAGAGAACGAAATGTTGAAATAAGATTATATATATATATGTATATATATATATATATACATATATGTGTGTGTGTATATATCCTTACATATATTTTTTTTTTTCAAATTAAAAATCAGAAAGGCTCTATTTTGCTCCTACTATAAGTCGCAAGAAGATATGGCACATTTTCCCATTTTCCTAAAGAGATTGCTACTTTAATCGCATTGCCCCTTGTTTAAATGTAAAAAATGCAGTCAAATCATCACAGCTCACTCTCTAACGCGAGCGCACACTAGAGATACACAAAAATGTATAGCTTTATCACATCAAGCGTACTTAAAGCCATATGTGTAATGTTAAGCGTATCCTATTTTGCAAGGGGAAGTAATAGAAAGTCAATTTACTGAGACATCTTTGCCCTAATAATCTATGCATTATTTTGAAATGTACAGGCAATATTTTTGTAGACTGAGATGACAAACAAAAAGGATGTAGGATTTGTTTCACTTGTTTTGTTATGTTCTTTACTTGACAACGCAAGATTGACTCAATAACATATATCGGTTTAATGCAAAGCCGTCTCTTTATGTTCACCTGGAGTCCATTATCCAAAGTCAACTGTAATAATATAAAAACATCCTTTAATACATATCACTACATACCACCACCACCACCACCACCACCACCACTTCCGCCATTATCCTCAACAAAGCTAATACAGGCCGACAACAAGTAATATGTATACCCGTATTAATAATCTCGTCCAACAGTATTAATGTTGTCCTACATCAGTATTAATAAACAAACAAACAAACACAAAATGTATACAACAATTTTTATGGTGACTCTCCTGGTACCTACATGGGCATTTCTATAGCTTATAATACACAGTTTTACAAATATTTGAATAAATGAAAACAAATTAAAATTTACTATTGAACTGTCTGTATTTCTTTATTATTAATGTGATTTTGAGCGAAATGATGCGTTAAAGATTTTAGAGGAGAATGACCAGTGTTCAGGTATGAACAGTATATCTGTAAGGAGTTGATTTAAATCTAATTTAAATACCCTCCAGTCTGGGAGGAAGTGAATTTGCATATGAATTTAGTCGGGTTGGAGGCATTCCACATGCAGGTGTTTGACAGCTATTGTTTCCCGGCATAGTTAAGTTTGCAGCAGCCAGCGTAGTATAGGCAGGCTCACAAGAAGTGAAGCTGCCAAACCCTGTCTTGCCACCAGACAGACCAGACGCTGCAGAGCCTTGTCTAGCAGTGATGTCACAACTGGGGTGTCCAAGGCCCAACTGTAAGTTTCAGTTTGTCTTATTTATAATTCGGTAGTATGGATAATGGCTCGAGTTTGCTCAGATAGTAATTGTTATTGTAGGGTTATATTTCTGGAGGTAAGCCGTATTCTGTAATTACTGTCGAATACTGATACCAGGACAGTTTAGAAGCCCCTCCTTGTGGATTGTACTTGTGATGTGAATACAGTTTTATTTAATTTAAGAAAGATAATATAGGGTTTTTTGTTCTGTATTCGAGTTTGATATGAGGAAGACTGAAGATGATTGTAAGGTAGGTTTAAAAGAGTAATTTTGATAGTTGAAGTCTGGAGTACAGTGTAATACGCGAAATTATGTCCCCGCGTAGTAAATTGTAATGATGATGATGCTGTAGGTTTAATTGTCTGCTGTATATTTTGAGATTAGGGTATATTTGAGAGGCCCTTGCGATATTTCTGTATTTCTTATATAAATGGCTAAAATAGGCTGTTTGAATGTATATATAATGCCCTCATTATGTTTGTGAGTTGATGACGGCAACGAGGTAAAGGTATTACAGAAGTGGATAATTATTGTAAGACAGTTGTCTAGACAGTTGTCTCGTAAGATGTTGTTTGTAATATTTTCCCAGACGGCTGTTAAGGTCATAGTGGAGCTTCGTCTACATAAGCTCACACAATCACCGGGTCGAGACTCCACAGGTGTCTCCCGTTCAGCCGCTGCCTGATCCGGTTGCCCGGATTTCCCTCGCCGAATCCGAGACACACCCCCTCCACAATAACGCCGGTTACACGGGGCTGGATCCGTCGCCTTCGCTGAACCGCGGTCGACCGGTCGAAGGACGTCGTTGTCGCCCCGACACATTCTCCAAGCGCTTCGCGTTCGCCGTCTCCAAGGACGCAAGGCTGTCGTCGCATATGGAGAACGCCGATTCGCGAAGCAAAGTCAGTATGACAACATTTCCCAATAAATGATAAACCGGAACCACAAGTTTGTATTGAACTGAACTCTGAACGCTGACCGACATTATGGTCAGGGATATCTTTTGTTGTGGCAAGCCACATGCCCACGCCGTCTCATAATTATGTTAATATTGTGAGGAGTGTGATAGTACTGGGTTACTGAGTGAGTTTATAAGTCAAAAGATACATATTGAGAGTTATTAGTTTTGGAGTTAGGAGGTTGTTAGTATTTGATATATGGGATAACAGTCATTTAATCTGCGAGATATGTTTAAGATCTGAGCTATTATATTATATTGTACGACCGGATGTATGATTTGAAGACTTGATTACACTTTAATAAATGCACACATAATTTCAACGGTACTTTATCTCTTCTTATATTTCATTTCGGGTGATCAAACTGCCTCATCTAGACCAATAAGCTAGGTCACGTGTAACACACTGTGACAATATCAAAATGAACAATCAAAAAATTTAATGTGAGCTCATTTTGTTCACAGTTTTTGTGTGAGGTGCACATTATAATCCCAAACTATAAGAAATGAAATAGAGAGGACCAATTTTTGAGCCTTGCTTTGTATGTTTTTAAACTATGACTGGGGAGTGACACTTTAATAAGTCTTGTATTCATGCATTTTGTGCCTATATCTGTCCTGCCTTAAATGCGGAGTGAATAGATATACGGCAGAAAGCCTCGACACTATTAAAACCGAGGTATTCTTATATATAAAATCAGTATAGACAACCCGGCTTGCATCATCCATTGTCCACTCCAGTCTTCGGAACACCATACCGAAAGAATACTTGGTATCAGAGTTCCTTTTCAGTTACGGCTAAAGCCCGCCACACACTACACGATTTTGCCCCGATTCACCGGTCTTAAGACCTTAAGACTAGAAGTGTGACGTCACAGTCTTGCCATTTTCTAGTCGTACGACTGGGTCTTAGCGTCAGTCATAGAGATTTGACATGTTGAATTTCTACGACCGGTCGTAGGCTTTCAGCCATTCACAATGCAGGAAAATGCAAGCGCACACAGTGCTTTACAGTCGTAAGGTCGTAAGCCTACTCGTAAGGTTCGGTCGTATAGTGTGTGGTGTCCGGTCGTACGACTGGTCTTAAGACCCAGCTTGGCTTAAGACTTTAAGACCAGTCTGATCGTGTAGTGTGCGGTGGCCTTAAGGTCTACTAACGGATGTATCGAAACTGCCCATTGTATTGTAATTACTATTCACAACCTGTTGTATAAAGAATAACTGGAACTCTGGGTTTGTGGTTTCATAGGGGTTATTCTTTTTTTTTTTTTTATCTTGTAGCTGCATTGTGGGCGATTGATTTGGACAATAAAGAGTTTCGTCACCACGGGCAAGTCTTTTTTCATATCACGTATAAGTTGTGCTGTGACGTTTTGAAATTTTAGAGAAAAGGACTGGTAAGAAAAGACTAGGCTACTTGGGGATCATACATGCAGGGCACCCAGGAGTCAAGAAAGGAGATGCTACCCCCGGATGGTTGGGTGGAAGATTCCCTATCACCAGCGCAACCATCCATACCACACCCCTACAACCACACACCACCACTATATACCACACAACAATCCCGAAAAGGCCCAACAGCCAATCTGCTGTAGCGCCATTCGTAGCCCCCAAGCACAGGGAACATGCACTATAAAACTCGATCTACACTCTCTCTAGCAGTCATCCATTTTGCTATCAATACACGTATAACAAAGTCCACATCATCAGGCATAATTGTCAGGGAAACACATTACAGTCTGGGAGTCAAAGCCAGAATTTGATATCAACCTTATTTTGCCGTTCGATATCTTTGTGTGTGTGTTTGTGTGTGTGGAAATGTTCCTCGCTATCACTACAACAAAATCAACAGAAAAGCAGAACCCATAATTAGAGTATGGCTGCCCAAATCAGCTTTTGCTGAACCTACTCTTCTTTTGCCGTCCGCCCATTAATGTTCTTTGGTGCTTTTGGCCTATTCCGGGGGTTGTGTTCTTTAATCCGAATGGACTCTGTCACCCTTCTTGGTCAAAACATTCCTTCAAAGACTAGTATTGTGGTACTATTCCATCCAATGTTGTGTCCTGTGTTGAGGGCGTGTTCAGCTGAAGCTGAATGGTCTTGGCTATTGTTAAAGCTTTTTTGACCAACAAAGGTGAAAGAGACCATTTGGAATTAAATTATTTAACCTACTCCCAACATCGTATTCAGGCTACACGTTGTCTCCAATCTTTAGCTCAAAGATTCGAAGACACGCAGACAGCAAGGAGAAACGGTTGGCTCGAGGAAGTTCACTGGACTGGATGGATGATTGCCCACAAACTTGCTAATACAATCTCCTGCTATATTTACATCCCCGACGATAAAAAGTTTTTTTTTGAAACAAAAAGCAGTTCCGCGGATCCTGGGTTCCTTACAGGTTCGGACAGGTGATGAATCCAGGCAATGGATGACCTGTGTTGAGTCGTACCAGTGATGACGCTGGTCCCATTTTCAGGTGTCCAAAGGGGGAGCTATATACACTGGGTCTATTTAAAGCAAACGCATTCGGACTGAATTCTATCAATGGACATGATCTATACTGTTTGTTAAATAACATGGTTACCATCATCTCATAACACAGTGCATGTATGTAATAGATTACTCTATTACTTTATTACATGTACATTGTTTGTATATCATACATACTGAAGCTTCTGGAAATGTCCGTAATGCGCGGTATGTATATACATTAACTGTTGTCACTGAATATCTTCAGTGAAATCAAGAACGCGTGAAATGACAGGATTAGAACAAATATCAAGGATACTCTACCGACGCCATATATATTACAGTAAAAAATGAATTGTGCACATCGAGAAATAACATGTTCCCGTGGTTTGCATTTCTCAGTGCTCTGGCATTTGAACCTATACCCCGTCCATTGTTCACATTGTTCAGGGAAGCAAGGTGTGCTGCAATCAATGGTCGAAAGCGAGTTAAGATTACGCTGCGATGGAAAAAGCGAGGTATAGAATCAATCGTCTCGTGTGGTGCAGTCGAGCGAGTGCAAACCTTTATATTTCAAAGCCATGTGTATTCCATGGGAGATATTAAAAATACTTGGTTACCCCCAACGCTTACATCTCAGTGGTTACGATAAGGTCAGAGAAAGAAACCAATGTAGTGGCAGCGGAACTGTGGGGGGGGGGGGGGGGGAGGAGGAGGGGCTGTATAGCTTTCCTGCACTTATGAAAATTAAGAAGAAAAAAAAAAGAAGAAACATAACAAAAAGAATCACAACAAAACTATGATTTTCCGAAGATTCAGTACGGAGATTCTTCCCGTAGAAGCAAGGTACCATTAATTCTTGACAAACACCCCCATACACCCATCCCCTCCAATATATGTATACGTCGGTTCCTCTTTGTTGCATTTTAATCTCTGTTACCGTCTGCTTATGCTAACTTTTTTCTTTCAACTTACTTTCTTATGCGATAAGATTCTCTGTCAAAACAAAAAGCTCAAATTTGGGTGTCTTATAAATAAGTAATAGAGTGTTGTGCTGTTGTTGTTGTTGTTTTTTTTTTTCAAAAACGATCCCTGTGTGTATCCTCTTATGTATATGTGTGTGTGTGTGGGGGGGTGGCTATTTTAGGTTTTTCGTTTTTATTTTATATTGCTTTTTGGGGGCGCTTTCCACGGAACATTTTCGTCGCTGTCTTGCACTTGCCTGGTGCAGGGAATGCTTCTCAATATCTCCTTCCACATAGGAAATGCTGCCCGAACTGAGAGGATCATAATATCCACGCCTTCATACGGCTTTTTGAATGACATGAAGATAAAAGAAAGCAGATCTTAAATGAGGCCTGAGACTTGTATTAGATGCCCTCGAGTACGCAAAATCAATGGGCATCGCAAATGTACACAGAATTCTCATCGATAATTTATGCACCAATAGTAATTGAATTTAGATAACAGAGTTTTATTGAATCAGAGTGAGTGGACATTCATAATTCGTATAGGCCTACATACCTGGTGAGACATGCAACAAAATACGTTGGAATTGTCGAAATATTTTGCAGATCTATAAGGAATGAAAGTAACAAAAATATATATGCGAACTTGACAAAGCAAATTAAATCGTGTCAAATGCCCTTAAAACAAAAAGCCATGATTACAATAGCAGATAATTAAAAATATCTGTTTCCCCACAATTATTTTCCTGCAAAATCTAATACAAAATCAATACAAATATGTCTTTTGATTGCGTATTACAAAATAAAGAACATACTGAACATACATGTTTATTTTCATGTTACAGTATGAAAGGGATCGTATAGTTTTGGTTGAGACCTAATTTCAGGTTTCTAACATTGATTTGTGAGATAATGAGAAACCTCTTATGAAATATGAAAGAGCATGTAATTCCATGAGGAATTCAATGTTTATTTGATGAAAATTGGTTTTGAAATGGCCGAGATATCCAAAACAGAGCGATTCTAATAAGTGTGGGACCCACACTTTATTACGATCGCTTTGTTTTACTTTGTTTTTGAATGTTTCGGTCATTCCAAATCCGATTTTCATCAAATAAACTTTGATTCCTCTTAAAATGGTATGCTCTGTACTATTTCACAAGTGTTCTCTTGATATCTCCCAAAAAGTTAAAAGCCCAATTCTCATCTCTACCAAAACTGTACCATCCCTTTAAGGTGTCTCAAAAAAGTGACAGAAATTATAATGGGGCATACATCAAAGCTTTTTGTTAAACTGCATGTCCCAAAGTTCATGGGTGCAAAAGTTACTGATATATGTGTCATGGAAAACAATAATCTATTCCAATGATACAATCAATATTGAAGAATGGACTCGTATATAGATCACATGTTGCTTCTGCCAATCTGTGAACAGATTCATTATAATTCATGATACATGGTAATAAAAGCAAATAATCACCGTGCATGCAGAAGAATGAAAATATCAAGGGTGTATCCACTGAGTAAAGAGTGCTTAAGTTTGCGTTTGAAGGAGAATAAGAATAAAGAAGTAATTTCGTCAGGGAGGTCATTCCAGTATCTGCGTCTGGTAAACATGATTGTTTTCGCAAAGATGGTACGAGTACGTGTAAGGTGATATGCGTCACTGAGGTAAGTGGTCTAACAATGAATGGAGCTGATTCTTCTGAACATGATGAAGAAATACAGGTGGTGATTCGTTGGCTAAAAGCTTATTTATGGAAATTTTCAAGATTATGAATGAACAAATCCGACATTTTCTGGATTCTGTTTTAGGGGTCAAAGACAATTTTTATGACACAGATATTCGGCATGACTATTGATTATTCTTTCAGGTTTTTTTTTGTTGTTGTTCAAAATACGAAAAGAGAATCTATTCATGATGTAATTCTCCACGCCAGAATTTCATAATTGACTCTAGGTATAAAGATATTGAAGTAGAGTATACTCTCTACAAAAATATACTTTGAATATTTGCTTAAGTTTGATTTAGAATTTGACGTTTCTGGACAAATTTTGTTTAAATAGTAGAATATTGATTTGGGTTTTCATAATTCCCTGTCAATTTTGAAGCCCCAACCCCCAACCTGCGTTAAACTTTTATCTTTTATTCTAACAGTATCTGAGAGAACATTCAACGAATTACTAAATATCACATTTTTTTTAATGTCTAACCTGTTCAAGCATAATAGCTGATAGTTTACTCGCATAACCTGAAATTGCACAGATTTAATTTCACTGTCAATCCTGTCAACATATTAAGGTCTTGATGTGAAAGAAACAAGTTTGTATAATCAGCGAAACAATGAATGAGGAGATATGCGATGATTATTGGAGATTGTTTATAATATGATGTATATGATAAACAACAGTGGATCCATGCAAGAGGAAGCCCGGTGGGGAAACCACACAAAATCAATTTTAACTGTGACTCGTGGCCAGTGACGTTAACAAATTGCTTTCTGTAGGTTAAGTAGTTAAAAGTATAATCCGGTATCGTATCAAAAGCTTTGAAAAACTCTAGGAAAACTCTTTCTGTATGTTTGAAATTGTTTGTAGCGTTAGCTACACGTACCTTTTTTATTAAAGTAAGTAGAGCATGGGTTGTATTGTGATATTTTCTATAACCAAAGTGTATATAAATTAGATAAAGTCTTGTGATCTGCAGGAAATTCTCTAAGACTTTCTTTCCTTTCTTTAGAATAGGGTCAACGCTTGCTTCTTTCATCTTGTTGGGTACTTTACCACTATATAAAGGTTAGTTTAGAATATAATGATATGTAAGAGCTAGAGAAATATTTTCATCTTGATATAGCTAAACATGTCTTTTCAAAAGAAGGCCACAAAATAATTTCACAAATTCAGCAGGGTTTGAACTTGGGGGTCGATAAATCTCCCTTATCATGACATTACCTTAGTTTATAGTTTTGACGTCAATAGTACACTCTCAAAAGTCTCTGACATTATGCTATATAATTCTAAGAAATTGCAGTATATAGGCAGGCATTGATGTTGATCTTGTTTCTGTTTATGCTATTAATAGTTTGTCCCCAGCTATTATCTTCATGTTACAATATTGAAAATTTAGTCTGACGACTTGCATGTAGTCAGATGATACTGATGACTTCATCTCTACGACCATGCAAACCAATAAACTAATGATTATACTGCGCAATAAATAAAAATAGTTTCGTTTCTACTTAATTTTGCATTTATTTTTTGTTTTTCATATCCAGGGCCCCCCTTGTAAATCAACTCTTTTTATTACTGAAAGGGCTACCATGTGAAAACAAAGTGGAATAAATGAATAGTTAATCAAATAATCATAACACTACCTCCTATATTTCAATGACACAGCGTGAAATTGAACTGATCCATTGCCGTTCACTCGTTGCAGTATTGAGCATTGCAGCGATATTGAATTATTTTTTTTAATTCAAATCAAATTCAATTTTCAATATCACGTTTAGTATCATTTCAGATACAACTATTACAACAAGTTAAAACAAAACACAATACAACTTTTTCATCCTTCCATTTCACAGCTTCATTCATACCACTGCAGTAGGTCTTCATTTTATATTATTAATAAAAAAATGACAATACCTGCGATAACATTCAGTAAGTACATGACAAGGTCAGGTCCACTATTCAGGGATCTCAAGATACTTGATGTTTCTCAACTGCATAAACTATCTATTTGTAGTTTTATGTATGATTTAATTAATGAGAACTTGTCCCATACGCTGCCACAATATTGTTCATTAATTCAACATGGTTATGGAACAAGGCATATTCTTCCCTGCTCCTCTTTCCTCGTTCTTCGTTGTCCAGTAGCTGTCTGAGTGCATTTCCTCAATTTCTGTTATTTCTGTGTTTTGTGTTGTTATTGTTGTTGTTGTCGTCGTTACGTTTTTTGTGGTCGATTGTATATCTTCCTTTCTGGTCAATTTTCCTGGCATACCTGGGCCTATAGTGTCTGTGCCATAAATGTGATATGTTATATAGTTTATATGTTTGCATTAAAAAATCATAGTATTGCTCATAGTATCAGCATCATATATCAATGAGTAAATGTACAATAGTATATAGAAGAATTTAAAATGAATATGTTTTATTGAT
Source organism: Diadema setosum (assembly GCA_033980235.1). Classification (NCBI taxonomy): domain Eukaryota; kingdom Metazoa; phylum Echinodermata; class Echinoidea; order Diadematoida; family Diadematidae; genus Diadema; species Diadema setosum. The sequence goes on along the minus strand of CM067067.1, from coordinate 23,929,203 downwards.
ATAACAAATTGGTGCTGTTGTTGTTTTGTTTCAGTGTTCCACGTCTTACAAGCTTTGCTTTTTAGTGGAACACTATTTTCCATCGTTATGATTATTTACTTTTTTTTTGCTGCCATGGCAAAGTGCATTGTTTCTTTTTTTATGACATCATTCGTGCACATACTTTATATTGTATTTGAAAAAAAAATGCCTTTATCAGACGAATGTAAGACAATGTCAAAAATTGTACCACTTTGGATCATGTTCCCTTTTTCTTTTCTTTTTTGATGATGGAAGTTAATAAACTATTGAATTGAATAATGAATTAATTTGAATTGAAGATGAGAATATTTATATACGATATACCGACATTTAAAGGGGATGGCTAGTAACTGATCAGTGGGAATCAGTGGGAATGCTGGAGGATGATTGTTCCAATCCTTGTGGGATTCATTTAAGAGTACACTATATATCTATTCTTGTGTGAAAATTATTTGCTTCAGAATGGTCTCATATTCAAGTAATGTGCAGTTTAATGTTTCCAGGTAAGCGTCCCTGGTCAGTGACGGGGCATTAATCCGCACATTACTTGAATATGAAACCGTTCTGAAGCAAATAATTTTCACACAACAGTAGATATATAATGTACTCTTAAATAAATCCCACAAGGATTGGAACAATCATCCCTCAGCATTCCCACTGATTCCCACTGATCGGCTACTAGCCATCCCCTTTAAATGTTCCCTTTTTCTTTTCTTTTTTGATGATTGAAGTTAATAAACTATTGAATTGAATAATGAATTGAATTGAATTGAAGATGAGAATATTTATATACGATATACCGACATTTAAGACGAGTTTTTTGGGAAAAACAGTGCTTATCTTACTAATGTACAACATTTTGGAATGATCTACCAGTCAAAATTAGGGAGAAAACATCAAGGTCAAGTTTTTGTAAAGCTGACGTAGATCTTTTAACAGAAAGTGAACATGCTCATTAAGATATTGTTGACACATGTTTATCCTATAAGTGTAAAAATACTTTCTTGGTTTTTTTTTTAGTAGTAGGCATCCTGTATGACATACTGAGAATACAATTATCAGTTTATTCATAATGTAATAATGCAATCATTTTTCTTTTATTAGCACTAGAATATCTTATTCATAGTTACCTAACAGTAACCGTGGTAACACATTACTGTACTGTTCAAAAGAAACAAGAAAAACACTTTGTAACTGCCTGAAGTTCAGGGGGCCAGACTCGACTAGCATTCATGCTATTTTCTGGTTCCTTATTATCCTTGCATTTTTTCCATGTGACTGCATATTTGGAAGCATGTAGATTATTATGATTTTGCATTAGATAATAAATTCAAATTCAAATTCATTCATTCATTCATTGCATCATGTTTTTTTCGTCATTGTTGTTTTAGTCATGGTTTTGAAATGTTAGTTAGGTGTTGTATTTCCCGGGGGCACTCCGGTATAGTAAAAAATTGTTCAAAACACTATCTATCTTTTTTTTCTTCATTGTGGGTCCCGTTTGATGAGTTCTATTCCAAAGACTGATCACTTTTTCAATGGAAAATCATGTTCCTTCAACTTTGTTTTGTTTTGTTTTGGTTTGAGGATATCTTTTAAGCAGGCTGAATACGACGAATGTCTTTAAAATCAGATACGAGTGTTAATCGGAGTCGCAATCCAAAAAAAAATAAACCTTCCCTATAGGGAAGGTGTATAATACTTTTGCCCTTAATGAGGATATGTGTTCACTATCATTAAATTTTGGAATGACACGTGTCATAATCGTTGCCTTTTATAATCAAGACATTGCCAAAGACTCGCCTTCTAAAGTTTATATAAATCAAACCAATTAGAAATAAGATATAAGTAATACGCATCGATGCAATAGTCTTAAATTATCAAGGATCCCATTATCTTATAGGTCCCAATCATTTAAAGCAAACGTATATAAAGAGCAGCCGAGTCCAAGAGTTGATCAGTTAGCAAAACACTATAACATCGAAAATCGCATATAGTTATTGTACATTGAGCCTTGATTATGCTGTCGAAGCCTTCGTTCAGGTGAGTGGTAAATTGAAGAGCGTTATGTTGACGTCAGTAGAACTGCATGATTTACAATTTGTTTCATCGATGACCTTTGATAACAAAAGAAACACATAATAGGTGATTCCTGAGAGCAGAAAGCCAGTTGCAATATTTCAGAGGTTCGTAACTTTATAGGCAAAGGACTACAGGACCGACGGCTTAAAAAGCAATTAATGGCTTATCTCTTTATTATTGATGCTATGAACAATACACCTTGCTCACTACTTACATTTAATCATATCATCGGTCATAATCTGTACCCATTTTTCAAAGTAGTAAGTTGTGCTTTAGATCCCTCCTAGCCGAAGGTTGCTACATTATCAATGTTTATGAGTAGGCCTACACAATATATTGGCACTGTATTCTGTCAAGACAGTATATTTCTATACAAAATCCATGGTTACAATGTATGCATTTTCAAGCACACATACACACGTGCGCGCGCGCGCACACACACACACACACACACACACACAGATTTTCACACATAAACATGATAAAGGACATGATGTGGAATTCCGCAGGGATCAATACCGTCACATCTCCTGCTCTCATTATTGAATCACAATGCTTTACAAAAAGAAAAAAAAAAAAAAAAACTAAGAGGAGCACTCCGAGAGAGCAGACATCCACCAGGCAGCCACGATTAAAATATCATCGTATCGTAACAGGCAGTATCTTATTTATTCCGAACACAAACATAGTGGTGTAATTGAGACATCTACACAATACATGTTTGGTGATAATCTGGTTATTGGGAGACTAAGCTTATCTTATGTCTTTTATGACCTGTAATCTTTGACCTTTGAACCAATGGCACCGAAATTACGCTGTTTCTTTCTTACTTCATTGTGAACACAGCCTTCAAGTTTGGTGAAAATTCGATCAATATATTAGTTCTTGCCTTCTTGTTTCTAAACTTCATTATAAATACAGTATGAAAGTTTGGTGTAAAATCCGATCATTCACCCTTGAGTTACTAGGAGATTAAGTTTTACGACCTTTATGACCCTATGACCTTTGAACATTGACCTCGTGACCCGAAAATTAATTGTTTCTGTATTGCTGCATTATGAACACAGCCCGATCTTTCGTTCCTTAAAAATAGTAATTAGGAGATTATTAAAGGGATCGTATAGTTTTGGTTGAGGCCTAACTTCAGGTTTCTAACATTTTTGGGCGAGATAATGAGAAACCTCTTATGAAATATGAAGGAGCATGAAATTCCAAGAGAAATTCAACGTTTACTTGATGAAAATTGGTTTTGAAATGGCTGAAATACCCAAAACAGAGCAAAGGTGGGACCCACCTTTTATTCAGACGGCTTTGTTTTGGGATGTCTCGGCCATTCCAAAATCGATTTTCATGAAATAAACATTGAATTCCTCTTAAAATTGTATACTCTGTACTATTTCATAAGTGGTTTCTTGATATCTCACAAAAAGTTAAAAGCCAAATTCTCATCTCCACCAATACTATACTATCCCTTTAAGCTTTTTTTTTTTAATGTTCTTTGTGACCTCTATGACTTTGGAAGTCATAACCTCCAAATTAAGACTTTTCTTTCTCACCTCATAATATAACGTGACGTATCTATCTGTAACAGTTCATGATTCCAATGGTTCATATCACGAAGTTTCGTTTATTCGAAAACGGAAATGAGGTTCGTAACTTAAAAATTTATCGTGTTTATGAGTGCTTAGGAGTGCTTATACTTTCGGATTAACGAACTGTATTTTTCATTTTCGGGTTAACGAACCTGTGAAATAACGGAAATCACCCTATCTATAAAAAAGGACATTGATGATATGAGTTTGCGTCGACCCTGACTTGATAAAGAAACAATTTCTCCATTTTTTATATCTTTAATTCATTTTTAGATTTTTTAAGACTCATTTTTAGACATTTTTAGTATATATCACAAGACAAAGGGTGTTAATGATAGAGTGCTTGCAGTCCTTTTCAGGCATGTTAGATATCCCTGCTAAAAAGAACACAGCGTCCCAGTGTGAAACTAGACAATGTGAACCACAGTGTGAACACAGTGTGTTTCACATTGTAAATACATTGTGAATCATGAATTCACGGTGTAAAGTAGAACATAAATATGTGAACACACGGTGATACACACCACGGTTTGAAATAATCTTCACACTGTTAAATTATTTTGTTTTCACATTGTCCATGAATATTGTTACGGGAGGTTAACTTGGCCTAACGAACCATCATAACCACCAAAATACCCAGACTCTCAAACAAGGTGTTTGGTCGACCTCGGTCATCTTGTCGAACTCTTTATTTACATATTCCTCCGCGGAACAATAAAGTGCCCAGAAATGATAATACAATGCACATGTATCCATAACACTTCCTCCCTAAAAGAGTGCATTTAAAGTTTTAACACAAATGGACTCTATGTACGTTGGCACAATATTTTGGAACAGCATTGTACATTCCTCTTCCAATTTACTCTTATAACTCCATGAGTTTACCATGGTTACATTATTATAAGAACACATAAACAATGTATGCTATGGCTACTATCATCATCACAACCTGTGATAAAACATTTACATGTACGACTTTAGTACCATTCAACATGTTCCAATCTTGCACTCTCGTGAGTTACTGCTGCTTGTGAGTTACAGCATACTAGAATTGCATGTAGTTGTGCAACACTGAATACATGTACTACAATATTAACTTTCTCAACACCTTAACCTTTATGCAATCATGTCATGCATACAAACAATACATGTACCAAAATCAGATGGTTTCCTCATTAGAACATACATTGTACATATAAGTCAATTTTACACTGTCATAATGATTAACCTGTGTACGAAGATCATAAACACGTCATCTCTTCCACAAACAACTGCATATAATCCAACTGATGTAATCACATTACAACCTAAAACGAAACATCATATTCCATGATATGTAACTTACATATACCTATAGACGTTGTGTCAGCATCTGTTGAAACGTTAAAACATCAACAAATGTCATATATCCTACTTATGTTTCTGAAAACTTTCCTGTCAACATACAAAACACAAAGAAGTATGACCTGCCTGACAAAACATCAAATGAACCTGAATGAGATATACTTGATGATAACCTGTATGTACACCTAAACTTAATAAGTGAGTGTATACCTGCCTGTATACATCCTGGTATAACACAGTCAGCTTAAATCTATGCCTGTTGGTATGTTGGATCAACTGTGAAATACTGAACACCTTTGCCAAGGCTATGATTGAGCTATAATAATGAGCAAAAGCTTTGTACATGTATAACTATTTAGTTTCTGTACCTAATACAGTATACATGCTAATTAAATCCAAAAGGCAACATCCACTCAACTTTAATAGGGTATGTGCCACAACAAATTTAACCAATACCTGTACATGTACAAGTATGAAACTTCAAGTACCTGAACTGTACCTACATTACTCGATACACCACATTCTCTATACAAACAGCGACACTACCTGTTTGAAATCAATTTACCAACAACTCACACTCTTGACAACTGTTGATGGCTAGCATAACTTAAAACAGCCTTCATAATGTCTTCTTTTGGAGAGTGACTCAAAGCAAAAATATGGCTTGCTGTGTTTCCTTATTAACACAAACATGTCTGAAGATACTTCCATGTTGTTACATGTATTTACACATTCAAAGTGCCATTCATGCTGTTGGCATCACAATTATAGTGTATGCAAGATACATGCATATACATGATGTACACACACTGTCCTGTGTACTTGCAAACAAAATTACACCTGTTGAAAGTGTTAAAAACATGAAATACATTTGCACAAATGTTGCATCTGGCAACAAGACAAAATACTGAGATGTCTCAATTAAGCACGAGAAAGGGCGTCTGCGACAATGTTTTCCTTTCCGCGAATGTGCTTAATGTCAAGGTTATACTCCTGTAAGATTAAACTCCATCGCATCAGTCTCTGGTTTTTGTTTCTCATTCTGTTGACGAATGTCAGTGGGTTGTGATCAGTCCACACAACAATCGGTTGAGTTGTGCTGCCCACGTAGACATCAAAATGGCTGAGCGACAGAATTAACGCTAGGGTCTCCTTCTCAACGGTAGAATACTTCCGCTGGTGCGCGTTGAACTTCTTTGAGAAGTAGCAGACCGGTCTGTCCACTCCATCGTCATCAGCTTGCATCAGCACGGCGCCTGCTCCGACATCGCTGGTATCGACAGCTAGGCTGAAGCCTTTTGTGAAGTCCGGCGCTGCCAACACAGGACCACTCGACAGGATTGCCTTCACTTGGTCAAACGCAGACTGGCATGCGGCTGACCACTGGAACTTCACGTTCTTCCGCAGGAGATCAGTCAAGGGCGCCACAACATCCGAGAAGTTATGGCAGAAGCGACGGTAGTATCCAGCCATGCCGATGAATCTCATCAGCTCCTTCCTCGTCTTGGGAACGGGGACATCTTGGACTGCTCCTACCACATACATGACTGGCTTCACACTCTCACCTGCACTTCTTTCAACATACTTCTTCAACATGTTGATGTGACACAACCGTTTCTTTTTCTTCCTGTCTGGAGTCTGAATGATGTAATTCACATCACTCAATCTCTCCTCCACGACATAGGGACCAGAGAAGCGAGCACACAGAGGATTACCAGGAATGGGCAGCAGTATCAATACCTTTTCACCGGGACTGAACATCCTTTCCCTGGACCTCTTATCAAACAACTGTTTCATGTTCTTTTGACTGTTTCTCAAATGTCCAGCTGCAAATTCACGTGCACGAGTCAGCCTACCACGGAACGTGGTCACATAGTTCAACAAACCAGGTGACTCATCCTCCCCCAACAGCTTCTCTCTCAAAACCTTCAATGGACCACGAACCTCGTGTCCAAACAATAACTCAAAGGGACTAAATCCTAAGGACTCTTGCACAGACTCTCGCACCGAGAAAAGCAACAACGGCAAGCCTTCATCCCAGTCCTTCTCGACCTCAAAGCAGTATGTTCTCATCATGTTCTTCAGCGTCTGATGAAAACGTTCCAGAGCGCCTTGACTCTGTGGATGATAGGCACTCGAGGTAACACATTTGATACCCAACTCACGCATCACTTGTTGAAATATCTTTGAAGTGAAGTTGGAACCCTGGTCTGATTGCACCACCTTTGGCAAGCCAACCGTTGTAAAGAACTTCACTAACGCCTTGCTAACGTTCTGTGCAGTGATACGCCGAAGTGGCACAGCTTCTGGAAATCTCGTAGAAGCGCACATCATAGTGAGCAAGTACTCATGTCCAGCCTTTGTCTTTGGCAAAGGACCAACACAGTCTATGATAACTGTGCTAAACGGCTCATCAAATGCTGGTATGGGCTTCAGGGGAGCAGGAGGAATATTCTGATTAGGTTTTCCCACCACTTGACAAACATGGCAAGTCCTACAGAAATCTGAAACATCCCGTCTCAAGCCAGGCCAAAAGAAATGTTTCAAAATCTTGTCAACCGTCTTATTGACTCCAAGATGACCACCAAGAGCTGACTCATGCGACACACTCAAGATATGTTTACGAAATACTCTTGGAATGACAATTTGGTGAACTTCTCGCCATTCTTCATCACTAGAAGAGTCAACTGGCATCCACTTCCTCATCAACACATCTCCTTTCTTATAGTAGCAAGTCCTTTCACTCAGTGCTTCTTCTTCAGCAAGAGCACTATCACACAATGCTACCAACTGTGGATCATTCTTCTGCGCGTCAATCAAAGAGCTCTTGTTCAACCCAATCTCATTTTCATCTACAGGCTGAGACTCATCCCCTATCTGATGTGATTTTGATGCTGCAGTTTTGCTTATTTCTACGTCATCCAACCGACAGACGAAACTCCCTTCTAGACTGATATCCTCTGGACTAGCCTTCATTTCAGACTCCTCTGATTTGCTACACATGGAACGTGTGACTACACAAGCTGGGAAAACTTCAGGGAATTCCTGAACCAATGCAGCTGTCTCATTTCCTTCTTTATCCAAAGGGACTGCACTGACCACTGGGATAGTTACTTTGTCTCCTGCAAGATCATTGCCTAATATCAATGCTACACCACCCATAGGAAGTGACTTCCTAACACCAAGGCTCACCCTTCCTGAAACTAGGCCTGACTGCAAATCGACTGTGTGAAGAGGGGCCTCAACGTAACCTCCTTCTACTCCTTGTAACAGTACACTTGTGCCTGTGGACGACGTTTTCCCAAAAGGTAAAACACTGTCAAGAATCAATGACTGGGATGCACCAGTATCTCGCAGGATGGTAACCTTTCTAGCTTCATCACACCCTACCAATGACACATAGCCTACAGAAGTGAATGGTTCATACTGAGACTTAATCTTGTCTTGATCAGCCGACTTAATCACACTCTGAACTTGTTCACACCAATCACCTGTCGATTCAACTGAACGACTCACCAATCCATTTGGATGAGACTTCTTTTCTTTGTCTTTTTCCCGTTTTTTCTTGTTCAGAACGGGACAAGTAGACTTCACATGCCCTGGTTGCCTACAATGGAAACACACAATAGGCTTCTCAGTGTTCCTACCTTTCTTGTCAGTCTCATTTCCTACCACTAGACCAGCTTTCACCTCTGTCTTACTGCTAGAATTTGTCTTGCCAGCACTTAGACGATTAGGAGCTGCATATTTGCTTCCTTCATACCTATTTCCATGACTACGGGACAGAGTATACTCGTCAGCCATTGTACTAGCTACCGACAAAGTTTTCACCTTTTGTTCCTCAATGTGTGTACGCACCTCTTGAGGTAGTGAACGCTTAAACTCCTCTAGTAGCACAAGTTCCCGCAAATCTTCAACAGTAGCCACGCCTACTGATTGCAGCCAACGAGTGAAGGCAATTTCCTTCACTTTTGCAAATTCTCTGAATGACTGTGAATCTAGTTTTCTACTACAGTGTATTCCTGAATTTTTGTCTGTACGCTTCAGGAACCAAGGCGTACGCGTTCATGATTTCCTTTTTTACTGTTGCATAATCCTGAGCTTCTTCGCGCGAAAGTGAAGCATAAGCATCACATGCCTTTCCCTTTAACTTAGTCTGCAGAAGATGAGGCCATTTTTCTTTCGGCCATTCCATGCTATCCGCCACTTGTTCGAAGTGCAGGAAATATCTATCCACATCTCCTTCATCGAACTCAGGGACCATTCTGACATTTTTGGCGATATCAAAATGCCCACCACTGACGCTTACACCATACTCTCTCTCACCGACTTGACGAGCCCTTTCTAGAGAAACCCTCTCTCTCTCTAACTCAATTCTTGCTTTCTCAAGTTCAAGCTCTTTCAGACGTACTTCTACACTCCCTTGCACATCACCAGGGGGACTACCTGATATGCTACGCAATGCCTGGAGGGGAAATACTTCTTCATCTACAAGAAATTTGATTGTGTGCTGTGTAATCTCTGACTTTTTCATTGTACTCTTCACAGCAGGAACCTTGTAGTTTTCTGCAACACACAACAAATCAACCTTTTTCAAGGTTAGCAACTCCTCAACTGTGGGTGAATCCACAAACTTCTCAATGGAAAACTCTTGATTTTTCTCCATTCTGCACCAGTAATGTACAATTAGTAGTGCTACAAGAAAACCTGACTATCACCAGCCAGCCAGCTGAAAAAAAAACCTTTTTCAACTGAAGAAAACCAGTCGCACTATAAACAATAACCCGTATGCTATACCACACACGACCCGACTGGGAATAACCCGTAGGCTACACCACATACGAATCGACTTGAAATAACCCGTGTGCTCAACCACACACGAACAACAATGGCATTACCTGTGTGCTAAACCACACACAAACCACCGTGGAATAACCCGTGTGCTATACCACACACGAACAACCGTGAAATCACCTGTATGCTAAACCACATACAAACCACCGTGGAATAACCCGTGTGCTAAACCACACACGAACCACCGTGAAATCACCTGTATGCTAAACCACATACAGCTGTACAAACCGCCGTGGAATAACCCGTATGCTGAACCACACACGAACCACCACGTACGGGACCAACGACCAACGTTTGACCAACGTTTCCACGGAAACACTACACACGCACAGCGTATAACTGGACTAAACCATCCTCAACACTACACGTGCCAAATTAACCCTTTCGATCCCGAAAGAAATACGAACGTGTGCTTCCCTCACGCAGACACAGAAAGACGACCGATTTACATCAAAATGTATAACATATCACTCCGCGTCCATCTGCATGCACACACACACTACGCCATAAACGCATCATGCTTTCTCAAATCGTAACACCTGCACATACAGTAAACTGTAACAATCACGATGCAAACTACATACAGTACTGTACGTAGCTGCGCGACGCGACGTAAACTGTATCGCGATCGCCCATGTCCACGACATAGCATAGAGTGCTACACACGCTACTCACCGAAATTCATCGGCCAAGCGAGAACGAAAAAACACTCCTGAGATCATATCAAACCCGACCAGGGCCCCGTTGCTAGAAACTTTGCGTTTAAACGCAACTTGCAACTGATTGTCACTGGCCAATCAAAATCATTGTTGCATGCATGTCTTCTTAATAGGGCAGACCCTGAGCCAATCAAAATGGTTGTTTCAAAATTAGCAATTATTTGCAATTGATTGCAACTTTCTTGCAACGGGGCCCAAATCACCTAAGTCCGCAGAAACCCTGCCGAACTCCCGGACGTGCCCCCAATTTGTTACGGGAGGTTAACTTGGCCTAACGAACCATCATAACCACCAAAATACCCAGACTCTCAAACAAGGTGTTTGGTCGATCTCGGTCATCTTGTCGAACTCTTTATTTACATATTCCTCCGCGGAACAATAAAGTGCCCAGAAATGATAATACAATGCACATGTATCCATAACAATATGCATGTGAACACGTGTACACACAATTTGGGACATTGTTATGTTTTTTTCAGCATGGATCTCTCTTCTACATAGATGGTGTCAATATGCAGAATGAGCTTGGTATTGCTCGAATCGTTCTCCGCTGGTTCTAAAATAACTAGTAATATGGATACCATTGAATCTTTGATTCATACTACCATTGATTTTAACTTTTGCATTCATCATTACAAAACTGAATCAATTATACAAGGGGGGTCAAATAGAGTTGTAAAAATCACACTAGTGCAGACGCACATTATGATTATCTGACGCATGAAGTTGCATAAAATGTTGGTATTGCGTCCCAGTTTCAACATATTTCAAAATATTTATATTAGTTATTGCATATCATCATCTATTTTTATTCTTCAAACGGACTCATCAATATGGAAACAGGATATTATCTCTGATGTCATTACCTGCGATGACGGAGATGATAAGAAATTGAACTGCTATCCATCAATAATTCAGTCCATCAGTCAATTACCAATAAATTTAGCATTCGCTGGGGTGTAAATCAAACCTACACAGATGATAATAATGTAATGGGATTTCGCTTAGAGTAGTAGGCTGCCTTACTTTCTTTTCAACTGATTTTTTTTTCCGACACGTGGAAATTTAGTTCACGAGCATTAAGAATCAGATCTTACTTCTCGCATGCTCTTCCTATATAGGTATAATGCCAGCGGAGGGTTTTCTATGATTCCAGTAATTTGCTTGTTAAATGTCTCAAATAATCAAGTGTATATAGGTTTTGGCTCGCTAAACGAACATGTACACTGTGTTTTGACGTGCTTACCACGCGAGAAAATATTATATAGCCATATTATTAATGACCTTCCTCACATTTGTGAGGATAACTTGCAAATAAAATCAACAGACTTGAAAGAGACGTTTAATACTCAACCATTATATTCAACGCTTGCTGCACAAATTTGCAAATTCTATTCGAACCTGTTTTTCATATTTATTCATATTTGTAGGGAATCTATATACGCCACCTCTGTCGTTGTTTTCGATGATATTCTGTGTGAATGTGTATGCGTGTTGTGTGTTTGTTTGTGTGTGTGTGTGTGTGTGTGCGTGTTTGACAGGAATGAATCTCCGGAAATGTTCCAACGCACTGACATAATTGTCTCGACGCGCTCTTCTCTAAGCTTACGTGTGATTGGGCGCCAATCTGCAATCGCGTAGTGTATGAACAGGCAAATTGGGGGATTTGAGGGACACCAAACTGATGTTGGCCAAAGAATCAGAGCTGCCACTCTTGCTCCGATAAATTGGCAATAGCTTCGGAAGTCCGATGAAAGTTGTAAATTGTACGAGTGATAAATGATCGCCGTAATTTCGTTTGAAAGTGTTAAGGAGGAGGGGAATAGTCAATACTCATCTTCGGTGTAATGGCAGGAGTGCGTCGGCAGTCACGCCGATAAATCAGCCTTCCTATTTCGCGATAAGCGACGAGATCCTCCTTAAATCAGGCCTCGCCAACGCGCCATTAAAACACTTACCAGTGGTCGCGCATGCTCAGAACAAGCTTCCTGTATTTGGAGTTATATATATATATATATATATATATATATATATATATATATATACACATATATTTGCTTCGTTTCTTGTACTTGATTTGCAGCTATACAGCACGGACCTCCATCTCTCACCCATATTTGCCCTGCTTGTTCCCTTTCTTGCTATTATTATTATTATTATTACTACTATTACTATTATTATTATTATTATCATTATTACTATCCTTCTTACAGTAATTATGCATTGGTATATGCAGGTATATTTCTATGTTTTATGCATTTTCATTTTGACTTTGAAGAGTGGGCAGTTGCAGAGTGTCCTCGCATGGAAAACGTAACCACCGTGATTGAATTAAGTCCTTCCGTCATCGATGCGTAACTGGAATGGGGGGGGGGGGAGGATGTATCGAGGTGTGTTGTTTGTCTGAGTACTTCAACACCCCCTGATCTCTCCTCCACTCCTTTAACCCTTTTATTTTTCTCGAGGTATAAGTTAGATCAGTAACTTCTTCTGCGTCTTATATCTCTGACCTATCGGGCCTACACACGATTTCAATAAAATTTACATGCAACAACATTTACTATTTCGTGAGAGCATCATCACTCAAATACTCCAGATGGAACATGAAAGTTCGGTATGCACATGGAAAAAGAAGAAAAAAAGTAAGGAATCACCTAAATCATCAAGCCTGAATGACGTCATCAATACCTAAGTCCATTTTTAATTGTGCAATTCATTGTTGGGTAGATTGCCAATTGATGGTGTTTGTGTTGTTTTTTATTGAGCTTATCCAATTGCTGTCCGCTCATAAAAGCTTAATGTTTGATTTGATTTGATTTATTTCTGCTTAATTCCGTTACATCAGATATGATTGTGTACAAGTCATTTAAGACAAACAGTATATTGACACAAAGTTTTTAGTACAAAAAAAAAAAAAATCATGTATACAAACAGCTTACGGAACTTAAACAGAAGGGTCTCCAAAATAAGCCGAGGCTTGACCCTATATTTATACTTAGCTACTCTGGATAGAATAAGGGATAGAAAGAGAGGGAAGGGTAGGGGGAAAATGGAAAATAATCATAGAGTGTATGTGCACCACTCCAACTACTTTACAATAATAGTAATGATGATAAATAAGTCTGCTATTAATGTTTCAGGGGCCTTTGCCGTAGTAATGACCGAGTATGCACTATGAAAAATAGTAATAAATGAATACAAAGCATTCTACATGTGGTTATATGACATGAAATAATATACAAATAGTGAATGGTTACGAGTGCAATGGTACGAGATTTCGCACGAGGTGAAAAATAGAGGCGCTCTATTCAACGAGGCGAAGCCGAGTTGAATAGTGCGCCTCATCTTTCACCGAGTGCGAAATCTCGTTCCATTGCACGAGTAAAGACCATACACTATTTGATTTATACAACGTCCAAGTAGATCTTTTTGGTCTAAGTAGGCCTAGAAGTCTATATATGTATGAAAAATATAGCTAGACTTACATGTGGATCCACTGCGATTCTCTTTCTGGCTTGTGCAATCAGTGTAGATACAGGTCACAGCTATACTAGCGCTCATACACGTACACTAGCACTACGCAGGCCTATGTACGCGCATGCATGTACCGCACACGTACCTGCGCTAGCTGCATGCGATCCTCAATATGCAACACACAGTACACGCAGTACCGAGCAATTTCTCGAACCGTGGAATAGAACGAAAAAATCGAACCAAGTTGCACGCAAAAATAGAACCAAAATTGCACGGCGCGTTGAATGGAGTACTTATTTAATATTACGTCACCAACAATCCTCCAATCAAATTACAAGGATCTACTTGGACGTTGTATAACAAGATATATCGTGGTTAAATGTGCACAGTAATGTTAAGGCACATGGTGTACACATACATACATGTACATGCTCATATACATAATATACATATGTGCACATATTATGTGCAAATAATGTTGCAATACGATATATATGGCAGGATCAAAGCATTATACAGGGTAAACGATACACGAGTTGGTAAAAAATACTGAAGCTTAGTTGACAAGCCAACGTTTCGGGATATAGGCAAAATAATGTGTTTTACATGATCATCTCATTTTAGGTTTTCATTGACAATGTGTATACACACCGAGAAATTTATTAAGTGTTTTCTTTTCGAGAGATATACCATCAATATACAATTCATATTCTGGTAAATCAGTTTTTTTACATTAAAAATGAATACAATTAGTTTTGCTTATATTAAGTGCCAGTATATTACTTTTAAACCATGTAGATAATTTCGGTAATTCATTGTTCAAAGTAGTAACTAGGTGGTTTGGGTCAGTATGTGAGTAAAACACATTTGTATCATCAGCAAATAATAATACACTGTAACATGGACGATACGTTTGAAATATCATTAATGTAGATTAGAAACAAAAACGGACCTAAAATTGAACCCTGAGGGACTCCACATGTTACAGGTAATATTGGAGGCATGGGCGTAAATCCCGGGGGGAAGGGGGGGGGGATATATCCCCCCTGAAATGGAGGAAGGGGGGAATGGCCTGTACAATCATCCCCCCTGAATTTTTAGGAAAAAAAATGGAGGAAGCAGAAATGTGATATGTATCAATTTTGGCATATTGCATGACGTTTGTACGCCGGCCTTCAGACAGGTAACAGAGCTGAACAATATAATATGCTATCTTGTAGGAAAATGTATACACAATTTTCTCAGGCGCTTGCTCGCTTCGCTCGCTCGCGAAGAAAGTAACATCGACATCCACTGCGAGGTATGGCTCAGACGTTGACAACGTCAAATAGTATAGGCCTACATGTAAACATCCTATGACGCGAGTAACTGGGGACCATCTGCAAAATATGTACGAAAACAAACAAACAAACAATAACAAAAAATATATCGCCATAATTGAACCCCTTCCATTTCCTGAATCATTATTGAGAAACGACAGTGACTGATGACTCAGTCAGGATACATCTATGGGCATACCCACCCTATACGGATGTGTTTAGGCAGACAAATCATTTATCCCCCAAGCAATTCCCGAGATGAGGACAAATCTCGAACTTTCTTAATGGAAAATATTGTCCAAATATCGCCAGAATTAGGCACCAGATCGTTGTATTGCAATCATAAACATGCAAATTCTCTGCTATACAGGATCCCTTTCGATAAACTTTGTACACTTTTGATATTGACGTATATTTCCCTAATTTATCAAAGAGTGTGGAGCTGATCTTTCACTTAACAAAAGCACCCTCATATTATGAAGAGGAGTCGATGGGGGGGGGGGGGTGTGGTTCCCCCATAAAAGTGGGACAAACAAAAGCGAAAAATGTAGCTACAAACCGCAGTTTTTGGAGTGTAAAATGTCAAAATTTTAAAGCTCGCTCGCTCCGCTCGCTCGCATTTAACCGCTATGCCATTCTCCTGATGTTGCTGCCAGTGACTGACAGCAGTTGCGCCCGGTGCGCCCCCCTTAATTGCCAAAGCGAAAAATATAGCTACAAACGGCAGTTTTGGGACTGTAAAATGTCAAAATTTTGAAGCTCTCTCGCTTCGCTCGCTCGCATTACTAATCACTATTCCATTCTCCTTGTGTTGCTGCCAGTAATTGCCAGCAGTTTTCGCCCGGTGCGCCCCCCTTAATTTCCAAAGCGAAAAATATAACTACAAGCGGCTGTTTTGGGACTGCAAAATGTCAAAATTTTGAAGCTCGATCTCTTCGCTCGCTCGCATTTAACCATTATGCCATCCTCCTGATGCTGCTGCCAGTAATTGCCAGTAGTTTTCGCCCGGTGCGCCCCCTTAATTTCCAAAGCGAAAAAATACAGCCACAAACGACAGTTTTTTAGACTGTAAAATGTCAAAATTTTCAAGCTTACTCGCTTCGCTCCCTCGCATTTAATCATTATGCCATTCTCATGATGTTGCTGCCAGTAATTGCCAGCAGTTTACGCCCGGTGCGCCCCCCTTAATTTCCAAAGCAAAAAAATACAGCCACAAAGGACAGTTTTTTAGACTGTAAAATATCAAAATCTTCAAGCTCACTCGCTTCGCTCGCTCGCATTTAATCGTTATGCCATTTTCCTGATGTTGCTGCCAGTAATTGCCAGGAGTTGCGCCCGGTGTGCCCCCCCCCCCTTAATTTCCAAAGCGAAAAAATACAGCCACAAACGGCAGTCTTTGGACTGTAAGTTATAAATGTCAAAAATTTTCAAGCTCGCTCGCTCCGCTCGCTCGCATTTAACCACTATGTCATTCTCCTGATGTTGCTGCCAGTGATTGACTGCAGTTGCGCCCGGTGCGGCCCCCCTTAATTTCCAAAGCGAAAAATATAGCTACAAACGGCAGTTTTTAGACTGTAAAATGTCAAAAATTTCAAGCTCGCTCGCTCCGCTCGCTCGCATTTAATTGCTATGCCATTCTCCTGATGTTGCTGCCAGTGATTGACAGCAGTTGCGCCCGGTGCGGCCCTCCTTAGTTTCCAAAGCGAAAAATATAGCTACAAACGGCAGTTTTGGGACTGTAAAATGTCTAAATTATTAATGCAAAAACATTTCATCGTGGGAGGGGGAAACCTCCCTACCATACCCTCCCCCCCCCCCTCGCTTGCTTCGCTCCCTCCGTGGCACATAACCGCTCCTCCTAAGATCAAATCCTGTCTACGCCGGTGATAGGCCCCATTATTTAGTAGGCCTTCACTGTGATGTCGCACAGGCGGAGCAAGAGCTGAAATACCACGATTTAGTCATGCAATAATATATTGTGAATATTTCATTTTCTTATTGTTTTTTAAAGAAAAGAAAACAAAATTTCACCAAAAGTGTGCACCAGATCGCTGAATTTCAGGTCTGAAAATGCAAAATCTTCCTCGTGTGGGAGAGGGATACACACCCTCCCCCCGTTCGGTCGTTCCGCTCCCTCTCACAGATATTTCAAAAGGAAAAAGAAAAATTTTTTCATACTTTTAAGGTCTCATTTTCCGCCGAAAGTCATTTGACAAGCAAAAAAAAAAAAAAAAAAAAAGCAACAAGAACAAAACGTCTTCATATTTTTTGCTGCCACTTTCCTCCCACTATAACTTATTCCATGCAAAAGAGTGGGACATCCGATCCCTATAAAGTGTGTGTGTGTGTGGGGGGGGGGGGGGGGTTCACCAAGCTTCCCCCCCCCCCCCCCCCCCCAAGGCTGCGCCGGTCCGGTTATGGGCTTGTAATCGTGGTGATGGTGACCATCCCCCCCCCCCCCCCCCACTCCTCAGTACGGATTTACGCCGTTGATTGGAGGATACTGAATCAAAGGAAACAAATTGTTTTCTACATAGCAAATACTTTTCAAACCATGTAAGTGCAGAACCCCGAACCCCGTAATGCCGTTGCTTATATGATAGTATTGTGGTCAAGAGTATCGAATGCCTTGCTCAGATCCATAAATATAACAATAACATGTTTACGATCTGACAAGGCATTCGATACTCTATCGAATAACTTCAACTTTCAACTTCAACTTTCATTTGATCACGCGCTAACTGCATTAGCGCGTGATCAGTATAGAATGATTAGTTTGGAAACCGAATTGATCAATATAGTGACATTGCTGTCCCCGTTGTGTTGCCATGATTCATTGCATTCGCAGACTGGCTGTGTTCAGAATTTCGGAAAAGCTTTAGCAGCAGGAACAACAACAACAACAACAACAATAACAACAACGAAAAGCAATGATAACAACAGCGACGACAACAACAAAATATTACAAAATATTACAAAGCCTATACTTTAAAACGGCTATATCCTACTCCATGGTACTGCTTGATTACCTTGTTGATTTTCTCCCATGAAGTTGTTTTAAAGAAGTTGACCTGAGGAACGCGTGTCCAATTCTAAAAAAAGCAAAGCAAAGCAAAAAAAAAAAAATGCTTGTATGTGCTACACTTTGGCCTTAAAAACAAATTCGTCACCAGTTTCGCGGATTAATGTTTAAATGTTTTCTTTCTCTATTTGTGGAAAATAACCATTGAAATATAAGCAAAAGCACCTAATTATATTTTTTTTTCAGATTTTGTGGACATTGCTGTTTGAATTGAGAAGCATGAACAGTACCGAAATCATCCTCCCTAAGACTCAAACGGAACAAAACAAGAACAACAAGAACAATAATAACTCCACAACAACAACAACAACAACCCAAATTGCAATAAATTTTCATATAGAAAATTCTATTCTATGTTCATAGAAAAACAAATGCGCATCACCATTATCACTATAATATTTGCATAGTGTTATCAATTGGTATCTACATTTGCAAGTGTGGAAGATTTACCCCCCTTTTTTCTTCTTCTTAAAAGTTATGTGTTATGTCATCACATAATCGTCATACTGCACATTTTCATTGACTTATATTGTTATTGTACCCATGCAACATACAAATATTATAAAGAGGTAATGAAATGTAATTAGACCCTGGAAATTATGCGTTTGCTATCCATGACCTGCAAAACTGTTACCTCAGTATCGATAATTATCAAAGGAACTTGACCATGAAGAAAAATATTTCAAATCAAAATAGAGACGGAAGGGAGAATTAAGTAGTTGCAAAAAAAAAAAAGAAGCAGAAAGTCGCCAAAAAGTAATATTAATTTAACACATAATATCAGTATTACATTCTGATTGAAAGAAAATTTGGATCATTGTAAGTATAAGTGGGGAAAACATTGCAAACGTTCCGCGATTCCTCCAGAATAAAACATGTCAAGCTTTTCATTTATCCAGGCAAGCCATAAAATTCCAGTCCATTACTCTGGATTACAAACGTGAATTTCTACTGCACCCAAGAGATTCAAATGCAAACGATTAAAAAAAAAAACACCACACACAACAAAGAGGAATCACAGAGGCGGGTCCCGACGCTGCATTGTGACATCACACAAGGAAGCCGAAAGGAAATATCCCTCGCTATTTGTAGATTACACTCAAATTTCCGAGTGAGTACATACATGAACGATATTTTTTCTTATTGTGCGTTGTTCGTTGATTATTTTGATGTTTCTGACGTTTTCTTACTCTCTGTTTTTTTTTCAGTGGCCGACATGTCATGTTCTCTTTCGCACACCCTCTCTTTCTCTCACGCGCTCTCTCCCTCTCTCTTCCTCCCCTCCCTTTGCTGGTTCCCTGGTGAGTCTTGATTGTCCTTTTTGCTTTATCGGTCGTAAATTTAGGCCATTACATTCAGCCGATATTTTTGATTTCCCAGTTGGGAAACAGGCACCTACGGAGCCCAGAAAAAGAAACGGATTGAAATTGGACGTGAAGATTTAAACACGGTGGCCGACTACCCAACTAAACCAAGAGGGGGAGCGTCAGAACAAACTAACTGCTTTGTTATACGTGATTTCCCCCTGACCCAGATCGTCTGGCAAACCAGGTTGCTGGTCCTCAGATACTGTTTGGAAATTTCTTCTCCAAAGATTAGAGACTCCAAACATTAAAGGGCTTTTGCTATGATAGTAGCAAAGAAGGAACGCTGAATTCAACATAGCATAATTGATCAAAGTCATTGCCTTTGTAAACAGTCGTTTCATATAGAAGACTCTATAAATTACTGCCAAAAAAAAAAAAATACCACGTAGTGACATTAGTGGGATAATCAAATGAAGCGAACCATTTTTTTTCTTTGGGGGGGGGGGTGGGGGGGGGGGGGCGCTGATCTATTAGACCCCATGATAATAAACAATGATTACCCTGTAAGACCAAGCATATATAAGATTATGCAGACATCCCCCTAGAAGCACATTCACGGTCACAGCTTAAGTGTTTCTGGGGCTTCGAGGAATAGACGCCTTTTGACTTGCACAAATATTTGTTTTATCCCCCTCTCAACTGTCCTTAGCCCATGAGACATTTGCAAAGATTAGATATCAGAACAAGTTTCGTCTTTCCCTCCCCAGGTACATTCTCCAGAAAGATAAGTTCACTCTGGATAACTTTGTTTGTATATATGTTGAATAATACGGATGTTATAATGAAATGCGAATCAATAATGCCGATGAATGCAATTCTGATCAAAATATTGTGTACAATTTGAAGACCCTGCCGGATGAGAAAAAGAAAAAAGGATGGTATAATACCCGACATAGTGACCTTTTTCATGTAGTTCACTGTTCTCATTTTCATATATTTTCCTAATATTCTGCAGCTGGATATGATTTCTTCTGTTCTTTTTCTTACATATATATAAACTGAAGTGACGTGTTATCTTCTCATCCTCCCAAGATTAAACTTAGTGAAGATAAATACCCATCGGTACATTTGTGATTTGAGTCCTATTTTCTAAAACCAGTCTCCCCACACTAGACATGCTAGAGGAAGAAAACAAACTAAACAGTAACTGTAGCCTAATATAGGGTGTCATTATCTTTATCCGTCCTCAAAAAGGAATCCACTTAAAAGATATATGCCATATTAAAATGTTGCTATTTCTGAATTTTTGATTACATATCACCATGGCAGAGTTTAACATTAGATTTGGGATTTTTGCCCTTTTTTCATTTGCTGTTATTTAAATCACTTTCTTCTTCCCTTGCAATTTTGGTGGACTTAATTTGTTTGTTAAAGGCTATACATTGGTCATTGTGATGTTATTGCTGTACATCACTATATCAGTTTCGGTCCTCTGCTACGCAACGAAACGGTAGTCGTATCCAGTACGTCACTTCACTGACGCATCAATAATACGTCATTGATTAGACTCCAAATCCAGGTTCCGAAAGAATCACATTATTCATTGCTACAATAGTATTCATAAGAGCGTTTCCCTATAAAAGCCAATACTGTGGAAGCAATCACTTGTTTTGTTTCGTCTTTTATTCGTCGTGCACGGCTCACGGAAATGAAGTGACTACGTCACAATGCACTTTGTGACGACATACGGGAGGACAGGAATTCTCTGCTCAAAGAGAAATACAAGTTCTGTTCGTTATCCATATTTTTGAGATAGTGATTAATCTGATGATGATGCCTTATGCATGCATTTTAGATGTTTTATGCATTTCTGTATAATGTTATCTGGAGTGGAATAATTACGCTCACACACACACACACACACACACACACACACACACATACATACACAAACCACGAAACGAAATGAAATCGTTCCCCGTCTTTGTACGTACACTGGAGATTTGTAGGCTCAATTAGAAATTGCTCGTTCCATAGTGATATTCGGGAGAAAAAAGAATTGGGTTAATCTAATTTCTTTTGTTGTATGTTTCCAGTTATTCCACGAGTAACCAATATAATCACTACAAGATGAACACAAACAGAAGGGGAAGGGAAAAAGATGCATATGTTTCTCAATTCTCAATACTCACAGCTACCACACCATTTACACTACTGATCTGCTCGGGGTACACTAAGCAAACAAACATAATCGTATCATTTGAACGGGAAAGTGAAATAAGAGTGCATCCTATGTTTAACAAATCCTTAGGAAGAAAAATATTTTCAGTTACAAATGAAATTGTTTACTGATTTGTTACTTTCTTATCATTGAACGCATTTGATTGTTCGAAAATGGGATACCTATGAATATGAAATTGCCAAACACTACTAAAACAATAAATGTTTATTCATGACATTTCTTCATGTTTGTAAGTGAAGGATGTTGAATAAAGATAAGAAACTTCATATGGACGTGGTGATTGTTCATGCATCACGAATTATTCGAATACATTATCTTTAGGTACTTTGCCGCAGCAAGTCTATCTACACTGCCTAGCCTAAAGAAAAGTACGAACAGATACCAAAATGTGATAGGATGCTTGAGTTTACAATTTAAATAATATGATTAAAATACCATAATTATGATTATTGATAATTTTTTTTGCAAGGATAATTTTGTTCACTCTATAATCGATGCACATTAAAAGAGTATAGACATTTTTACTACAAAAAAAAACACAAAAAACCCACCAACAAACAAACAAACAAACCATCGTCTGTTTTTTTTTTCTTTCTATAAATAGCACCTCATTACCCGTGCATGCGCAGCACACAGTACACTGGCGCTATTTGATGATTATGTTTTTCTTCTCTTACTTTAACCTACCTTCGAAGAACGGATGTCAGGAATGCCCGACCTCTTCGCTCTAATCTCGTAAATCTTTAAAGAAAGAATACAAATGCCAAGTAAACCGTAATTAGTTAAACATCCCCCCCCCCACACACACACACACGCACACACATTGTCATATTCTTTGCACATAATATATTTTAAGTGTGCAGCGAGGAAACCATAGAACAACTGACAATTCAATGTAAGTTATTAACGTTGGTTCTCCAACTCTCGTATCCCGCTCCTCCCCCCCCCCCCCCCCACCCTCCTCCGATGATGCCGGTAGTCCCTGTGTATAGAAGAACCGTCAGCAGAGGAGTCGAAAGTAATCCCACGTACGATGACTTCCTTCCTGGTCGCTCGCCGATCGATGACGACGGACTGGTTGTGATTCGACGGTTTCACAACACACCTCGGTGTTGCATCGACCGTTTTGGTAGGGTTAAGTGTCCGTGCGAAAGGAATCGAATGCTGATGAGATCAAGCCATCTTAAATACTTCGAAGAAAACCCGGGCAGAAGACGTGTCGCGATGGTAAGGCAGGAAAATGCATCTCTGTCCGACAATGCAATAATATTGACCTGTCGTCTGCTTGTAAGGTGTGTGTGTGTGCGTGTGTATGTGAGCGAATGTACAGATGTACGTATAGGTATGACAGACAGATGGAAAGTGAAAAGAAGAATGAATATATATATATATATATATATATATATATATATATATATATGTATATATACATATATTTATAATTATATATATATATATATATATATATATATATATATATATATATATATATATATAAGGGAGAGAGAGAGTGCAAAAATGTGTTTCTTTGTTGCTTGCGTATGTGTGTGTGTATGTGTTTAAGTCTGATCACACGCAAATTCTCTCCTGAACATATCCCCTCTTATTTGATCCTCCAAATTAACAACCTACTTTTTGCTGAATTTCACACTGAGTAATCGCAATCCTCTGTGCTTCATTCTGGAAGCCTTTAATCCTGATAGTCTGAAATGTAATGATGTTCCGATCTACCCTAGATCGCCGTCGCATGCGACGCCCCAGGCCCGTCTATAATAGTAGGTCTGTTTACAAATTGAGAAAAAACTCAAAACCTTCTGTAAATGCTTGTCTGATGAATGCCATCGTGTATTAAAAGATTAAATAAGCTTTTCGTTTCTCAACAATTCATACGAAGAGGTATAGACGGTTATATATGCTGTCTTTATGTTCTGAGAATCGTTTGTGCTCAATATATGCTATCGGTCCAAGAACGCGTTTTGATTGAATTTGAACCCGTTCAGTGTAGAAGGGACATCCCCGTGCAGAAATCCGCGAATAATTGGCAGAGATGTAGCTGTCGTTTGCGCATGCGCACTGTGCTTGCAGTAATTTCCATGGAATGCAATCATTATATAATATGGACTGGCATTGAGGGAGATACGACAATTATTGCCCGAACTAAAAATTGTATTGCCCGAGTCGAAGACGAGGACAATACAATTGTAGAGAGGGCAATCAATGTCGTATCTCCCGAAAGTAGACAGTCCATATCATTATTACTACCCATTTTAGGCATCTTGAGCAGTAACCTAAATAATTACAATGTAAACTTCCCAATTTACGATAACAAATATTCACTCGGCGACAGGTCGAGTACCCTACACACAGTGCAGCGATCGTCCTCCAATTTTATGTGTTAACGTATGGGAATTTGCCCTTCGCGCGAAACTTCAGTCTCCTCGAGAAACTCTCACAGCAAATTTTCATCACCGGGAGCTCAAGTGCCCGGATGCTAGCTTTTGTTCATATTTTTCTCTTGGTGGTTGACCGGGGTGTTTACATGTAAAGATAATGGCGAAACCCGGAAGAAGAAAAACACCCACTAATAATTATATTGCCCGCTGGAAACTGGTGGTTTCCCGACCGATCAAAATACCAACTACAACTGCCCAGTAAAACTACCTGACATAGGTAATGCTAATAGAGATATCCAAAACATTTGTAATCATCTTACAATATTTGTGCTGAATACATACGTTTGGCGCACCGTCTAGTATCTATACACTTAATTTCAATTGCATACTAACTAAGAAGTCGATTGACTTCATCTCCCTGTATTGCTTACGTCACTATGCTTAGTTAGACTGACACGGACAGTTAACTATTTTTCAAGTTACCAAAATTACGCGGGTTTACATAGCCGTGTCTTTTCCTAATTTTCCACATTTGTCTTTATTGGTGTTGATAACGCTGAAAATAATTTCAAAGATTTCGTTGCTCAGCCGTCTCACTCAAACAATTAATTTTCAGTTTTCGCACTTCCTTTTATAATATTGATTTTGATTTGCCACACAAGCACGTAGCAACTCACTTGAGAATCGTTAATGTGGCTTGTCTATCACCGCTTCCGCCATTTTCCGGTAGTAATCTGCATGCGCACAAATAGCTGTTGCGCCATTTTCGATTAGTACAAGACCAGTGTGACGTCCATTTTTTTTTTTTCTCGCATCGCACCGTGGGCGGTACCAAACGCAGTATCGATCAACCATACTATTGTCGTAAAATTAATCTTTCAGACGGTGACACTAGGCTACATGGTACTGAGAGGTTAGATCAACTTCCGCTTAGTTCTCAGGGCAAAATTATCTATGAGCAGCGATGATAACAATGATGACGACGATGACGACTACGATGAAGATGATGGGTGCAATGCGGTGTTAGTCGATTAAGTTTTATATTCTTAAAAAGGAGATCCAAACCTTCGAATCCTGTTAACCTCGAACAGCCTTTAACAGATGTTTTACCGTCTGGGCCTCCGTCCCATGAAAATGTTAAAGGGGCACTTGACAATACCATGATCATAAGATTGTCCTGTACCTTTCGGAGTAAAGAAATAAAACTGTAATAGGGGCTTTCTTATTAAGACCGTCATTTTCATAATTCCTCATTAAAAAATGGCACTCAACATGATAAAAAATCATAATTTTAGGTTTCTGTACTTAACATTTTTATCTACAGTAAAATATGTCATTGTGTTAAATATCAGAGATCATGTTACAATGCTAGTAGCAAAAATGTTAATATTTACTATTACAATTACGCAAGGACCGTCATTACATGGAATACACTGATACAATCATATATTTCACCTCTTTGGAAGGAGAGAAATAAAGAATACCACTGGCATGACTGGAAGAAAGTTCTTTCTGTCTGTCTGAAATGAACACAATCGCACAAATTCACGACATACCAGTATACATCAGCTGTATATTACAGGAAACGTGTTACATCCTTAGGCCAAATCATTTCCCATAGGGGAAAAATGATGTAAGGATAACGCCACCAATAGCTAGTGGGATACCTATAAAGGCAGCTTCATAGCATAAGCATGGAGCAAAAGTCGGCTTTTGCGAGATATGGCTAGATATACAGAAGCAGGATACCTTCAGACACTGTGAAGCACCACCTGTATCTTATTTTGTAATTCTGCAGACATTCTCAAAATAACTTGTTCTGCAAACTAGAAATAGGGCTAGTGTTGTCTCAGCATAAAAAAAATGGAAACGGAAATCTAAATATAGAATATGCTAAGTATAACACCCCTTTCAATCGGTGACATTGAGGCTTTTGAAGATGACACGAGCTCATCAAGAAAAAAAAAAACTGTCCACAGAGGGATTTAATCACAAAGTTTGTATGCTTTCCTTTTTTTTTTTGGAAGGTTTCCATCCTTGTATAACCTTTCTTTTCCCTCCCCCATCCGCTCTCTTCCTTGTGAACGATTTACAAGATGATCAATACATCATTTAGTGGTAGAGGAAGTCCATTAGCATGCATGCTTTGAAGGACGCAGGCTTAGTGAAGTGCGTGATGGGAGAAAACAAAGCTGATAACTGGATGTCAATGCCATATCGAGTTCAATGTAGCATCATCCTCTTTTATTCAAAAGTATGACTTAACTTGTGTTTGTAAATGCCTTTTAAGGCCCTTATTTCAGTAACATGATGTTTCTTTTTGTATGTGTGTGTGTCATTATAACTGCCCTCTTAACATGATGAGGTTTCTTTTTGCATGTGTGTGGGTGTGTGCGTCTGTGTGTGTGTGTGTGTGTGTGTGTGTCTGTGTGTCTGTGTATGATTATAACTCTACTCTTAACAGCTTAATAGACTAGATGAGAAATCCCTGTTCTTTGTTCTCAAATAACCTTCGGAAAATATTGATGGCCCCTCGCAGTGATTTCAGGTTTCACTGAACAGACTTCGTGTTTTTTAAGGGTGTTCACCGCGTCGCATCCGACTGATTAGCAGCAAGCCATGCTACCCAAATGTGGCAGTCACCGGTATTCCCTCAGTCAGGGTTGAATTCCATGTTTTAGATTTTTTTTTTTTTAAATTTAGATTTATTTCTGCAACTTTTTTTTCAAGAAGACAATACAGGAACGAAAGTACACCAACAACAATTTGACGTTGGTAAAATAAGATTTGCTGAGGGAAATTAGGTTTTACGAACAAATTCAAGGCATCATTAACATCGAAATACAGTAGAGCCAAGTTGAATGTTTTGTAACGTAATGTGGCTGGATTTGTACCGTAATCATGATACATATATCTATACATTGAAGCTTACAGCGATCGTTCAGGGGAAACAAAATGTGGTCGTTATAGACAGTAGTTCGCCGTTCAATGCAGATCTTGATAGATATTGTCCATAATAATATCCCATGAATATACACCCCGATTGTATGATATGTTGCTTTATGCACACCCAAAAACACGCGCGCGCGCACACACACGCACGCACACACACACACACACACACACATAGGTTATATATATATATATATATATATATATATATATATATATATATATATATATATATATATGTATATAGCTCGAAAACTTGTGTACAGAAATAAACCGTTGGTGAACACAGCATGAACTTTGTTCCAGTTTTGTTTTTTTATCTTTTTATCTTGCCAACACGTGGACAAGTGGACAAATGGGCAAGTGGTTCGTTACAAACAAGTAATCGCTGGAGCAGGATTGAACATTTATTTTTGTCATAGATTATGCACAAACATGATTAGCGTGTAACTATATCCCGACCTATATATCTCATATCTTCTTTAATATTTTATATTGTAGCCTACCTCGCTCAAAAGGATTGTATGCCTATGCCCTGTTCAAGACTCCAAGGACACGCGATGCTGCTTCAGTAAGCAAACCGAAGCGTGAACCCTTACCAAGGTACCAGTGTAGCACTCCTGCACCGATATGATCTATCGCGGGCTGGGTTCCTTTACTCAAACCTCACATACTAGGCAAGCGAAACAGCGAGTAGAATCTTTAGTGAAGCATGATATCAAAGAATTCTACATGGAAATAGAGAGAGAGAGAGAGAGAGATGGGGGGGGGGGAGAGAAGGAGAGAAAAGTGGAGGGGGAGAGCGAGAGGAAAGAGGATGAATCTCATGACTGAAGAAGATGAGAATAGCTTAGAGGGCAGGCAATTTTCTGTAGAAAATAAAGATTTTGCATGTAATGTGGCATGCGGGGTGCGAGAGGCAAGATAGGTTACTGGTATTCTCAATACTAGAGTATTTGGAACTTAGTGAAGAAAGTATGCCTAGTTTTCTGTCGTACCTGCCTCTCGTTGCAGCAACCATTAAGCGTTTTCCTTTTTGAGCCAATTGTGTGTGCCGTTACACATCACTCATGTTGAATTGCAATCTGATTGTTTTATTATTCACGAGAATAATTCCTCCTGTAGGCCTAAACAACAGCTGTTTGGTGTCGTGAATACTACAAAGAGGGTATGAAATATTCGTGGCCTTTTCTGATTGCTTACTACATGAAGTCACAAACATAACGGATCTGCAGGACATAAACGCACTCTTAACGAGCGGACGAGAGTATTAACACGTGTACATCATGCATAATTCATTTTCCTTTATAACCTTGGCAAAAAAAACAACCACATCAAGCTTCATTTGAATAAAAAGGTCATTTACACATAGCACTCATTTTATTAAAAAAAAAAACAACACACGCACAGAAAGGTCTCATTTCTTATGGAAGGAATTAAAGGTCATAATAATTGTTCTCCATCGAGCTTTACCTCGCTTTCAACTCCATCATGATTGTAACTATATAATGCAACCTCTACAGACATGAGTGTTGCTCGAAAGCAATCAGCAACCCAAGAGTTCAATGGCTATTATATAGGACTCGCTGCCCTCCCCTCGTGTTATTTCGTTCTATCAAACTTCCACTCCTTATAGTCTGTAGACTGAAGACCACATATTGACCTGTGGAATATTAGGAAAGCAGCGTGTCATGATCGAACACTACCGTTTAATGCACGTGATGAATACTTGGCGAATCGGCAGGGGGAAAAATGTCTCTTGCTTCACTAGCAGCTTTTTCGCCATAAACCTGCCCCCGTGATTCTTCTTGGGAAAGATCAAGGCTCGGTCCAAAGTCATCCATCAACCCCTCCACCAGTCCCTCTTCTCGCCCTCTCATGTACTTCACTTGCGAGTCGTGGATGGCGGGTATTTGCATGCTGGTGACGTCAGCCAAATACATCTGCGCTGTGCCAGGATTTTCAGTCCTCTGTCCGGACGTCGTGTAACTTTAATACTCACAACAATGATACAAAAGATATCAGTATAGTTTTATTATATACAAAAAAGTGGTTTGGATATGGTTTAGTTAACTGCCCCCATCCTCCCTAACCGACATCGCTGTTTCTTAATCAGTCGAACTGTCTTTCAAACCATTGATAGCCCTATAATACAAGAAAATGCGTCTGATGGGTACGGTTATAAGCATTGCTGCATATCGAACTCGTAACAAAAATGGAGATCCAAGACTTGGAATCCTGGTCGGTTCGAACATCTTTGGATGGCTCCAATTATATCCAATATGTCTGCTTTATGCAGGTATGAGGATGCATGCCTGGCAATGGCGGGGGTCACCATATTTTAGTTCTATATGGGATGAACAATCATTGTAGCCTACTAACCTGGGTAAACTAATGTCATGTTCAGTATCATGTTTATTCCCGTTTGATTATTATCAGTATCATCATCATCATCATCATCATCATCATCAGTAGTAGGAATACAATGTAATAGTAAAGGTTGAAGTGGTACAGCAGTAGAAACAAAACTATAGTAGTTTAGTAGCAGCAATGTAGCAGTAGTAGTAGTAGATAGTAGTAGTAGTAGTAGTAGTAGTAGTAGTAGTAGTAGTAGTAGTATAGTAGTAGTAGTTTATACGTAGTAGTCGTGGTAGTAATAGTAGTGATGTTGTCGTTACAGTAGTAGTAGTAGTAGTAGTAGTAGTAGTAGTAGTAGTAGTAGTAGTAGTAGTAGTATAGTAGTAGTAGTAGAAGTAGTAGTAGTAGTAGTAGCAGTACAGTAACAGCAGCAGTAGCAGAAGTAGCAGCAGTAATAGTAGTTATAGTATTATAAGTATCATCTTTATCATCTTTTATCTGTCGATATAGACATTATTCATTTAGGGTATATCATGGTTATCTTAGAATGGTGGTTAAAGAAGGTACGTTGAAGCGTAAACCATTTTCTCGTTCATTAAAAAAATGAAATTTTTTAACTTCCCGCCTCTATGGTGTAAATGCACAGCACTGTGTTACAAACGTTGCTTTGATTTTTTCATGACAATAATAAAATATTGATGAAGCAGACAAATGCCCCACTTTGATCATGGAAAATCGAAAACTGAAGGGAAAATTTCCACGGCCAGAAAAACAAACAAACGAACATGCAAAAAAAAAAGAAATAAAAAGAAATAAATATATATATATATATATATATATATATATATATATATATATGTATTATTATATCAAATAACAACGGGTAGCTAGCATATCCAATATAACTTTGAAGAGAATTATGATTGCCATACACGTTTTTTATGAAAGTAAGAGAGGACTTTTGCCCTTGATATTTTTTAATTATCTTTGTGTGTGTGTGTGGGGGGGGGGGGGTCGATAAGGAAGGGGAGTTGAAGCTATTTTTGGACGGATTTTCAAAAGCAAAAATGTTATTATACTTCTATGATGGCGCAAACAATAACTCTGTCCTTGCATAATCAGTGATTCTTTAGCATAGTTACATAATCATTTGTACAAAAAAAAAAACCTCCAGAGGAAGCCTACAAATTTACTGCTTTACAATCGTGTTACATGACATTGTTCTTGAACGTAACACACGTGCGTCTTATGTACTGAAAATAACTGCTGAGAATTCTCGTGCCATAAGAATATATATTGCCAAATCGAAAGAAAAAAAAAAAAGCAACGTGTTCGGCCTGAACGCCTCGTTGGACTTCCCATGGGGAATGTAACTTTATTGTTAATGCTAATGACGCCGAGACAGCACGGAACATTTCAAAAATGGGGTAACGCCTCATTTGCAACGTGTGGGTTTGTTTGTAATAGAGGAGGGGGGGGGGGGGGCACAAGTTATATAATGAATGCGTTTGGGACAATACGCCGGTTCTCACAGTCCTTGCTACGTTTGTCCCTTGTTTCATCCTGTGCAGTTATTGTGTGAAGATCAGTTTGTCCTACAAGATTAACGTTCTTGTTTTATTGGCGAGTGAGGGTTATCCGAGAGAAATGGTACTTAAAGGGGAAGTCCAAGCGATTTTCATAATTTCACATCATGCAGCACATAAATTGACACCTTCGTGTCTAGATTTGTGGAATTAAGTTATTGTGGCCTCTGAGCAGAGAAACTAATACTCTAAAAACCCAAAAACGAATTGCACTGAACAAGGTAGCAGTTTCACCATAAGAAAGCAGGAGTGGGGGCACACCATAAAAATGTATAAATAGGGGGTTCACATCTTTCAGAAATGCAGTAATGCAACATCATTCTGTGTAGAATTTATGCATGCTTTCTTCTTTTGTTCTGCTTCTTTGAGTCCCCACTTAAGCATTCTTATGGTGAAGCTGCTATGTCATCATCCTTGTTCAAAGTCATTTTTTTTAATAGATTTTGAAAACATTTTTATTCCTTATCCCAGTAACTATAAATTATTAAACTGTGTATACACATGCAGTATAAAACCATTTTATAGTTGTTCAAATTCATGTAAAAATCTGAAAACCAACTGTGCTCTTCTTTAATTGTGGTGATGTGTGAGTAATCTACTGATCTAAGAGCGGAAGAATTTCAGTTCTTACAGCGTGACGGCATGAATAATATTCATCAAAAATTACACAATCGTTCAAAACAACGCATTTAATTTAATTCAAATGAATTTATTGGGAATTTTCTGCATTGAGGAATGCAGAAAATTTTCTGCATAAGAATAATGCGAGCCGATATTATTATGATAGATTTATACAGCACACACCAATTGTACTTCTCAAGCTATACAAATAAAGCCCCTCCCCCCCCCCCAAAAAAAAAAAACGGTCCTGCAATTCCAGTTTGATGTATCATACTAGTAGTTCCCTTAATTTCATTCAAATGTGACGTCAAAAGCACGCCTGATTATTTATTATTTATTTTTTATTTTTTTACAAAGACAACTCACCTCTTTATATTCCGCACTTCTGGAAAGCACAGTCCATGACAGTTCGACTGGATATCAATGGATATGATGAAAGTTCAAATGTGAAATGTTGCAAAATGGAGCAATCCTGTAATGTCAAACAGTATAATGCCCATTTGCCTTTCCAGGAAATGCATGTGCTTGAAAAGAGTGCATCTAGAGATTATGAT
The DNA here is from genome assembly GCA_033980235.1 of Diadema setosum. Lineage (NCBI taxonomy): Eukaryota > Metazoa > Echinodermata > Echinoidea > Diadematoida > Diadematidae > Diadema > Diadema setosum. Next base: position 23,896,703 of record CM067067.1, on the reverse strand, counting down.
TAGATTCCAGGCAGTAGTATCTGCAGATTAAACTTGAACATAAAGGTTGACCCCCCCCCCCCCCCGAAAAAAAATCTAATATTTAGGAAATGGGAGCTTTTGAAAGTGCTCACTATGATATGGTCAGCATTGCTTATTCCAGTGACCTTTTTTTTTCGAAACAATACATTATCAATGGCAGAATCCTTGGGACTTTTTACTTTTGATCTATCCCCATACTCAGCTGTTATGCACATTCTAGGAACATCCAATCATAACAAATGAGGTGTCGTTTTAAAGAAAATTACTCACACTTTCTTATGATATCATATTTTAATGAAGATAATGCCGGTATAAGAGAAATGTGATATATGATATATCAAACTTGCAGAACTTATTTTCAGGGGTCTAGGATATTAACCAAATGGATGCTAGTATAATCATATTCCGTGGTGTCAAAATTACTGAGGTTGTATATACGGAGGTTATGTTTAAACATTCATCAGGGTTATGGTATATTTTCCCTTAAAATAATATGCCTCTTTCACAATGTGGGTTCACATATTGTACATTATCCGGAAAGGAAAACAGATATCCGTTAGTTAAAAGAGTATGGTAACCTCATGAACGTAACATGACACTCTTGATATTTTACAGAATTTTACACGCATGCTTACACACTCACGAACTTTGTCAGATTTTTGCGTCCTTAGTTGTGTTGGCAGACATGGGGCATGTTGTGCGCGTAAAAGAAAAAACAAACAAACAAACACACAACTGTATCCAGGAGTACCGATAATGAATGTTGAATAATGTAAGAGGACCAGATGTATTTAATTAAGTATTCAATCAATACTGTTTGTCATATAAACTTCTAATCAATCATTATAACATTAACCCATTGTGTGTTTTGATTGCTGATTGGGCCACAAGATCCCATAGAACTGTACACACGTTGTCTAAAGTCCCTGTCATGGAAAGGATTAAGACTTATTACGAAAGATTAGCAACATCAAATCTTTAATCATCCAAATGAAACTTGAAAGCAAACGCTCTATTCATACAAAACGCCATACCTGACGAAGCTTCACATGTTTATTGCAAAATACACAACCAACTAGCAGCACTGATTCGGCTCTTGCACTCTCTCCTTACTGGCCCATTTTTGCAGGCAACGAGTATTAAAGAAAGACCCACATCAGGACTTCAAGGAGAATCAGTCTCAACTGAAGGAGTCAACTCGGATAGGATTCCATAGCTGCCGTCACAGTAGGGAGAGAGTTCAGCTATGTATAGTCGTGATAGTGGAATAGTCACCGAGTTGCACGAATCTGATGACCGTACAATGTCATGTACATGGATGGGATTATTCCATGTACAGTATATGTACATGCATGGATTTCATTCATGGGATTAGATGTAAAAACCTCTCCCTGTGATAGGTTCTCAGTTCAAGTGGAACATTTGGACGTTAATCAACTGTATTTTAGTGAACCCCCCCCCCCAAGACATACAACCACGTGACAACTATGAAGTCTTCTCAACGTGGCAGTACATCGACTGCAAGCTTCTGCTATTTTACCAAACAGCTATATTTATGTAATTCCATCAGGACAAAATGACATGACAACGTATGATCAAGGAGGATGACGAGATGGAGTTTCAACTGGCTGTAAATATTCAAACAGTTGTTAGTGTTTTTTTTTATCGGCGTACAAAAGAATTCAACAGGTGCATTAATTTGTGACTTTGATGATCGATGTTTGATGACCCGTCTTGCTGAGCAATCTGAGGATCCATTTGAGCGTTGATATAATGTTGACTATATTTTGCTTGTTTATCTATCGAATAAAATGAAATCTCACTTACTGTTAAACCATATAAAACAGAAGTCAATCCCGTCCAGAACTAATGGAAAAGTGTGAATCAAAGCTGTATCATATGAACATGTTTAAAATTGTACCCTCTTAGAAAGCTGGTTTTATGACTTTCAACATAATTCTGATGAATAAAACTGATATGGAATAATCTTCAAGTATATTCTTTATCAATAGATATATCCGATTGAAGTGCCTGGACATGTCCGGCAGAGTAAATTAAATTTCCTTTTTTATTTCTTCTTTTTTTGCCCAATTTCTTTTTGCACATCTCCGTGTCTCACTTATCTTTCAAAAGTAGGAGAGCGAAAAGGTATAATTACCATCACAAGTACATATCTTCCTTAGAAAGTTACTGGTGATCACGAAATGAAGTGCGAGTCAATTGTCTTCCTATATCCAGTTTGACACATGCTTCAAATATTTTCGAGTCGTGGGCTCAAAGGAAACAAGACAGTGGTGACTGCATTCTCTTGAACCTATACTTGGTGTAATTCAACTAGTATAACCTGTGGAATCACGCTAGTGTTAAACATACTTTACTGAACACTTTCTTTCACATAAGGGACCTTCATTTTATGTCCCATCAGAGAGAACTTAAATTTTCTGCGTGTATCATGCCTTACAATATAACTCGTATTTCTCTAATTCTTGTAGTAATATAACTGTATATTATTGTATAACACCATTTGTTAAACCATTAGAACAAAAAACGATGGCAAACCCACAGAAGATTCGTGTATGGTACATTTTCTTTAGACTGCATTTTTCAAGTGCGGACTGATCTTCTCCTGAAAGAATAATGTATTAATTGACATCCATTTTTTTTTCCATTTTTCTTAAACCTATGGACAACTTACAACGCCATCACTCCTATCGGAAGTAGGCCTAAGTTCAAAATTTTGCACAATCATTTTCCGTGATGTGTACATGTCATGATAACAAATTTACAGCTCGATTGTTCTAGAAACTCTTTTAAAGTATTTTGTGTCTTTCTGCTTATCTGAAGTAATCGTGATAATAAGATAGTTAAACATCTGGATGTAAGAAAGCGTATACAGTAAGTGGGTTAATCGACTCTTGCCATTGACGTGTGTTGGTCTGTGCTTGGAATATTATGAATGTTTATCACTCTCTTGAAGTGAAGTTTCAAAAAGTTTTTTTTTTCAAACTTTATACCCTATTACTAAAATATGCGTAATGCAGGGATCAAGCAATGTCACTTCAGCGAGATGAGATCCCTTTTACATTGTTTCATCTGATTCTATTTTAGTCGGAGGCGCCATGTGCTGGAGAGACAGTAATTAGGGAAACTTCCCGAATATGGATTAAAACTCAATACTGGAGAAGAGAACTTTGGATTTAACCCCTGGTGTAGTGGGGGAAGAGTGCGACTGGCAGAGGAGGAAAGTAACACGTAATGTCAAACAAACATGGAGACCCTGCAGTCATTTTTGTTGAAGACATGAGGAGACCGGCCAGCTCGCCCCCACCTCAAATGAGATTGCCGATCAAGATAACTCGTCGCTAAGTGGGTAGATGCTGCCACAACCGTACCCCATGAGGGGGACACATTTCCGCGAGACATCGGCGCTATCAGGGGCTCTTGACCCATACCGGGCCGATTCGTGACACCGCAGCTTCGCTATTTCAATTAACATTCATCACTGGGCTGTTTTCTCGATTTACACTATACATCGAGGGGCGTAAGGAATCATGAGGGGGCGATATCGGATTCAACCAAATTTTGCCTTCAAAGATCGTGCCAGCAAGACGCCGCCGTGTCTTGCTTCTAAACATCATTTTAAAGATGAGAGCGAAAATATGAGAGGAGAGTGTCGCAAGAAATCAATTCGCTACTGAAGAATGACACTGAAAATTTGTAATGTTTTCACGTGTCGTGCCCTCTGGCCTACGCAAGGAGGACTATGTCGGCAACGCATGCGATTATTTCATTGTGAAGTAATTGCTTGCGCAATCTAAATTTATTGTTACTATTGAAGGGAGAGGGAAAGAAATTCAATTTTCGACTTAATTTCCCAAATTGGACACCCTGCTTCCTCACACGTAGATGTCCCCTTTCATACATGTAGCTATCTTTAAACTCTTTCATTCTCTCCCTCCATACACACACCGCCCACACACGCACACATCACGTAATACATCTTTAAATAGTATGTAATATGTCTAATGATAATATACATGTTATTATTACACGATGTATACATAATGAATATACAAGTCATGCATAATAATATAATATATATTGTTATTATACACTCATACATCTCTCTCTCTCTCTCTCTCTCTCTCTCTCTCTCTATATATATATATATATATATATATATATATATATATATATTGAGAGAGAGAGAGGGAGAGAGAGAAGACAGGGAAATATGGAAATGTTACGTGGATACATGACATTGAGATGTTCAATCACTGTTAGTGTTCAATTCCACGATCTATTTTAATTGCTTTTAACATGTTAAACATCGTAAAGACAATTCGATCACATGTCGATATAGCGTTATTTGTCTTTAGTGTGAAACGCACATTTCTTCTTTTTTTATGTTAAAAGACTTGTATTTCTTTGAACATAAGGTGAAGTTTAGACCTTTACAATAATCTTCCAACGTATTCTGCAACACAAAGAACATTCATGTTTTCATCCAAATGAAATGAGAAAATCGTACTCTGGTCACATTGTACACTGAGTATGGACTTATATCTGTACTATAATGCGACGTTAATATGGTTTACATGGGAAAGCCTCTTTCGCCATAGGTGGTAAATGATCGGTGCTTGGATATCATTGCTCTATTTTCCCTTGTTCCCTTTTGGTTCAATCAGCTTGCATTGCAGATTACTTTTCCATGAAATATCACTATTCATCTCGTCATAGCAGGTGTCGAATGTATAAATGAGTTTTGAGGGCGGTGAGTTAGCTCAGTCGGAAGCGCGTCTGCCTCACGATCCTAAGGACCCGGGTTCGAACCCGAGTCTGGACTGAGCAATGTTGTGTGTAATCATACCATCCCCTCTGCATGGGAAGAGGCAAAACACTCTGTCCCTTGGACAGGTCATAAAATGGAGCTACAAATCATTAAATGTAGGTCCCGTTTGTGAGAGAGTCACAACTCATGCGTAAAAGATCCCGTTTCTGTTATTCATAGCAAAAAGCAGCCGGTGTTTAACCCGAGGTGAAGTGGTCCCGCCTAACGAGTCCAACTGGACCCCATAGATGACCAGCTATATTGTAACTGAATATGGGCTATCCAGGTATCTTTTTGGATAGAAATGAAACAAACAAACAAACAAACAAACAAACAAACAAACAAACAAACAAACAAACAAACCAACCAGGAGAAATTGGTGATAACTTAATGGTGCAGTTGTACCGCAGCCCAGCGTGAATAGGAACTTACAATATTAAAGGAAACCAAAACCGAAAGAGCAATGTGGATTGAGTGAAAGCAGCAACATCAGTAGAACACATCAGTAAAAGTTTGAGGAAAATCAGACAATCGATGCAGAAGTTATGAATTTTTAAAAGTTCTGGTGTTGGAACCACTGGATCAGGAGACTACTAGAGTTCATGACGTCAAGTGTGGACAACAATATAAGGAAAATATAAATAAAATTCAACATGCTTTCACTTTTCTAGCGTAATGAAAGAGCACTTGACTTTCCGCTTTCAGAAAGCAGGGGAAATTATTACTACCCTTAACATAAATATATGACAGTATCAAGTTGATTGAATGTGTAATTTTCATAATTTTTTTTTAATTCTCTTTATATTTTCTTTGTATTGTTGTCCACAAATTACATCATACTCCCTATAGATTTCTCTTGATCCAATGGTTCCAACACCCACAATTTAAAAGATCATAACTTTTGCATCGATTGTCCGATTTTCCTCAAACTTTCACTGATGTGTTCTACTAATGTGCGGCCGCTCTAACTCAATCCACACTGTTCTTTGGGTTTTGGTTTCCTTTAACTGATCAGTAAGTTGTTGGTCAGCTTCTGTTTCAAATTAGCGCAGGATGCTTTATTCTTATGGCCACTTCAAGAGACCTTGATTTTCTTGTATTCATGGACTCCAAATCGTTTTCAAATAGTTCAGAGTAATTTTATGCACTGAGGACTTTCGAGGACCATGTAGCTTATTTCGATGTTTACAGCATCGTTCATGAGCTATCCGTGCATGTATAAAGCTAAGACAATTTGAACAGAAACATTCATAATGTGTGAGGACATGTAAACGGTTTCCCAATATCCGTGGGGCACGTTTCGGCGACGTCATTTGTCAAGCCCGTTCCCACCGCCTTGGCACAGACCATACGTCAGGGATTATGACAGAACGACATGACGCAGGTGCCCGGCTACAACGTTACCTCGAGGCCGTGATGCACTTCATTTTGTCGAATAATTTTGCAAGAAACATTCTGCGCCATGTCCAGTCCGCCAAAGCTCCTAAGAAGTAAGGATAAGTATTTGCATATCTATTCCGACGGAAGGCACGTACAATGAAAATACAGGCGTGCTCAATTAATCTTTTTGTTGGTTGGTTGTATTCAAGAAGCGGCACAGTATAAAATAATATTTCTTTAATGCATTGCCCGTGCCGCAGGCTGTGATTGACCAGCGGAAACAAACGACAGATTATGAAATGCTGTTCCGTGAATTCATCGAGATCGGTCACATTGTCTGTTGCACACTTTTATTGATAAAACGGTTTCCACCTGAAATGTGCCACATGTGACCACCGTAATGTTGTTGTTGTTTTTTTTTATAATCATGTCTTTATATCATTTTTTTTTTGTACAGAGCACTGAAATGATCTGTTGTTATAATTATGATTGTAAAACATGTGCAATTCAGCCTTTGGCTGTCAGACATGAGTTTTCATAAAACCTGTTCAACAGCAGTGGTATCAGGCTTCTTTGTCGTCCAATCCTAATTTTGCCAACTGTCAGTGTTGTAACGATGCATGGGAATGGATGGAGGGGGTGCTACATCTATATAGTTCAATAAGTACTTTTTAACTCCCTCCCCAACCCTTCTCCTTCTCTCCAAGCCTTCTCCTTCTCTCCTCCCCTACTACACCCCGTTTACCACCAGTAATCGTTTATAAGCATAATATGCTGTAATTATTATGATGATGAAAAGGACGCAACTTTCTTTCGGTCGATTTGTCAAGAAAGGGGAGAAATTTCTGAGGCTTTAATGTTATCATCGCTCCATTTTGCGTGTGTGGTTGCTACTTATATCACTGGCTCATCAACACGTGTCACGTGGTCATATTTATAATGCTCATAAGAGGATTCACGTAATGGAATTTAGGAGCATAGTTACCATTGATATCGCTCAATTTATATGAGATGTTAGTCGTGCCGTAGCCCTTCCTGTCTCTCTACAAGATTTACTTTGTATGATACGCTCCGGGGACAACAACATATAGTGTAACAAAAATCACCTTATTGCATAGAGTTGATATGAAGGAGAAAGCGTGGCCAAGACAAGCGCAACAGATTAGATGGAACACACACTCAAACTGCTTAATCACTTTAAAGGAATTATTTACCATTTGCAGATAGAGCCACAACCTAGCTCTACTGCTTCAAAATAGTTCTATAATGTGACTTAGCGATAGAAGCAATCAATATGAAATGTTAATCAGTATAATAAAAATGTTCAGTATTGTTGAATATACGAAATGTGAACATATTAACAGTCATCATAAAATTGTTTCAATTCAATTCAACTTTATTTTCATTTCCATTAAATAAACAGGGAAACTTAACAATGCATTAAAAGAACATATTTGTAATAATTTCAAGAATGAACCGTCTACAGTTAGGGTTTGTTGAGAAAATTAGTGATATCTCTTTATATCTTAGGCTTTCCTGCAAAATCTTTATATGGAAGGATGCTTTGTGATACAACTGACCTACACAAGATTAGTCATCAATGTGATAACTCGAACATTTCTCGAACATCACTGCTCCTAATTAAGGTAAACAATACCTTTACGTGTGTGGCTAATCAGGGATGTTCGTTGATTGCACATGGTCAGGTTCACAAAATTTTCACTAAATAACTTTTAAATCTGAAAAATAGACAAACATTTATGTTTCAAGCAATATCTGATGTAAGGGAAGTGCCTGTAATAAAACAAAATTGATAAAGAGATTATCTAGACTATTTCATCGCCCCCTGCATGGTACAAAAATTAGATAGGCCTAGAACTGCATTTTGTTTTAAAAAGCCTTTTTATTTGATTTAGTCAACGTAATGTGTTGCAATATTGTTCTGCCACCATTTATGTTCATCAAAGAATACTTTCCACTTCCCCTTAGGTTAAGAATAACGCCTCGAAAATTAAGTCTTGGTATAATGTAAGAATGTTCTAGCTCAGAGGCTTAACATAGATTGTTATCAATTAATGATGTACGCTTGACGGCGCGGCGTTTCGTTTTTGTATAATATTGACTGAGTTAAATGGTATGTTTGACTTGCATTTCTTTTTGTTTTCATCCATGACATTGCAAATGATAGACGTACATTTCTTTTATAATATATTTTGATGTAATTTATGTATTCAACTTCTGTAAGATATCTATTATTAGATATGAGTTTCTGCTGGAAATGGAAGAATAAAATACTTGCATGAATGAACGAATTAGGGTCCACATAATCATTCAACGAGACTATTTGACATAATCATACCACAGGAATTGAAATCTCCACTGTTTTGTTTTATTGTATTTAGCAGCAAATGATCATTTTGTTCATGAAATGCAAAAATTCGGGACTTTCCTGCTCAAACCTTGGCCTATTATTATCATCACATCTACCTGAGTGTATAGGACCACACATCCGCCGCTGCTGGGCCGAAGTTTTGGATTTCGAAACGCGCTCGCATAATAGGCCTACAACATGGCTGCTCAGTCTCTGGGCTGTGATGCTGGTCTCTTATTTTTGTCTGACCGGCAAGACATCATATTTTATTTTCTTCTTAGGCGTACTCCAAATCGAGCGTCCTCAATGAATGTCGAGGCACGTCTCTGGTTGGCGGCCAACGTGGGTGGAAAAGAGCCAAATCCGCGGGCAAATGCCAAATCCCTCAGGCCAGGCTAGACGACCGAGGAGTTCATGCGACTATGCAGGTTTAGTGGCCTTTAACGCGTTGGATATGTATCATTAAAACCAGTGCTAGCCAATATAAGCCCCACAGACACCAAATAAGCGATCAACTATACTAGGCAATAGTTTTGCGTTTGAGTTTTGCGGTATAGGCCTTTTGCTGTCCATTCATTCGTTTTCAATTCCATTCATGAGGGTAAAATAATAGCAAAATAACAAGCATTTTGTATTATACACAGTATGTACAGATGACAATGTTTAAAAAGTATCTAAACAAATAAATACAATAGAACAAACAGTGTGCATTATAATAAGGAAAAATTAAATAGGATGTATCAGTAAAAGCCTATGTGGCTTAACGGGTATACGTACACCCATTATCTATTATCTATAACTTTCTTCATGTTTTCAATGCATTGAAGAAATTCCTTAAATTACTTTACTATACCCCGACAAATTAATGTGCATTACTTAACATGACATGCCATGACTCAAATTCCGCGGCACCTAAGTTCGTAAGATTCCCAGGCCACAAACAACTTAAAAAAACATGAAAAAAACAAACAAACAGCTAATGGGTAGCTGAGCGCAGATGAGTGCATCATGGTTTGTTGCAATTCTGGGACTTTAGGAAAAAAAAATAAAAGACTGGTCACGTGATAATTCTCAGCAATTTTACGTGATAATCTCCCTCTGTTTGCTTCTACAGCAAACTGAGTTTCAGACCAGGTTAAAAACTCATCTTTTGAAGAATGCTACTTTTGTTTTGCATTATGTATGTTATGATTATGACTTTGTCATGAGCAGTAGAGTATTGTAGTAGCTGGGCAAGAAAAATGTCCTTTATTATGATTATGATTTTACGAAAAAAATGATTTTGATGATGATGATGATGATGATGATGATGATGATGATGATGATGATGTTAATGATGAAGATGTTGATGATGATGATGATGATGATGATGATAATAATAATAATTATTATTATTATCATCATCATCATCAACACAAGTGTATGTGACTATCTTATTGTGCATTTTTGAGGGTAGTCTTTCACTCTTCTAGTGCGCCCTCAGCGTCTAAGTTAGCACAACGACAATTGCACAGCTACATTGACAGGAAGTAGATCGACAGTTTGTGGATCATCGATTGCATGGGGTCCTACCTAAACTGCAGTCTGCTAGGGCTAGTTACGGATACACGTGGGTTCGGGACTGACGACCGATGTAATGTAACTGTTCAATGCTAGAAATGGTGTGCTGAAGTGAACTGCTGTTTCGTCAGTTGGTGATTGTAACTCTCAGCTCTAGATCTACAAGCTGGGCACTTGTACACAGACTGTCAGCTCGGTCGACGACCGACGTCCTGCAAGTCTCTACTAAGGCTGTAAGCTAGCTAGGGTCCTTTGACGTCTTCCAATTCCATTTGTCTAAGGTAGACCTATAATAACATTAGACTCTAACCATTATTGCTAACGTTCCCGTTAGACGAAATGACCATGTCTACAACTTCAAGTACAACACTTGACCAAGTTGACATAGACATCTAAACGTTAGACTAGGGCAGGCCTCAATCAATCAATGCCTAATCAGTGGAGAAGGCAGTGCATGCCAGTGGCAGTGTAGGCCACAGTAGCTCATCATCTATAGTAGAGGCCAGAGGCCTACAGATGTAACTAACGTTTATAAACATCTAATGGTAAACATGGTAAAATAGTAATATTGTAAGGCTAACTTGTCACACTTTTTCGATTGCGCATTGGCAATTACCATCATTCTTTCAATCATCCCTTCATCATGATCATATTCATAGCGATGTGACAAGTGGCATGTTCGTTCATGCAGTTCATACTGTAATTTGTAAAAGAGGAAATTTTCGCAGTGTTGAAATTTTCGCGCTTTTCGCGCAACCAGAAACTAGCGCAAAAATAAAAGCATGCGAATATTTTTGCGTGCTAGATCCATATGTTCCAGTAGTTGAGGTCTTGATTCCGCGTAATTAAAAACACGCGAAACTCTTCTTACCCTGCCGAGCGCAAAAAATTGGTCACGCGAAAATACCCACTTTTACAGTAATTAAAGCATCTTATTATTTTACTCATTGATCGAGGCCTAATCTAGATATAGCGCAACATGGCATTTGATTTTGATGGTTCACATTTGGCAGTTAAAATAAAGACACGTTCACCCAAATACAAACATCATCATCGCTCGCAGGTCGTGTGTATGGTGTGTACAACTTAGACAGGCATGATATGACAGGGTCTAACAATCAACATTAGTTTGTAGCAGCTAGCTGCTGTACTTTGCACTTTCTGTATAGAAATCTAGCTCATGGAAATTGATGCTTGTTCTGGGATAGATCTAGTTCCTCATTGCATGCACAATCAATCAATGCACACATGCAATGTGTGCAAAACACTAGCTGCCATATTATGGGCGGATGTTGAGTTGTCATGACAACTGATCTGGTCCACCCCACCAATGACATGTAGGCCCTATCTCAAGTACAGTGATTCATTCAACATCCCATATCGTTATCAGGGGTGGATCTAGCTTTTTATAAAGGGGGGTTGGGGGCGTATGCGAGGGAGCGTAGCGACCGAGCCCGAGCGAGCGGGGAGAATTTTTGAAAATCTGTGTGTGGAAATGGCGTTTTCTTGCATCTAAAACACCACTATTTTTGGTACAGTGCACTCCCGTTATAACGAAATGCTCGGGACCGGCAGTTTTCTTTCGTTATAACGAAATTTCGTTATAACCGAACAAATACAATATATAACGAAAACAAGGATACCATTTTCATATTCTGTTTGCTGAATACTCATCATACACTGGAAAGCTATGTGAAATGTGATGGGATAACTGTATTACAATAATAAACGCAAGTTCCCCTCAGAAACTGTGCGTGACACAAGGAGCGAACACATACAATGTAGTGGTGAGAAGCGTTCACCCATGCAGAGACGCATTATACGTATGCTTATATATTCCCCTACGTATTTTCGAAAGCAATTCGCATTTCGTTATAACGGAGCACATTTCTTTTGTTTTTCTTTGTATGTGGCGCTCGGAAAAGACTTCGCTATAACAGAAATTTCGCTATAACCGTGTTCGTTATAAGCGAATTTTGTACCATAGACTTTAATGGTGATAATTTAGGGACCAGAAGATTTACTTTGTTATAACGAAATTTCGTTATAACCTTGTTCGTTGTAACGGGAGTGCACTGTATAGAGGTCATTGCCATAAATAGAAAAAAATAAAATTACAAGTTTTAAAAAAAAAGATAAGATAAAAAAAAAAAAAAACGGTCCCCAGATTTTTTTTTTTTTTTTGGGAGGGTTGCAACCCCCCCAACCCCCCCTCTAGATCCGCTTCTGGTTATACATTTAATTATTATTGTAATAGACTCTACAGTGTACACTGTACATGGCAGAAAGCTGATGACATCGTTCGCTGTGAATAGGTGAGACCACCAGGCAGGGCCAAGCAAGGGACCACAGCCACAGGGTATCTGATTAGCTGCATTATTGTTAGATTATCACACAATGCCATGCTGTACTGCACTACCATGTAAGAATACTTAGGGTTGCCTACTGGTAAGATAGAATTGACGGGAGATTTTAGTTTGAGCTGTCTGTCACGACTGTTCAGTTTTTGATCATGTGAAAAACACCTGTGAGTTGTTCTGCAGCGAGTTCAGGCAGTTGCAGGGCCGTCAACACGCGGAAACCCACAAAAGCTTCAGGTTCCATTTGCCAGAACTCACTTGTTTCAATCCACGTTCTACTCAGATGCTATTCGGCTGTGGAACTCCCTACCACCTTCCACCATTAGCTGCACCTCCTTGGAGATCTTCAAGAAGGAGGTGCAACTTGTAAAGCTCCGATGAGCTTTTGTCTTTTTTTTAGCTGCACATGGAAAATTGTAGAGGATTTTTACCTGCACACTGTACACACAGCATTTGACAAGTACAAGGTACGATAATATGCCAGAGGCAAATTCTGCATCATGGGATGAGCAGTATGTTTGTATCATCTCTTATGTAGCTGTTTCACTGCACTGGGTACGTAAGGGAGGTAATGTAGAATCATAAAATCCCAGAAGTTAAAACTTTAGAAGAACTGAGACTCTGCTGATGAGAAGCCCCCCCCCCCCCCCCAAAAAAAAAAAAAAAAAAAAAAAATGCACAATTCAGCACAAGTCTCTGCTGAATGTAGACAGAAATTATTAAACTAAAAGTACAGTCAAAAATTTTCAGTATTGCGTATGAGATCCTGCATGATATTATTGCAATACCAGAATACTCCGGGTCAGAGGATACTATGGATTTGGCATTGTCTTGCTGCATCTACCACAGACATTTTATTGTGAGTGCTCTACTAGCTGCAGTTCTTCTTGGATCATCTTCAAATTTGGCATGAAGATGCATTATGGTATAACAAAGATGGCTATTGTTTTTGGTGGTGGTGCCCTCACTTTATCCATCTTTATATACAAAAAGATAAATTTTTCAGAGTCTGCTTGTATGTGCAATGCTGGCTGTGTTTTGTAATTAAAACTTAGTAAGGAGATATACGTACGGGTGGTTATTCTACATGTAGGACACAACAGTTTGTGGTGATGGCGCCCTCAGTGTTCCGACTTACAGATGCCATGGCACATGTCTTGTATGTGCTCTATCAGCCACATTTCTTGTTGGATTTTATTCAAACTTGTACCGGTATGTTCAATGTATGTAGGTTTATGGGGGATTCTAGATTATTATAATAATAATTTTTTTTTTAGAAATGAGAAAAGAAAGACACATGTATAAGAACACACAGAAACAAGAAAGGTAAATTATTTATCAACCTAAAAAACACATTAATAAATAGTTTACTCCAATGAAAATTGCTTTACAAACAAATGAGACTTAAATATAGACTTGATCTGATCTAGTGATGAACTTTCTCCGATATCATTAGAGAGCTGATTCCAGAGATGAGGTACTGGTAATGAATATTGAAGAGATTGTTGACCATAATGATTAAGTTACTACACTTTTTTATTTTCGTTTGTGGAGTTGCAAAATTTTCCACTGCTTGATTGAGAGTGACAGTGTTTGTGTACAACTGGTACTCAGTACTGCCATTCACACTGGCACTTGTTGATGTTTATGCTGGGACTCTTTGTTGATAGGACCATAATCTTACCTGAATGCAGGGCTGCACACTAACCCATTTTTCTACTGGTCCGACCTTTCTGTCAGACCAGTAGGTACTCAGTTTTTCCAGTATGTACTGGTCCATTCCTGAAAAAGTTACTGGTCCAACAGTGACTTTTACTGGTCACTAGTCAGGGACCGTTTGACCAGAGCCAGTGTGCAGCATTGCTGAATGTTTCATGTTTAACACCACAATAGATTGCACAAAATGTTGATGAAAAAATGTTAAAGCTGTCTATAAATACATGATGTATGTACAGAATATCCCCTGTAAACTACCCCCCCCCCCCCCCCTTCCCTGACACAGCCCTGGAATGCAGATTGCATGAATATTGTACATGTATACTATGTCGGTCATTCAAATTGGCAATGCTACGTTCTGCTGGATGTTTCTTTTTTTTTTAACACATGACTGGTGGGTATTCCGCAGAGTAGGCATACTGCTCAGCTAATAACTGTTACCATTTACTAGTCCTACTGCTGTACTTTTACTTGCTGTATCAAAGTTTGACTCATCAACATTCAGACTGATTAAAATTATTATAGATCTTGTTCAAATATTCCTTTGTCATCCTAGTTTCATGGAACTTGTTTACAAAGCACCTTACACTGTATACTTTGATATTATGTTCTGTTTCAAAGCAAAGAAGAGCTTTCATCTTTGTGTACTGGTGCCTTTGCTTGATATGCTCATTTTTGTAGCCTTTTTGCTCCTGTTTCTTGATTCTCTTGTGACAGATAGCTGATTTGACAGGATGGACCAGCTGACAACCAGACAGAAAGTGGCCCTGGCAGTCGCTCTGCCTATATCTGTTGTCCTCCTATACCTCCTCCTGAAGAAGAAGAAAGAAGATGGTCAGTACACAGGGTGTTGGAATATATGTGCAATTACCCTCTTGGAAAGTTTATTGTGGATTATTGACTAAAGCAAGGAAGGGTTCAAAGTTACAGTTGTAATGGGGGGGGGGGGGTGTCATGGGGTAGGTGAAGATCATACATCATCGGTCTGAATCTTTTGTCTTCTTCCTGCTTGAGATTATGATTATGATTATGATGATTGTTGCACTTTCCAAATTTTGTATGTTCCGGTAGCATTTAAAGGAAACATCATTAACATATACTAGGTGTTACAAAAAACATTTCCCACTTTTGATACTTAATATTTGTGACCGGCGACAACGGTTTCAGACAAAAGTCGGGAATTCTGAAAATTCATTTTTTCACTGAATCACATTGCCCATTTCCGAAGCTTTGCACTGATATAAAACACTTGTATTCTTCGGCACCATGAGTGGGCATAGAAAGAGAAATAAAATGCACTTTTTAAGTTGTTAGCCTGACAAAATTGCGAGAAAACAGGCTTTGAAGATTCACCTCTTTCTCAAAGACAATGTCCAAGCGGAGATGCGAGGGGAGAATCACCCATCCGTACAATGGTGCCAATCGATGTTAAGCTCCGCCTCTAGCAACCACATCGCCTTCTGATTGGCTTACTAAGAGAGTCAAATTTCCCAGGCACCTTCCTCCGAGCTCAGCGTATGGAGCTGAAAAACAATGCGTTTCGCTCGGGTTTGTTTACCAGTACGTCTTTCAAGATGGCGAATACGATAATTGGTGTACATATACTACACATGTGTATGGTGCACGCATTACGCAATGGCATCCACATGCCATGACCGTGTGCATAACAGGAGCGGTGGCTAATCCACACATTTACAAATCGCGTTTTCAGTGTTGATTTGTCTTCATCATTGGCGACTCTTTTGAAGGCAGAAAATTGCTAGTGCTGGCAAGGGTCACGCTTCCTGTTTGTTTTGCTTTTACAAGACATGCATATGTTGCTTTATTCGGTGGTGCTCATTAAATCAAAACAAACAAACAAACAGACAAACAAACAAACATGACTCGTTAGTTTGGTGAGATCTTGACGTGTAGTATTTGAATATAATTGGTCACATGTGACCGCTCCTTTCCTCTCCTCTACCTTCAATTGAGTCAGTCTGCTGTCATAATTTTTAGTACATGTACAAGTAGACAAATTTAAGAATATTTAGTTTTCTTTTCACACGATTAGGTCATGCTACATGATTTTTGTTTCACTTCCGTTGTCGAACGTTGCGGTAGAATAGTTTGGATAGAAAGCCAAACGAAGAACACGCACTACAGAGCAAGCGAATATAAACCACTATAGCAAGAACAATGGAGCATGTAATCGTGCACGCGTGGACAAAGCATTCCCCAAGCGCTGCAACTGGTGTCTCCGAAAGCCGAATTATGTTTATGCGACGCACCAGCCAATCGCATGCAAGACCCTGCACCGTAGCAACACTGGGGATATTGGCGCGGCGTTCGAAAGAAGCTCGAAACTGACGAGTGCGGTCCAACATAGGGTGTTTAAAATTCCATTTTCGATAGGAAAAACTTAGTATTATGCTATGAAATTTAGTGTAGATGTAGAAAACATATCAAGATACGATTTCTGCAAAAAACCTAAATCGACCAATATAATGGTCAAAATCTTTGTACCCCGCCTAGGAGGGAATTTGCTCTTGCGACTGAAACCGTTGTCGCGGGTCACATTTCAAAAACTATATGGTTGATAACACTGACATTGCTATGAGCAATAGCTGAATAGTGTACAATTTTGTTGGAGGTAATTTAAAAATGATAGCATTAATCAGTTTCATTAAATTCAAGGTTTATTTTGAAGTTAGGTTTTAGATTTTGCTCTGTTTTCAACCCTCTGTGCAAAATTTTCATTTTGCACAGGGGTCAATTGGTGTGTATGAGAGTGTGTGGTTAACACCCTGACAATGGTCCTGAACAATGGACCATTGTCAGGGTTGTCAAGGTCAAGATTGGAATGCTCTATTACACTTATACATATTCATGAGAAATTCCACTATCACGTACAGCTAGTCTTTATTCATCCTGAAATGTAGTGTATGCAAGCACATGAGAACATGTGCTTATTTTTTTTTCATGTACTTGCATTTTACCCTTTACCATGAATTTAGACTAGCAGTGCCCAGGGCAATCGATCATGAATTATTAATAAAGCATTCATGTGCCTTGGAGCAAGAGTCCAGAAGCCTAGTCAGCAGAGCTCTAAAAAGGTGGTATTCGTGGTATTCATGTCTATTGTTCAGGGTCATTGTAAGCACACACTTACATACACATCATTGGTTCTTGTGTAAAGATCAATTTTGTACAGAGGGTTCAAATTTGACCAAAACCTGGAACTTAAAGGGTGTGTACAGTTCTGGTCGAGGTGAGGATTTAGCTTTTAACATTTTGCGAGATATTCAGAAACCACTCTATGAGATGTCAAAGATCATGCAAATCTAAAGGGTATCAAAAGTTTATTTGACGAAAATTGGTTTTGAAATGGCTGAGATATCCAAAAACAAGGTGAAACAAAGACATCATAATAAAGTTGTGGCATGTCGCCTTTTATTATTATCACTTTTTGGGATATATCTCAGCCATTTCGAAACCAATTTTCATCAAATACACGTTGAATCCTTCTTAAAATTACATGCTCTTTCATATTTCATAAGGGGTTTCTCATTATCTCACTTAGAAATGTTCAAAACATGAATCCCTTACCTCAACCAGTACTGTACAGTCCCTTTAACTTTAAAATTAATCATGGATTCAACGAAACTGATTCATGCTCTCACATTCAAATCAACTCCAACTAAATTGTACACTATTCAGCTATTACTCGTATCAATGACAGTGTTATCTGATGTATAGTTTTCAAATTATAAAGGATCAAAAGTGGGAAATGTTTTTTGTAACACCTAGTATAAAGCAAATCCTAGGCAGAGAGAGCTGCAAAGTTGGTGTTTTAGTTTCACAAAAAGTCTTTGAGGACCTCGGACTCCCTGTGAAGCTTGCAAATTTTTGACATGTCGTAAGCCCATGAGCAATTAATGGCTAAAATTGACCGTAATTCATGTGAACTCATGGTCATTCATTCAAGTGTATGGCACAGTGTGCCTGCTTGATACTGTTTGCCGACTATTGCTAGTCACTTTGGGCGAACCACGAGGGGTCGGCATCATTCGCCCACTTTCTTGTGTGGATTGGTTGGGGGACCATTTCACCGGGTTGGCACCCTGCTCTTTGTGATGAATGAATGAAGTGGGATCTTTTACGTGTGTGTGTTGTGGCTAACAAACTCACGGGACCTCTATTTAATGTCCTATCCGAGGGACAGAGTGTTTTGCCTCTTACTAGAGGGGAGGGAATGCTTACACACAACTTTGCTCGGTGAGACTCGGGACTTGAACCCGGTGCTCTACCGACTAAGCCATGTCCCCGCCCTTGCCTCCAAAGTAGCTGGATTGCAGGCGCATGCCACAACACCCGGCCAAACTCATGGTGAAATACCTCCTTTGCCACAAAGTGGGTCCAAGTTCACAGGTGCATCCAACCTGTCAACAACATAAAGCCGAGACAGCTAAATCTGCTATGAATTTTAAGAGTCCCAGTTTTGCAGATATTTAAACTCTTTCCTATTTAGACCATGAGATGTATTAACAGTCTGATCCTCATTAATATCTTTGTCATCCTCCCCAAATCCAGATGATGTACTTAAACCATCGGGGAATCTTGCCACAGCCCAAAGGCAGACAATTGATATGAGTGTCCCCTGTTCTAAAGTCGGGTCTCTGATTGGAAGAGATGGGTGTAACATCCGCAAGGTAAGAGATGAAGACTATTTCATCGTGCGCATGGCAGATTTTCGTTAGGGGGTGTGAAAGTGCGCATAGGATTAACAACATTTTGACATGTGCACAACGATTTGTGACCATGCATCACAAACCCAACAAAAAGTTGCATGCCCTGATTTTATGGGAGGACTCAAATACATGTACATGTAGGTGAAACAGATCTATAATAGTCAATCTTGATGTTTTCATATTTTCTAAAAGAGCAATTCTTCTTTTGCATTAATCTTATGTTTGGGATCATAAAACGAATGGGGAAGTGTGTTTTTGAGCAGTTTTTCTACAACATTTTTTAATGCAGAATAGTATAATTTGGTATGTCTTAGAGGCCCCTTTTCATTTCTTAAAAATCCTGGACACAATCTTCACTTTCAACTATAATAACTTTTGAAAGAATGGTGCTACTACCTTTTAAAGTTGGCATTAGTCATCGGTAGAATGTGTTACACATGTAATAGATAGCATGCTCAGTTTCAGCTTGAGTGGTAATTGCTTTATGTTGTTGCTATGAAGGCGTTTTACACGTGTACGTCTCTTTTTTTAAATTTATTTATTCCTGTGCGTTGCACAGCTAGCATGGCTTGGTAAGATTAAGTGCTTGAATAGACCTGGTACTTCTGAGCCTTTTTTTTTTTCTCAGTACACACTTTTCCAGAGTGTGTGCTTTCTTTCCAGTATTTAGATAGGTTAGGAAAGCCTATTTTAATTGAGTTATACATCATTTTAAAGTTGAAGTCTGCTCTTCCAGAGCCTGCCCTTAAGAATCCTTGTCAAGCGACTTTTTGTTGGTGTTGTGATGCAGGGTCACATAAACAGTGATGCCAAATCATTTATTTAATATCTACCCCTTACCCTACAGTATTTCTCATTTTCAGAATCTAGTCAGCAAAAGCTTAAGAGCAGAGAAACTCTGGCTTTATTGAACATAAACAATAGGCAGTGGGTGGTACATCATTAAAATAAAGGAATCAACCAATTTCTTTCAGATTAAGATTCAAGATCCTCAGTAATCTCTTTGAGCTAAATTTGCTGTACTTCAAGATGGAGGATTCAGGTAATCAAATGGGGTTAAACCATATTAGGCCGAGAAATTTGTTTAAGGGAGAAAATAGTAAAAAGTTTGTAAAGTTAATCTGCCTTCTAGATGATGCAGAGAGAGAGAGAAGGAAAAACAAAACAAAACACAGAACTTGTGCATTTTTGAGCTCGTTTGCATCATTGAGTGTGTCAGCGTCTATGTAAAAGGGCTGTACATGAAATTCCTTCGTGTATAAAATATTGCTGCACTTCAATATCTTTTACGTAACCATGTGAATAACCATTACCTGGCATACAAAACTGTTCATCTGCACCTGGGTGAGACAATATTTTGTCATGCTTTGCTGATCAGTGATCCAGGTGCCATAGCTTTGTCTTAACCTTGATGACAGCATGGACCTACTACACACATGAGCTGCATTCAGACAGAGGCAGTTTTGGCTGGAGTAACTTCGGAGGAAGGGTTGGAGGAAGCTGCAATGGTCGGAGGAAGGTCGGAGGAAAGGTTGGAGTAGTGCCCGTGTGAACAAGGTTGTGGTAACTTCCTCCGGTTGGGGGAACTTACCACGACCCCTTCCTCCGACCAAGATACTCCAGAGTTTTTTCAGGAGTATCTCGCTACCACGACAAGCCAGTCGGAGTAAATTGCCCGTGCGGACAAACCCTCTGAGTATCTACCTGTATGACCTTACAAACCTTATACGACCTAGGTAAAACTTGCGGAGTCAAATGCGAGTACACATGCGCGTGCTGTACAATTCTAACCTAGTTGATCGCGATGGAGAAGCTAGCGCTCAGAAATTCTCATCAACAAGAATGGAGAAGATTAATGCCGCCATAAAAAAACAATGGTATGGTTGACGTGCGCGGCCCTACCACTTCCGGAAGTTACACCGACCCTCCATGGTGATCCCCACGAAGGCCATGGTAAATTGGTCGGAGTTTCTTCCCACGACCGTCGTGTGGACACAGGGTCGTGTTAAAATAAGCATAGATTTGAATTCTAATTGCTGCGCCATAAAATTTTACTCTGACTAGAAATACGTCTGAACATGCCTTATGACATTCATCGTATAGTTAATTAATTCATCCACCTTTACATCTCAAAAGTGCCACAAAGACATTTTTAACATGCTTCACTGCATTGATCCCTATCATCGTCACCGCCAGCAAGCCGGAAGAAGAATAAGACAGAGATTCGAGAAATCTAAAAATATGCGCAGAAGAAAATAACTCACAAAAATCAAGTAAAGTGAATGTGCAGTTGTGGTGTATGTTAGGAAATCATGCCTCAAACAATTTTGCATGGAAGAAGCAGACAGTTTTTGAAAGAAAGCTATCATTTTGGCAGAATGATTGTCATTTGTGATCTCAATATTTCACTTTTCTCCAGCTTATTCCAGAGCAAAAAGGGACAGTAATGGTAGAGAACAGGTATATCTTGCCATAATTAGGCAAGGTCTTATGCGTGTGCGAAAATGTGCGAATCAGCAGTTATCCATCTTTTGACACAAAATTTGCCATGTTCTCAGGTTTTGCTGCTCCTCATCATTTGTATTTATTCAAAGACAATTTCCGTCTGAAAAAGGCACATCAGCGAAACAGAACCGCAATGAGGGAATTGGTTCTTTTGTTAGTGACGATGCACAATTGCACAATCGCCACTATCCAAGCACCTGAATGTACTCACTAAGATGCACATAATCAGGTGGCGGTGGTAATGATGGGATCAAAGAAAGACCTCCCTTCATAGTCCATACAACACCATATGTGTAGTAGGTCCATGATGAAAGTGAACAAACCTCTTTTTCTTTTCCCCTTTCTTCTATCCTATCTCTACACAAGCCATCCCTCCCTTCTATTTTTTATATGTATTGTATGTAAGGGCTGCAAGCAAATCAAGCTAGGCTTAAGTTGCAGCCCTTCTGTATTATTCATTGTATCGCTGATATATTTTGTGGGAACAAAATTACTTTGTCAACAACTTATATTGATGGTATCAACGATGTGTGTGCACATGTATGTACATGTATTGGCATGAACAGCGATAATGCAGGAACCAATAAATCAACTCAAATTAAATCAAATCTATTAATTTTTTTCCCTCTATATTGAACAAAAAAGTACCTTTAATTGAAATGTTTGTAAAAATTGACCGTGGTAGAATACATGCTCATTTTTAGTCCTCCCATTATACTTGTACGGTAGTGAGAACCAGCCCACTTTACTGTTGTTGCTTAACCCTGGACAGTTTGTGCAATGCTTTGGGGTTTTCTACACCAATTGGCACTCGAAGCACATATTTTAAAATGGTTTCAGAAAGGTGTGATGGAAACAGTATAAAGATATCATTTTACTGCAAGACTAAGTCCTAGAGATGGTGGTGCCTCAATTCTGATTTCAGTTCTCAATTCATATCCTGCAATTTTTCCTCACATACTTGTAGATCCAAGCAGAGAGCGGGGCTCAAGTGAAGTTCATGGATGAGACGAAGCGAGACGATGATGCCGATAGGCAACTCAGGATAAGTGGTAACCGTGACAGCATCCTCCTGGCAGAGAAACTCATCCAGGACTTCCTGGCATCCCAGCCCGAGATTATCTCCAAGATAATCCTGATCCCACAGCAAGCTGTTGGAAGAATCATAGGTAGGCATGGTGGCAACATCAGTATTTGAAGATGCAAACTTAGGATTTTTTTTTTGTGCTAACATATTTCTATTCTTGGGTGATCTTGCAATTTTCTAAATTATGTGTGTATTCTCTCGCAAGTCCTGTAAGTGTTGGAACCAATGGCATGAAATCTCACAACATCACACAACATCTGGCTGTTCCTTTTGACACACATACATGTAATCAGCACAACCTACAGTGTAGCATGTCCTCCTCTAAAGTATTCGATCATGGGCTACAGCTTCATCACATCAAGCTTGCGATGGGCATTTGCAGTACTTGTCCAAAATAGTGTGCGATTCTGAGGCACTCAATGTGAAGAGAGGATTACAATTTTGAGAGATTTATCTAAAGGGGAATTCATGAGTATGAATACTCCTTTGATGTCATAAGGAACACAGATACATGTACCAGTGATAAAGGAGTTTCAACATTTTGTTGTTGTTTTTTGGACTTGATGTTTGTGACCCCTGTGTCCTGTATTCTGCTGCACATCAAATAAACTACCAAAGTGATGATGTCACAGTCTTTTGTTCGAGCATGGTTGTACAGCTGCTGTGTTCAAAGATGTTCGAGGTATGTGAGATTGTTAAACCCGTTGAGGATGAGTCCTTACATACTATACTCGGGCAAGTGTCTATGGGAAATGCATGTTGTAGCAAAATCAGCCTGTCCTCAACGGGTTAAAACCAGTTTCCATGGCAATGAATGGCTATGATGTCACGCTTCGGTACTCTATAATGCATAGATGTACGAGTCATGTCTCAAGCTGCACTGTGCGCCATATCGTACATATGTATTTCGTTCTGTCTTAGTCTCACACTTTCAGGTACCAGATACTGTATGTATGTGACCCTGTGTCACAAAACAACCAGCCATGAATTTTAAATTAAAGGCAGATTGTGAAAGAATAGACTCTAAGCTCTAAAATGATGTATAACTTAATACAAATGAAATTTTCTAACCTATCTAAATGATGGAAAGAAAGTACACACTCTGGAAAAGAGTTTTACTGAGAAATGAGGCTTTGAAGCCTGGGGTCTATTCACATGATAAATCTCATTGTGCTGTGCTCTGCAGTGAATGAGACAAACAACAGGATGTAAAACTCTAGCAACCACAATGAAAGGATTATCAAATTACACCAAAAATTTTACATCCATTAAGCACAAAATATTCAGGACTGATGCCAACTTTAAATATAGTTTTAGCATCATCCTTTCGAAAGTTATCACATTTAAAAGTGATGAGTGTGCAAAGGGTTAAAAGGGGCCTCAAAGACTTACCTATTCGTGCATCACACTATCTTAACGAAAAAGTGTTCTAGACAAACTGCAAAAACACAATTTCCCATTCGTTTCTTGATCTCAGACTTTAGAAATATCTATTGGAGGAATTGTTCTCTTAGAAATTATTACAAACTGAAAATGGACCAGGTTGACCCATTTTACCTAATCAGAGTCCTCGGGGTAAATTCATGGCATGGCATGCAACTTCTTGTTGGTTTTGTGATGCATGGTCACATAATGACTTGCACATTGAACAGCTGTACCTGTTGTGTGTGTGTGTTTGTGTATGAATCAGCCTTTCTCCACAGCTCTCTCTTATAAACCTGTTCCTTTATGGGAAACCGTGGCATCAACTGATATACGGCACCCTGGTTTACCAGGTACCCAAATTGTAGACAGGAGTGCCTGCATTAGTGGCCTTAAATCATTAAAAAATGGCTTTGATAGAAAGATTAGAGTTTCATTTGTCAATATCTGTTTTCTTTCTGTGTGAAAACTGCATGTATTGCAGTATTATTTGCCTTTTCTCCAATGTACAATTGTAGTGTGCATTTGTTTTGCTGTAAAACTTGTATGAACACGTTCATAGCAGTCAGTGTTGAGCTCAGCAGATTTTTGAATTTGCTGACCCCATTCAGGTGAGGCTTTTGTGTATAACAAGAGAGTTTGTGAGCCCATCAGCGCACGCTCTATTCATGTACCTCGCGCCCAATGGATACTTCATGTAGTTGACCATGGAAAGGGAGTAGTGCATGTACTGCTTAACTGCTTTCACACAGGTGGATTACCAGCCTGTCCGTTCTGTTTCAACCTGCACAAAGAATCTTGTTTGGAGCATTGAAGGTGCTCGGGAGGAACAGGTTACGAAACAAGCAAGTCTACAGATGAATCTTCATATTGATATGCGTGTCATATTGCATTGCCAGTTTGTCCAGGGCCCTGTTTCATAAAGCTTTTCGTAAAGTTACGAACAACTTACGAGCGACTGGTGATCAGTTCTGATGTGCTTTACTTATCAGAATTGCCATAACTCAGCACAAGAACTGATCACCAGTCGCTCGTAAGTCGTTTGGAACTTTATGAACAGCTTTATGAACCCCCCCCCCCCAGGTGTTCAACAGAATGTCCACAAAGTTTGAGTAGAGCCAATTGATCAATCTCTGTCACTTTTTGTTGAAGGCCGTCAAGGTGCCAACATCAGGAAGATCCAGAACAGCAGCGGGGCGCGGGTGAAGATCGACAGGATGGGAGAGGACACCACCCAGCCGGAGGTCACACGGTCATGCTACATCAGGGGCTCCAAGCAGCAGGTGGACAGTGCAGAGGTCAGTCCTGTGCATCCAGGGTCTAGTAGTCCCCATCAAGAGGAAAAAAAAAAATGTTTAGAAGTGGGTGTGAGGAAGGGAGAGGAAGGATTGGGTGGGGATGTCTCAACGAGAAAGTAAAATATTTGCTATTAATGATGATCACTAATCATGGAAATGCACTGGCAGTTACAGATGTATATGATGATTAACCAATGACGTAACTTTACCACTTCATATAAGGAAGGTATGTAGAATATGTGACCCACTACAACAAAAGGATCCGAAAGTTGATGGAGGTCGATTTTCTGAAAATGACATGACATTATTCCCTTACTGTTCTACTTTAATTTCATATATAACACGACTCATAAAAGTGCGGAGATATTGATGATTTTATCAGACCATGTTGAATGGTCTATGAAATTAGCATTTTGAGAAAACTGCCTTCAGAGTTTTCTTTCCGACGCAATTGTGATCAAGGGGAAGTAAGACAGTTTTCACCTCTTCACAATAGAAGGTCTGCTCATAGCAACCTCCGCGATGTTCATTAAGCTTAGCGTCAGCGGTCTATGCATGACCAATCCGTAACCAGGATGCTGCACACTGACCAATAAGATCACTCCATTGTTGCTAGGGGCGGAGTCTATCTGTGGCGCTAAATCCAAGTCTTCGGACATGTTTGTGTTCCATTAAAAGTCAGAAAATCATGGCCCAGAAAAAGACTAATTTATTGCCTTTCCTTTGATCACTTACTTTGAAATTTCGGCAGATGATAGACTGAACATTAGACTACAACATTTTGCCAACAACAGAAATTCGATGATTTTGACCGATTTTGATGATCCGACTTCAAACTCGACTTTCTCGGCTCGGCCGTCAGCGACTTTAGGATCCTTTTGTTGTGCCGGGTCACATATTGAAACTCTTTCTCCCACCTTGCAAGTTGTCACAAGATAAACTAGAGAAGCACTCTGAGAGTGCAAACCTCCGCCAAGCATGCAGCTCATTTCCACCACTGATCTTGTTCTTCCATAGAGTTTCCACCCATACGTACTTATAGCATTGTGTGCTGAATGTCGCCCTTTGTTACGTCATAAACCCTCAGCTGCATGGGGCGCCTCGCCCTAGCAGAAACTAGAGCATGCACTAGTGCGCGCATGCAAACCTCGAATATGCGCAGCCTGAACTCCTAAGTTCATTGACCCTACCTACCAAAATATCAAAAATCCTTCATAAATTCCCCCCAAATTCTTGGATCACTACCAAACTTTAATCATCTGTTACTTCTGTCATTTTAAACCTTTCCTTCAAGTTTCATCCAAATCCGTTATCTACTTATCTACAAACAAACCAGCGGTTATGAAAACATAACCTCCTCCCTTGGCGGAGGTAATGAGTGCATTAGGCGAGTCAAGCAATTACTGTAGTTATCATATGGTGCCATATCATATTTATTGTCAAAGTTGCAACAAAAATGTGATATGCTTTTAATTTTGCTGTGTCTCTTTTACAGGTACATGTAGATCAATACTAAGGCAATAAAGTTGCACTTACACATTTCAGTGCTGTCTTTAGTGCGAGTACATGAATAGTATATGTAAAGTACATGATGCCCCTTTGCTCTGTTGTGCAGTACATGATCAGAGAGGAAATAGCCGAGGTGGAGGATTATAACCAGAGGTTGGCTGAAGCGGCCGCCAAGAGGAAACAGAGACCCACAGGAAAGCCTTCCAAGCAGAGTGTGGCCGTTCAGCGCCCTGAGGAAGCTGCGCCCGAAACAGCTGCCCCACCAACAGCAGAACCGTTGGAAGAAGCAGGTATAAAGCAAGCGAGTCAGAGCATTGCATCCAAGGTGGTGACCACAAAACAAGAGCCTGGAAAAAGTTTCAGATATTTCTGCATCTGTGGCATTCAGAGATATTCTTGAGGATATTATGAAGTCCCTCAAAGGACAGGGAAATTGGGCTATGATGTTTATGATGTAAACATATACTGTACATATAATTGACTGTTGTGTTGAATGTAGCACACTGTAAATATAGAGTAGACTACATGTATGTCATAGGCCAGTGAGAACTGAAGGATTTGTTACCTGTCAATCAAACAAATGAGAGATATGCCTTTTAACAGTTTCAACTGCACCTAAGATCACTCGCCAGTTCAGTTGTGCCATAATGTTGTCATTTGAACAGTGAAACAGTGACAGCTAATCATGACAGAAATGTGTCAAGCAGGGCTGCTAAGTCTCCCTGGTGTTGTGGGAGAGTCCCTGAAAAATCAATCTGTTCTTGCCCTGACAAGAAAGTGTAGCAGTTTTCCTGAAAAGAAGAAAGAAAATAATTTGCACCTTTCTCTTGGGAGCCATGTAAAACACAAGTATCTCCCTGATTATACCCTCTATTAAAAGCTGCCCAAGTTGGATATATAAACATTAGCAGCCCTCGAAAGGTGATACTCGTGGAGCATTTCCCAATCTTGTCATGGATTGTAAGTGCAACGTACCTCCTGTATGCACCTCCTGTATCCAGTGGCAGAGACTCTCTGGAATCGGGAGGAGACGTCTGTGGTGGAGCCTCCTAAGGGCAAAGACTTCTTCACGGTCTACATGTCCGCGGTGGAGCACCCGGGCCACTTCTGGCTGCAGATGGTGAACAGCAAGGCGCAGCAGCTGGACCTTCTCCAAGACAACATGACCGAGTTCTACAACAAGCCTGAAACACGAGAGGTAAGGACGGTTTGACCTTTACCAAATGAAACTGCGCAGCTCAAACCCACAAAAAGGTTTAATAGGCCAAAGTGTTTTTGTAGGCCAAAATGAATTTCCACTTTTCTACATAGTTTTAAAGAGTAGGCTGATGGCATGTAACCTGTTAGAATGGACCATCCTAACTTATTCAAAAAGTGATTGAAGTATTTACTCTCTATGTGCCATGGTTGAAACCCCCAGTGTGCCACATTATTCTGAGACACTAACGTTGTCATGCTTTGGGAAAACATTTTTTTTTTTTTCCAAATCTAAATATAGTATGTTACTTCTATAGATTTCTGAAGCTGGACACATAGTGAGCAAAGTTGTAGAGAAAATGCCAAGCTTTGCTTTGATGTAAATTGTATGACAGTCACAAATCTATGATTGTTTTTCTTTCAAATGACTAGTAGCTATTACTGTAAAGGCATGACTTTTGCACACAAAATTTCTTCTTTCTTTCTTTTTCCTTCCGATTGTACCCGGGGGCGTCGCGGGGAGACATAAACGTCTATTTGCTGCAAGGCGGGTAGCCTGGAGAAGGGACATATCGTGAGCATTCAGGGTATCTGCCACAGAGTCTCTCCAGCGTCGCCTTGGTCTACCTCTGGCTCTCGCGCCAGAGTGTCACAAAACAGTGACAGAAATTTAGAATTCACACCCAAATCCAGTAGGGAAGACAGCTTGATAGTCAATCACAGCATAAAATGCAAGCTACATGTAAGAGGAACAGAAGCGTAAGAAACGCTTTTATTGTACTGCGCCATTTGGCGATTTATCGATTGGTTTGGGCGGGTTGTGCGTTTGAGCAGAAAATGCAAAGTTGGCACACCGTCGCCTGAGTTTGACGAGCAAACGTGGCACATAAAGAGTTAAGAGAGTTCAGAGGTGCAGTTTCGTAGAAAAGGGAGAAAAGAGGATTTAACCCTAACCAGGCCAGGATTTTTAGCATGTTCTATGGCCGGGGGAGGGTTGATTCAACCCCCCCCCCCCCAGATCTTGGGCCGTCGATCGCGCAGTCACCCTGAAAATTGGCACATACATTACTCATTGCGTAATCTACCAAACTATAAAAAAAATTGATTTTTTCATATTTTATATTTTAATGCATGAAATCATGAATTTTGCTGTAATTCAGAAAATAAAGCTAATGGCATCCTAATTTATGCTGACATTATTCCTTGTAGCATTCCTAACAATGTATGTGAAAAAAAAAAACATCTGGTATAAAAGTTAAGTTCTTATGTATTCTATTGCTTTATGAATTTTATGTAGTTCTTTGTTTTTTGACCTTTCGTTTTTTTTTTTTTTTTTATCCACAAAATTTATTACAGAACCTATTTCAAGCATAATTATGCTAGAGAAAAGGAAGAGAAAAGATTTCTCTCCGAGGTAAAGACAGATTTTTTAAAAATTGAGTCTGTCAACCCAAAGGACACATTTTGGTCCATTTTGATACAGAGAATCCTAATCTATGACATTTCTCTTTTTCTTTGGGGGGGGGGGGGGTTGAGCTAGGTGATCACAAATCATCAAATGCTGTCAACAGACACATGTATGGATGCTGCTTAAGCTTATACAAATCCCTTTGCCCGGCAGCACATATTAAAGTTGGAGCTACAGATCAATCCACAGAGCAGGTATCCTGCATTTGAAACCTGCCTGGATCATCTTCAGATGTGGTGTTTCACCTGGTGTGTCTTTGTAGATCCAGGTGTAGACATGATCAACCCTTGTAAATATGTGCTCATTGTACACATAATGGCTAAGCGTTTGTGAAGATCTACTGGCCATATTCACTCACACATGCATGCGACTTTTGATTTTTTTGTTTTTGTTTCATCCATCCATTTTGCCGTCATAATTAATTATTTATGAAATTTGAGTTGTCTCAAGTGAACGTGCACAATATGCCATTGCTTCAAGTTTCTGTCATGTACATCACTTATGTGTGCCAGTAAATGTCAACAATTTCCAAGGATTGCTTGCAGAGGAATAATCCCCCCCCAAAAAAAAAACAACAACAAAAAACCAAACTATATGTATTCATATGCATAGTATATGTTCACTTTTGTAGGGCTTCCCTCTAATGGTGGTTGAACATGTGGACTTGCTTAAATGACTGATTTTTTTTTTTTTTTTCAAGCAGCAGACTTTCTTTATTAACTGAGAAGAAACAAAATTTTGTAATGTAACTTTCTAACTGGTAAATCCTCCAATGACATCAGAGATATCTAGAAAGGAAGCTGTAAAGTTCTCCTAACGTAGGTCTGGAGTCTGTGATGAGTGGTTTAACTCTTTATGTGCCACGTTCCCACGCCCAACTCAGTTGACGGCACGCCAACTTCGCATGTTCTGCTCAAACGTATAAACCCGCCCAAAGCTACGTTGGTGTCTCAGGATATTGTGGCACACGGGGTTTCCACCATGGCACATAAAGAGTAATAGTAATTAGTGATGTGCGTAGGACATAGCCCAAGGTTTTGTTTCAAATTAACCCATTGAGGATGGATTG
Source organism: Diadema setosum (assembly GCA_033980235.1). Lineage (NCBI taxonomy): Eukaryota > Metazoa > Echinodermata > Echinoidea > Diadematoida > Diadematidae > Diadema > Diadema setosum. The sequence goes on along the minus strand of CM067067.1, from coordinate 23,866,179 downwards.
ATTTGGCTACAACACGCATTTCCCATAGACACTTGCCTGATTATACTCGGGACTCGTCTTCCAATGGGAATCGAGATTACGTGTACTCTGTAAATGTGTCCATCAGTGTCAAGATGACGGGAAGGTGTACTTTTTTTTTCCAACTCAGAAGAAACTCTAAATTATGTGGAATGGGGTTGTGTGCCGGGAGTTTAGTTGAAGAGAGGTACCTTTTTTTCTTCTTCTTTTTTTTATGCCTCCGCCACGAAGTGGTGCCGGAGGCATTATGTTTTCGGGTTGTCCGTCCGTCCGTCCGTCCGTCCGTCCGTCCTTCCGTCCGTCCTTCCGTCCGTCCGTAATGAATTTTGTGGACAAGGTAACTATCAAAACCTGTTGAGGTATCCTAATGAAACTTGGCATGTATGTGTATTAGGGGGTGAAGTTGTGCCTATCAACTTTTGGGTGCACATGCTCAAGGTTAAAGGTCAAAAGGTCAAGATCAAATACATAAAATTTCACTATTTCCACCATATCTATTGAATGCCAGAAGAGATTTTCTTGAAACTTAGTGTATACATGTATTACCCAATTAAGATTCTCTGGTGAAAGTTTGGGTCATGAGGTCAAAGGTCAAAGGTCAAATGGTCAGGGTCAAATACATAAAATTTCACTATTTCCACCATACTGTATCTATTGAATGCCTGAAGAGATTTTCTTGAAACTTAGAGTATACATGAGATTCTCTGGTGAAAGTTTGGGTCATGAGGTCAAAGGTCAAAAGGTCAGGGTCAAATACATAAAATTTCACTATTTCCACCATATCTATTGAATGCCTGAAGATATTTTCTTGAAACTTAGTGTATACATGTATTACCCAATTAAGATTCTCTGGTGAAAGTTTGGGTCATGAGGTCAAAGGTCAAAGGTCAAAAGGTCAAGTAAAATATTAAAACTTCTTTTTTTTCTCCATACCTTGGAAAATTGTTCAAGGTATCTTCATGGAACATAGTACATGTACTGACTGGAAGTGATTATCTAGAGAATGTAGGGTTCATGGGGTCATAGGTCAGGGGTCAAAGGTCAAGTGCAAGACTTCAAAATTTTACTATTACCCTCATATCTATGCAATGCCAGCAGGGTTATTTTTTTTTACACTTGGTGTATGCGTGTGTAACCTAATAGAAATTCTCTGGAAAGTTTTTTTTTCTTCTTTTTTTGCCTCAAAGGACAAAAGGTCAAAGATCAAGTGAAAGTGCTGAACTAACTTTTTCCTCCATATCTCGGAAGTGGCTCAAGTTATCTTGAAACTTATGCATGTTCTACCTGAAAGTAATTATCTTATGAATTTTAGGGTCAAGGGCCAGATGAAAATGGTAACAATTTACTATTCAATTCAGAAATTGCACTTTTTCTCCACACCTGTACCTTGAAAATTACTCAATGCCTAAATGTATGAATGGGTCAAAGTCAAGTTAAAGTCCTTAAATCCCTAGATACATGCTCTCCTATTCATCCAATTAAACCTAGGTCAAGGAAGGTGAACATTCAACACATTTGTGACAAACTTGTCATTTCAATATTTTGCCAATTTTGTGAAAATATAATCACACATTGTCCACATGTACTATCTAGACCTATTGGGAAAATCATGCATTATGGCGGAGGCATACCAGTCGCCAAAGCGACATTTCTAGTTTTGGATATGATGTAGATTTTTTTTGTTTTCTTTTGTTGACTTGTGACTTGAAGAATGCATGATTGTCATAGTAGCTCAGAACATACCGGTTATTTTCTTTCACTCTCCTATGGGAATCTAGAAGATTGCTTAATCTCACATTGGATATGTGACATGCTATAACAAAATGATCCGAAAGTCGGGGAGGTAGATTTTCTGAAAATGATATGGTCTTATTCTCTTACTCTTCCACATTACAGTCTGTAATTTGGTATATAACAGGACTCATAAAAGTACTAGGGTGCAGAGATGTTGATGATTTTATTTGAGCATGCCGAGTGGTTTAAGAAATCAGCATTTCGAGAAAACAGCCTTACAAGTTTTCCTACTGATGCTACTGTATCATGACCAAGGGGAGGCAAGACAGTTTTCACCTCTTGACAAGAGAAGGTATGCTCCTAGCAACCTCTGCGATGGTCATTCAAGCTTAGCGCCAGCGGTCTACACATGACCAATCAGTAACTAGGATGCCACACACTGACCAATCAGTTCCTCATTGCTAGGGGTGAAATTTTTGTGCGGCCCTAAATCCAAATCTTTGGACACGTTTCTGTTCCATTGAAAGTCGGAAAATCATGGCCCAGAAAAACGCTAATTTCTTCACTTTCCTTTGATCATTTGGCTTTGAACTTTCAGCAGATGATAGACGAAACATTAGGCTATAACATTATGCAAAAAAAACAACAACAACATAAAAAAAACAATGGTTTTGACCGAGTTTGATGATAGAATCTGAGTCAAACTTGATTTTCTTGGCTCAGCCCTCAGCGACTTTCGGATCCTTTTGTTGTGGGGAATCACATATCCTCTTCTGATCATGGGCTCCACTGCTATCTGCCGATGGAATAAGCAAGAAGTAGAGAAAGGGGTGTGGCTACAAAAGGATCCATCTGTAGGATGTGAAGATCTTAGGTCTTGAGACAATCTTTTGATTGTTTTATTGTTTAGTAGAATCAAAAGACTGCTTTGGTAGTGTATTGAAATTCATGGATGTTTCTTTTCCTACAGTGCAGTAACAAGGTATTTCATTTGTACTTGCTCCCTCCAATTAAGCTTCATATAGGAATTCACTATTAAAGCATTCATTATTTGTCACTAGGTAAGGCAAGCCTTCAAGCTTTGTGGTTGTTATAGTAATATTTTGTGAACAGAGCATGCCTAAAATGTCCATACAGAAGCTGGTGATTCCACATTGTTTAAGTCTCACAAGTCAAATTTCTGCCTAGTACACTCTGTAACAATGTATGTCAAAGTGTGTGTTTTCTGACCACAATATGCAAATGTGTGTTGATTATGTCATGCAGGTCAAACAAACCTCATTCTCCACTCTCAATTGATTCAAGGAATGCACTATTGACTTTAAAATGCTATATTCTTTCACAGAGGAAAGAAATGGCAACGCAAATGTTACTGTAAAACGAGGAATGTTCACGTGCATTTTAATTCCGCAGATTTCGCGAGAGAAAAGATTCACAAAATTAAATCCCGATGGAATCCCATTTTCTTTGCTCACTTTTCCACTAAAAATTAAAATGCACGGGAAAGTTCTCGTTTACACTGTATGCATTGAATGCCAGTGGCAATTCGTGAAAATTTCATGACGCGAAAAAGGCCATCAGCTCCAATTAGCAAAAATGTCATGCCGCGAATCATGTTTTACAGTAATATTATTATCAGAGAGGAGGAAATTATCACCCACTTTATTTGCTGAGCTAGTATCTTGTCTCTATCTCCACACAGTCATTTGCCGTGAGTGCTGTGAGGGCGGGCGACATTATTGCGTCCCCTTTTGCCCACGATCAGTCCTGGTACCGGGCTAGGGTCCTAGGCCTGCTGGAGAACGACATGGTTGATGTGTACTATGTTGACTTCGGTGACTGCGCTGCTGTGGCCAGATCTGATGTGTGCTTGCTGAGGTAATACATTGTAACATAACCCACAATTCTGTTTGAATGTACAGTAGTGCCAGTGCCCACACCATACCAAATGCAGGCCAACCATGCTTCTTTCTCATTCTCTCTCTCTTCCTTTCATGATTATTTATCAACTATTTTTATGCCTGCGCCGAAAGTGATGTGAGATCATCAGCACACGCTCTATTCATACTGTACCTCGCACCCGATCGATTATTTCCATTGTTCACTCGCACTTGTAGTTGACCGTGCCCGTGGAAAGGGGGATACAATGTACCGCTTGACTGCCTTCACACAGGTGGATTACCAACCTTTCCGCCTCTCTGTCGGCGGGCAAAAAGAATCTCGTTTGAGGGCATTAAAGGCTCTCAGAGAATTGCGGAAGGAACGAGTTTTGATAAAATTACACTGTCTTTTTAACTGACAAACTTTATGTATGACAGTCCAACTGTGGTTTGTTTGTTTGTTCTTGTTTAGTCTAAATACATGTATTTGAAGGTATTTTCAAATCTACAGTAAATGATCAAAAGTGTCTATAGGTGTTTGTGTCTTGGGAAGATTAATCCTGTATTAAGTGATTGACATGCTGTCCTCTCTTCTCAACCCTGCAAAACATGAAACCATATGAAAAGATGAAGAGTTAATCATGAAGCCGTAGTTTCAGTACTGGGTCAAGTTCGAGTTGTGCCAAAATCTCTAAAGAGCTCTTTAAAAAAGAATCCTCCGGCGCATGCGATGGCTCTTGATTTCTGTTGGTGTGTCTGATGACCACTTGAAGCAGTACAACTCACCAATAATTATAACAATTAGGCATAGACTCTTTGTTTGGTCAGAGTGCTGTATTCTAAAGTGAAGACCTTCACGTTGTATCATACGTAATCCTGAAGCAGTCTATCGCAACAGCTGTCAGTGACAACGTGACCTTTCGGGTCCCAGTTTTACGTCAAAGGAGAATCTAAGAGTAGACTGCACAAAGAAAAGTCATGCATTGCCTGCAGATACATGATTGGTCCCCTGCAAAGTCTGGATTCATTAATTATAGAATGTTTTAGAAAATTGGTTTAAATAAAATATGGAATGAAGAAATAGATATAGACACTGTCCAGATTTTATAGCTCCATGCTCTTGAATTCTTGCCTCCACCTCTGCAACTTTGTCCCTCACTCACTCTCACCCCTGTTTTTTTAATCCTTGTTTTTATTTTACCTTTTTTATTTCTTTGTTTTTGTAGAGGGGATTTCTTGAGTCTTCCATTTCAAGCAGTGGAGTTCTCTCTAGCTGGTGTGCAGCCCATAGGTAAGATTTTGACAAGGATGGCAGTTCTTAGACTACTATTAACTAGACCTGTCTTGTAACAGAACAACTGGGGCTTGGCCCTGTGGTTATTTGCAGAAACATTCACTGTAAAGCTGCTATTTACACAAAGATTTAATTTGCACAAATTTCGCGAATCGCTGTTGGACCGCAAATTTATCAACATGCGAAAGTATTGCCACCTGATATTGGTGGCATAATTTGGCGGAGCGAAAAGACAGGCAGTGGTGCCTTGGTGTCAAATCGCCAAGCAGCACAAAGCTTGCAAAAATGTCTGTGTCCTCCTCATTCAAGAAAATATCTGTTTGCGAAAATAACGGCGTCTACAGTATTGAGGGTAACATGAATCAAATGTCCATGAGATTAATGTATGGCTACACTTGATGCTATGGGTGGGAGTTACAGTGATGATTATCATAATTTTATGTCAGTGTCGTGGTGGTGGTGGCAGCAGAGGTGGAAGAGGAGGAGGAGAAAGGAAGGAAGGTGGGGGAGGATGAGGATGAGGAGGAGAGGGGAGGGGGTGATGATTTTGAATGCAAGATTTATGGGTATAATGTAACTTCAGCCAACTATTTTGCAAGCAAAACTATGTTGTGTGACTGATTGGTGAAGAAAATATTCCAGTGTGTATGCCATTTGGTGAACAAAGCACAGTAATGGCTAACTGTAGACTCTCCCCATGTCCAATTCATTGTCTGTGCTTGCAGGTGACCAGTGGTCCGAGGATGCAATCACACACTTTGAAGCGCTGACCTCTGTCGCCCAGTGGAAACCACTGATGGCCAAGATCATCGATTACCAAAGCTCAGATGGAGAGACAATACCGTGTGTGGATCTCTTTGACTGCACAGGAGATAATGTGAGTGGTGTGGGATGATGACTCTCCGAGATGTTAGACCAAGAAACAAGAGGATGACATGATGCATTCTGTGTACTGTAGCCAGAATGCCAAATTCAGGAATTTACAGGCATTTCCTCGAGGGCACTACTAAATTTGCTCTGCGGCCCTATACACTGGTAACAAGGCACTTGTGCCTATGGTGTTGATGTTGATATCCCATGTTGAGTCTGCCAGACGGATGAAGAGCATAGCACAAAGTACTCAACCCTAGGAGACCCCATTGCAGAGGCAGGGTTGGCAATTTGTCTGACTGTTACTTGTCTTCAGAATGAGGCTTCAGTCAGCCAGGACGTTGCACATGAACTGTATGATTATGACCTTCTCTCACTGATTACAGTGATGATAATTATGATTATAGTGATGTGAGAGTTTTTAATACTGATGATGATGAAGTTTAAGTATTAACCTGTTGAGGACGAGTCCTGAGAATAACTCAGGCAAGCATCTATGGGAAATGCGTGTTGTAGCAAAATCAAACCGTCCTCAATGGGTAAAATGCCAATAAAGATGTGATGCTGGTCATGGCATAACAATATGTACTCACCAAGATCTTCCCTTGATCTTGATCTGTTTCACAGGATATCAACATTGCCAAGCAGCTGAAATACAGGGGCTTTGCCAAGTGGAGCACACCCCGAGGGCACCAGGACTCACAGGAGGCTAATTCTGCAAACGCCACTGTGTCCCCGCATGAGGGGACCAAAGCTAGTGGTGACTCCAATGCTTCAGCCGCGGTGCACAGGTTATGATGACTGGCCCAATCAATACGTGAGCTGCAAGACTTTTGCATGAACCAAGCTTTAGCAGGTCTGTCGATTGTGCCTCCATGCGTGTGTTGGAGGACGTACGTCATGTGCAATGTGGTGTTCCATTTATCTCAACTGAAGAGACTACATTTTGTTTAGTGTGATCTGTATGTTGAACTCTCAGAACAAATGTGCTACCACCTCTTCGTAGTGTTGCATGATAAAGCAGTTATGATCTACCTTCAGTATGAACAAGGCTAGAAGCTTGGAATCCAGATGCAACTTGACTGACATAAAAGGATACGCATCTAAAAGGGGCATAATATAAAGTCAAGATTTTTGTGGATCCTTCAAAGTTATCTTTCATGATTATGGTGCACAAGAAAGACACAGGCATACCTTCTTGATGTGCTTTCTTGTGTACAATTAGTATGAAGCAGTTATTAACAATGCAGTACTATGTAACTTAGCCCCACATATTCATGTGTGTGGTCGTAAACTTTGATGGCTGTGGAGGGTAACTGACTCTGTGTTTAGTTGTAATTGTAAGTAGAAGTGGAGCTATCTTAGATATGTATAATATAGTAAACACAGCACCCTTTGTAGTCTCTCAATACATGACGTAATTACACTATTATCGAGTGGGAACTAAGGTATGAGATAGCAGTATGTAGTGGTGATGCTGACGTTACACAGAGCAGTATCCCTAAGTTTTGAATTTGTTGGACAATTTGTGTTAAAGTGGGATGCTGTCATGCTTGACAATAGGACAGCTTCACCTCTTCGCCTCAAAGTTGGAGTGAATCTGTGATGATTGCAGAAACTTATACCAACAACATCTTTTGCAATAATAATGATACAAAAAAAAAATCAACACATTTCATACATACACAAACACACACACACACACACACACACAAACAATAAATAAGTTTGAAGCCTTTGTGTTGCTCCTGGTAATCAACATGCCTCACAGTGTATTAATCCTTTTCTGTATTTAATCTCCTCCATTTGCCAAACTTGACACTTGCTGGCATGCTTATCTGTATTGCAACAGTTGATGCAGATGCCCTATGAAAAATGGACCAATCAATGTCGGTTGGCTCTGGTGTCCTATTGATCCCTCTTGTGTCAAGAGACTATCAAGTAGGTGCATTGCAGTGTTTCATGTTTTGGGGTTTGTCTTTCGATACAACAAAATGTGAAGGTGAATAATTTGAATACTGGTAGTTGTAACTATCGTATCATGTGAAGTTATGGCTATTTCAAATAACACTGTAATAGTAGAGTAAAGATTGTGTTTGACACCTTTTGTGGGAGAAGTGAGTATATACATGTTATTCTTCTACGATAGGCCACACGATATCGGTCATCCCAGATTGAATGGCATCATTCTCACTCTGGTCTCTGTTCATTTGTCCTGAGACCCCATTTACACTGGGCAAAAGGCCGACCCTCATTTTGATGTAAACACACACAAATCGAAATGCAGTATCAAAGGCAAGGCCAGCCTGAGACCTGCCCCTTGCTGATGTATGCGTAAATGCAAGCAGACCCAAATGCATGGCCAACACCACTTGGCTGTGCTGTAGGTATTGCTGTTAAAAAACAAAACAAAAAGAAACTGTTTGCATGTTTGAAGAGCACCACTATAATGAAAAAAAGCGAACATGGGAAAGGAAACTTCACTTGCCAGGCATGGCTCAACAAGGAAGTGTAAATGCCCAAAAATGCAGCACAGAGTACCGCAACGGAGGCTGGCCAACCACTGTAAACGAAGTCTTGCTCTCCAGATTCTCACAACACAATTCATGGATGTGGAGACTGGGCATTTTCCTCTATTGTTCCTCCCCTATGGAACCCCCATCCAACATTTCTCAGTGAAATTGACAATCTGGAGCTTCATATGAGATTCACATTTTTTACCAGATGTTCAATTACTAAACTCTCTTGTGGAGTCTGCGCTGTTGAATGCTTTTGTTATATATGACAGCATATAGATAGATATATGGCAGTGTACTAATGCTGTGAGGCATTATTATCATCCTGTCAGCCACAGTCATGATGCCTCCAGTGTGTTTGTCACTGTGCTTTTTAACCAGGGACAGTTTACTTAATATCTCTTTATGTGCCATGGTGTACAAGCTTGTAAGCCTTCTGTGTGCCACATTATTCTGAGACAACATTGTATTCATGCTTTGGGGAAACAGTCTGTTTTTCAAATCTATGCAACTTCTGTAGATTTGTGTTACCCCGGATATGTATTCAGCAAAAGTTATGGTAAAAATGCCAAGCTTTACTTTGATGTAAATTGTATGACAAATCTGTGTTGTTGTTTTTTTCTTTCTTTCAAATGGCCAGTAGCTACAAGTATATCATTGTAGAGACAAGACTTTTGCACACAAACAGCAACAAAAACTTAGAATTTACTAGCAAATCCAGTTGGGAACACTACTTGATAGTCATTTCATGTACTCGAGCTACGTGTACATGTGACAGGAATGGAATCGCAAGAAATGCAAGTTCATTGCACTGTGGCATATGGCAACTTATCGATCGGTTTTGGCGAGTTTGTACGTTTGAGCAGAATACTATGTCCCACGACATGTCGTGTGAATATGAGACATAGAGAGTTTGATGACATTTGCCCTAGGTACAACTTCATCATCCATCCTTAAATGTCAGATATGTAAATTGTGGTAACACTATTGTTTTTAATCTGTAAATGTGATATGCAATCCTCAATCATGTTAAAGGACAAGTTCACCTTCATAAACATAAGGATTGAGAGAATGCAACAATATTAGTAGAACACATCAGTGAAAGTTTGAGGAAAATTGGACAATCGATGCAAAAGTTATGAATTTTTAAAATTTTTGTGTTGGAACCGCTGGATGAGGAGACTACTACAGCTTGTGAGTCATATGCGTACAACAGTATAAAGAAAATGTAAAGAAAATTCAACATACTTTCACTTTTTTCGCATAATAAAAGAGCACTTGACTTGCCTCTTTCTAAAGGCAGGGGGAATAATATTACCCATAACATTTGTCGGTAACGAGTCGGGGGAATGTGTACTTTTTTCAAATGATGAAATTTTGTGAAATTCTCTTTATATTTTCCTTATATTGTTGTACGCATGTGACATCTAAGTTATTCACACACTGCAGTAGTCTTCTCATCCAGCGGTTACTGCACAAAAACTTCAAAAATTCATAACGTTTGAACGGATTGTCCGATTTTCCTCAAACTTTCAATGATGTGTTCTACTAATATTGAGCTACATTCTCTCAATCCTTATGTTTATGAAGGTGAACTTGTCCTTTAATATGTGTAAAGAGCCGAAACACTCCTGTTACACTCTGCTATGCTGTCTGAACAATGGCTGTGTATTTATTCATGAATGTATTTATTTGTTTATATGTTTAATAGGGGGGGGGGGAGAAAATTGCTGTTTTTTTCACACAACTCTTCTCTCTGTTTACATGATGTAAATCATAGCGTAGGACGTTCATTGTTCGACGCTCACCATGGAATATGGCATGTAGGATAGATAGTCCTTTAAAAGGAGATCCTGAGATTTAATCTTGCTAGGATGCTTGCCTTCTTGGATGGGTTGATTTGTTCAAAAGTTGTTTCCATTGACACTGGAATATAATTTCATATTAACCGACCATTTCGTTTGGAAGAATGTAATGGCAGGGCCTGCTGAGTGAGCAGCAGAGTTATCTATCAGTAAAGAAAGTACTGTGGAAAATAGGACCATTAATCTATGGCAAGGGACCAGGCTGAACTTATAGCTCCCTGCATTATGAGGTACATGTACCTTGTTTGTTTGATATTTACATTTGACGTGCCAAATTTCAAACTTCATGTAAATCATGGTTGAGATCTTTTAGGTACATAGGCTATACAGGCATGCTCATTTTGTTTGTTTGTTTTTTTTTTAAATACAAGTGCTAAGCACGTGATTACCATGAACTGCACCTGGGAATTCATATGAAGCAGGTATTGCTAAAGACCATGCACCCATGTCTTTGTTCATTGTCATTGGATCTTTGTGCACTGGCCACTGGGGCTTTTTGTGCCCCAAAACTAAAGCATGTCTGATGTTAACTGTTTGAAGTGTCCAAGAATGAAGATCGCTTTGTTGCAGTGGCTTGCATGTATTGGACAGAGATTTGCAATATACCAACTAATGCTGGTCAGCTTGCATGTTACATTTTTGTTTGTTTATTTTTTTAATGAATGAGAATCCCAATATAATACTTGTTTTCACCATGCATTGGTATGTTATATTGGGGTTTGCGCAGATACAGGGAAATAACTGTATTTTTGTTAAAAATAAAATTTGTCAGGATGTCGTTGGAACAAATGTTGAATTTAGAGCGCAGATTTTTAATTGAGAACATAAACTTTAGGTGCATTGAACAAGAATTTCTATTTATTTCTGTTCAATGAAAAGTTAATCAGAATGAATATGCTACAAGTGTAGAAACTGCTACCTTTTGCCAGACAAGATGTTTGATTTGTTTTTGTTATGAATATAAGGAGCCATTGGCTCAATAGCAGTATTTTTTTGTTTGTTTTTTGTTTTTAATTGGGAAAAAAAAGAAGGTGCCTATGTTGTAGATATATTGAGAGGTTATCTGCATGCTGATAATATTACAATCTATGATCACAGCAGAATATGCTGCCTGTTTCAGAGTTGGAATTTTTTTTTTTTTTTTTTAGGAAGCCAGCTTGTCATTGTGATGCCTGATACCTAATATCCTATTCTCTAATGACCCTTTCCTTTGTCATTTGCTTGTAGTGGCCACAGTAGCCAGTATGCATGAGATTCATAGTTATTGCTATAACGACTGTCATGTCGAAAATCTGCAAACTCTTCAGGATGAAGTGCACATTTAGCAAATAAAGGTTGCTCTTATGGCATTGTTCCTTTTGGCCCATAACATGTATTTCAAGCTTTAATTGTCTAAATTTTAATTCATGGCATCCACATCTTTGTGTCACAATATTTTTGTGGGTCCATTTGAGCTTGCTTTTGATTTACAGATTTGGAGAGACTTGCTGTGTTTCATGGCATGGATACAATGTGATATATCCGTCATTAGTATGGCTATCATTTGTTTATTTATTTGTATGTGAAGTTAAGTATCGACATGGATAAACCCACATAGTGAGTCCAGAACTGGTTCAAGAGTAAGAATGCATTTCAGTATTAAAGATAGCAAAGTATATTTTAATGCAAGCCAAGGTATTGCTTTGTGTTTGCTAGTGCAGTTGATGTTATCTTAAAATAGCACAGGACATCCTGGAATATGTGTAGTATAAAATTAACCTTTAATTAAGTGCTTTGTGTGCGAGATTTGTGCTCAGGTACCAAAGGAATTAACCACATGATTGAACATATGTTGAATTTTTGTTTCTTTCATTTGGGTAATTCAGTATTCTCAAAATGTTTTGCTGTTTAATAAGAGGTTATCTGATTGCCTTTTAATAGGAAATGCTGCATGCTCAATGCATGTTTGTTGTCATTATTTGGTTGGTGATGTTATTATACTTGGTATTATTTTTTCTTTCTTTTTATTCAGATGATGAAATTATTTGCTGGCATCTGGTTTGATTGTAGCAAGCATAACCACATGGGACATACAATTTTGTTTGTGTAATGCAGAGAGTAAAGCCAACAACAACTCTTACACAACTCCTAGTGCTGATCTATATTGTGTATGCAGAAAGCATAGTGGCCTGTTAACTAGCGACAAGATCAGTGTAGACCTTTCTCTTTTGGGCAATAACCCACAATGGCACATGTCCCAACAGCAGCAACTACTTTGCGCTATTCCCATTAGTTCTCTATCACTCATACAGGCCAGAGGCATGACGTGTTTGGTTGATAGCGTTTGTCCACTCGTGCTTGTCCGTGTGCTGAATGGGGCCATTGTATGGCATGTGTATGTGGTTCATACCTAATCATGCTTGTCTTTGTCGAACGGGGCAGTTTTTGGCAGGGGAACTGGACTACTGTACATCACTGAGTTTGCACTGTGCTCTTTGCGAAGAGGGGAAAGTCGAGCTGGATGGCTTGCATGATGTGTGTGATTGATTGATTAGGCTCTCTCAAATATGATGGGGCCTCCTTTATTTGAGGGTAGGGTGTTCTGCCTCTTTAGTGCTTATAGAGGGCATGACATGACAGAACAGCATTTCTCAGCTTGACTTACTCGACCTCCAGTCTTCCTCTACTACTTCTTCTTCTTCTCCTGGTTATATCTGCCTCCTTCAATTAGCTGAAGATTCTTGCAGACTGTGTTATTTACAGTATAATACAGTTTATTTACAGATATTTACAAGCACATAACAAATATGAAGAACAAAGATTAGCCACTGTGATCAACCGTTAAGTTACGTTCAGACGACAAGCCATAACCTCGAGGTTAGAGCTTGTACGCTGTAGTTATAGGGACCGTTAGCATGAAGACGCATTTGTAGTTAGCTAACCTCGAGGTTAGCTCGATGTTAAGAGCCACGAGAAATCTTATGGTTAGCGCTCTAACCACGAGCCACGGGGGGTCCCCACTCGTAGTTAAGCACCGTGTGGACATAAAAATCAACGCACTCAAAGCGGCACGAATATAACCTCGAGGTTAAGATTCGTCGTGTGGACACATGTCAAAGTTAGGGGGCAAGAGCTTAACCTCGAGGTTTCCGAACCTCGAGATTAGGGCTTGTCGTCTGAACGTAACTTTAGTCAGTTATGGAATGCTCCCACCAATGCCCACAAATGCCGCTGCAACAATTTCTGAGAACAGGGAATTCCAGCTCATTATTGTTCTCAGAAAGAATGAATGGCGATGTGATTCAGTTCGCGAGTATGGTATCTGATAGGAATGTGGTTGCGTGGCTCTTGTCAACTGAGTAACCTGCTTGATATAGTCCTGTGCCAAAAGATGAATAAAATTATTGTGCTTTTTGTACATGGTTAGCCCGTCATTTTCTCTGCTCTGTTCCAGAGTGGGCCAATCAAGTTCTTATAGCATTTTAGTGACATCAAAGTATTATGGTGTTATTATCCAAGCCAGGTGATGGCAAAGTGGACATCCTACAGACTGAACCATCTCACCTTACCTATGCATAATAGTTTAAGGCAGTAACAGTGGCAGGGTGGCATGCAGAGATTGTACTTATCAGTCAATGATATTGCCTAGGGCCAGACAGTTTGATTTTCGATATGTTTGAGAAGCTTCCTACCAGGGCTTTCTTGCCTCCGTACAACCATTCAATGTGTAATGATGACAGCATATGCTTTGTTGTCAAAGATTCCTACTCTGATGCATGTACTGTAATTACAGCTGTAGCTCGATAATTTGAATCATCTTTGTCTTTCTTTGCAGATAATAAAAGAGTATGAATGAGTCAAAGAGTCTGAAGTTCAAATACCTAGCTTGTTTGCCATGTATATAATTTGCTGTAGAAGAATGAGGATGTGGTGCATGCATTGATACAAAGGGAAGTCACTAATGCCACAGTGTGGTTGTGAAGAATGACGTTGGAAGCCATTGGAAGTGATTGATTGCTTGTATTTAAAGCTTTTATGTGCCTGGAGTGTTGATTGGCACAGAAAACCCCATAGCATTGTACACAATCTCCAAAGTCCCTGGCACAGAGAGGCTTAAATGCCATGCCTTTTGCAATGGCAACTCGCAATAGTTTGTGGACGCGCAAACAGCGAATGGATGTGACTGTGCATGTCCACAAATTATTGCGAGCTGCCTTTACATATGGCTACATAACAATTTGCTGAGGTTGTCTTTGATAAAGCTGGTACATGTACAGTAATGTCAGTGAGTGTATGCAAAAAAAGAAATGAAAATAAAAAAAAAAAAAAATTAATATCTGACCCAGACAATGATTATGAAACTTGTTAAATTTCATTTTATGTCCCATCATCATCTTCTGCAAATCAGAGTAAGTGATGAAATACGCTGCCTGTGCCACGTTTTAAAAAGTTGGGGGGGGGGGGGGGGGGCACTTCCGGGTTTCGTGAGCTAACAAGTGGGGGAAAAAATGCCTTCAGTGCAACTTCTGGTGCCACTGGGTTTTCTTCAACTGGCAAGCAAAAAAAAAACAAAAAACAAAAACAAAAAAAAATATTGCTGCTTTAGTGACATTGTTGGAAGGATATTCCTGGTTTTACTCAAGTAAAAAAAACATTACCAGGCTCACAGGTTAAAGGGGCTGTACAGTACTGGTTGAGGTGGGGATTCATGTTTTTTACATTCCTAAGTGAGATAATGAGAAACCTCTTCTTAAATATGAAAGAGCATGTAATTTTAAGAAGGATTCAACGTTTATTTGATGAAAATATGTTTTTTCAAATGACTGAGATATCTACAAAAAAGTGATAATAATAAAAGACTACAGGCCACAACTTTATTTGGATCTCTTTGTTTCATCTTGCTTTTGGATATCTCGGCCCCTTCAAAACCGATTTTCATCAAATAAACTTTTGATACCCCTTAGAATTGCATGCTCTTTGACATCTCATAGAGTGGTTTCTGAATATCTCGCAAAATGTTAAAAGCTAATTCCTCACCTCGACCAGAACTGTACACACCCTTTAAGGTTTCATTCGACATGTATTTTCTCTATTTTTAGCGATATCAATTTTGTATGCAGACTGGAAATTCACTAATGAGGGTTGTGAGATAATAACTTCAATAAGTATGTCACCTCGACTGTTATGTTTAACTTTACATGATTGATGAAAGTCAGCTTTAAAATGGCTTTATGCAAATTAATCCGCATGATTAAGTTCACAAACTTTGAAACAGTAAAAAAGGCTCGACCTAAGAACTGAGACCCCTAGGAGGATCTCATGGATGAGTCCTGCCAGGTGCTATCATCATGATACATACGTAGTAACAAGTTAATAAGTTTTAATATTAAAATTCATGAAATTCTTCCGTCGAGGTGTTTTCATCGCAACTGATTGACAAATTGCCCTACATCAACGTCGATGTAAACAATTTGTCAATCAGTTGCAGTATTAATATTATAATTTGTCACGTGAACGGGCATGATGACGTTTCTCGGGAGCACGGTGGAGAGATGAACAGCTTTCCGCCTCTCTGTCAACTTTTTAGAATTTGTCTTGTCTATGCACTAAGAGGGGAGAACGACCAGTGTCAACCCTGCCCTCAAGGCCATGAGGTAATGTTATTTTTTACCAAAAAAATCATTAAAAATCAGTCAAGTGGAAAATTGCCACTTTTGGTAGTGTTTGACATTGCTTGAGGACAGGAGCTTTTGCAGGTTATGAAGAAGTTGAATGAATCAGGGTTTTTGTATTTTTAATGATTTTTTATTGATGTATGAGGTAATTTGCTATTTTTATCATTTTTGAGAGTGACTGGATGACTAGTCTCGTATGGAGGCTCTTAACTTTTTTTTAGAGCTGGACAACATCCCAAAATATGTTGTTTGCTTGAAAGCAGAGAAAATTTCCCTTCATCTACTTCAATCTAAAAAAATTCTATGATTCGATTGATTTTTTATGATTCATGGAATATGCTGCATTTAACACAGGTTTATATGGGAGCCCGGCAAAGGAGCGTGAGGCCTCAAGAAGTTGAAGACTGTAGTGCATGAGGCCACATGATGGCGCACTTCCACATCACGACGCGTGAAGGGATGACTATAGTTTTGGTTGATTCGGGTTTTCAGCTAATTTTATTATGTGAGATAATGAGAAACCTTTAATGAAATATCCAAGAGCATAAATGTAAGAGGAACCGAACGTTTATTTGATGAACATTAATAATGAAATGGCTGAGATATTTAAAACAAAGCAATCCTAATACTTCACTGTGGATATATCTAAGTCATTACAAAACCGATTTTCATCAAAAACTTTGGATTCCTGGAAGAGTTGTATGCTCTTTAACTCTTAATAAGTGCTTTGTAAGTATCTCGCAAAAAAAAAAAATGCTGAATCTTCACCTCAACCAATACTGTATCATCCCTTTAAAGGTAGGGAATCCCATTTGCATGCCTTATGAAGAGTTGTATAAATACAGTGGTATGTTGAAGAGAGTATCATTTTAGAAACTCCCATAAAGTATTGAAAGTGGAAGGTAACATTTCGTACATTTTTATTGACCGTTAGATTTTGAATTGAATTTTTTTCGGGGCTCACCGTAAATTCCAGTACATTACTAGGCTACCTTTGCAGACCCATGCACTGCATGTGTGTCCATCATGTATATTTTGTGAAGAAAGTTCATCAAAACTTACAAACATTTCTATATACATTCTTGCCACACACTCTGTATGTTATTACATCAGCTGTTATACTTTAAGATTTGTGTTTATAGATAAAAAAATACAGAAGACTGCAACAAAAATGCTTAAGTGTGGCTGACACACAGAACTACTGAGTAGTTGAGATTTGTGCATTATTCAAATTGTAGATAACTGTTGACTTCCAAATTTCTCAGCAGTGGATTAAACAAGTCCCCTGAGGTTCATATTTAATGTTTTGCTGCATTTTGGGAGGTCTGTAAAAGGTATCCCATACCTTTAAGGAAATATATATATATATATATATATATATATATATATATATATATATATATATATATATATATAGAGAGAGAGAGAGAGAGAGAGAGAGAGAGAGAGAGAGAGAGCGTGAGAGAAAACCCAAGAAACAAACAGATACGTCAGTTGGAACAGCGAAGTTCAGCTAGATATCGTGGTGATTATGTTTCTTGGTCGATTATTAACAAATTACACTTTTTCGTGTCTTCAGGAGCGCTTGTCCAACCTGGAAATTGCACGGAATGAACGCCATTGAAAATGCATATATCATGAAACTAACTGTCTTTTTTTTTTATGAAACCTGGAACTCATCAATATTATAGAATATTTCTTATGCTATTGTTTCAGTAATGGTTTTATTAATTTATCAGGCCTTGGGAGGGTTCGATAAATGATTATCTATCTCTGGTTGCCGCTTTTTCTAACTTACCCCTTGATCATCACATGCTGATAGATTCATGTTTAATCGAAATGTGTGGGTTCAGTGATCGCATCAGAAACATCAATGGAAAGAAACTATAAAGAGATTGTCATATACTAAGTATCTGATTATTGTTTTGTATAATGAATGAGCTCATTGTAATACCTCCTTCGAGAAGGCAGGAAAATTGTACTATTCTTTAACTTTGTCAGGTCAGTAACAATCCAAGTGGATGCGTGCTTTCCATAAAAATGAAGATTTGTGGAATCTCTTTATGTTTTCTTTATAATCATTTTCATATTCTGTGACATAGCTAGCAGGCTGTTGTAGTCTAGCTTCCTGTCCAGCGTAAATTTCAACAAAACTTACAAAAAGAAAGAAAGAAAAAGAAAGAAAGAGAAATAACAATTCAGAACTTTTGGACAGATTGCCAGCTGTTTTTTTTTTTTCAAACTTTACATCTTACTGTGTTCTATGAATCCATAGTATATCGGGTAAATGTTCCTTTGGTTGTCGTGCTACTGGACGAAATGCTATCTAAGCTGACTCTTGTGATTTTATGTTGTTTTGTAATCGTAAACACAGAACGAGAGGAAACGGGAAGAAGAGAAATTAAAGAGAGAGAACATAATATAAAAGGGTTGGAAGATAATTTAGACGGAGAGGAAAAACAAAACGCATGCAGACTGAGAAAGAGCGGCAGAGAAAGAGGAACGTTAATGTAAATAATACGATGTAGGGAAGATGACAAATCACTGACGAAGGAAAAAGACTACTAACAGTGACAACATGATTACTATTAAAAATACATATGCAGGAAATAACTATGGATTATCATCAGACCTAGAAGTCTCCTTTCCACAAGATGAGAGAACCTCTGTCCTTTTTCTTTTCTTTCGTTTCTTTTCCTTTCTCTCTCTCTCTCTCTCTCTTATTTATTTTTTTTTTTTTTGCTCCACTGTTGCGTTCGCAATGATTGGCAGTTAACTCTCTGCGTGCTAACATTAATTGCCTGTTCATAAGTTTGTGTGCAGAATTTGTGCACATTAACAGACTCAATGGCATCAAAAGAGTTAACAAACAGTATTCCGAAGAACAGTAAACTTTTATGCTGCTATCTGTTTCTACGGTTACAGCTCGTTATTCCGAAGGTTCGTTATTCCTAAGGCTCTTCAGTCCGAAGATTCGTTATTCCGAAGGTTCGTTTTTCCGAATTTCATTTTCGGATGGAACAAATCTTCGGAATAACGAACCTTCAGAATAACGCCACAAATGTTCGGATTAACGAACCCTTTTTCATTTTCGGATTAACGAACCTCTAGGTATAGGGAATTTGTGTGTTTCGGATTAACGAACCTTCGGAATAACGAACCTTCGGAATATCGAACCTTCGGAATAACGAACAGCACCCGTTTCTACTCCATGCAGATTTTCTCTTTCTTGAGTAAGAAGGAGAATATCTTTCCACCTCCCTGGGTATACGTTTTTCTTTTTCTCTCTATGCAACGGGATGTGAAAAGGTGCAGTCGGGCGTCAAGTGCGCTTTATACTGCCAGTTAGTCAATGATTGATTGTATTCCATGAATTGTTCGGAGTCTGGCACAAGCGACTTTCACGCATAAGATACAATAGTAGTGTACGCAAGTCGCGTACTTCATGCGTTGATTCAGGTGTTGAGGGGAGACGAAGTTATAGTGTAAACGGTTCTTCTCTATCTTCTCATTTCATGTAAGTATTTCGAGCCTTGCTGTACCTATGGCGAGAAATTACCTTATATCCACATGCCACTTTCCTACTTATTTTGATTTCTGCTTGTAGATACGAGCAATGGTCCACATCACAGACGATGTCGCGATGTTTATCGCTTGGATACCACTCATATGCTACGTAATATATCCATCCCAGTGTTATACCGAGGTTCTACGAACGAAGGTTGTACAGTATACACAGGGCAGGGCGTGCACAGGGCGTATACAGAAATAACGCCTGGCCGCTGTCGTACGGGCATACGGTAAACTCGTGTATACTACGGCTGGGCCCACAATAAGATGTTGCAATTGCATTCTTTATAGTGTCACAGCACATGATCCCATCCCAGTTTAGTTCGGAAAGAGCTGCTTCAGGGATTATCTCATCAAGGTTCAAGGTTCAAGGAGCATAATTTGTGATAGTAGTATCGCAGGACGTGCCTGAAATAATATATGCGAAAGTGAAAGATATGTCTTCACTGCTCCTTGTCACATGCATGATTGTCCATAAATGCATACCACATCGACTGTTAGTATACATTGTAGTAGACGACATGTATAAATATATTTTGTAGAAGAATGTCCCTTAATTCTGGCTGATCTGGAAATCCGAATGCTGGAGCACTGTGAGAATATATAGCCACTGCATATTCTTCATTGTCTGATTCATTTGATTTTGTTAAAAAAATGTCCTGTTTTGCAATGCTAGCAAAATTATTCCATTATTTTTATTTTTTTTTTATTTTGCGGAATAATATAGTCAACAGGGAAGTGAATACATGTGTCATATTGCAATATTTAGTGTAAGACACCTCAAACGGAGCAAATGACCTTCACGGTATATGCCTACATGTATACCTGTATTTATCGGCACGAAGAAATGAAGAGTTTGTTTGCAAAAACCGATAAGTCCATTTTTTGAAGATTTTGAAGTACGGTCTTTGTCATAAAGTACAAAATAGTATCTTTTAAATGATATATTGTTCACTACATTATAAAGGTATATTTTTGAAGTTATGGTCAAAAGAAGCACACATTTTCTTATTATTCTCTTTATTTTTCTTGACTTTAATCTCAAATATCTCCATTTGACAAATATGGACTTATCGGTTTTTGCAAACAAACTCCTCAAATATACGTGGTAGGTTTTCGGGCTACGAAAAACAACAACAACAACAACAACAACAACAACAACAACAACAACACACTGTACGTATGTAGCCCTACATGTAGGCTCCTGACTATGACATGTTTAGACTATGTAAGAACAGCACATAAAATTATAGTAGTCAATTTAAGTGTACCAAGCAATGCTTGTCAGCAGCGTGCAAAAGAAATACATAATACGCTACCTTGAGATACATGTACATGTACTGCATGCAGGGAGGTGGCTTCCACCTCCCTGCTGTATATGCAAGAAACAAGCTTTAATTCTACATAAGCTGTGCCCAAGTTATTAAACAAAATACTCTAGGATGTTCTCTCTGAATGCTGGTGGTGTGAGGCATTTTAGTGCAGAAAAATATAAGCATACAGTGAATGTAAACTGTGTTGTTTGCCTTTGGTTTTACTTTCTGTTTGCATGTGTCAATATGCAGCAGCACACCCACACCTCCACACAGGCAGAGAATGACAGGATTCGAGATGCCCCTGCAACTTGGCTTTTCGATAGATATACCAAACGCTTGTTAGATACTGAATTACAGTCTACAGCATGTGTCGAATATACGCCCGTCACGGAGAGAAAGGTTTTGTAATTTTTCTAAAATTGTTGTTCATGCTCAAAGCAAAATTATACATCTGTATATGAATTAGATTGCAGAACACTAAAATAAAACACGTACAGGTCAAAATTTTGTGTCTGCAGCAATCTTAATACTTGGTATCAGTACAGTGATATACGTGTCACTCTCATATGAAAATAAAATGACTTTGTTACGTTTAGGGACATTTGAAAAAAAAAAAGAAGTACAGAAATGAAATTCAGCTTTTATCAATCTGGGTCTGGCTCGTGAACTGGAAATAAAGTCCCATTTATAGTAGGTACTTACTTGTAACTTGATATGCGAAGAATTTTGAACATGTCGAATGTTATACAGTATCGGATGTGTAATAGACATTGCTATTAATACTATGACACTTGAATTCCCGTCCGATTTTCTTTTCCTTTCGGTTTTTTTTTCTGTCTCTGGGCGTTACGCTCTGTATGTTTCTGCTGTGAAGGAATTTTAGAACCTACGATGTATTCAAGGCCCACATAACGTGACTCCCACCAATAACTGACTTGTCAGACATGTATCTACAACGTTTGTAAAGCAATGTCACTTGTTCAGTTGAACGTAGATTTTATGGTTTCTTGAAATCATCAAACATGTTCGGTGCGTATCCGGGCAATTACCCCCAGAGGGCAATTACCCCCCGGCCAAATACTGGTTAGTGGTAAGGTTAGAGTAAAGATTAGGGTTATAGGGTTAGGTTTAGGGTTAGGAGCTTGGAATAGGGTTAGGGTTAGGTTCAGGATTAGGATTAGGATTAGGGCCAGGGAAAGGGTGCGGGGTAATTGCCCAGGGGGTAATTGCCCTCGGTGTATAGCCCTGAAAAGAAATCACCATTTCTTGCTTGTATACTACAAGTACGTGTAGCTGTATACTGGTATGTCATTGAGCTCGCGTATAGGAGTAGTGTTGGATGGACTGATGGGATTTGAGGGGAAAAATGGGGCGGGGGAAGACTTTGTTTATACTTTCTCGTGGTATTGAGCTAATCATACAAAATAAAATGAGTGAGTCATCAAGAAATGAAAGTGCTTCGGCCTATACATGAATGAAAATCATGGAAGACTAAGTTATAGGGCATGTCATACGTCACACAATGAACTATGAACAAGGTAGAATGCGCATGCCGTACACTTATTTGCTCGAACAAAACTTTAACTTTGGTGTTGTTTTTGTAATACTGTAATAGCAATAATGATAACAGAAATTAGCAAAGTGAAACTACAACACGGAACTGTAAGCATTGCACGCAGACAGTGAGCGTATTGAGAAGGGGGGAAACCCCATACCGAGTTGATCTGTGCTGATAGGTAATGGAGTCGATGTTTATCTGTGTCTTGCAGATCAGCGATAGAGACTATACAATTGTATAAGCAAGATGGCGCAGGCGGTAACCATGGAGGAGGTGATGTCGTCCATGTTGAGGATGGAGAAGTGTTTGGAGAAGATCGAGGAAAACGGGAGGGATCAACCAAATCAGGTGGTTCACAAGAAGCGAAGCGATGACCAGAAGGTGAGGCTGTCACATTCTGTAGAAGAATTTATATTCTAGAAGAAGAAGAAGAAGAAGCTCTTTTTCTTCTTCTTCTTCTTCTTCTTCTTCTTCTTCTTCTTCTTCTTCTTCTTCTTCTTCTTCTTCCTCCTCCTCCTCCTCCTCTTCATCTTCTTCTTCTTCACTTCTCGCTCTTACCAAGTTCTTCTTGCAGTAGCTAATGCCATTTTTCCTTTTCCGGCACTGCTATTTTTGAGCGTACCACGTTTACTACACAGCGTCAGTCCCCAGAATCTCACAATCTTATCTCATCCACATCACTACCACAAAACAAGCTAGCAAAATAACAAACAAACAAACAAATGTCAAATAAAAGGAGAGAGAGAGAGATAGAGAAGGGAAAGCCATCTGGACCAGGACCTTTTACCTCGATGAAGGGCAATTTATCAATCTGTTGCAATAACAATGACCCTCGCTTATAGTCTCCAGACGGGATGGTGTAAATACAATGTAGTTATTTAAGAAAAGGACCAAACAAGCGGAGAAAGAGAACGGGATATATGAATAAAATAGTTCGCCTTTTCAGATAACCCCATCTAAGTTGACAGATTATAATAGCCTTCCTGCTCAGATGATTATGCCGCACTTTACTGAATCCGGTTGTTGACCTACAAGTAAATAAAGGAAGCATATGCGGTATTTGGAATAGTGTGACGTATACTTCTTAGTCAGTGTGATTGGGAGGGGAAAATATACACCAACACGAATCTAGGTTCTTTGGGTTTGGCTGCATGCAGACACGTTTTCTTTTCTTTCTTTTTTTTTAATTTGTGAGGTTGTCTACGATTCAGCTTACATAATGTGACGTGTAAACACATTCCTCCCTTTTTATAATCAGTGTAGATGATTATGTTTGCCTTTCTCATGGAAGTAGCAATGTTCGTTACTGACTAATTCCCTCTGCCTCGAGTGATATTGCTCGAGAATCCTGGATTATTACCCGGAAGTTGGGCAATTTTGATAAGCCTTTATTAATTAATTAATTAATTAATTAATCAATAAATAAATTAATTAATTAATTGATTTATTTATTTTTCTTATGTGTGTATTTATTTATTTATTTATTTATTTATTTTATGTATGTATGTGTGTATGTATTTATTCATTTATTCATGTATTTATTCATTTATTTATTTTACTTTTTTGGGGGGGGGAGGATGGTCAGTCTCTTTCTTCTTAAGTCATTGAAATAGATAATGTTTGTAAAATTGGCAACTCGATGGGGATGAAACAAAGAACACGAGAAGGCGATCATGTGTATCTCTAATTGGAATGGAGCATAGTGAATGCACGTAGTCAATACTGACAACGATAAATGACGTGGAGCTACACGATCACATGAACGATATTATGACAGTCATTATCAGAGACTGCTGGTATTTAACGGAAGTGGAGATCATAAAATGAACATAAAGCTTTTTACTGAGACTGCACGTAAAATAACACCGGTTATTATCATATTAAAGTGTCGAATGTCATGGATAATTTCCCATATCATCGAAACAAACTTGGGCAAATAGGAAAATAGAATAATGGACTCTCCACATGACGCAATTGTCAGAATCATGCAATATTTATATGATGCAATCTTCGCGTTTAGTACTGGATGTGTGTGTATAATTATTATGTGCTGGGACGGTTGTCTGCATCTAATTATGGTGAAGTTACAACACGTCGCATATTGCAAAATGAGCTAAGCGCCATTTTTAAACATTTTAAAGTAAGTCCGTCATCAGAGAGAGCAAAATTAAACCTTTCCAGTAATACCTCACTTGTGACATAACAAGGAATATTCCAGAAGTAATGATTAAAGATATCCGGCATTTTCTTATTATTTTCTTCTTCTTCTTTTTTTTTTTTAGCAGCCAACCACAAATATCTTAACTTAACAAGAATGAGTTTAACTCATCTTGCGATAAAACTCTTCAATTTTAAGTCATACTCCTGTGCGAAATGAAGACAACTGAAAACGAATGGATTTTTTTTTTTTTGTGTGTGTGTGATTGATTTTTCTGATCGTGATTTTGATATAATCATATTCATGAACTGTCATTAGTTCTACGTCGGGTAATGTGATGTTATCATCTTGAAAATTAGCATCAAATTCCCTGCATAATGACGTCAGTCATACGTTAATAGACTTGTAATTGTCCTCAGAGAAAGTTTCAGTGTATGATTGAAAGAGAAAGTGTACTTAAAGTGTAAATCTCGATTCAACAAACGCAAAAAGACAAATTGGAGCAATCAAATCGGACAATTCGTTCAAAAGTTGATTATTTTGAAAGTCCAGTTGAGTCCATGTTTCACTCGCTCTGTATAAAAGTGGGAACTCTACACCAATTCGTGATGGCACACTGAATGAGAAAATGAAAACATGAAAGGAATTCAACAATGAGTCAATTCAAAGAAATCAACAAAACATTTTACCGAGCTCTTATAGAAAGCATAAAAAGATAATTGCTTGAATGAATCTCAGAAGCACGAAAAGGGAATATAAATATGTAATGATGAAAACGTTAGCACTTTTGTTACGGTATTGACTTTGTCGTGATGATAGCGGTCAGAACATAATCTTCGGAAGTTAACAAATAATTTTGCCCTTTTTGTCTGAGTGTACAATGTAATGTAGCTCCATGGTGAGGGTGCGCTATCTGTTGGGTATGTGAGGTCTGCAGATCTTTTTTTTTTCCCACTAGGAAAATGAGTGATTATCGGGTGAATACAAGTGTTACAGTGTGTACGTAACATCGACCATGAAGGGAGCATCTCAACTTGTCAGAGGACGCCGAAACGGTTTCCATGCTAAACTCATCTTGAACCTTGAAGGAGTAATCCCTGTGGCAGTTTTTCGTGGGAAGCTATACTGGAATGGTACAAGGTGACATCAACGGCCGACGGACAGAGTGTATTTACAGATGGCAATTATAATCAATTGTACAAAATAAAAATTTGCCATGTGCAAGTAAAAACCAAGCCGGTGAATTTATAGTATTCTGGATCCTACTGGGGGCTGCATGTTCCGAATAGATGGGAGGGCAGCCTCTTGGAAGGCAGTAGGTGTTCTTGAAGTAACTGTGGAGTATGGTAGGCGGTTCCACAGTTTTGTTGTTCTTGGGAAGAATGAATATTTGTATGGATCAATTGTGGCTTCCGGGACTGAGTATTTGAGGAGGTGGTCATTTCTGCCAATGTAAGTTGCTGGGATTATGATGGCTGGGAAGGAGATGTTCACCAGGTTATGTTGTATTTTGTAGAACATTGTTGCTTGCGCAAGAAGACGACGGGTGTGTAACAGGTCCCAGTTCAACTTAGATAGTAATGGTGTGACAGGAGATGTACGTCTACAGTCTTGGTAGACAAAACGGGCAGCAGCTCGTTGTACCTGTTCCAATCGGTTGATGGTAGTAACGTCATAGGGATTCCAGGCTTCAACTCCATACTCAAGTTGTGGTCGGACGAGTGACTTGTAAGCTTGGGCTTTCACCTCTTTGGAACATGGAGACAGAGTTCTCCGCAACAGACCTAGGGTTTGGTTGGCTTTAGAAAGCACAGACTGACAGTGGGCGCTCCAACGGAGGTCATGTGTGATTGTGACTCCAAGGTATTTATACTGATCTACTCGTGGGATGTTGGTGTCAAGTAGAGTGTACCTTTGCATGCTGGGCTTGCGCTTTCTTGTAATAGTCATTACTGCGCATTTCTGGATGTTGAAACCCATCAGCCACTTCTTTGACCAGTCTGACAGCTTGTGTAAGTCGTGTTGGAGGATGTTGTGATCATGCGGAGTAATGGTCTCTCTATAGATGACGCTGTCGTCCGCAAAGAGGCGCATTTGGACTGAATGCTGGTGTTGATGTCATTATAGAAATAGGACAGGCCCAATCACCGAACCTTGCGGTACTCCTGACGTCACAGGTTTCCATGATGAGCGAGTCCCATTTACCATGACTGCTTGCTGGCGATCAGACAGGAGTGCTGTTATCCAGCGAAGAACATCATTGGTTATGCCATAGTACTCAAGTTTGGCACAGAGTCGGTGGTGTGGGACGCAATCGAACGCCTTATGGAAATCAAGGAACACTATGTCCACTTGACCACGAGTTTGAAGAATGTGTGACCAGTCGTGTGTTGCACATGTGAGTTGCGTTGTGGTAGACAGCTTCTGCCTAAAACCGTGCTGGGCATTATTCAAGATGTTATTGGCCGACAAGTGTTTTGAGATCAGTCTCATCAGTTTGGGCACTGTAAAGCTATGTTTACAATTTATTGAAGGTTTGACACGAAATCACTTCTTCTCTTGGTTAGTTTTCTACATTCCATTGTCACCCCCTCTTTCTCTTTCTCTTTTTTCAAGGCATATAATGTGTAATATTAAGAGACTTAATGTTGAAAACACACGTCAGTCTTATAGGGCCTACTGCACTTTACTCAGGTCCGGTAAAAATACCAGAGACATTGTTTGATGTTTTTGCAGGGACCTTGGGAGAGGTTATCTGGATGGAGAGGACGCATTATCACTTTATTTTCGATTTCAAAGTTCATCTTTAATTTGATATGAGTTGGTTACGATCCTGACGATGAGATGACTACTCAAAAAATGTTACCTATACTGGTTGACTTCCAGATGTGACATGACAATAGCACAGAAAATCGCTCTGTTGATAATTATGATGTTGACGCATTGCTTTATCTGGGTCATAACTGCGCACACACCATTAACTTTTTTTTTCTCCAGAATCTGATTTCAATATACTGCAAAGCAGAATGGCTTTTCATTTTATGGCTGGTTGTACAATGTATTTGTACCATGGACATACCCCATGCTTGTTCCACAAACATGCAAACGAGACACACCGGCACCCACTTACATTAGGAGCTCATCATTCACACTGGACCCGCCCCCACCCACACTCGCACAAGTACATACACGCCCTCGTAGCTTTCAGGGCGAAAATAAGGGGGGGGGGGAGATCTGTTACTTTGATACCCACAACGAAATGTTTTAAACACTGCATGTAATTTCTAAACCTTTTGCCTTCTTGTTTTAAACACTCGTCTTTCAAAATTAAGGTTAACTACATGCATTTACCAAGTTTACAGGCACATGACTTTCAACATGATTTCCCACTTGACTTTCTAGTTCATGCAAACATTGGTTGTACTTTTGGACATACATGTACATTTTACTGAAAGGTGTTTTTTTATCCTTATGAAATTATCTTTAATCAACCTGATAATCCTCTTGAGGTTACCTTTATATCCTTTTGTCATTCATTATTATCATTCTTACGAATTGGATGAATCATTTCAATGTTATTTGATGTTTGCATTTCCTCCATGCCCCCATGAGGAGCCGTATAAGATACGAAATTCACTGACAATTAAGTATTGGTGGAGATGAGAATTGGGCTTTTAACTTTTTGCGAGATACCAAGAAAACACTTATGATATAGTACAGATCATACCATTTTAGGAGGAGTTCAAAGTTTATTTGATGAAAATCTGGTTAGGAATGACTGAAACATCCAAAAACAAAGTAAAACAAAGCGATCGTAATGAAGTGTGGGTCCCACACTTTATCAGAATCGCTCTTTTTTGGATATCTCAGTCATTTCAAAACCAATTTTCATCAAATAAACGTTGAATTCCTCGTAGAATTACATGCTCTTTCATATTTCATAAGAGGTTTCTCATATTCTCACCAAAAATGTTAGAAACTTGAAATTAGGTCTGAACCAAAACTATACGATCCCTATTTAATCACAACGTCAGAGTTCTGTGTAGAAGCACCCATGCATGTATAGGCTGTACAATGTACGTGTTTAAACAGTATGATGGCAGCAAAGCAAACGCAAAACCAGGGCCGATACCCGAGCAAACCACGCGATCAATTAGTGTAGCCTGTTTCAGTTTTCTTTCTTTGGAGCTCCTGTACAGCCCTGGATACATTACTTGTGGCCAACTTCTGCTGTCTTATATAGATGACAGATCCAATAACGGCTTCCCGTGGAAAAAACAATGCAGAGCTGATTTAGACCTTTTCACACGAGCTCGATGTTTCGAAAATAAAATAAGCTCACTGTTTCTAATCGGGCTGGTGTTTGAAGCGCCAATTTGTGATCGCGAAAGAATCTTGGATTTTCTTCTAGCTATGTGAACAGGCCTAAACTGTAATTAAATGATGTCATATCCCTTACCAGCTGTACTGTATATGTAATTGCTATGCCATTCAAGTGCGGTGGGATTAGCTCTTCCCTAGAAAAATTCACCTTTTCACTGATACGTTCATATAAGTCCTCAGTTGATTTTTTTTTTTTTTTTTTTTTTTTTATGCCTCCGCCACGAAGTGGTGCCGGAGGCATTATGTTTTCGGGTTGTCCGTCCGTCCGTCCGTACGTACGTCCGTACGTACGTCCGTCCGCTTTCGTTTACGCGATAACTTGAGTAATATTTACTGGAATTTTACCAAACTTGGTCCAAGTATAAAGTATGATGGGGCAATTATTTGATTAGATTTGGGGTGAAATCAGCTAAAGGTCAAAGGTCAAAGGTCAAGGTCAAATCATGAAATTGTATCCGTTTACGCGATAACTCAAGACTGGATGGAGCAAATTTCACCCAACTTTGTTGGAGGATGATGTATGATAGGACAATTACTTGAATAGTTTTTCAGTGAGATCAGACAGAGGTCAAAGGTCAAAGATCAAGGTCAAATCCTAAAATTTATCTGTTTATGTGATAACTAAAAACTGGATGAAGCAGCTTTCACCAAACTTGGTCCAAGGGTGATGTATGATGGGACAATTAGTTGAGTAGATTTTAGTGACATTGGCAAAGGGTCAAAAGGTCAAGGTCAAATGCTACAAATGTTGCATTCCCCCATATCTATGCAATGTCCAAAGGTATTTTCTTGAAACTTGGTGTGGACATGTACTACTACGTAAAGATTCTCCAGAGAGAGTTTCATGTCATAAGGTCAAAGGTCAAAAGGTCAAAGGTTAGATGAAAATGTTGCAATATCACTTTTCTCGCAAATGGTTCAATGTATCTTCGTGGAACTTGGTACATACGCATGTACTTACTAGCAGGGATTATCTAGGGAATTTAGGGGTCATGGGTCAATAGTCAAGGGTCAAAGGTCACGGTAAACTCCTCAAAATGTTACTATTTCCCTCATATACTAGTATATGCAATGCTTGCATTATTAGTTTCAAAACTTGATACATGCATTACCTAATGGAGATTCTCCGGGATATTTCGAGCCAGAAGGTCAAAGGTTAAGGGTCAAACGCCAGGTTTCAATGCCCCTCCCCCCCCCCCCAAAAAAAAAAAAATCTATTTTGTACCGTCATTTACACTCTTTCTTCATATCTTTGAAATTACCCAATGCATAAACTTACAAAAAGGGTTCGTCAGAATTCAAGTAAAAATTCTCAATTCCCCAAATATGTGTGCCTGTACTCTTAGAAAATTATAACAAACCCACAAGACATTTCTGATAAACCTGTCATTTCAATATTTTGCCAGTTATGTGAAACTGTCATGGATCACACATTGTGAAGACATTGTACTACATATACGCCTATTGGGAGAATCATGCATTATGGCGGAGGCATCAGTTGCCATAGCGACATTTCTAGTTTTTGTATTGTGTTTCTTAGAATCCATAAACGCCAATGCAAATGAATTCAAATAGGTAGCATGCTAAATCATCTGTAATTGGTACCTTGAAATTGTGGTTACAGCTCGTTATTCCGAAGGTTCGTTATTCCGAAGGCTCTTTAGTCCGAAGATTCATTATTCCGAATTTCATTTTCGGATTAACGAATCTCCGGAATAACGAACCTTCGGAATAACGCCACAAATGTTCGGATTAACGAACCCTTTTTCATTTTCGGATTAACGAACGTCTAGGTATAGGGAATTTGTGTGATTCGGATTAACGACCCTTCGGAATAACGAACCTTCGGAATAGCGAACCTTCGGAATAACGAACAGCACCCGAAATTGCGAACGAAAACAACAACAGCAACAACAAGAGCAACAGCAGCAACAACAACAAACACAACAACACATACAGGAGCCATCGCTTGATGTGCCAGATGTGAAATTCAAGAGAAATGGTTTAAAGATATCATTGCAGCACTCTGATTTGTGTCTTAGCTAAGGTGGTCATGAGATTTCTCCTCTCGCCCTGTCTTAAAAAGGTGTACGCTCGTGTCCGTGTGAACATCATCACTCTCGGCGACATCGACACGTTGAAGGAGGAATTCAACTGCGAGCTCGCCCTCACCATCAAGTGGAAGGAACCAAGCATCAGGGGACTCAAAGCTGACGTGAGTATTACGGCAGGATTCCTGGGCGAATCATATTACACAGGGATCTCGCCAGCGTATATCACCCTTGTCGGTGCCGACAAGCGTGCGGTTTGAAGAAACAATTGCCGACAAGGGTAAAACTTGCCGACAAGGGTAACACCACGCGTGAACTTGCCGACAAGGGTGACTTGCTTGACGAGCTAAGTTCGGACCAATTTCTCGCCTTTTTCAGTCTTTATTATCTGGCTAGAAAAGAAGCTAGATGTTGAAAGGAGCAGCAGTTTACAAGCGCAAAAAGTTATCCATGCAATCACCGCACCGATCACAACAACGCGGCCGGCGCAACAGAGCTAGCTAGAGCGACGTGCTAGCTGATACACACCACATCACACACTTGCTCAACTCACATGCGCTCTGATTTGGGATCCACACACAAGCACAAAGGAGGTTCACCTCCCTAGTTGCACACAGCCTGCATGTACAACGGTACAGTGTATTGTGAGAGGGAGAGAGAGGAAGGAAAGAGAGGGTCGGAGGCCCAAGGTGGCTGAGGGAAGGCTGACACGTGCTCTCTTGTTGTCACGCTTGTTGTCGGGTTACGCAAAAACAAACGATATGAAATGCATGCCCCCTCCGCCAAAGGTTGTATTTTTTTTTTTTTGGCTGCTTTGGTTTGTTTGTGTAATAGTTTGTCTGCCTGTCTGTCTCTCTATTCGCAAAATAAGTCAAAATTTGGGAACAGATTAGGATGAAATTTTCAGGAACAGTTGGTTGGTAAAATGGCGCAAGGAACAGATGATTAAATTTTGATAGTGAGCAGGATTTATAATACCACCGGAATTCACCGCCAGGATCCAGGATTTTTAGACTTTGTTTCATATATTTGGAAGGATTCGTATCAATTCTCATCGGCGATGACGCAAAATTAGATACGTTCAAAGCATTGCCGCAGAGAGAAAATTAACTCCATCTTTCGTTTAAAAAAAAAAAAAGAAAAGAAAAAAGAACGTATGATGGAGTAAGCAAATAAATGCAAATAGTTATTTTGGTTTTGGTAGTTTCAGTGTTTTTTTATTTCTTATTTTTTAATCTAAAAAGCCATGCGTTCCATTTTATTCTTTTCAATTTCCATGGATTTGTAAACGTCATTCGTGAATATTCCATTTTTTTTTTCCGGGCCGAAATTTATAGTAATTCTGTCATGATGGTCTTTCAAGTTCAACATACGTAATGCTCCACGTGCTTCTGGCTTGGTTTGTGGTTAGGGGGCCTTCATGGGCAGAAAATAAATGATGATCATTCATCAATGTTCCCAGTTGGTTTACATGCTATGTACACGCTGTTTACGACCACTGAAGCAAGGTTGGCAGTACGCGCGGCATTCCTTGCATTCCTCTATCTGACACCTGGCTTTCGTGGAAATTTCCACAAGCCATGATATCAAGTGTCCCTACTGCTTGTGGTCGTGTTTTTTTTTTTTTTTATTCTTCATTACGAACATCAATTAGTTAGACTTGAAAAGTGTAGATAATTTGCGTCGAGGATGTGTTTCTTTCTTTTTTTTTTTTCATTGCAGCATCGATCGGTAACATTTTTGTTTTGTTCATCGTCCGTGCATGGCAGGGGTTCATGGGAGGAGAACGATAGGAATGACTGGGGAGAAAATAAACTGAAAGAAGGAAGCATCTTTTGAGCGAGCTGTCTTTGTTTTTCTCTACACCAGCATCAGTTATCACCACCAAGGTTCATTTTTTTTTCGTTACTCCGACAGATTAATGATAAAATGATGCTAGATTCTTTATTCTGAAGGTTCGTTAATCCAAAAATGATTAAGAAAAAATGTCCGTTCATTTCACAACGAAATCAGTTTTGTTATTTCGAACGTTCTGCCAGTGAAATTTCGGAATAATGAAAACGACGGCACAAAACAGCGTGTTTTCGTTCTCTAAGGGTCTGTTATTCCGACAGAAATAGCAATGATAAAATAATAAATTGTAGATTCTTTATTCTGGAGGTTCGTTTACCGAAAATCAAATAAAGAAAAATGTCCGTAAATTTCAAAACGAAATCAGTGCGTCATTTCGAACGTTTTGCCAGTGAAATTTTGGAATAAAACGACTGCTCAAAAAC
The DNA here is from genome assembly GCA_033980235.1 of Diadema setosum. NCBI lineage: Eukaryota > Metazoa > Echinodermata > Echinoidea > Diadematoida > Diadematidae > Diadema > Diadema setosum. Next base: position 23,833,036 of record CM067067.1, on the reverse strand, counting down.
AGTTGCAGTTTTCTTACTCTGATGGTTCGTTACTCCGACAGATTAATGATAAAATAATGCTAGATTCCTTATTCTGAAGGTTCGTTAATCAAAAAATGATTAAGAAAAAATGTCCGTTCATTTCACAACGAAATCAGTTTTGTTATTTCGAACGTTTCTGTCAGTGAAATTTCGGAATAAAACGACGGCACAAAACAGTGTGTTTTCGTACTCGAGCAAGGGTCTGTTATTCCGACAGAAGTAGTAATGATAAAATAATGAATTGTAGATTCTTTATTCTGAAGGTTCGTTAACCGAAGATTGAATAAAGAAAGATGTCCGTAAATTTCAAAACGAAATCAGTGCGTCATTTCGAACGTTTTGCCAGTGAAATTTGGAATAAAACAATTACTGCCCACAAACAGTTGCAGTTTTCTTACTCTGAGGGTTCGTTACTCCGACAGATTAATGATAAAATAATGCTAGATTCCTTATTCTGAAGGTTCGTTAATCCAAAAATGATTTAGAAAAAAATGTCCGTTCATTTCACAACGAAATCAGTTTTGTTATTTCGAACGTTTATGTCAGTGAAATTCCAGAACAAAACGACGGCCCCAAAACGGTTACAGTTTTCTTTTACTCTGAAGGTTCGTTACTGCGAAAGAATAACAAAAAATACTTAAGATTCTTTATTCTGAACGATCGTTAATCGGAAAACGATGAAGAAGAAATGAAAACGGTTCCAATTTTCTTACCCTGAGGGTTCGGTACTCCGAAAGAATAATGGCGAAATAATACTCTACATTCTTACTTTTGAATGATCGTTAATAGAAAAAAGATAAAGGAGAAAATATTCGTTTATATCCAAACGAAATCAATTTTGTTATTTCGAATGTTCTGCCTGTATAATTTCGGAATACAACAACGGCCCCGAAACGGTGTTTTCTTATTCTGAAGGTTTGTTATTCCAAAACAATAACGATGATATATGATAGATTCCTTTCTGAAGGTTCGTTGATCGGAAAATGAACGAAAAAATGCTTGTTAATCTTCAAACGAAATCAGTTTTATTTTGAACATTCATCTGTAGTACCGACCTTTGGTGTTGTTTCGATTGCAAACCTTTGAAGTACTCAGTAATGAATCGTTTCATTTTATGATTAAACAAACCTTCTGAATAATGACCATCATTACATTTTTGTATGATATCTCTTTGATGTCACGGCCAAACTACCGCAGTATACCCAGAAAGGAAAGTGCAACGATGTCCCGAAAGTTCTCGATCGCTTCTCGCGTATTTGCATGCAGTAAGCCTACCACGTGGTCGAGCAGACGGCGAGAAAGCAACACGGCGCGCGTTGTTGCGATGCAGAGACGGCTAATTATTGCAACAGTGAAACAGGAAAGGCCTAAAAGAAATCGGAACCTTCACCATCGGCACCTACTTCTCTTTCATTTATTATTTAGGACCTGCCGCTAACAAAAGGTATGGAGTTTCTGCATTGTTTCTGTGAGAATATGCCCCTCACAACGTTCATTACATCTCCGTGAAGCTCCGTGAAAATGTCGCATTTAGTGGCATTTTAGCGGCGATTTATCTGTGTTGTATTGAGCATTAGCGACGGGCTTTCGCGCTTCGCGCGGGAGGGGGAACCCCCCTCCCGTACCCACCCCCAGAACGGCGCGCATAAATGCCGACAAGCGTGAAGAAATTCCTGGCGAGAACCCTGTTACAGTGAGGCGTTCGCATCAGGGCAATTACCTCCGGCTAAATACTGGCTGTGTATACAAGTAGTGATAGAGTTTGAGTAAAGATTACGATTACGGTTTATAGGTTTAGGCCCAAACTCTAACCCTAAACTTTAGGGTTAGAGTTTGGGTTAGAGTTAGGATTATGTTCAGGATAAGGATTAGAGTTAAGGTCAGGGGAAGCGTCTGGGGTAATTGCCCAGGGGGTAATGACCCTAGACCAGAGGCGCTAATAATTGAGCATAAGGTCTGGGCTCGTCATTCACTTTAAAGGGTGTGTACAGTTCTGGTCGAGGTGAAGATTTAGCTTTTAACGTTTTGTGAGATATTCAGAAACCACTCTAAGAGATGTCAAAGAGCATGCAGTTCTAAGGGGTATCAAAAGTTTATTTGATGAAAATCGGTTTTGAAATGGCTGAGATATCCAAAAACAAGGTGAAACAAAGATATACTAATAAAGTTGGGGCATGTCGCCTTTTATTATTAGCACTTTTTTGGATATCTCAGCCATTTGAAAAACCAATTTTCATCAAATAAACGTTGAATCCTTCTTAAAATTACATGCTCTTTCATATTTCATAAGAGGCTTTTCATTATCTCACTTAGGAATGTTCAAAACATGAATCCCTACCTCAACCAGTACTGTACAATCCCTTTAATATTTGGTTGCTATTTACCGTTCTCGCGGTGACGTCCACTGCGTCGTCCAGTGTTTGAGACAAAGAAACCAGATTGAAGACGTATAGATCAATTGAAAGAATGCATGCAGCGTCCTGTAATCGTAACTGGGAATAGCAATTCGATCGTATCTATGTATTCGAAGATTGTTTCCTCTGCAATGTTTTTTTTTCTTGGCACAATAACGTTGACTGTTTGTCCTCCATCTATGTATTCATTGGCGTTGCACATGTACTCATCAATAATAATTTGGTCATTTATTTATTTGCAGGAGATAGACTGGAGTGAACACTGGGACCCCCGAATCTATTTCTTCAACGCCGTCAGCATTGACAAGTACGAGGTGAAGCACCGCGTGGGACTCAAGTCGCCGTACGATGACGAGACAGACCCGATTCCCGACGCTCAGCTGTCGATCAGGATGAAAGGCACCTTCAAGTCTGTCATGAAGCTGACCGACTTCCCTTTCGACTACCAGGTGGGTTGGAAGCTTATAAATCTATCGTTGACTTTTGTTGACAAACACACCCGTATTATTTAACGTGAGCGGCCTTCGTCCTGAACTTGAAAATGAGTAGATTTTAACGGCTTTCCGTATGCTATACATGCATAACAGGAGCGGCGCAGCCGTGGGGGCCGTGGGGGCCCCACACTTTTTGTGCACCATACAAAGGAATACATAAGGTGTCATCACTTTGGGCCCCCACACTTTTTTCAACCCGGAAGTACGTAAGAGGCACTGCAATGGGAGGGGAGAGAATGAGCTGAGGACCTTTTTTTTTTTTTTTTTTTTTTGCTTGTCAGCTGAAGAAACCCGGACCCGGAAGTGGACGGGTAGAGATGAAGTGGACGGGGAGAGATGAGCTGAGGACCTTTTTTTTTTTTTTTTTTTTGCTTGTTAGCTCATGAAACCCGGAAGTGGGCCCCCACACTTTTGAAAACAGTGCGCCGGCCCTGCATAAAGCAATGTTGTAACATAGTATCACGCTTTATAATGGATGTAGTTCTCTATACGGTATTAGCACATAGTACAAGTACAAGCAATGTTGTAACACGGTATCACACTTCATACATCATAATGGATGTAGTGTTCTCAATACGGTATTTAAAAGGACGTTCTTAGAATTGTATAGACCTACTTATTTTTGTTTTAAATTTTGTGTTAGCATTGGTTTTTAATCTGTTCAACGGGTACATGACACACTGTTTTTATTTGAACCAACACACACATTTTAAATAGAAAATAGTGGACAGTGAGACTATTTCGTTTGTCTTGATCGATCGTGCCCTTGTACGTGACTAAGATTATAATTCACCTATTGCTCAGTCTTACTGTTACCAAGGAGGTTCTCCTTGCTTTCATGTGTATCGATGAGATCCTACGATGTCGTCTACACATGCGCATTTGGAATGAACAGCTGATTGCAATTTGTGGCGCCCAATTTAATGAGCTCCAGATCTGCGACGAAAACGCTAAGATGCCGCAATTCTAAGGAAAGAAGAAGGGAAAAAGTGTTTTACAAAATGCGCGAGCAAACTGTTTCCATTATCCAACCAGGGAGGAGCTAGGCGCGTCGTGAACATTCGTAAGGAGCTTTAGATTTGTGACGGAGGAGGACATTTATGACGACGATTGCATTTAATAGCCGTTCTCTTCACAGTCTCTCCATACGTTGTGTTGCAAGGTAGATTTACAAAATGTAGATTACGCGAGGACACGAGGACGCAGCATGTACAAAGTAAAATGGCGCCCATATGGTCATTGCGTCCAGTAGTTCTCTGCGTTGTGAATTTGAGCGGACGCAAAAAGAACCCACCCCTGTCCAAACTCAGACGACGCGAGGTCGATTGTAATAAGCAAATGTGTGCTTGTGCAGAACATGTTCCCCCCCCCCCCCCTCTGATTGTCCCCGTCGCGAAATTCTTAAGCTCCCTCTTGTCTCAGATCTAAAAGCTCGCTGTTCTTTGTAGTCAGGATGAGTTTCATCTTGTGTGTAAAAGTCTGTACCGGTAGTCAAGGAATAATGATACCTCTCATAATTGAGGAGTTGATTATAGTGCAGATGGTATTCAATGTGATAAGGCTTTTTTCTTTTCTTGATGCATTTTTTTTTAGAATCTGACGATCAAACTCATGTCGGATTGGCCAAAGAAAGTGATCGAGTTCAGCAAAGATATGACCCAGAAGGATAGCGTCAGAACAGATACCTTCACAGGTAAGGATAAAGATCATAACTCCCATGCACGCCGCATGATTATTGCCTTGAATGAGCCATTGCAGTAACGAGATTTTTTCATTTGCTGTCAATCGGTGGCCGAACAATCATACACGATAATGATAATGAAATAAAGACCCAACAAGGAGACACGATATATAATTTGTTCAAAAGAATTAAGATATGTCGATATATACGCCGAACATTGTGTGACAGAATATTTCAACCACCTAAATCAGAAAGGAAATGGGAAGAAATATTTAATCAAAACTTAGATTGGATTAAAATATATATTGTTCATTTTACAGCTACTCTGAATCAAAGACTCCGTTATTTTCAGTATAAAATTCTGCATAGAATTACTTTTTGCAATGGGACTATCTGACACACACCTCTGTACGTATTGTTCGAGCTCCACAGAAACAATTGCACATTTGTTTTGGGAATGTGATGTTACCCAAAGGTTTATTGCTCAATAATACAGGAAATTATGTTACAGAATCAAACTCAAACTACTAGAAGTGCTTTTATACTTAGTTCTACAGAAAACCCCAAATGTTACAACGTGGTTTATTTGTACGCAAAATACTTTATATTTTCTGTAAGAAATAAAAAGAAATCGTTACATTTTAGCCAATTTTGTCAATTTTTACAGGAAGCGAAGAAAGAAGACGAATATATGTCAGAGAAAACTAAAGGTTTTGTACCTACTATCAATTGGAGTCGCATTTTACATTATTTAGTTGTTTCGCAGTTGCCTGTCAAATTTGGATCATTTGTCTTTATGTATTGTATGTGACATTTATTTTGTACCTGAATGTTTATATGAATAGAATTTCTTTGTGAAAAAAAAAATCATACACGAGTCCCATTATTCGTTTTTTTTTTCTTATCTTGTGTCTACTATCCTCCTTTTCTCCTCCTCCTCCTTCATGTATTTTCACCCATTTTCCCTCTCCAAATGGTTCTTTCTTCTTTCCATCCATTCGTTCCCTCTTATACTCGTCCTATAATTTGTTCATTCTCCCATTGCCTTTTTATCTATGTTCTGTGTTTTCTCATGAATAAATTTTAGTTTTTATTGCCTTTCATTTTCTTAACCTTTATTGTCTTTATATTTGATTGCAAATTTTCTACTAATATATTAAGCGAAAGGCCCTGATAGAATGTTGAATTACAATTTATCAAATAACCACAGTCGCACAGTGTACTTGATCCCGCCACTCGTTATACTTTGAAGGTTTGTGTAACTGAGTACAGTGGTAACTCACAATTCATGTCTCGCCCGGATGTTGGTTGAACAGGCGGCCAAGAGTGGGAGCTGATGAAGCATGTTGATGCGGCCCCAGTGGAGGAAGAGAAGATGAGCTCAGGGGCGGTCAACACGTATCCTCTCTACAACATCACCGTGAACGTGAAGAGAAAACCCAGTTACTACATGTGGAATGTAGCCCTGATCATGGTAAGTTGGGCGCAACTCTTAAGTTCCAATATCCACCGCTCTCATCAGAATGCAGTCGCATCAAAACTAATTTGATGTAAAAATTCATACGAATCACGCCAATGATTCCGACAAATTCAAGATAATCGCACTTAACCAGCATAGCAGACTGTGCGACGAAACGTGAACAGTAATTTTGTCAAACATTATAGTCGTCTCATGATTAACTAGTGACTGTGAATAGGCTTGAAAGAAAGGATAGGGCAGGATTTGAGAGTTTGAGAGAATGCATGTGGGCTGAAAGTGTACAATGTAAAATGTTACATAATTATGTAATCATGACAGTATCGACGTCGAAAGTGAAGGAATAAGAACATTATTTTCGTTTTTCGTGGGAATGTTTGTTCGTATGATTTTTAAATTCGATTATATTAATTTCTCTAATTACTTTTCTTAGTTTTGATGAGACATTTCTTTGCTTTTGTTGTTGTGACCTTATTATTTTGCACAAGTGGAAAATACAACAAACTGAAACTGAACATATATATATTTTTTTTTTTTGCAAGTGAAATAAACCATGGAGCTATATATAGTAGCTCTAAACTGAACTGAAAAGGGTAATAGTAAGAAAGGAGGATACAGCAGAAAGGACATTTAAGATCGCATATCCATAAAGCAGTAAGTCGCAGAGAGATGAGAGTCGGACAGGAAGGCCGAGTATGTGTGTGTTTTCTTTCGTGAGTAAGCATCTTCCGAAGTTCTGATGACCTCCTTCTACCCGTATAATCCACATCCTCAGTTTCTCATCACGCCGCTCGCCTTCACATCCTTCGCCGTGGACAGGGAAGCGCCTGAGGACCGGCTGAGCGTCACTCTCACCCTGCTTCTCACAGCTGTGGCTTTCAAATTCGTTGTCTCCCAGAGCCTTCCCAACACATCATACCAGACGCTACTCGTAAATCTTTATACTCTGTGTTATGTTCAATATAAAATTCTGCACAGGAATATTGGTGTTAATGAATTACTTTTTGAAATGGGCATCTCTAACACAGACCTCTGTACGTTTTGTTCGAGATCCGCAGAAACAATTACACATTTGTTTTGGGAATGTGATGTTACACAAAGATTAATTCCTCTAATTCAGGAAATCAAACTCAAATTACTCGAAGTATTTTTTATTCTTGGTTCTACAGAAAGCCTAAAGTGTTATGATGTGGTTTATTTGTATGCAAAGTACTTTATAATTTCTGCCAGGAATAAAAAGAAATCAATAGATTTTCGCCATTTTTGTTGATTTTTAAAGCAAGCAAAGAAAGTAGATAAATATGTGTGAAAAAAACTAAAGGTTTTGTATACAATATTAACTGAAATCATATTCATATCATTTAGACAGTTTGTAGCTGCTAGTCAAATTGTATTATTTGTCTTTATGTATCATTTGATGTGACATTTTTTGTATCTGAATGTTGATTAGTGAATAGAAGTTCTTTGTGAAATGGCGTTTGATGTTCTTACCTTTGTCATCACACTTTTCTTTTATTCAGAAGAACTCAAACGTTTAAATGCTTTCCTTCATTATCTATACATTTCGTTTCCTATTTTCCTTCTTCTCCTCCTCCTCGTCCAAATGCTGTTATTTTCCTACCCCTTTTTACTACATCATATATTTTAGTCGGGGTAATATCGATAACAGTATAGTCGCAGTAGCAGTAAGTAGTTTGAGTAACAGTTGGAATAGAGGAAGCACTGTAGTCCTGATATCAATAATAGCAGAGCAGTGTAATATAACTCATCCGTAATGTGTTAATCAGTACCATGGCTTCAATTTGATTGGCATTGTCTTAATATCACTCTTCTTATCTCCATATTACTTGATGGGGGTGCCGTGGCAAAGTAGATAAGACCCCTACTGCTAATCGCAGGGCCTGAGTTCGATTCCCACCCAGTGCTTACGTCCATGACAAGATATTTTTTACCGACCACGTCCCTCTCGACCCAAGTTTATGACTGGATATCTGGCAACGGCAGGGTGAAAATAAGGGTGACACGACCAATGCTCATGCGACAGTTGCTCCGGGCTTATTTTCTCCAAATAATTAGGGTTAGGTTTGTGATAGGGATTTAGGTTTATGTGAGGATTAGGATTAGGATTAGAATTAAGTTTATGGGTAGAATTTATGTTTGGCTTAGGGTGCAGATATTTCGTGAGAGCAAATGCCGCAGGAGTAAAATGTCATGGAACCAATAATGGCAGGCCCTCTGGTAGAGCAGTGTTAACACTGAACTACCCTGGATAAAGAAGACCTTACTATAACAGAAGACAATTGCTGGAACTGATGTAACTTCATGGTGTGATGTCAATGATAAAACAGACATTGAATATAACGTGTCTGTTACACAAAATACGTCATTATTTCCCTTTTCCCCTCACCCAAATCCTAGGACTACTACGTGCTGTGGTGCATGGTCTTCCTTTGTGTGGTCGTCGTCCAGAACGCTGCGGTATCAGCATTCTATGGCCCCAGCGCTTTGATATTCGACAACGTGAGTATGGCCGTGCTCGGTGGGGTCACAGTGCTTGTCAACATCGTCTTCATCGCTCTGTCCTGTGTCAAAGTAAGTCCTCACACTGATAGCCTCGTTAAATAATAAATTGTAAAAGCACTCTTCCCCATTTGTCGCTAGGGTATGATCTATAGGAAGGATATGTTGCGACACAGCTTTTCCAGTTTATCGGTCTGAATTGGATACCAGCATTTGGTAATTTCAGTAAAAATTGTTATCTTGAAGCACAAGAAACAGGGTATAATGTTGGTGACAGCAAACTACGTGTATATCATGTTTCCTTGAGACTCCTGCCTATTCTGTTGTCGATATGCAGAAAGTATTCCAAACGGGGGAAAATCTTCCAACAATTAAATTGGAGTTATAGGACCCTCAATATTTAAACTTGGAAAATTGAAAGAGAACGAGTGTTCTCTTTTTATGTAGGACGCTGTTGCAATTAGTCACTAGTAAATGTTACATCCTCTTCCGAGTAGAGAACAAGATTTATACAATTTTGATCTACGAGGTGGATTAAGCTGCGGAGCAAATTCATTCTATCCATGCATTGTTTATGCATTTCATAACATCGTTCACAACTTCTTCTTTTTGTTTTCCAACATTATGTACCTCACTGTTATTTTGTCTGTGTGTATTTCTCAAATTATCATCTGCTTCCAGTCAAGGACAGTGGGACACCAAATGCAGGAGGCGACAAACAAATACAATGTGAGTAATTTCAACATTGTTTCGTTTGCCAAAATATTGGGATGTGCATGTATTGATCAGAAAAAAAAAATATGAATTTGGGCAATTCCGCAGTTAGGTGGACATGACATGGATAAAAGAAATGTGCCTCTTTATCTTACTCTTTAATTTAGGTATCAAGTAATGCCATGGATGTTCACCAATCATTAAGGTCTTTCAAATTCAATAGATTTTATTTTTCGTATTTATTGGTTTTTGCGAGATCCAAAACCATTATTTAAAATGTACATGTGGGACTGGGGACGCTGAAATTCACTTAAATGCAAATCACAGTGGGTTCCTTTGAAAATATTTCCTCAAAGTTTTGCTAAAGGGTGAAAGATGAATACATTTAAATACACCAGAAGTCATGTGACATTTTGTCAATTACAAAAGGGTGAAATGACCTGCGGAATTACTCTGGACAAATGTAACGTTACTAACCTAACGTTACTAACCATGCTTCTGGGGGTGTAGCTAATAAATTATCGGTCGAACTGCTAAAAATATTTGTGTGAACATTTGTCATGATGCAATAATTGAAATTAATGCAACACTTTGTTTGGAGTAACTTGAATTTTTGCACACTTTGTGTTACAAGACATTGATTTTTTTATCATGTCCTTTTTTCGTAACGTTACTAACCAGCCCTTTTAGTTGCCATAGCAATTCTAATATTTATTGGATTACATTCATTCTTTTCCATATCGTAAACCTGGGAAGGATGAACATGTTTTCAACATGATTTTGACTTGAAATGAATAAATGGTGATTTAGTAGTAAAAATAAATATCTAAATTTGTTTAAATGTAACGTTACTAACCGCGGAATTGCCCATTTAGTGATTTCGTCATTTTCGTGTTATGCGTGTATGGTCGTGGAAAGGCATTGCATAGATTTCATAAAGCGTGTTACAGAAAGTTCACCTTCCAACAGTGATAATAATAATAATAATTATTATTATTATTATCATTGCTATTATTATTATTATTATTATTGCCCAGGACCTGTGCAAGGAGATATCATCAAGGAAGGGCAGAGGTGATCGATACAAGGTAAGATATTCATAAACGGTATTTTTATAATATTATGTATGATTATAAACCGTTGACTTTATAAATACATGTAGTTTGATGTAATGCCTATTTGAATGAATTCAATGTAATCAGCATGCTTTATGTATATTGGTGTACTTGCATGTAGCATTATTTCGGCTTGTCAGCTCCACTTTTCCAAAAAAAGTTCCAAAACCGTCAATTTTTCCCTACCCGCCCGGGTATTTACTTCTGTCAAACTATGTGCATGGTATCTAATCTGTGCTCTCCACAATTGATTTTTGTCATTCATAAAGGCAAGCAAAAAATATTATATAGATGAGTACATTACATGTGAGCAAAGAAAAAAAAAAAGGGAAAAAAGAAAAAAAAAACGAAAAAAAAAAAAAGACTGTGTATTCCGTATCAGCTGGAATGTACAAATTATTGAGTGTTTGTAGCTGGCTGTCATATCGTGTGTATTTTATACTAGATATCACGTGGAATGACTTTTATTTGTTTTTATGTGTACCTAGATATTTGAATATGAATAATATATTTTTTTATTAATGAAAAAAAAAAAAAAAAAAAAAAAACCCAAACTGATATTCTAGTCCTTTGTGCACTTCCCGTGATCGTATTATATACACTGCTTGGATATCGAGTCGATAATTGACTTCATTTTTTTTCCCCCACAGCAATCACCGTCAGAGGGCGCTCGAGTGCAAGAAGAACGCCTTCCGCTGCAGGGAAAGCCATAATCCCATGGGAAGAAACGCCAAATTGAACACGAGTCTCAAAACAGCCTATAATAGTAGTAGTTGGATTAACAGGTTGACGAGTACTATAACCCTCTACATGGATGTAGAACGAAGTTAAGCATTTTATTCGCCTGCACGACAAGTCGTTTGCGCTATCTACTTGCTGTTGATAAGGCAGTTGTTCTTTTTAATACAACTGCATTTTAAACCCTCTCTGAAGAAATCTTATTTTCAATTCCTAATTCAAAATCGCCTTTACTATACTGAACTCATTGAATCCACAAATGTTGTTACTTTGCGTTTATACTTAACGAAAAAGAAAGAAGAAGAAAAAGAAAGGCGGTGCCCACAGGTCCCAGGGAACGCTGAATGAGGGGATCACTCGGTGAAAAGGCCTCTCTTTCCAACCAAACTAATGTCGAACAGATACAAGAAAGACGGTGATGCCCGGTCACTTGCTGGGGCGTCCACTAGTCTATCCAATTTTGGTCGTCATAGCTACGGGGAAAACTAATGAGTGAAAATAGAAATAATTTGATAACAAAAATAGTTCCATAAATTTCTGTAGCTTCCAAAGAGATACTTGAAGTCAAGTGGGCCTGTAAAGCGTGGCTTTAGTATTCTTTTTTTCCTCACCAAAATGCGATTTTTGATAATATTCAGTAACCAATAATTCTATTTTTTTCATCACTTAACAGCGTAAATTTTGCTGTTTTTTTTTAATGATTTTAAAATCATGAAGAGAATTTGGACTATCTATTCAAGCATCGTCATAACATTCTGTGCCTTCACATTCAACGTTCTTTCAAACGTTTATACGTACAATATGCATGTACACGTCCAGTGAGATGTAGGCTTGCCTCAGTGCTGCGTCTTTTTAATCTTTCAGATAAACGCATATGCTGAAGGAAAATTTCACATGCTTTGCTGTCTGCTTGTTGATGTACATCTGTAAATTCCCGTTGATAACGCGGGCAATACGGATCTTCCAGATTTGCGACTCGGATGGTTATTAAAGGCAACGGTCGAATTGACCGTTCTCCTCTCTCCCTGCGTTGTATTAACAAGGAGCTTTAGATTTCGCTATAAAGAAGCAGCCTAGAGAAAGAAAAATGGCGCCCGCATATGTCGTTCGTCATCATTTAATCTGAATGTTCTCTCAACTGATTATTATGATGGGGAATGTCACTTTACATCATTGGCGGTTGGCCTTTGTGCTGCGGAGTCCCAACTTATTTGTACCTTGCATAGGGCCCCGCTCACAAGCCTTACTTCTTTCGGGTCCTAAAAACCATGTAAATTTTTGTATCAGCGATTTGTGTTATCTTGTTATTTATGTTTGGTTTTTGAATAAATTGACGTTCATTGACCTTCATTGACATTCATTGCATTAAGTCATAGGTCTCTTTGTTGAGAAAAAATCGTCGTGAAAAATCTGTCGACACGAGATCGATTTTGATAAACACATGCCTAGAACCGTTTTTATTCCTTCTTCACATCCACTTCTCAAAGAAGAAGAAGAAGAAGAAGAAAGAAATAAGAAGACGCTTTGGCAACTCCGCGTGAATGACAAACAAACAAAGGATTCTTTCTTCCTTTTTTTCAGATACAGTGTATTTCATTTTCATGCAGTAAATGTCATTGTGTGTAGAATCGAGATTGCTAAAGGCTCAAAGCTGTGTGGGAACTTCATCAGTGTGGGAATTACTGCAGTGCACTTATTGATGTTTTATAGTAGGACCTGCAAAGTAAAGGTTTTTGTATTACTGTCAGGCTGAGGCTGAAGCGATAGAATGCTATACATGTAGTAGACTTTACCTGAAACTCGCTGGGCGATGGAGCCCAGGAGGTCTAAATGGGTTAGTCAAATACCGGTTAGTGATTGGCTAAACACAGTCACGTGATGGAGGCACATTGGTTATGTTCGCCCATGGGAGAACATTTTTGTACTGTTCTCCCTTGGGAAAACATTTTCACGTAACAAATGACAAACGATGCCAAACGATTGAACGATCATATTTTTCACGCAATCGATAAGATAAATTTGTCTATTCCATACAATGTGAAAAAGCACATGACCGATCAATGATGGTCTTTGACTAACCCATATAATATAACAGATGATGACTTTTGTTGTCGGGACCATGTACCAAGCGTTCCACCCTCAGGGTTTGAAATGCTATTTCGGGAGGCTATAAGTCCCTCGACTTCGTCTCGGGACTTATAACCTCCCTTAATAGCTTTTCAAACCCTTTCGGGTGGAACATTCGGTATGTTCCCTCCCCCGTCAGTCATCATCTATATAATGTTCCTTATCATCAGCAAGCTTATACCATACCTTCAGTATGTCTAGTAATTTTACTGTTGATGCATGTAACTATCATGAATTAATTACATACAAGAGCCAAATATTATATCATGGATACTATCTTCATTTCACCGTTTATAATTTGTAGCTGTCAATGATTTATACCCTATCTTTCCACCAATTTATTTATTCGCAAACAATATCTATGTCCATTTATATTTGTAAATCAGATACAATTACCTCAAGGAGATAATTTTTTGTTTGTTTTGCTGGGGTTGGTTTTTCCGTTTGTTTGCCTGTGTTCAAAATTACTAAAGAAGTCTTGAATTGATATGAAGGATTTTTGTTTATATATATATATACAGTATATGAGATTAAAACCTAAAATGGCATTAAAACGCTTTATCCTGGCGAGGAAAGCGCATGTTTTAGATATATATTAAAAAAATGCTTTTAAGACACAAGGAACAGATGACTAAATTTTGGATGTGATCCGGGTCACTGTCTGGACCCAGATAGTGATCCGGATCACTGTCTAGATCCGTAGGTGGAAATCACAAGTGGGTGAAAAATGAGCTGCATGGCGGATGTCAGCGCTGTCTATAGTGCTTTTGTGCTTAGAAGTATACGGGAAATATGTACGCTCATCTTGTTTTTCTTTTTCTAGAATAAAGCCGATGTAACAATGTAAAGGACACCTTGTAGAAGTATTTGCTTTTTGTATTCTTCTTCAAGCATGACAAATCCAACAAAAAGTCGCACGACCTGATTTTCCATGAGGACTTGGAACAGGAGAAAAGAGAAAACTTAATCAATTTGTATGATTTAAAAAAAATATATTTTCTGTAAAAAAAAAAGCAATTCTTCCTTTTAATGATAACATTTCTAAGGTGTAGGATCATGGAATGAATGGAAAATGGTTGTGTTTTTTTTTTTCTAGATCACTTTGTGTCGGTCTGACTTAGGCTTTAGATACGCGGAATTAGAGCGCTCGAAACCCTTCAAACATTTCTTTTTTTGCTTTCACCTCTTAATAAGTTTTGAGAGGATGATGCTATGGAGTTTTAAGTTGGTAGGCCAACCGTCATGAATAGAATTTACACTTAATGACGTGCAAACTTTCACTTTACTTTATTTACCCTTCATAGTGGTTGCTTTTGAGCTTTGTATCCTTTTCTTCCTCCATTTATTGTAGTGAGCACATCCCTGGATGAAATTAAGGACTTGACTATTGACCCAATAGCTTCAAAGCCTCTTTTCTCAGTACACTTTTCCAGAGTGAGTGTATACTTGTACTTTTTTTTATGTTGCTATTGTTCAGATGGGTTTCAAAAGTCCCTGCATATACATTGAATCAAATGTCATTTTATAGCCTATAGTGTGCTCCTTTAGAAACTGCTCGTAACTAAAAACCCATGTCTGGCGGCCTTTTGATGGTTTTGTGATGCAGGGTCACGTAATTTATCGATATTAGTACTATTCGCTGTGAAATTACAGTAGATTGTCAGTTATCAATTTGCTTCTTGAAGTTCATTTCCTTGGCATTATTATTGGTCATAACAAGGAGTTTAGTCCCGTCTGCTCTTGTTTTTGTAATGCACGGTTGTACGTTGTATTTACACATTGACGCCATGTTATTGCGCTGATAGAGTAGCCAGTGAGTGCATACTCAAACTGTATATAGTCACGCACGGAGACTTCTCACATTTTCTAATTAGGAGCCGTGAAAAATACAATGTGTGAATCTCTCTGTGTTCATGGTAATTGTATTTCGCATAGGATATGAATATATTTAGCTTAAGATATAGAGCTATGAACTTGCAAATATTTTACTTTTTGAGTGATATATACCCACAGTCTGTAGAGTTATGTGCATTCTGTCTTCATTATCTGCAACAACAGGGACAAACACTACCTGAATGCTTTATATCTTTACAGTATGTACGTGGATGAAGGACAACTTGCCTGTCATTTGCAATAAAAACATATCGATGCAGGGATCATTGATTTGAATAGATTACACAGTACCCGCTGCTTTTTTTTTTTTTTTTTTTTTTTTTTGTTGTTGTTGATCAGAACAATTACTGCCTATCGGGCGGGATCTCGGTCGTCTATGGAGTGAACATGGCGCCTGTCAGGAGCTCCTGGTTTCGAATACCATCCAAGTATCTATGCCCAATATTTTCACTTGGCTAGTACACAAACACTGAACAATCGGTGTTTCTCCATGACGGACAATAATAATGTTGCAACAGCAACAGCGCAGCGTTAGAAAATACGCAGTTAACCCTAATCCCACCGGGTTTTTTGAGGGACTTGAAACCACCGGGGGGGGGGGGGGGGTGGGGTTACTACCCCCCCCCCCTTCAGATCTCGGTCGTGGATCGCGCGATCCTCGCGAAAATTTGCACAAAGGTAAAGGCCAATGTAATCTACAAGACTGAATAGTTAGATTTTTCAAATTTTCATTTATGTATCTTATATTAATTAATTATATTAATTTTTTTTCTTGCCCATAAATCAAAAAATAAAGCTCCAAGACTTCTAATTTTTGGTGAACATATTCTTTTTAATATCCTCAACAATAATATTGAAGCAAAAATTCGGCTTCATAATTATTTCTTATGTATTTGATTGTTTATTGAATTTCTTATGCTTTTCTTTGTTTATTCACGTTTTGTTTTTGTTGTTTTTATTCGTCAAAATTTGTGATCAAGCATGATCAAGCTAAAATAAATCATTATCAGCCATTGAAAGTAAAAATATTATTTTTATATGAATTAATTGCAAAAACACAATTTACATTGGATTTGTACACAAAATCACGTTTTTGAGCAATTTTTGGGTCGATAAATTTTCTTCAAAGGGGCGTGGCTTCAAAACGGTATGCCCGGGAGCGACAAATTTGGTCTCAAAAATTTCGCGATACTTGAAAAAAAAAAGTCATAAAATGTCGCGGCGAGAGCATCACGCGTTGCAGAATAATCACGCGAAACGAAACATGGGGGGGGGGGGGGGGATGCCCCCCCCCCCCCCCCGTGGGAATAGGGTTAATGGGCAAGGGGAAATGTCAGTTCCAGATTTTTGTTGTTAGTGGAGCAGAGATTCCTCAAGTCCTTTTGATTTTCGAGATGGTCGCTGAACAATTCGTGTTTTCATGTCTTGACAAGAGAGTGTGGAAGTCTCCGGCTTAATTTTGAAAAGGTTTCATATACTGTGGAGCATGTGGCACCCCTGGTCCTCTCCCACGCGCCACATTATTATTTGCAACCTTAATCAATTTGCTCTGTAGATGTTGGCAGCCGTGGTGTAGATGCTTCTTTTAGTGAACACTGAATAAATGTATCTTAAAATTGTTGCTTGGGGTAAGATTGTACTAGTGGTGTACTCTCGGCGGATTGTCGAGGATTATACGAGGATTTTCCCCAAAAGTTCAATTTTTGTTTATTCAACCATATTTATATACATGCTTGCATGACTACAATTGTACATGATTAGCATGAAATTGCAACTGATTGACAAATTGCCTTACATCGACCTAAATAGGCACTGAATTGATCAGTGTTTTAGTAGTAGCCATGATAAAAAAAAAAATACAATTCATGGGCGTACATTGTAGGGCAATTTGTCAATCAGTTGCAATGGAAACATCTCGACGGAAGAATTTCATAAATTTGAATAGCATGAAATTGTTGCAAATTACAGTGTATAAACTTGTATGCCTGCTTTGCATTGGAAAAAAAAATATGTAGCTTGATAGTTACTAAATCTGTGTAGTATCATTGTCAAGAATATTTTAGACGTATCTCTGTGATTATGCAATATGAATGGTTGACAAAGTATGCGAAAATGTTTTTTACTATACGAAGTTGAAAACCTATAAATCATGGTGCATTTAGTCTCTGTGGAAGGCTAAAGTCTGTCTGTTTTACTTTAGAATAAAGAAATACATACCACCTTTTATGCCTAGTCACTACATCGATTTTGTGAACATACATGGCTCATTGAAAAAAAAAAAATGTTGTCGGTGTTGTTGTTGTTGTGTTTGTGTGTTTGTTTGTTTTTCACTTCTCCATTGCTGTCATCTGATGATTCATTTTAGGGTTGTCTGAGTGCATGATAATCAGTGCGATTGTGATAGTTATTAACCTTCTATTGTTAAATGGATGACTGACGGTTTTGTGTGTTTGTGAGCATAAATGTGTCCTCTACGTTTTACTGGGCTAGTCAGCACCATGCAGCCAGTAAACTAGTCTGACTTGTTAACTGGCTGCAATATAACAGGTGAACAAAGTACAGTACACCAAAGTTGAGAAAGCTATAAATCATGGCTGGCTGCAATATAACAGGTGAACAAAGTACAGTACACCAAAGTTGAGAAAGCTATAAATCATGGTGCATTTAGTCTCTGCGGAGGGCTGAAGTCTGTCTGTTTTACTTTAGAATGAAAAATACATACCACCTTTTATTCCTAGTCACTACATTTGTGCACATACAGTTAAAAACAAAATTATTCGTACGCCTGGGAAATCTTAAAGGACAAGTTAACATAAGGATTGAGAGAATGTAGCAATATTAGTAGAAGACATCATTGAAAGTTTGAGGAAAATCGGACAATCCGTTCAAAAGTTATGAATTTTTCAAGTTTTTGTGCAGTCACCGCTGGATGAGAAGACTACTGCAGTGTATGATGTCACATGCGTACAACAATATAAGGAAAATATAAAAAGAATTTCACAAAATTTCATCTTTTGAAAAAAGTACACATTCCCCTGACTCGTTACTGACACATGTTATGGGTAATATTATTCCCATTGCCTTTAGAAAGAGGCAATTCAAGTGCTCTTTTATTATGCGAAAAAAAGTGAAAATATGTGGAATTTTCTTTTCACTTTCTTTATACTGTTGTACTCATATGACATCACGAGCCTTAGTAGTCTCCTCATCCAGCGGTTCCAACACAAAAATTTTAAAAATTCGTAACTTTTGCATCGATTGTCCAATTTTCCTCAAACTTTCACTGATGTGTTCTACTAATATTGCTGCATTCTCTCAATCTTTATGTATATGAAGGTGAACTTGTCCTTTAAGTTTTGAGCACATTTCTTACAAGTAAAGGATGGAGTGACAGTGATTGGGTGTTATATCTCAACATTTCTATTGTTATGCAAATGAGGTGAAACTGGAATTAATGTCAGTTCATAGAGGACGAATAAGAGTAATAAAGTTAACACCCAGTCACCATCACTCATTCCTTCACTTGAAAGAAATCTGCTCAAAACTAATAATTTCTCTGGGTATGAATAATTTTGTTGTTAAATGGCTCATTGAACAATGTTATTGTTGTTGTGTTTGTGTGTTTGTTTCTCACTTCGTCATCGCTGTCATCTGATAATTCAGTTTTGAATTTTAGTGGACGCTAAGAAAACCCAGAACGTCGTGAAAAATCTGACGACACGAGATCGACTTTGATAAACACATGCCTAAAACCGTTTTTATTCCTTCTTCACATCCACTTCTCAAAGAAGAAGGAGAAGAAGAAGAAGAAGAAAAGAAATAAGAAGACGCTTTGGCAACTCCGCGTGTATGACGAACAAACAAAGGATTCTTCCTTCACTTTTTTGAGACATTTCATTTTCTTGCAGTAAATGCCATTGTGTTTAGAATCGAGATTTCTAAGGACCCATAGCTGTGTGGGAAATTTAACAGCGTGGGTATTACCACAATGCACTTATTGATATTTTATAGTACAAAGTAAAAGTTTTTGTATCACTGGTAGGCTGAGGCTGAAGCGATGGAATGCTATACATGCAGTACAATGTAGATGTTACCTGAAACTCGCTGGATGATGGTCGAGCCCAGGTCACATAATATTGTATTATGTTCCTTATCATCTGCAAGCTATACTTTCTGTATGTGTTGTAATTTTACTGTTGATACATGTAACTGTCATTATAAATTAATTACTTACAATGGCCAAGTATGTCATGAATACTATCTTCACTTCACCTTTTATAAATTGTAGGCAACATGTCAAATACAACATTTCATTTGTCTTTTCACCGACTTATTTGTATGCAAACAGTCCCTAGGTCCATTTATATTTACAAATCAGATATAATTACCTCAAGGAAATCTTTTTTTTTTTCTTGCAGGCGTTGGTTTTTCTGTTTGCACTGATTTGAAGGATTTTTTTTATGAAAAAAAGCTTTTGAGACCCCCCCCCAAAAAAAAACACCCCCAAAAACAAAAACAAAACAAAACAGATGACTAAATTTTGCTCGTGATCCGGGTCACTGTGTGGATCCAGTTTTGTTTGTTTGTTTGTTTGTTTTTCTTAAGTGGAAATCACAAGTGGGTGAAAATGAACTACATGGCGGAGGTTAGGGCTCTCTTAGTGCTTTTGTGCTTAGAAGTTTATGAAATGTCTACGCTCCACTTATTTTCTTTTTCTAAAATAAAGACGATGTAACAATGCAAAGGACACCTTGTAGAAGCATTTGCCTTTTGTATTCTTATTTTAACATAATTGTGTTGCACTGTACATTTGTGACCGTGCATGACAAATCCAAAAAAAAAAAAAAAAATCGCACGACCTGATTTTCCGTGAGGACTTGGAAAAGGAGAAAAGAGAAAACTTAATTAATAATTGTTATGATTTTTTTTTTTATATTTGGTGAAAAAGCCATTCTTCGTTTTAACACAAATGTCATAGCATTTCTAAGGTATAGGATCGTAAGACGAATGGAAAACGGTTGTATTTCTTTTTTTCTAGAACACTTTGTGTCGGTCTGACTTCTCTCAGATATGCGGATTCCGAGCGCTCGAAACCATTAAAACATTTTTTGTTTTTCAACTCTTGATAAGTTTTGAGAGGATGATGCTATAGAGCATAAAGTTGGTAGGCCAACCGTCATGAATAGAATTTACACTTAATGACGTGAAAACTTTCACTTTACTTTATTAACCCTTCATAGTGGTTGCTTTTGAGCTTTGAATCCTTTTCTTCCTCCATTCATTGTAGAGTACACGTCCCTGGGTGAAATTACGGACTTGACTATTGACCCAATAACTTCAAAACCTCTTTTCTCAGTACACTTTTCCATTGTACACATGTACTTTTTTTCCCATTCAGATGGGTTTCAAAAGTCCCTGCATGTACATTGAATTAGATGTCATTTTAGAGCTTAGAGTGGCTCCTTTAGAAACTGCTCTCAACTAAAAATCCATGTCTGGCGGCCATTTGGTATATAGTGCTGTGATGCAGGGTCACGTAATTGATCGATGTTGGTACTATTCGTTGTGGAACTTAGATTGTCATAGCTATCAATTTGCTTCTTGAAGTTCATTTCCTTGACATTGTGATTAGTTATAATAAGGAGTATAGTCCCGTCTGCTTTTGTTTTTATAATGCACGGTTGTACGTTGTATTAAATACAATATGTTTAAACGTCAATATGTAAATTTTACATAATTATTGACGCCATGTTATTGCGCTGATAGAGTAGCTAGTAAGTGCATACTCAAACTAGTCACGCATGGAGACTTCTCACATTTGCTAGTTAGGAGCCGTGAAAAGTACAATGTTCATGGTAATTGTATTTTGCATAGGATATGAATATATTTAGCTTAAGATATAGAGCTATGAACTTGCAAACATTTTACTTTTTGAGTGATATATAACTCAAATAAATGAGTCTCAAAATTGTTGCTTGGGGTAAGATTGATTGTATATGTGTTGCATACTCTTGGCGGATTGTTGACGATTATACGAAATTTCCCCCAAAAGTTCCATTTTTTGTTTTTTGAACAATTTTTTTTATATACATGCTTGCATGACCATAATTTGTAGTGTACATAATTAGCATGCAATTGTTCAAAATCAAACTTGTATGCCTGTTTTGTATTGAAAAAAAAAATACATGTATTGATTATTATGTAGCTTGATAGTTACTTAATCTATATGGTATCATTGTCAAGAATATTGTAGACGTATCTCCGTGATTATGCAATATAACGGATGGTAAGTAGTGTATTATTTTCACTCTACGTTAAGTTGAGAAAGCTATTAATCATGATGCATTTAGTCTCTGCGGAGGGCTGAAGTCTGTCCGTTTTACTTTAGAATGAAGAAATGCATACCGCCTTTTATTCCTAGTCACTACATTTGTGAACATACATGGCTCATTGAACAATGTTGTTGTTGTTGGGTTTGTGTGTTTGTTTTTCACTTTGTCATCGCTGTCATCTGATGATTCTGGGTTGTCTGTGCGAATGATAATCGGTGCGATTATGATGGCTATTTACCTTGTTGAATGGATAACTTACGGTTTTGTGTGTTTGTGAGCATAAATGTGTCCTCTACGTTTTACTGGATTAGTCAGCACGTTGTTGTTGTTGTTGTTATTTTAATTTTAAGGCGTGTATCATTCAGTTATGAATATTTACGCCTAATACCTACTAAAATTTATACAAATATCTTTTTTTTTTCTTTCTTTAAGGAACACAAATTCAATTTAATTCCGCTGCGTTATTGCCGCAATATTGTGGAGATTCTAAAACAGACTGTCACCACCCATCACTGGCCGTTTTTCCGTATTTTCTGGCCAGCCCGGTTCGGTATACGTGAACAGGCTTCTCAGCTTGCGCATGCGCGCGTGCAATCCTAGGCCACTCCAACACCGGCCAAGACTGGGATGATGTCTGTCAATGTGTATGTCTCCTTTTCCGATTGAATCACTGAAACCAAAAACAACTGAAAAAAAAAACGACAACCAGAAACTGAAAAAACAAAAACAACCAAAAACAACTGAAACCAAAAACAAAAACACGATGCAACCATGTACTAGTCTGGCTTCCAGACCCTCTGCTTGTACTATTTTGCTATACAGAATGTTGACGCCCTCAACGTCGAAAACTGGATTAGGTTTAGATGATTTTGCGCCTCTGCCGAAGGCAAAGACGGCGATTTCGTCTCCGAGGAGTCCAGTTGACAAAGGGTCTGGAAAACAGACTACCAGTTAACAGATAGCGAGCGCAATTTTCATGCCATTATAACTTATTCAATGTATTGTAATTATATACATGTATTATACATGTACATGTAATATGTATATGAATATCCATTATATATTATATGTATACAGTATGTATATGTGTGATATTATATATTTTATATATAAGAAGAGTTTGCTTCTAAAAGGCGCTAAATCCATCATTTTTCAATGGATGTATGTACCTAAATTTATAATTTACTGCTATATCACTATGCTATAGACTTTGGTACAGTTGATTGCAATGGTTTGAGGGCGGTGAGTTGGCTCAGTCGGTAGCGCGTCTGCCTCACGATCACGCGGCCCGGGTTCGAACCCGAGTCTGGACTGAGCAATGTTGTGTGTAAACATACCGTCCCCTCTAGCAAGAGGCAAAACACTCTGTCCCTCGGATAGGACATAAAATGGAGGTCCCGTGTATGAGAGAGTCACAGCTCATGCACGCAAAAGATCCCGCTTCATTCATTCATCGCAAAGAGCAGGGTGTCTAACCCGGTGAAGTGGTCCCATTCCACATCCAACTGGACCCCATGGAAGACCAGCTTAGTTTAGCTGAATATGGGCTATCCAGCCATCTTCACAGATGGAAAATGAACAACAACAACATAATGAAAGTTGAAATGGAAGTTGCAATAATATACACTTACACATCGTTTGATTTTTGAAAGACGTCCACCCGTTAATATGTAAACTGAAACTAAGTGGATTCGATGTGGCGTATGGCGATACTCATATAAAAGGAATGTATGCGTTATTTCATTTACCTACCCCCTTTCTGTCTGTCACACACACACTTTTTTTTCGAGTTCTTTATTCGAGTTTCGTTCGGTGCCACAAAATACACATTCACATAATCACATTCACAAAACAAAACATTGTACAAAGACAAACAATATTATGCACAAACATTTGACAGAAATATATCCTACATTGAATCCTTTGACTATAAAAACGAAATCCGTTTTTGTTTTTCGTTTTTTGTTTTTGTTTTTGTTTTCAACGCACATACTATCGCAAAGTGCGCACAACTGGGGACACGATGATTTTCTCAAGGCAATTGGACACATTGTCACCACTTGTTTCTTGAAGAAAAAAACACAGAAAACTAAACATTTTCTTTTTTTCTTGCTGTAAACCGATCAATTAAAATCGAAAAATCGGATCAGAAATAAAATCTAAATTCAGTTAAACAAATACGAAAAAAAACAAACAAACCATGAATTGTTAGGAGCAGACACACTATCAAGAATACAGTCATGTACATATTTCCGAATTTTCCTACTGGAACAGTCTGAAATACTATTTGCCCACACGCAGATCACAAGCATGCGCACATACGTGTGTCTATACATTTATACATGTAGCTCTAGCTTTACATTTTCTTTAAACACTCTGAGCAAACGGGCACACAGTCGCGCAAAGAAGAAGAAGAAAAAGAAGAGGAAGAAAATAAAGCCTCGTCGGCTGCCCGAAGAAGAAGAAAGGAGGAAAAAAAAAATACAACATCCCCAATCGAAGCCATTTGCGAGAACGGAAATGCACAGCCTGCATGCATACCAGTCCTTCACCCCGCACTCCCCCCCCCCCCCCCCCCCCTTCCCAAGCCTTCAGCTCTCGGGTTTCAGCTTTTATTCACGTTTAAATAAATTTGGCCTACCTGTAAATTGCCGGGTTTTTTTTCCCCCTCATGCAATAAGACACATCATAGTAGCAATGCGGAAGTGCTGTTTGTTTGTTTGTTTATTTATTCACCGTATAAGATAAAAAGATAACAATGATACAATGCAACTGGAATATGTAACTGAAGAGAAACGGATGGATTGCCCTTCTCAGCTCGGCCTTCATGGCCGTGCTGGTCTTCCGAGGGGTCCAACTTCACATGAACAAAAAATTACAATAGTCGAAACTCCATACAATAAAAACTAATTATACACAAGCTTACTTACACATAATGATATGATGCGAAAAACAAAATGATACATCAGTGTACAAAATCAACTAAAACAACATTACAAAAAAAAAACAACTTATGAAAATGATACCCCCATACCGACTACCAAAATACAATGTTCCCTCCCCCACCCGCAGCCCTCCCCATATAACATAATATTTTACATAATACAGAGATACGTGATCATTATCATAAAATCCAATGTAATACATAATTATTTATAGCTTTCTTAAAGGAATTACATGATGATGAAGATATTATATCCAAGGGAACAGTATTGTACATTGATGCCCCACGGTATGCGAACATACGTCTACAGTACTCTGTTTTAGGCTTTGACAGCGTCAATCTTCCATAAGATCGTAAAGAATATTGATGAGATACAAAATTAAACCGGTCCAATAAATAAGGAGCGCTGAAATCATTTAGAGTTTTAAATACCATTAACAAAATATGCTTTAAGCGACGTGTTTTTAAGGATTCCCAATTTAGTGTCTGATGAATAACGTGATTTGAAACATGCATATACGGACTGACTCTCAGGATCATTCTCCCCGCTCTATTCTGTAATTTCTGTAATCGATCAGTATACTTCTTATGGGCAGAATCATAAAGTACATCTGCATAATCAAACAAAGGTTTAATTACAGAATTATAGATTATCCTCATACTTTGTTCATTTAAATTAAAACGAAGACGACCCAAAAACCTTATCAAATTACCTATCTTCAAACACAATGTTTCGATATGAATATTCCATTTTAATTCTTGATCAATTATAACTCCGAGATATTTCACTGTTTGTTTGGACTGAATACGCTTACCAATTACCTGTACATTTATCATATTGCATCTTTTTAACATTGCGGGTGATCCTATCAACAAACATTCAGTTTTATCAACATTCAAACTCAACTTATTTAAACACATCCATCTATTGATGCCATTCAAATCAATGTTGATAGCCTGTTCAATTTGATTAATATCAGAATGAGAAAAGTATAAAATAGTGTCATCTGCATAAAGATGAATACGGCACACTTCAATCTGTTTGACAATGTCATCGATATAAATTGTAAAGAGGAGAGGCCCCAAAATGGAACCTTGTGGTACTCCGTAACACACTTCCAGGGGATCTGACATTGTATTACAAAAGTATGTACGCATTTGTCGACCAGACAAGTAATTCTCAAACCAGCGAAGGCTTTCATCGGAAACTCCAATAGAGTGCAGCTTCTTTATCATTGTGCAATGCTCCACGGTGTCAAACGCCTTTTTCATGTCAATAAAAACCGCCCCAGTGTACTTGCCTCTATCAATGGCGTGTAACCAGTCATCCGTCAGTTTTAACAGTGAAGTGGTAGTCGAATGCTTTTCTCTAAAGCCAGATTGGTTTGGTGAAAGTAAACCATTCAATTTTATGAAACGAGATAGTTGCTTATGGACGATTTTTTCAATGATTTTAGAAACAGAACAAAGAATAGAAATGGGACGGTAGTTTTCCGGGAGACGCTTGTTACCAGATTTGAATAGTGGTATAATCTTTGCCTGTTTCCATCGTAACGGAATAATGCCTTCAGACAATGACCTGTTTATCAGATGAGTAAGGGAGTACACTATAACAGAAGCAGCCATTTTTAACATATACATAGAAATACCATCAAGTCCTGAAGATTTCTTATTTTTCATACCACGAATTACTTTAAACACTTCTTCATACCTGACAAGTTGCAATGAGAACGAATCAATCGGTTCATACACATTGTCAAATTCTTGTATTGAAGCGTCATGGACATTCGGGATGTTTGCAGCCAAATCTCTACCAACATTGGCGAAAAATGTATTAAATTCATTGGATTTATCTTGATCTCTACTACCTGTAACTGATTCACACATGCCAGAAACATCTCTAGGCAACACTGTTTTTATGATATTCCACATCTCACCAGATGTGTTAGCTGCCGATAATTTTTCAGCAAAAAAAGATCTCTTTCGTTTTCTTATTTTCAAAGTAACAGCATTACGAAGTTTCTTATACTCATTCCACAAATCATTCAATCTATTTTCCAATGATATTACTTTATTTCCATCAGATTCAATCAATATCATCCTTTTAAGCTTATTCACTTTTTCCTTCAGTTTGTCTCTTTTATAAATAAGATTGATAATTTCACTACACATCCAAGGAGAAGAAGTTTTCTTAACTCGTTTTTCACGAATAGGCATATGTTTGTCAATCACCGACAATAACAATTTTTCAAAATGAAAAGCTGCTTCATTTATATCTTCTATATCATACACTTCGAACCATGGTTGGGACTGTAGGCTACGAATGAATGAATTGTGGTCAAAATATTTCATACTTCTGTAATTAAGTGTACGGGGCCCTTTATCTTTGACGTGACATTTCAGAACCATAAAACATAATGAGTGATCACTTATGCCAGTATGCTTTACTCCATACACAGATACAATATCTGGAGCATTTGATAACATATGATCGATAAGGGTAGACGAATCATTTGTTATTCTTGTACATATGTTACCATTTATTTGTTTCAATGAATACAAACTGTTTATTTCATTAAGATGTTTGGTTTCATTAGTTACGTTCTTTTTCGAAATATCACAATTCAAATCCCCCACAATAAAAATATTTTTGTTAAAGCTGTCTAAAAAAGACACCAATTGCTCATAATAATCAAAAATACAAACTGAAGTGTTTGGTGGTCTGTACCATGATACAAAAATAAAAGATTTCGGACACTGTTCTCCAACTATGATTGGTATGGCCTCTAAATGTCTCAAGGAATCGTGTTGTAAAATTGAATAATTCAAATTCATTTTCATATATATAACTACGCCTCCTCCATGTCTGTTTCTGTCTTTTCTTAGGACTCGATAGCCTTCAATACATATCTCGCTATCAAATATTGAATCATCAAGCCAAGTTTCATTTAATGAAAGTATATGTACATCATTCTGACTCAAAAGCAGTTTGATTTCCGATAACTTCGCGAGGAGACTGTGTACATTTAGATGCAAAATCTTCAAACCCTTTATATTTAATTCATCATATTTTAAACAATTATTCGGAATACATTGTGAACAGGATGTCGTACTTGCATCGTTTACGGTATCACCATTGATTGTATCAGCTAATTCTATATCACCTATAAAACTAGGTGAGTGTTTCACAACGCATTGAGGACATTCCCAGTTTAAAAATACACATCCCATATCATCATAATCCCTTTCATCTACTCCACCACATTGGATGTGAACCCATTTTTTACATCTAGTGCATTGTAATCCCTTTTGATTATTTTTCACAGATCTAGAGCAGCACACGCACGGGTATGAACTCCGTACCATGTGAACTATACTTATCAACCAACAAAACTAAAACATCAACAAAAATATCACAAATTATTATTCGCATTTACAGTCATACAAATAACAAATAGGGTCGTTTTACAAAATCATACACAAACTGCACCGATGATCAATAATCCCTCGTTTTTACCGATTGAAATGAGAAAGTGATGATAGCCTATTGGGTCATATTCTGTCTAAATCACTTTCGTGGGTTATAACTCTTTTGACTGTCTTCCCCCCGCTTGCTGGGAGGAGGGCAAGAACCCTGCCATCCGATGTCCAGGCTGCAAGGACTTTCCTGCAAGACTTCGTTTTTTGGAGTAGCTGGGCGTTGCTTTTTGTCAAGTCTTCCTCAATCCCCATTTTCGTTCCTTTGAGGACACGGCGTTTGGATAGGATCATGCTGCGCATGCGATAGGAAACAAATTTGACGATGATTGTTCGAGGCCTTTCATTGCGCCTACTGTTGCGTGTCACCCTGCTTCCTGAGCGTGAGTCGTCCTCACTCTTCTTCGCAGGAAGTCGATGGGACCTCTCGATGTCATTCTTGGACAATTCAACCTTCAACTTCTCCCTGGCTATGCGGCAAATGATCTCGTCAGTGTCCTCACCAGCTGATTCCTGTATGCCGTGAAAACGGAGGCAATTTCGTCTGGAGTATTGTTCCTGGATGTTAGCAGCTCGCCCAACCTTGTCCAGAGCTGAGCGTTGTCTTTCAACGATGGACTTGAGGTTCGCGATCTCCTTTGTGTTGCTGTTCAGCTGGGACTCCAGGTCGATAATCCTTCCTTCACTGACTTCAATTCGTCGCATCATGTCGTCTAGTTCACCCTTTATGGCGTCACGCACTGCTTGACGAATAGAATTCAGGAATTCTTCACCCTTTATGTATCGCTTTAAGACTGCGTCAGCAATGCATTCCACATCGTCAAGCTTACCCGGGGTCGCCATAATGGCGGGTCAAATGAAACTGCGAAATATAGCAAATCTCAGAACACTGTGAACACAAGATGATAAAAACAGAGCCGTCCACAGTATCAAAAGATTTCGGTCAGTTATTCCAGGTAATATTCGCAAAGGGCGATGTGGTATCACGAAGTATGGAAATATTGGTGATATATCAAACGAGGCACGTGTTCCATATTCATCAAAGTCATGTGGTATAGGGAGACACTTAGGATGACTCGACGACTAATCACATATCACAGATCTCATATAATATCGGCAAGTATCACATAGTTACCATGTCTGGTGCAGGATAGGAAAACAACCGTCGTATGTTACATCATCCTGGATATATGTATGCGTCGCAAACGTCCTGTCAATATGTTCGTGAACATCGTACGTATGTACTAACAAGTACTATAACGTGATGGGACTACATTAGGCCGAAGGGACTGAAGACGCAGTGCTTTCCTTCCAGGTAGTGAGATGAAAATCGAGTTATAGAATCGGTTTACCTCTCTGAGATCCACAGACTACAGGAAAAACCAGTATGCCAAGAAGTATAAATATCAAATTCCAGTCTCCTGTATCCAAACAGTGGAATAATCGAAAATTAGAGCTCAAAGTGTAGAGCGTGGCGAGGTGCGCACTCTATAATTGGGTCTCACTCATCTCGTTAGTGAGTCTGTGGAAGCGGCGGAAAGCAAAAACAACAAGAACAAGAACAAGAACAACAACAACAACAACAACAACAACAACAACGGTATGACAATAACTTGCAAATACATGTACCAGAAAACAAGCAAAAAAAAAAAAATAGATCACGGTCCATTCTCAGCTTGTATCATTTCTTATATTCCCACTTTAACAAATGCATTCAAACTGTTCCTCTTTTAATTGCTATCTTATTTTCTTCTTCTTTACAGAATGGTCCTAAAATACTCCTCAATACTCATCATCAAATTTTGTACCTCCCCTTGTGATCTGGCTATATGAAAGATATTAATCATCAGTATAATTTTACACACACACACACATGCATATATAAATATATATATATATATATATATATATATATATATATATATATATATATATATATAATTATATATGTATATATTTGATGGTGAAATATGACGGATAAAATAAACAGGAAACAAAACTAACCAGAACGAAAACATCAGCAGACCATCACATTAGCAGCGGAGATCATTTGTTTGGAGTGTCATTATTATGTGCCAGTGAAAAAAAAAAATAGACTCATGGGCGCATCAGTAAAATATTTATGTCCTATCTAATGAGGCATCTGAGTAATTGTGCACATATATATTATTCATCCCTCCTCTCTCTCCCTCTCTCTTTGTCGGTTAGGCCAGGGAGGTGTGTATCATCTCCCTGGTTATAGGCCCTACTCCCATTACATTCTGAAGCGCAATCGATTTTGTTTGACATGATTTTCTTGCCATGTATTGCTCTCGTTGCTACAGATGAAATTTGCGAGCTGTAGCAATTATCTCACAGTGATCGCGAAATAGGGGCAGCGCCCATCAAATTTTATTAGATAAATTATTGTTATTGCAGAAAAAAAGTACTTCGTATTATCTGTGGGGTTTCGCCACGTTCCCACTCCGATTCATTATTCATCAAATACCGTATGTCCCCCCCCCCCCCCCAAAAAAAAAAATTACAACGGTACCCTCCGCAATGATAACTTAAAAAATAATGAATCAATCCAAATACAATTTCAGGGTATGAAACTGTAACTCATTGCCCACATCTTACAGAAAACCCCACTCGATTTGCTTCAGTGGTCAAAGAGAAATGAGGAATTTTGCAGAGCATGTCAGGAATCTCTTCCCTCCAAGTTCTGTCTATTGTGTTCACACACGAGAGCATCCAACTGCTAAACTTGGAAGAATCAGACTCCTGACATGCTTTGCAACAATCCACATTTCTCTGTGACCGCTTAACCAAATTGAACGGGGTTTTCTGCAAAATAGAGCTAAGATGTTATATTTTAAGACCCTGAAGTAGCATTTAGACAGTTTAATCATATTGGGTGTTATCAATGCGAAAATCTGATTGTATTTTTTTTTTGGGGGGGGGGGGGACATACTGTACAAAATTTTAAAAATTAAAGATTTGTTTCTTTTTCAACACTGTCGATTCATGTTCAACTACAACACAAACGCTCTCCCCAATATTTTTAATTCAATGTTTCCACGAAATCAATGTTTTCATGATTATCCTACTAGGCGGTCTAATGAGTTTCATCTACCCCTTTTCAGAACCTTATTAGCTCAGGATACATTTATATACACCGGCCCTAAATTTTTGAATTCATTAAATTCTGAAATGAAAAATTCTTTATCGTTATATTCTTTTAAGCGCAAATTGAAATCTTTTTTGTTAAATTCTGGATGAGATATTTATGTTCATTACCTATATAGGTTACAGCAAACATAAGGTTCATCATCAGTTATTGAATTCATCCTTTCACAATGAAAAACGGCATTATAAAGTAATGAAATTCGATATTTTATTTCCTTAATTTTTCCACAGCTGCGTGCAGTCACCAGCTGTCCGAAATACTTCCTCAATCCCCTTTTCCGTTTCTCTGTCCAGCATGTAGGCATTCTCTCTATCCTTCTTTCTTTTTTTTTCTTCCTTTAATTTTGTTTTTGCTCTATTCCTTTCAATCGTATCCCCCTCAGTTTAGTCATGTCATGTTGTTGTGTCTCTGTTGTTTGTTTCATTTTGTCTTATTTTCTGTATTATGTATTATGTACTTGTAATTATAATAATATTTTGAAGATATTTTAAAGTGGTCCACAATCTACAAGCAATGCTTTTTAGTGGACCTCTCAGTTCTCATTTTTTACCCTTCAAACATAACTTCGTAATACCAGTATGTGTGCATATCTTTGTAAGTTTGTTCATTATCATTGATTGTCATACTTTGTATTATATATATGCTTATGATTGAATTTTTTATTTACTTTGTGTTATGTTTTGTTGACAGAAAAAAATGAAAATAAAAATGAGAATGAAATAAATGAAATGGAATGAACGAAATATCATACAATTGAAAGAAATCGAAGAACAGGATCAGAAATACAATCTGAATTCAGTTTAACAAATACACACGAAAAAAAAAAAACCATGAAGCGTTAGGAGCAGACACACTATAAATGAGACATATTTCCGAATGTTCCCACTCGAACAGTCTGAAATCTTATTTGCCCACACGCAGATCACAAACATGCCCACATACCTGTATATGCATGTACCTTTTTACTTTAAACACTCTGAGCACACATTTGGCGCAAAGAAGAAGAAGAAGAAGAAGAAGAAGAGGGTGCACGTCACGAGACCGACACCCACGAGTCATACAGCCCACAAGTTATACAGCTCACAAGTCATACAGCCCACGAGTCATACAGCTCACAAGTCATACAGCCCACCAGTTATACAGCCCACGAGTTCGACACTGAGTAAATAAAGCCCACGAGTTCGACATCAAGTAAAATAAGCCCAGGAGTTATACGGCTCACGAGACGGACACTACGTACGAAAGGCTCATGAGACCGACAGTAAGCAATCAAAGCCCACGAGACCGACACTACACTTAAAAGGTCCACGAGACCGACGCTACGCATGGAAGGCTCACGAGACCGACATTACGCAAAAGAGGTTCACGAGACCGACATTAAGCAAAGAAGGCCCACGAGACCGATACAGTGCCGTATTTAATATACGGCACTGGACCGATAGGATGAACAGCGCCACCTATAGACCAATAAATTGTATAGGGTGTCCTGATACTGTAATAGCATAGGAAGATATGAGAGATGGAAAAGAAGAGTTGCCATCTCCGGCAGGGTGGAACCCCATCAGTTGCCCCCCCCCCCCCCCCCCCCAAAAAAAAAAAAAAAAAATGATCAGGATCTTTAATTGTGTTGTGCATGGGTGTTTGTTTGTGAAAAAAAAAATGAACAAAGTACAGTAAAAGTGTGTAACAGATCTTTCCACAGTAAACCTGCGAGGGTGTTGAATTAGTATTAATTAAAAATAAAAAAAAATAACGTAATCGTCTATTAAGGTACCGTAAGGGATTCGGGAAAAATAAGATGCAGCCAGGAAAACAGCTATTGTATTTCACGAAAAAATGTACTGTTTGGAGGAGAGCCACAAATTGAGGTGAATCCCTGCGATATAAAACGTTTTAATCAGTAGCATTACACTATTGTTATAGAGAAAATTACAAATAGATTTTACTGCAAAACTTCCAAGCAGGAGGGTAGAATATCTAAAATAGAATAAGTACAAAAATGTAACTAAAAAAAACGCATGGCCGGCTAACGAGACGGACGTGGGGCGCGGCTAGCTCCTTCAACACCCAGCTACTATGAACTGCATACCTTAATGCTACCTAAATCTTTATTGCAGCTACAGAAATATGAACACTGGATCAATTAAAGGAAGCTCTGCCTATAATTTCCGTAAATCTACCGTGCAAAAGGACAACAATCCCCGCGGAACTTCTGTCAGCACACCCCCTCAACCTAGACCGGTGAGTGCTTCCTCGTCAATTCGCAGGCCTTCAGCGAGTAGACCCGTCATGCCCCACCAACCACACCCCACCAGCCGCCGAGGCGATTCTGAGCAGGCCCCCAACGTTCCATCAGATACTGGTCACGCCATCATTTCTGAACTACGAAACATGTTTGCGGATTTCAAGACGGAAATTAATAACAAACTGGACCACGTTATTTCTGATCTGAATGCCGTAAAAACCGATATTGCCACAGTGAAATCCACTATGCAGGACCTTGAGGGTTCGGTCGCCGACACGTCTGCGAGGATCCAATCCGTTGAGGCCGAGAAAATCCCCGAACTTCAGCGGCAACTAGATCAAATGAAGGCCGAATTTGAAGACAAGCTCATTCAACAAGAGCTTCACCACCGCAAACAAAATTTGCTTTTCTACGGCATTGCATCCCACCCAAACGAGAATGTTTATCAAGAAGCAGCGAAGGCGTTCGCCCACCTTCTGGAAATTTCAACGGAAGAAGCGATGAAGATCCCGGTGGTCAACATCCATCGTCTCCCCACCAAGAGTACCCCCATTGGCGCTACCAACGCCCCTGAACCTCCGGACCCCATCATTGTCCGCTTTGCGAGGATGAGTGATCGTGACAACTTGCTTCGTGCTTTCGAGCAACCGCGACGCCCAAGGAACGCCACCGAGAAGTCCCCAGCACGGGTCCGCATCACGGTCCGCATCGACCTCCCCCCACGGATGAAACGCGAACGCGGCCGTTTAGCATCCATCGCATACAATCTCCGCAAGACCAAGAATCTGAAAACAAAAATAGCAGTTCGTGGTGCCAAAGTAGTTCTCATGACCAAACATCCAAACGAGTCATCTTCCGCCTGGTCTACCTGGTCGGATTGACCGTTGCTCCATTGGTATCCGAATACCTATGATTGTAATATGAAGAGGTAAAGTCACAATTTTCTTCTGTGGTTTTCGTAGGCCTAAATGTAATACCCTTTCCACATAAAAAAATCTATTTATATCAAAAATGTCATTGTAATTCAATCAAGATGAATCAGTACTTTTCATTTGTCTTATACGTTTTCGTCTATTGCCGTTCATTTTGCATATATGTGTATTCCTATGATACGCATCACATGCAATAAGCAGATGAGTTCATTGTTTTTTTTCCTCTATATAAAACTATGTGTGAAGTAAGTAATGATAAGTTTATTGAATAACTCTGATAAACGTTGCTGTCCATTTGATAGGTATACAAAGAGAAACACTGTACACTTCTATCGACTACGCGTTTCTGCACGCCACTAATGTGAGCAACACAGTGTAATAGTATCACAAAGGATTGCCACATTCTTATTTCATTTTTATCAAATGTTATGACACCAAGCTAAGCAACCCTTTTCTCCTTTAAATGCCTTTTACTGAGTTTTTTCCAATATTGAAATTATCATGAGTTATTATTTACACACGTAAAGACAAACGTTTTATCAAAAAAACAAACATATCCATTTTTAACGGTAATAATCATAATTTCCCTCCTTATTCACCCCTCAATCAACGATATACCCAGTATTTATGATATATTATGGCTTACCCACGGTTTTGCCATTTTTTCTTATGTTCAGAGATGTTGAATTATAAGTACACCTTGGTGTGATTTTTTAGGATTTCAGTCCATGCATTGTAAAAAATAAATAGATAAATGAATAATTGTATTGTTTAAATTTTGTCCACCCTTCACCTAATCTACCCCAGGCATTATATATATATTTTTTTATTCGTATATAAATAACAATCAATTATTTTCTAACGCCCAACAGGGTATCATATAGTACAAGTAACTTTTCAATCATAATAATTGTTTTTGACGTACTCGCCATGCCACGTACTATTCCTTTTACCCCGATACTTAAGATGCGGCGCAATTTGAATCACAACTTTAAAAATTGATTATAAAACTGACATTTTTTTTTGTCCTACTATTCTTGTACCTGTGCTACATCTCCTCCTCTGAGGATTATGTTAATAGTAACTGTCTAACGTCCCTCAGGACAATTTGAATTTTAGAATAGTCACATTGTTAGCACTTCCATCCAAAGGGTGGGGAGCTCACCAAAAAGAGAGAAACAAAACAAAACAAATGCTACTAACTGCATGGTATCTGCTGTATTCAGTGCATGCTTACCATCATTTGACCGCTCTTTTTTTTTTCTTCTTTTTAAGGTGATATTTAGTTCACCGGCGTCTCTGTTCCTAACTGCAATATGCCCATGGGCATTAAGTAGTTCAGCTGTTTCGTTTCTTTGGGCTCATAAGCTTGGTATTCACTTCTTTGACGTTCACTTCTATGACGTTATAGACAGGCCAAGCCAGGCCTCTTACAATTTTTTTTTTTTTTTTTGTGGTCCATATTATACTTTACTCAATCCGTTTTTCACTACGTTCCCACGTAAATCGGCAACTCTAGTGAATTTTCGTGAACAGGACATGCAAGAGTTTGGTTACACTGTTCAAAATGGTCTATTGAATTACACTCACATGTACCCCTATTTTCTTCACATTTTAAAACACCATGTTAGGCATTTTAGGGGTGTTAGGGGTGAAAATCTTAGAACAGTAACATTATCAGCACTTTTACCCGAAGTGTGCAGAGCTCACCGCAAAACCCGCCACTCTTTGTATGGTATTTTTGCAATTGTCTATATATTCAGAGTTTACCACCATTAGACCACTTTTTAGGGTGGTATTTAGTTCATGGGTTTTTTTTTTTTTCCAACAGCCTAATAATCCAGCTGTTTCGTATCTTTTGCCTCTTCTGCTTGGAATTCACTTGTTTGATGTTATAGACAGGCCACGCCTCACAATGTTTTTTGGTTGCTATGGGCAACTTTTGTGAGCTTTGGTGAACAGGACATAATATGGTTACATTGCCGTAGTGGTCTATTGAATTTCAAGTACCCCAACTTTCTTTTTATTTTCAATTCCATAACAAGGCTGATGCCCGTGATCTGCATTTTAACACCTTATGTTCTATTGAACCACAACAATCCTAGGTAAGGCTTTCTGTAATGTCTTTGTTTTTTCTGTATATCTAAGCTTTGACTACGTTCGGTATGTCACTTCTAAAACATTGTCTGATTATTTGCTTACGTAATGTGTTCAACCTCCTTCCGGACGTTACCCCCACACCCTTTCAAGGCGGTTAAAGGGCGGTCAGAGGCACTTGTTCATCACCGTCAGTGTATCTAGATGTTCGCTTTCAAGGTGTTATAATGTAACTATGTGCCGCCACGAAATTCAGCTGTTTCGTTTCTTTCGGTTCTTAAGTCGGGAATTCATTTGGTTATCTTGACATCTGATAGGCCAAGCCCCCCCCCCCCCCCCATGTCTTTTTTTCCTTTTGTTGCTACGGGCAACTCCTGTGAACCTCTGTGAACAGAACATGAATGAACCTCGTTACATTGCTAAGGGGTCTATTGTATTTACACATACCACTATTCTCTTTTATTTCCAATTCTAGACACGGTGGCCGACCGCGATCTTCATTTAAATGACCAGATGTTTTATTGGACCATAATGAATTCTAGGTTCTTTTCTCTCTGTTTATGAAATGCCTACACTTGATTTGAATTGTTAAGCATTGACTGCGTATGGCATGTCGCTTCTAAACATTGTCTGATTATTTGCCTATGTAATGTGTGTGATGTGTTTTAAACGTCCTTCCGGACGCTACCCCCACCTCCTTTCAAAGCTTTTGAAGTGCAGACAAGGCACGTCCTGTTCATATGAATTTATCAGTTTATCTTGATGTCCCTTTTGAAGGTGTCATGTGTCACTAGCCATTCTGATTCTTCCAGCCATTTCGCCATTTTGATTCTCTCGGTTCTTAAATCGGGAGTCCTTGTTGCTGATTTCTTTTTTTTTTCTTATTTTTCTGTTGTTGTTGTTGTTGCTATGGGCAACTCTAGTGAACTTCTGTGAACTGAACATGCACGACTCTGGGTACATCGCCAAAATCGTTTATTGAATTACATGTACCCTTATTTTCTCCTTATTTTCAATTCTAAGATACGATCGATGACCGTGACATGCATTTTAAAATCCGATGTTTCACTGAACCACATGAATCCTATGTTCTCTTCTCTGTATATGTAATGTCTACTCTCGATTTAAATTGTTAAGCATTGACCTCGTACAGCGTGTCATTTCTACAACAAAGTTCGATTATTTGCAAATGTGTTTAATGTCCTCCAGGACGCTACCCCAATCCCGCTTTCCAAGCGGTTGAAGAGCGGCTCAAAGGCTTCTGTTCATATGTATCTATAAGTTTATCACGGTGCTCTTTTGGAAGGTGTCATTATATAACCATGCGTCACCATGTAATTCAACTGTTTCGTTTCTCTTTTTTTTTTTTTTTTCCTTGGATAGTTCAAGCCCTTGGGGTCACCCCCATGTTTGTTTGTTGTTGTTGTTTTTAGTCAGGGGTATTCTTTGTAAACATTTTCAAACTGTCATTTTATTATCAATGATTCCATCCAAAGTATGCGGGTGTCTTCAAAACACTTGCCACTCTTTCATTTCAAGCAGTCATTCCCCTCTCCCTTTAGGGTGGTATAATAGTTCACGGGTCTTTTTTTTTTTTTCCTCCCAGCTTAATAACCCACCATGAAATCTCAGCCTTTTTATTTCTTATTGTTCTTTTAATCGGGAATTCATTGTTTGACGAAAGACAGGCCATGCCTGCCGCAAGGCGTTTCTCCTTTTTTTATTAAACCCTCTTTTTTTTTTATTGTTACGGGCAGCGTTTGATAACTATTATGAACAGAACATGCATGTACCTGGTTACATTACTGAAGTGGTCCTACTATTGAATTCCAAGTACCTCTATTTTCACTTTACATTTTCAATTCTATGACATGGTTTAAGGCCTCATGTTCTATATTGAATCTCATGAATCTTTATAGGTAATATTTTCTGTATATGTATGTCTTTTCTTGATTTACATTATAACTATTAAGCAACATCCACGTGACATCGTGTATAATGTACCATATGACAGTACCAATGGACTGTTGTTCCAATGAACCTTGTGATCAAGAATTTAAAGGTATAGCGTTGCAGGTGGCGAGTTCTTTTTTTTTTTCTTCTTCTTCTTCTTCTTCTTCTTCCTTTTATGCAATATTGGATATTTTGCTTTGCCAAAAATGTATGATTGGCACGGACAGCCATTCATGCTGTCGATATATACTGCTTCCACTGAATTCTTACTGATTCTTTTTTTCCGTCAAAGTTTCAGTTGGTGTGTCTATGCTGCAATTCACAAGTTTACGCATTGTGCAGCATTTTGAATTCTTACGCTAGCGCAACTCACGTCTTTGTACTTCTCCTTTTTCGACAACAGCCGGTCGAGCTCGTTCTTTTACTTCCCTTCTCATCCCTATTCTCCTCTTTCGGAAGCCCACAGAGACACTTGATTTATTCTTATTATTGTGTTGTGTGTGTTCTATGTCTTTCTCTGACGATGCTTCTCAACGTTCTCACTTACCTTATTCTGCTCTTTCTCGTTTCACGTTCTTCTCCTCAGCGATCTCCTGCTTATCGTGATTTTGACGCCATTTATACTTGTAGATTACTCCAGTGTTTTGCCTCTTTCTGGCGACTGGTTACTTTCTTGTATCATCCACTTATTTACGACATACTAGTTTTGTTGACATCGCAGACTTTTATAATCTCGTCTCGTACCTTTAATCATGGCTAATTTTTTTAATGCTCCATTTTATTCCGTATCGAATGATGACTTTTTTGAATTGTTTAGGAACACTAGGTTAGACTCTGACCCAGTTAGTGGGCTAACCAGTACAGGAACCACCCCTTATGATGATTTTGTTACCGATACCCTGAATACAGGAGCAAATGAATTGCCTCATGATTTTAGTAATGATTTCACTGAAAATATGTTATGCAATTATATTACAGTAAATCAATACAAGGATATGATTCATAACTTCTCTGAGGATACGTTTTCTTTGTTACACTTAAATATTAGGAGTTTAAATAAACATTTTGATGATTTAAAGTACTTATTAGAATCTGATGAAAGTCAATCGTTATCGGTTATTGGATTAAGTGAAACATGGTTAACTTCTAATGCAGAAAATTCCTTTGCAATTGATGGTTACGATTTATTTGTTAATAATAGGCCTGATAAGAATGGTGGGGGTGTTGCATTGTACATATCATGTTCCTTTGAAACTATTGTCCATCAAGATATTTCTAGAATGGACGAAACGGTTGAATCTTTGTTT
Organism: Diadema setosum; assembly: GCA_033980235.1. Classification (NCBI taxonomy): domain Eukaryota; kingdom Metazoa; phylum Echinodermata; class Echinoidea; order Diadematoida; family Diadematidae; genus Diadema; species Diadema setosum. The sequence continues at coordinate 23,793,386 of CM067067.1, read as the reverse complement.
ATAGAAATTCTCATCCCAGGATGTAAAAATCTTATGTTAGGCATTGTATACAGACCTCCTAATTCAAACGCTAATGATTTTTTAACCTATTATTCAGATTTGGCAAATTCACACGTTTTCCGAAATAAGGATTGCTTTTTACTCGGCGATTTCAATATTGATTTGCTGAAATCTGAGCATGATAATATCTCTAGTGATTTTCTTCACACACTTCTATCCTCATCCTTTCTTCCGCTCATTTCCAAACCCACACGTATTACAGATCGTTCTGCCACCCTCATTGATAACCTTTTTTGTAATATTCTACCCCTCCCCGATTCTTTCATAATTCTTTCAGATATGACTGATCATTTTCCAATAATGACTTATTTTACTCTTAAAACCTCATCTAATATTAAACCTCCTTCATTTCCTTTGTTTAGTCGTAGAGTTTCACCCGAAAAGTTAGCTAGTTTTGATGTGGCTCTCGAGAATGTTGACTGGTCAAGAGTGTTTGACAGCGATGATATCAATATATCTTTTCATAATTTTATGGAAATATTCAATCATCATTTAGATGATGTAATTCCAAAACAAAAAATAGAACAGATTACAAAAAAACACCCAGGTTACCTTGGATTTCAAAATCAATCCTTCGTTCAATTAATAGGAAAAATCGTTTGTATTATAAATATAAGTTGGAAAAAACTGAGCGATCGAAGAATAGATATACATCATACAAAAATACTTTGACAATGATTTTACGTTCTGAAAAGAAAAAATATTACTTTAAGCAATTCTCGAGATATAGGTTTGACATGAAAAATACTTGGAAAGTTCTAAAACAGGCCATGAATATTCCGAGTAAAAACTCTGACATTGACAAAATTAAAATGAATGATGAATTGATTAATGATTCTCTTCATATTGCAAATATTTTTAATTCCTATTTTTCAGAAATAGGTGAAAACTATGCTCAAACTATTCCTGCAACAGAAACTCATTTTACTAAATTTTTAGGCCAGCGCAACTCTGATTCCATATTTTTTACACCGACTAATAGATTTGAAATTATTGATATAGTTTCCTCTTTTGAGAACAAACGAAGTTCTGGTTATGATGAGATAGATAATTTTATACTTAAGGGTGTTATTTCCTCGATTGCTGATCCACTTGTTCATATATTTAATTTGTCAATTTTTAACGGTGTGTTTCCCGATAAAATGAAATTGGCTAAAGTAATATCAATATTTAAGAAAGGCGATAAACTTGTAGTCAGCAATTATCGCCCAATTTCATTATTGTCCTCACTGTCTAAGGTTTTAGAAAAACTTATTTATAAGAGAATGATCAATTTTTTGAAGGTACATGAAGTTTTTACGAACTCTCAGTTTGGTTTTCGTGAAAAACATAGTACTTCGCATGCTCTTTTATATTTCGTTGATAGAGTAGTTCATGCCATTGATAATCATTCTCATTTAGTTAGTATTTTCTTGGACTTCTCCAAGGCCTTCGACACCATCAATCATGACATTTTACTTTATAAATTATCGCATTATGGAGTACGTGGGAAGGCCTTGGAGTGGTTCAAGAGTTATTTAGTCGATAGAAAACAATTTGTTACAATTAAAAATAATGATTCAGTTATCAGAGAAGTTAAATGTGGCGTCCCACAGGGAAGTATTTTAGGGCCGTTATTGTTCATTATCTATATAAATGATTTTTGTCGCGTATCTGATGATCTCTCTTTTATTCATTTCGCAGATGATACAAATGTATTTTTCGCCCATAACGATATTGATTTTCTCGTTCACAAAATCAATATTGAATTGAATAAAGTGACAAACTGGGTCAGAGCTAACAAGTTATCACTCAATGCTCAAAAAACGAAATATATGATTTTTAGTAATACTGTTGATAGTTTAAACACAAACATAGTTTTTGGGGGTCATTGTGGATGATAAACTTTCCTGGAAATCACATGTTGATAATATTTGTAACATAATATCGCGTAATATAGGTGTTATAAATAAATTGAAATTTTATATTCCACAAAAAATATTACTTATGTTATATTCGTCGTTAATATTGCCTCATTTGAATTATGGAGTTTTAGTTTGGGGCAACACGCATCAGAATTTACTTGAAAGAGTGTCCCTCTTGCAAAAGAAAGCCCTCCGCGTTATCTGCCATTCCCCTGTACGTTCTCATACAAACACGTTGTTTGCCTCTAGCAAGCTCTTAAAAATTAAAGATCTGTTTTTGTATAATTTAGGCCAATTTATGTACAATTATTGCAACAATTTGCTTCCATCTATTTTTGATTCTATGTTCCTCAAAAACCAATCATTTCATGAATATCCCACTAGGCGTTCCAATGAATTTCATTTACCCCTTTTACGCACGATCCTTGCTAAAAATACACTTATTTATATAGGCCCAAATTATTGGAATTCTTTGAATCATGATATAAAAAACGCTCCATCTATACATTCTTTCAAGAGGAGACTGAAGTCCTTTCTATTGCAATCGTATGACTTTACAGTACTGAACTAGCCATTTGGCCTTCTTTCTCACATACTGACTTAATTACCTTTTTTCCTCTTTGAAGAATAAATTGTATTCTTTTTAGTGGATGTCTGCTGCCATCTACGCTATCGCCCAAAGCGTCAAAGACTTGAATTTCTGTCTTACTCCTGTTCATACGTCCCTTCATTTCCTTGCTTTTCTCCTTTCAGGCGTTACAATATCACTTTTTTTTTCTCCACAACAATCATCTGTTTCTCTTGACATGCTTCTGTCGGAGATCGCTGTCTCTGTTGTGCATTTTCGTTTGCTATTTGTGACCGTGCATCTCAAAACGAACATAAAGTCGCACACACTGATTTTGCGTGAGGACTGAAAATACGTGAAATGGGTCAACCTAGCCTAACTTGACATTTTCATATTTTCTGAAAGAGCGGGTCTTCTTTTACATTATGCTAAAATTTGGTATCATAAAACGGGCAGGAAAGTGTGTTTTTTAGCAGTTTATCTCGAACATTTTTGGTAGAATAGTGTGATTAGGTGTGTCTTTAGAATCCCTTTTTCATTTCTGAAAAATCTTGTACACACTCTTCACTTTCAACTCTAATAACTTTTGAAAGGATAGCGCTACTGCTTTGAAAGTTAGCATTGATTATGGACAGAATGTGTTGATGACACATGCTTAGTTTCACTTTAATCTGATAATCCCTTCATTGATGTTACTCTGGTGGTTTACTTCCTGTTTTTTGTCCCATTCATCGCACAGCCAGCACGGTTTGGTAAAGATTAAGCGCTTGAATAGACACTGTACTTCAGAGCCTCTTTTCTCAGTTCACACTTTTCTTGAGATTGTGCTTTCTTTCCAATATTTAGATAGGTTAGGAGAGTCCATTTGATTTGAATTATACATCATTTTAAAGCTTAAAGTCTGCTCTTTCAGAATATGGTCTTAACTAAAAATTCATGTCTGGCGACTTTTTGTTTGTTTTGAGGTGCAGGGTCACATTTTGTCTTCTGTTTGTTAGTCTTGTCCATTCCGTTTTGTCCCGTACAACCTTTTCTTCAGTAGTTGTTTCGTTGTCTAGTCTTTTTCTATGTTTGTTCGCGTCTATGAAAGTAAATGTATTTATCTGTGAATCTAATTCTCAGTGGGCTTCCAGACTTCTTCTTTTTTTTTTTTTTCTTTTCTTTTCCTTTTGTATTTATGATGCTTCAATTAATCTTCCCACCGATGTTATTTTTCCAGAGGGGCCCACATTCTACAAGCTCTGTCTTTTTAGTGGGTCTCTCCATTTTTCGCACTTTAAGCAAAGTTATACATGTACTTCATTTCGATCACTTCTGTTTCTTTTTCTACAACAATGTATAATTACTATAAGGTCCTCAATTATTGTACATTCTTTTCAATACATAATGTTCTGTTTACCTTATTCTCTGTTGTCAAAAAATGTGTAACTTATGTTTTGTCGGAAAATGAAATAAACTTTGAATTGAAATTGAATTGAACTAGTGAATCGGGAAAGAGAAGAGGTGAAAATTATATCCTGTCCATCTTCTAGCTAAAACGTGGGAAAGCCTATTAAAATAGCACGATGGCATTATTAAAGCTCTAAAATTAATCCATACATCGTTCTTGCCCTCTTTTTAATTCATTTGTGGGGTGTTTTTTTTTTTGTCTCTTTTTTTTTTTTGGGGGGGGGGGATGAAGAATACTAATTCTTCTATTTTTTTTTTTTGGGGGGGGCATGAAGAATACAATTCTATTTTTCTACTGGATAACAATGTCGCTCCCTGACACCCCCCCCCCCCCCCCAGAAGCATGTAGAAATACATGTTTGATGTCGTTCATAATTATGTAGATGGTCACCATCTTTCAATTGATAGCGTGACGAAATTACAACCGCCAGTATGTTATTTTTCCGTTCATGGAACACCCTGTACAGGTGATTGACACGTAGATGGCGCTGTTTATCCTGTCGGTCTCGTGGGCCTTCTCTGCCTACTGTCGGTCTCGTGGGCTTTCTTTGCTTAGTGTCGGTCTCGTGAGCCTTTTTAGCTTAGTGTCGGTCTCGTGGGCCTTTTTTGCCTACTGTCGGTCTCGTGGGCTTTCTTTGCTTAGTGTCAGTCTCATGAGCCTTTATTGCTTAGTGTCGGTCTCGTGGGCTATGTTTGCTTAGTGTCAGTCTCATGAGCCTTTTGTGCGTAGTGTCGAACTCATGGGCTGTATGACTCCTGAGCCGTATAACTCGTGGGCTGTATGACTCATGGACCTAGTATTGATGTCGGTCTCGTGGACCGTATGACTCGTGGGTGTCGGTCTCGTGGGATGCCCCTGAAGAAGGAGGAGAAGAAGAAGAAGAAGAAGAAGAAGAAGAAAATAAAGCCTCGTCGGCCGCCCGAAGAAGAAGAAAGGAGGAAAAAAAAATACAACATCCCCAATCGGAGCCACTTGCGAGAACGCAAATGCACAGCCTGCATGCATACGATGAATGCACACGCACGCACGCTCAGCGCACATGCACACACAGACACCTGCACTTGCACTCAAACCTCTTCCCACGACCCTTCAGTCTCTACACATACCCCCACACCGACAATGATCCCTCATGGTATGATCTTTGATGATCAAAGTTTGAATGACTCCGAAAGTGGTTATTACACAACTGCCGAGTTTAATGCACTGATAAAACAAAATAAATTTCAATCATTTTTTTGATTTGTTTAGTCTTCTTCACATCAATGCCAGAAGTTTAAATAAGAATTTTGATTCTATAGAATCATGTGAATCATTTCTTTCCTCTTTACAAAATTTTCAGTTTAGTATAATTGGTATATCAGAAACTTGGCTTAACACAAATTCACCACCAATATTTAATTTAGAGCATTAGCGAATGTATCGTTCTGATCGTTACTTAGGTAAGGGAGGTGGGGTTGCTTTCTACATTAAAAATAACATTGATATAAAAGGCATGACTGACATATCGAGGGTACGGAAGATATTTTTGTCGAAATTTGAACAGTAAAGCAAAAAATATAATAATAGGTGATATATATAGGTCTCCAAGAAATAACATTGATTGTTTTTTAGAAAGTTTTGATCAAATTTTGAGTATTATTTCTCAGGAAAAGAAAGACAGTTTTATAATGGGAGATTTTAATATTGATCTTTTAAATAATTCTGATAATCATACAATGCAGTTGTCAAGTGTATTGGCAACATATTTATTTCAACCACATATCAGCAACCCAACAAGAATTTCTAGTACCTCAAAAACTCTTATTGATAACATATTTTCAAATGTAATAAACACAGAATTAACAAATGGTATATTTTATTATGATATATCTGATCATTTACCTGTTTTTACCATCAATAATATTTTTTTTTTTGCAAACAAAACAATATTTTGATAATAAAAAATCTCAAATGTATTATAAGGAAACAAAAAGTAACATTAATTCTTTGATATTTGATTTAGCGCAGGAAGAATGGGGCGATGTATTTGATGAAAGCAATGCTGATACTGCTTATGAAAAATTTATCAGCAGGTTATTGTATTATTATCAGAAAAATATTCCTTTGGTTAAACGGAAACCTTTAAAGAAAAATAGACAACTCTGGATTACCAAAGGTATTATGCGGTCTATATCAACCCGTAATAAGTTATATAAGCAAACAATAAAGAATCAAAGTAATAATTCATTTATGAAATACCGGAAATATAGAAATCAATTACATCAGTAATAAGATTGTCCCGAAAATTGTATTATTCAAATAATATAGAAAAAAATAAGGATAATCTATTTTCATTGTGGAAAACTGTCAATGCTCTTATGGGAAAGACGGTAAAAGAAACTACCAACTCTATCATCATTGACAATGAGGAAATTACTGATTTTACCAAAATTGCCAACTCATTTAATGATTACTTTATAAATATTGGTCCTAGTTTAGCATCTAATATGAATTCATGTAATACACATTTTACTGATTATTACCCAATCCTTGTGAAAATTCATTATTTCTCACGCCTACCAATGATCATGAAATAATCAATGTTGTCCAGAATCTGAAAACAACTAAATCGAGTGGGCATGAAGGTCTTAGTGTTCATTTATTGAAACAAATAATTTTTTACATTGCAAACCCCCTAACTCACGTATTATGTCTCTTTCAACAGGCATTTTTCCGAACTCATTCAAACTTGCAAAAGTTATTCCTATTCATAAAAAAGATGACTCTAAATTAACGAGCAATTATAGACCAATTTCATTATTACCAAGTATATCCAAAGTTCTTGAAAAAAATTGTGTATAAAAGGTTACATCAGTTTTTACAAACCAATAATTTATTGATACCCAATCAATTTGGATTTAGAAGTGGATATTCTACTGATTATGCAATCGCTCACATGTGTGATAAAATAACTGAAGCTTTTGCTGATAAGAAGCATGTTATAGGTATATACATGGATTTGTCGAAAGCATTCGACACCATCGACCATGAAGTATTGATATATAAACTTAATACGTATGGAGTCCGAGGTCACTTTATTTGCAAAACCGTCAACAGTATGTTAGTTTTCAGTCTTATGAATCACAGAAACTGGATATTAAATATAGGGTACCTCAAGGCTCTATTTTAGGGCCTCTGTTGTTTAACATTTATATAAATGATAGTATAAGTTCTTCTCCATCTCTGAATTTTATACTTTTTGCTGATGATACATCTATTATTACATCAGATTATGATATAGGGACCCTTGTTAATCGTTTGAACACTGAATTATTGAATATATTGAATTGGTTTGAATCAAACAAGTTATCTTTGAATGTTAACAAGACAAATTTTGTTCATTTTAGAAAACCCTACTCACAGGATTTAATGTCAATATATCAATTGATTGGTTTTCTCTTTGCGAGAAACAGGTTATCAGATTTTTAGGCATTACAATCGATTCTCATTTGACATGGAATGAACATATATCCTGTCTACAAAGGACCCTGTCAAGAAATATTGGCGTACTCTGGAAGTTGAAAGTTCTCCTATCAGAACGATCCCTGATTATTTTATATAATTCTTTAATTTTGCCTCATATATTGTATTCAAATATTGTATGGGGAAATTGTAGTATTACTAAACTGAATTCATTGTATTTACTCCAAAAGCGTGCTATTCGCATTATTACTAATTCCACATATTTATCTCATACAGAGCCTTTATTTCATCGATTGCATATTTTGAAGCTTCAGGACATCCACATTTTACAAACAGGTATATTCATGTACAAGTACGCAACAAATCAACTTCCCTCTTTACTTCATAATATTTTTCACTTAAATTCGAATATACACACATATCCAACTCGCCGTTCGACAGACTTTCACCTTGTAAACCCCAAAACTGTCTTAGCTCAGAAATCAATTAGACATTACGGTCCCGATGTTTGGAATAACCTACCTGATCAATTAAAGCAGTGTACTTCACTTTTTTCCTTTAAAGCTCATTTAAAAAAAAAAGTATTTATTATTGAAATATGTTTCCAGTTAGTAGTCTTTGATCAATGTATTTTTTTCTTAAGTCTCAGTCAGCCCTGATCCATGCAAAATGATTTTGTTTTTCGATTTTTTCCATTCCCTCCCGTTCCCTTCTTTGATAATAGCCGGGTTCACACGTACATCAATTAGCGGGATACAAATCTCGAGATTTGCATCGCGATCGTCATCCCGAGTTTTTTGCACGTGTGGACAGAAAAAACCCGAAAATTAGCGGGATAAGCATCGCGATGCTAATCCCAAGAAATCTTGCGCTGGTTCGCCAATTAGCGGGATAATTGGCCCCGCGCTGGTACGTGTGAACGGTCGGGATTAGAATCTCGAGTTTTTACATCCCATCATGCAATGCGCACATCACAACAGCGAGGCCTCTGCGAGGAGGTCCTTCACCTCTTTGGAGAACAATAACAACAGCGCGCGAACCACACCACTGACGCGTAAAAGACAATGGACAAAGGTAAGTGCGCGCAGGCAGTGATAGAGAAGGGCACTGTGTGACCCAGTTTGCAGGCTTTGCTGTTATCTCTATCGGCAATTAGCGGGATAATTCGGTACGTGTCGACGCTCGCCAAATTAGCGGGATACCGATCGCGATCGCTATCCCGCTAATTTGGTACGTGTGGACGCTCGCAAAAAAACTCGGGATGAGCATCGCGATCGTCATCCCGCTAATTTGTACGTGTGAACCCGGCTAATGATATTGCATACATTCAGTAAAGCCCATACCTTACCCCCAGAATAGGCATGCTACAGCCTTTATTCTCTCTTGCAATGTCACTTGCACACACGACGCACTGTCACTCGCACACACCTACACTTTTATTGTCTACTATACCATGCAGTAGTCATTAGCCGGGTTCACACGTACAAAATAGCGGGATGACGATCGCGATGCACATCCCGAGTTTTTTTGCGAGCGTCCACACGTACCAAATTAGCGGGATAGCGATCGCGATCGGTATCCCGCTAATTTGGCGAGCGTCCACACGTACCGAATTATCCCGCTAATTGCCGATAGAGATAACAGCAAAGCCTGCAAACTGGGACACGCAGCGCCCTTCTCTATCACTGCCTGCGCGCACTTACCAGCCGGGTTCACACGTACAAATTAGCGGGATGACGATCGCGATGCTCATCCCGAGTTTTTTTTTGCGAGCGTCCACACGTACCAAATTAGCGGGATAGCGATCGCGATCGGTATCCCGCTAATTTGGCGAGCGTCCACACGTACCAAATTATCCCGCTAATTGCCGATAGAGATAACAGCAAAGCCTGCAAACTGGGTCACACAGCGCCCTTTTCTATCACTGCCTGCGCGCACTTACCTTTGTCCATTGTCTTTTACGCGTCAGTGGTGTGGTTCGCGCGCTGTTGTTGTTGTGCTCCACACAGGTGAAGGACCTCTTCGCAGAGGCCTCGCTGTTGTGATGTGCGCAAAGCATGATGGGATATAAAAACTCGAGATTCTAATCCCGACCGTTCACACGTACCAGCGCGCGGCCAATTATCCCGCTAATTGAGGAACCAGCGCAAGATTTCTTGGGATTAGCATCGCGATGCTTATCCCGCTAATTTTCGGGTTTTTTCTGTCCACACGTGCAAAAAACTCGGGATGACGATCGCGATGCAAATCTCGAGATTTGTATCCCGCTAATTGGTGTACGTGTGAACCCGGCTACCTTTGTCCATTGTCTTTTACGCGTCAGTGGTGTGGTTGTTGTTGTTGTGCTCCAAAGAGGTGAAGGACCTCTTCGCAGAGGCCTCGCTGTTGTGATGTGCGCATTGCATGATGGGATGTAAAAACTCGAGATTCTAATCCCGACCATTCACACGTACCAACGCGGGGCCAATTATCCCGCTAATTGGTGAACCAGCGCAAGATTTCTTGGGATTAGCATCGCGATGCTTATCCCGCTAATTTTCGGGTTTTTTCTGTCCACACGTGCAAAAAACTCGGGATGACGATCGCGATGCAAATCTCGAGATTTGTATCCCGCTAATTGGTGTACGTGTGAACCCGGCTATTGGTGCAGCGTGCTGGTTTTTTTTTTTCTTTTTTTTAAAGCGCCAAGTCACTATTTTTCTTTTCTTTTTTTTTCTTTTTTCTCTAGCAAAATGTGTTTCGTGTATTAAGATTAAGAGTTTTATGAGTACATATGATTGGTGTTGTATTATATTGGTATCACATATTCAGATAGGGCCTCATCCACGTCAAGCTCTGCTTATGATGATGGTCCCCTGTATTGATTTCTCCTTTGTTAATAGATACAGTATGCCTTAATATGTTATTTTGATTCACATGTCACTTCAGACTAATGTTGTTACGCAAATGATTTTTTATGCCTCCGCCACGAAGTGGTGCCGGAGGCATTATATTTTCGGGTTGTCAGTCCGTCCGTCCGTCCGTCCTTCCGTCCGTCCGTCATGAATTTTGTGGACAGGGTAACTACCAAAACCTTTTGAGGTATCCTAATGAAACTTGGCATGTATGTGTATTAGGGGGTGAAGTTGTGCCTATCAACTTTTGGGTGCACATGCTCAAGGTCAAAGGTCAAAAGGTCAAGGTCAAATACATAAGATTTCACTATTTCCACCATATCTATTGAATGCCTGAAGAAACAAACAGTCCTTCACCCCGCACTCCCCCCCCCCCTTCCCAAGCCTTCAGCTGTCGGGTTTCAGCTTTTATTCACATTTAAAGGACAAGTTCACCTTCATAGACATGTGGGTTGAGTGAATGCAGCAATATTAGTAGAACACATCAGTGAGAGTTTGAGAAAAATCGGACAATCCGTTCAAAAGTTAGAATTTTTGAAGTTTCTGCTCAGTCACGGCTGGATGAAAAGACTACTATAGCTTGTGATGTCACATGAGTACAACGATATAAAAAAAGAATAAAGAAAATTCAACATATTTCCATTTTTCTCGCATAACAAAAGAACACTGGACTTCTCTCTTTTAGAAGGCAGGGGGAATAATATTACCCTTAACATACGTCAGTAGAAAGTCAAAGAAATGTGCACTTTATTCAAAAAGTAAAGTTTTGTGAAATTCTCTTTTTATTTTCCTTATGTAGTTGTACGCATGTGACATCATACACTGTAGTAGTCTTCTCTTCCAGCAGTGACTGCGCAGATACTTAAAATATTCGTAACTTTTAAACGGATTGTCCAATTTTTCTGAAACATTCACTGATGTGTTCTACTAATATTGCTGCATTCTCTCAATCCCTATATGAAGGTGGACTTGTCCTTTAAATAGATTTGGCCTACCTGTAAATTGCCGGTTTTTTTTTTTTCCTCATGCAATAAGAAATATCCTAGTAGCAATGCGGAAGTGCTGTGGAAGTGGCGGAAAGCAATAAAAACAACAACAATATCAACAACAACAACAACAACAACAACAACAACAACAACAACAACGGTAATAATAATAATAATAATAATAATTGCATTTATATGGCGCTTCATACTGACGTTTCTAAGCGCACTTTGCTACTCATACAAATAGATTAGAAAACACAATAACACTAACAAGATCAACGTTAACAGTAACAAAAGAAGAAGAAAGAAAAGAACAGAAAAGAAAAATACATGTGATACAATGGTACAATAATTGATAACTGTGTGCGCCTCCAGGAGAAAAAAAAAATACAACTGATTAAACAGGTGAGTTTTAAGAAGAATTTTAAATGATTCGACAGATGAGGCATTCTGAATATACAGAGGGAGTTTATTCCAAAGAGTGGGAGCAATGGAAGAGAAGGCTCGGTCACCATAACGGTATGACAATAACTTGCAAATACCAGAAAACTTTAACTTTAACAAATGCATACTACTCCTCTTTCAGTTGCTATCTTACTTTCTTCTACGTTACAGAATGATCCTAAAATACTCCTCAATACTCATCATCAAACTGTCTACCTCCCCTTGTGATCTCGCTATATGAAACATATTAATCATCAATATAATTGTACACACACACACACACACACATATATTATAAATATATATATATATATATATATATATATATATATATATATATATATATATATATATATATATATATATATCAACTCCTCAAAATAAGTTCTGGAATCAAAGATTGATATATCATATTTCTCTTATACCCTCATTATCTTCATTAGATATGACATCATAAAAAAGCCTGATTAATTATCTTTGAAAAGTGACACCTCACTTGTTGTGATTGGGAGTTCTTGGAATGTGCAAAACAGCTGAGTATGGGGACAGTTCAAAAGTGAAAGTTGCAACAATTCTGCTATTGATAATGTTAACTTTGATGAAAAAAGGCCACTGGAATAAGCAATGCTGAAAAGACAGCACTTTCAAAAACTCCCATTTCATAGACATTAGATGACTGCTTGGTCAACCTTTATGTTTAAATTTTAATCTGCAGATACTATTGCAGTTTTTTCATTCATGGATGAAGCCTGGAATCTAATGATAATCTCACAATGCATCCTTTTCAAGCACATTCCTTCCCTGAAACGACAAAGCAAATGGAAATCATACTGTTTGACATAACATTTTTGTTCTATTTTGCAACATTTCACATTTGACCTTTAATCATACTCAGTCATACTGGGCATTCCAGGAATACCCAATCATAGCAAGTGAGGTGTCACTTTAAAGATAATCAATCAGGCTTTGTTACGATGTCATATTTAATGAAGATAATGCGGGTATAAGAGAACGAAAACATCAGCAGACCATCACATTAGCAGAGGAGGTCATTTGTTTGGAGTGTCATGTGCCAGTAAAAAATGATTAGACTCATGGGCGCATCAGTAAAATATTTATGTCCTATCTAATGAGGCATCTGAGTAATTGTGTACATAATATATTATTCATCACTCCTCTCTCTCCCTCTCTCTTTCTCTGTTAGGCCAGGGAGGTGTGTATCATCTCCTTGGTTATAGGAAGATTAAATTCTGAAGCGCAATCAATTTTGTTTTACGTGATTTTCTTGCCATATATTGCTCTCGTTGCTACAAATAAAGTTTCCGAGCTGTAGCAATTATCTCACAGTGATCGCGAAATATCTTCACGTTTTTTGCTGAGAGGAATGAGTATATAAGGGATTGTATAGCTTTGGTTGAGAAGGGACTTGAGGTTTCCTACGTTTTTTATGATTATTTTCTGAAATACATTGTAATGAGAAACTTAATGTGAAATATGAAAGAGCATATAGAGAAAGAGGAATTATATTATATTGTATATAAGTATATTTGATGAAAGTCGGTTTTGAACTGGCTGTGATATCCAGAACAAAGCGATTCTAATGGGAGGTGGGACCCAACTTTTATAAGGATCGCTATGTTTTACTTTGTTGTTGAATATCTCAGTCATTTCGAAACCCATTTTTATCAGATAAACTTTGAATTCCCTTATGAATTGTACGCTTTTTATAGCATTTCATACAGCGGTTTCTATTACAATCTCGTAAAAAGTTAAAATACTGGATTCTCACTTCAACCTATCCTATATACCATCATTAAGTGTGCAAATGATGCACATGTCTAAGTGCGTATACAAGTAGGAAATGTGTGCATTTAGATTGTCTTAATTCAGTCCAAGAGGGTTAGCCAAGTATAGCTTTAAGATACATTCCATATTTACCTCGTGCACACTATTGCTAACACATGTGCATCATCTGCTTTATAGAGCGATGGACAAATCTTCGCCCCCTAACCAAACACTGCCAGAGAAAAGAAAAACACACTAACAGACAAAGAAATAAACATTTCACTCAGGTTTCTAGTAATTTACCAAATAGTCCCTGAAAGTATGGCCGCAAGCACCTCTCATCTTCTTACAAGCGGGGAAAGTCACAAGTACGCGACAAGTTCTCAAGGACAGCAAGCATGTTTACATGGGCTATCGTCTCGTCAGTGATCACAACTATGTGATATCGAAAGCGAAGCTAGTAAAAATGAATGCACTGTTCCTAACCAATGAGATCGCAGAATTTTCTTCACCCATCTTATCATAATAGAAATATTTCATCGAAATGAGGACATGACATGCTACTGTGCGCACCCAGGGTACTAGTATTTATGACATGCCACACATCAGCATAATCAGTCTGCTCATTATACGTGGAGCCAGGGAAGAACGCCTCTGTGGTGCAATAGTGACTCTTAGCTACCTTCAACACACGTTGGTCGACAAACGGTAAGGTTGATTTGTGTAATTTCTTTACACACAGTAATTCATCTTTTACAGAGTTGCTTCTATATCCCGCCGGCGCAAGAAATGCAGTGATAAGTGGCTCATTTCAGGCAATAAGCCAGTTCGGGGTTAGCTCATGGGCACATCGGTACAAATGACCTTTCTTCTTTCTCAGTTGATTAGGCACTCCACAAGTTTTCAAGCGAGAGAAGGTATTTCAGCTTACCCGACGTAACAATTTATGAAATTCATCAGTCATGTTCAAACAAAGAATGAACTTGCGTAGACCAGGTTACCAGAATGATCCATCAATTAGCACTTTGGAAAGCATCCATTTCATTATTTTGCATTGAATGTATTAACAATCTTTTTCTATTGATATTGTCAAATACCGTTTTTGCTCTGTGCTGGCAAGCACCACTCATAATGATCACTTGAATAATCATTACATCACAGATGCTTATTTCAGTGAATAAAAAAAACAAAACAACAACAACATGCTCTGCCGGTACAGATGACCTTTTTCTGCTCATGCTCAGAGTAGAACCCCAAACTGCATGGCTTATTAGAGTGCGAAGAACGCTACTACACACTGATAACCTTCCAAGCGTTTGTAATGGTGAGACATCCTACCATGCCTACTATCTTTCGCCGCATAGCTGAGACGGAGCAACTTGTCTTGAAAGTTAAAATGAATTCTATTCTATTACCCTTTATTTCCATCTAACAAAAGGTAATGCATAATACAAAGAAAATGTTTAGTAAGAATCTGAATTTGTGAGAAGGGCAGGTCATTAAGCATAGTACAAATTGTGTAAGAAAGAACGTTGAGAGTAGAGACACATCGGGGGTGGGCATGTACAATCATCCTCCGCATATTGTTATCAACACTCTCCTCCTAAACATGGTCCTTCTCCTCCTCCTCCTCGTCCTCCTCCTCTTCCTCCTCCTCCTCCTTCTTCTTCTCCTTCGCCGCCACCTCGTCTTCCTAAATCCCTACAAAAAGAATGTTCTTCTTCCTCTCTTGGGACAGTGTGGTGAATGGGGAACAAGAAACGTTTACAATGGGGATTGGGTAAATGATTAATAAGAAAGAAACTATTGTTTTTGCTGGTATCGTCACTGTCCGTACTACTGTTATAATTACAACAAAATTAATATCGTGTAAATGGCTCACAATATCAAGCGACACTGGTGCTTGCTTTTAAAAAGTATTGCACAGCTTACAAGTGAGTGAACGGTTACTGTTACAATTATCCCTATTTGGTTTTTTTTTTAATTGTCTTAAATTTCATCAAAAGTGACCTTGATCAAGAGTTAATGCTCTTGCAAAAGCTTGCACCAGATCGTTGAATTTCAGTTCTAAAACTACACAATTTCTTTCGTGTGTGAAGAGGAGGGGGGGGGGGGGATAACCTCGTATCACACCCTCTGATGGCCTTCTGTCCATATCAATCAAATGGTAGTATAGTAAGGGTACTAGGTCTCGCGCAGGGACGTAATGATCGCGCATAGTGCAACTGCGTATAGCAAGCGATATTACGCGTAGTTGTAAGCGCAAAATTTGCCGATACGCCCATGGAATAAACATACCTGACCTACCGCTCAACATGAGAAGGAAGCAGCTAAGAAATTTTGATTTCCAACAAATTTTCCACTAAATTTCCAATTTTTTACCTTGTACAAACCTACCTTCCCTTAAAATCTGTTCTAAGGATGTTGTAGCCTAGACGTGTCGTCTCGCTTGTCTCGTTCGTAGTCGATAGAATTCGTAATTTGTTCGATCGATCGTTTACCACGTGACGTCATCATACACAAGAACAATGTATGCTGCCAGCTACGCTGAAATACTATTAATAAATGTTGTTTTAAGTCAAATTTTAACACAACGATTATAATGTTACAAAGGAATAAATATTTCAGTCTATCGAAGTTGAAGTGTGATTTCAATTTGAATTTGCTTGTGATTTCTTGCGCTAACTTGTGATATATTTGTGACAGGGGAGGGCCATAATGATACTGAAGAAAACAACTTAGATGAGAGTGTGACAAATGGGTGACGAAAATGAGAGGGTGACGAATGGGTAAGCACACACACAAACACACACACACACACACAAAATATATGTTCATATTCTACTTTTTTCCATTTTATATTATTGGTTAAAGTGATTAGAAATATTGTAAGAAAACTTTATAAATGAAAATCATTAACGATTTATGAAAATATCAATGATAAAAATAATGATAACAAGAATGATAAAATGACATGATGGTGGTGGAAGTGATAATAATAATAATAAAAATGATAATGATGATGATTATGATGATCGATGATGGTGGTGGTGATAATAGTAATAATGATAATAATAATAATAATAATAATAATAATAACACATATAACAATAATGATAATAATAATAATAATAAGACATATAATAATAATAATGATAATAATAATAATAACAATAATAACACATACATTTGTATAATAATGATAACAATAATATACACAAGTTAGGTAAAACTGCTGTTGCTTAACAGGGACAAATTTAATATCAAGTGAAAAAAATTCTACGAAAGCCGGAGCACGTTACAGCCGCAGAGGGGCAGACACTTTCACGCATGAAACTACAGAGGGCAGCTGCGCGATCTTTACATACCCCGAGAAATTGAACGCATAAAAAAGAGTCCGACATGCAAACGGCGACAGCGCACTACTCCGTGATCGTATTATCAGGAGATACTGGGAGGTGATTTTTCTGCATTTTCGTGATATTCATTGAGAAATTCAGGTACGATTATGGCATAACTTCTATTATAAGAGCATTTCAAATTTTCGTGCGCGATATCTAGACCCCTCAACCATACTCAGAGAAGAAACACACACAAAAAAGGTGTCAGATACAACGATCATCCAGCCCTACAAAATGCCCTGAATATTAATTCTTTCTTTTTGTTTTAACATTTTGTGAAATTGCTCTATATGAACGTTTAACGCACGTGTGTGTTTGTCTGAGTATGTGTGTGTGTATGAGTGTGTTTTTAAACGTTGTTAATTTACATTGTTATCTATTCATACCGAGTATTCAGTCATTGACATAATGAATAGATAACGACTAATGTAAACTCTGCTTCCGAACTTGACCTTTTACATAAACTATGTTGTAAAAAATTAAATGTCTTACATTTCTTAAATTTTAGGCTTTAATTGAGAAACTGTTATATGATAGGATGTTTTGTGATACAACTGCCCCACACATAGGCCCTATGCTTTTCTTGTTTTTCTTCTTGTTTTTCCTTTTTCCTTTCTCTTTCTTCTTTCTTGTTTAAAAAATGTGATAACTCGAACAATTTTTAAGTCACTGCTCCCAGCTATTGGCTTCAAAGGGGCCCTGAAATCCTAATGCATGTTGATTTCTGTTGATTTATGATACCCTCAACAGCACTTTTGCAGTGAAACGAATATCTAGAAACATTCCATATATTTTAACGACTCTTTCTTGTATTTTTCTTCAGATTACTTGGTAACGCCCACAAAAAAATCCTTCCAAACCAACATTCTTGAGATGACCCCATCTGTCAATCATTGCTAAAGTACTGAAATGTTTAACAAAAGACCTTAGAATGCACCTTCCTCTCGACTCAGCATAACTTGCATGATTCTGTAATATTAATGTGACTATAACAAAAGACATGTCTAGGGAACATGCAAGTTATGTGTTGAAGATATTTTCAGTTGCGTGATGTTCAGAAGCTTCTTGTAGAGAAAAGGAAAGTAGGTAGTGCAGTACTAGGCCTATTTCAAGATCAAATGCAAATTCGTGCAACTCGCAGTCAGAACATGTTTTAAAGTTGTTCAGTATACTTTAAAAAGATGGTCTTTCCCTTGAATTCACGGATATGAACATCAGAATTTGACGTTCTGCAAATTGTATATATTCTAAAATATAGGTTGGATATGGCACACGGTAGTAATTTCAATACGTTCTATAGATGTAGGCAGATTTTCAGCACCTTTTTCCTGAGTGTTACATGTACTGCATAGGAAGGATTCTTAGCAGTTGCAATAATTTATGACCACAGACACCAAGGGAACATCTGCAGATGCAATTTTATTGCATTAACAGGCCATATGACGGCCATTTTGGATGCATGTAATCATACATGTGAAGCTATGCAAATTATGTATGGACGAATACTTGGAAATTACTACTGTTGTCCTTAAAAAAAAAACAACATAGGCTAAGACACCGGAATTAACTTACTTTATACAATAACAGGTTTTGTGTCCAAAGACATAGGAATTATAGGTTTCATATGGCGGCGATTTCGAATTTATGCAAATTGAACATTGATCCACCGCTCGAATTTGGAGGAACTTTTAGTGATATTCTTTTAGTGGTTCTTCCAGGTTGAATCCAAGTAAAATTTTTCTGTTTGTGTGTGTGTGTGTGTGTGTGTGTGTGTGTGTGTGTTTTTTTTTGGGGGGGGGACTGACCCACTTTTTCATATTTTGACTGAACAATTGTGCATAACATTACAATTGGAGAAGAGCAGCATCTAGATTTTGCCTATTTTTTTATGATTGACTCAATTTTTAATCTTGACCGTATCAATTTTAAAGGATTATATACCAATCACGAAAGGGTGCTCTACTTTTCACAAATTTATCAATTCTTTTGTATTCCAGTTCCATTAACAAATACAATGGCACGCTGTGGCATGCAAAGGGACGTGGTGATTGAAGCCAGTGCCACTGAGGAACGTAGAGAGAACGTGGAAAACCAAGCAGATGAGGTAGGTGACCCCCCCCCCCCCCCAAAAAAAAAAAAAAGAAACAGACACACACACACACACACACGCACGCACATACACATACACACGAAGGGGTGAAAATATGGTAATGTCACGGAATGCTTGTATGGTAAAGCGCCCGTTTTTATCAAAAGTTGATTATAAATCCCCGAAATCAATGTTTACCAAATCAAGAACCAGTCCATTGGTTAATGATAAACTGTCTATTTATCATAAGTCTGATTTATCAAGGGCCTATGATGGAAATCAAGTATGTGTAGCTTCCTCCTGAATCAATGATATTTTTTTTCAAAATCAATCATAACTATAACTTTTCAAGTCAATTATAACTCTCATCGTTGATCTATTATCTATAGGCGAACTATTTACAGAAGGTTGTTGTCATGCTTTCCTAGTCTAGCTGGGGACTTGTCACAAACGTCCATCTGCCTTACTGAGCCAATATCTTTCTTTCTAACATCTAGTTTCATGTCTGATGTTCTAAGTTAGTCTGTTCCTTGTATCTAATTCATGATCAACATCCATCGCTCACGCGACTGACGTAAGTGAACAGCTCAGCAGGGGCATGCTTTGACATAACACTTCTGCTTGCATGTTTCTGGCCGGGGAATAAGCTAGTGAAAATAAGTTTATAATGTACGCTGTAGTATTAGGCGAATTTCTTCATTGTATTCTGACAGAACATGTATAATGCGTGATATAAAATCAATTTTTGATATCGCCCTTATTGCTTTACTTCTTGACTTTAACGGGACATTCCAGAAGATTTTCATGATTTCACATCATGTAGTACATAAATCGACAACTCCATGTATAGATTTGTGGAATTTATTGTGGTTCTTGAGCAGAGAAACAATAGTTTGAAAAACCTTAAACAAATTACACTGAACAAGGATGATGACATAGGAAGTTCACATATTTCAGAAATGTAGCAGTGTAATTTCATTACAATACCGCTCGCTTGCGAGTTCACCTGTGTACAATCTATGCATGCCTTCTTCTTTTGTTCTGCTTCCTTGAGCCCCAACTCATGCATTCTTATGGTGACTCTGCCATGTCATCATCCTTGTTCATTGCAATTTGTTACAAATTTTGAAAATATTCTTATTCTTCAGCCCAATTATCACAAATTCTGAAACTCTGTCCTCAGTATAATTAATTTATAGTTGTTCAAATGTAAAAATCTGAAAATCATCCGGAGGTCTCCTTTAAGCCTTTACCGCATCAATTACAAGCGCAACAATTATTTCTTTAAAAAAAAATAATGATACTGGAATAATAACAGATTAGTAAGTCCGTAGTCTTTAAAAGGCTGTTTCTTTTTTTAAAAGTAAAGATATA
Source organism: Diadema setosum (assembly GCA_033980235.1). NCBI lineage: Eukaryota > Metazoa > Echinodermata > Echinoidea > Diadematoida > Diadematidae > Diadema > Diadema setosum. The sequence continues at coordinate 23,772,969 of CM067067.1, read as the reverse complement.
TTGGACTGATAACTAGATTAGTAAGTCTGTAGTCAAAAAAGAAAGAAAGAAAGAAAGAAAGAAAGAAAGGCTTGTGATTCAGAGACTAAGAAGTAGTCTTCATTGCATGTAAGTTTCCATAAAAAATATACTGAAAGATTTATTGATGAAAAGGTATTTTGTATTCACAACCATTTGAAATTATGCTTCCGACGAGTGACTGATAGGAATAAAATTTCCGTGAAATGGGTGTATCAAAATAACACAAGCATGTAACTTACGACCCTCCCATACACTACTGGAAGTAGAAAGGAACATTTATGTATTTTTTTTTTTTAAAGTTTAATTCTCAATTTGTCATTTCTACTCTACGTCAGCTAACATCTGCACTGTGTTTGTATAAAGGGAATTTCCTCACAACATTGCGGGTATGTGCATTATCATTCTTGCTCTACAAACAGTTTGATAAATCGGCTGGGTATATGTTTGTAATTAAAGGGGATGGCTAGTAACTGATCAGTGGGAATCAGTGGGAATGCTGGAGGATGATTGCTCCAATCCTTTTGGGATTCATTTAAGAGTACATTATATATGTATTGTTGTGTGAAAATTATTTGATTCAGAATGGTCTCATATTCAAGTAATGTGCAGTTAAGTGTTTCCAGGTTAGCATGCCTGTACAGTGACGGGGCGATCGTTAACGGGCCGTTAATTTTCACACAATAGATATATAATTAGGCCATGGGCTAGTAGGGGTCAATCTGCACCCCCTCTGCACCTGACATTCATTGTTGTTTCTATGTAGCCCTTGGTCTGGAGAGTCAGAAAAGTGATGTTAACAAAAAAATAGTTTGGTCCCAAGACCCGCCCCGTGACGTTTTGTGACGTCACTTCAAGAACGACCTTTTTTTTCGGGGGGGGGGGGGATAGCATTTGGGTATTATGCTACACTGTAATAAAGTCGTCCCGATGCCTTTATTTTTCAATGATAACCAAAGATTTTGGTATTTCTAGATTTCTCAGAAAATGGGAAATGTAATGCAAAGCAAAGTTTGGCGAGATAAGCCCCGAGATTGTCGTCATCGACAACGAAATGGGCAACGATATCGACAAAATTCAACGAAATTTTTACAAAATTTGTGCAATTTTTCAAGTTTCACCCTTTAAGTTTGTACGTTTTCGTGAAAAAATTGTTAAATGACTTGAAATTTGGTCTGGATAGTACATGAATATTCCCTTTTACGAAAACAAAAGATTTTGGCCTAATAATTATTGTAATCCTATCTTCTTCTGTAGACATTCAAGTGCGAATGCGCGGTGTCTAGAAATGAGCCTCCCAAATGCCCTTTGTTTGACGTCCAGTTATGAGCTACAACTCATCTCTTTATCATGTAAATTCACAAATTCAATCAGATTTTGAAGATGAAGACGACGTCAAAGACTAGAATTACGCCACAGCAGGTATTATTCAAAATCTCTGTTAATCTCTTTTAAAATGTTGTAAAATATTGTAAGTCATGTTTGTAATTGGGTCAGTCACATATTTACATCTCCTTGTTGGTAATGATTTTATTAACGTCAATATCTGATTGTTTGTTTATTCCTTTTATTTCACTGAATTGATATTCATTCGATTAATACACTGTATGACCTTAACTATTTTGATTTTTTAACCATTTTCTTTCGAAAATTTGGCAGTAGAGACAGGTCATCTACAACGAAATGGGCATAAATGAGATCGACAAACTAAGTCAGCACAAGTTCTTATGCTAATTTAGATATTCATTACTTTGTGGTTAATTCACTATATGAATTGGAATTTAGTTTAGATATATAAAGGATAAGTCCAGCTTCATGTACATGTATAGCGTGAAGTGAATGCAGCAATATTAGTAGAGTTCCACATCAGTAAAAGTTTGGGGGCAAGCGGACAATCCATTCAAAAATTTTGAATTTATAAAGTATCTGCACTGTCACTACTGGATGAGAAGACTACACTGTAAAAAATTTGTTTAGTTTCTAAACACCTAACTAAACACTTTTCTGTGACATTTTTATAACACTGCGACGCGTTTATATATTGAACATGTTTAGGAGCTAAACACATGCTGTGCTTATTTTCATCACACCCTAGGTGTTTATCACACACCCATGTTTATGTTTTAAACGGTTCTGATGTTTAAAAACTAAATACCTGCTCTGTTTATTGGCTAAACACCAGACGTTTACACCATAATCACTCACAGTGTTGAAATACTAAACACCGCACAGTCACATAATCACCCACACTGTTTAAGATCTAAACACTAAACCAAAAAATAAACATGACGCTCTGTTTACGATGTAAACACTGAGACATGTTAATTCGCTGTGACAGATTAAAAACACTGCGACATGTTTATTTGTCATTTCAGTGTTTATTCTTAGAACACATGTTTGATTTTTTTAGATCGATCACAAAATTGCATACACTAAACATGTGACATGTTTACATATTAAACATAGCAATTTCTCAGTGTTTATATGGGACATGTTTACACATCATACGTGCTAATTTCCACGTGTTTATATGAGACATGTTTACACATCATACATTCATACATACTAATTTCTAAGTGTTTACATGAGACATGTTACTCATCATACATGTTAATTCCCATGTGATTATTAATGTAAAGAGGCTTTTTCCACTTTTGCATGGAATGCGATAAACGCATAACATTTTATAGAATTTACCCAGTATGTACCAAATCATCAGCACACTTACATCGCATAGTATCAGGGAAGACCTTGGTTAGCTTTCACAAACATTTTGGCTACAAGAGTCAGAGGCAATTCTCTGAATGCAAGTTATCAAAACTTCAGTCAAAGCTTGGGCAACATTAGATGAATAATATTTGCCATATGACACCATTTTGATTTAACTGCAAGAGACCTGGGAGTCACAGACCTGTACACGAAGACATACATGAAATTCTCTCCTATACACACAGTAAAATGTTTATATGCAGGAAATTGCACAACTCACTTTGGAAAAAAAAATATTGCATTTAAAAATTCAGTCACATGTAATTCTTGGCCTATGCTTTCAAAAATCGCCTTCTTTCTACTGTATTCAGAACTAATTCTTAGTATTGTAAAACAAACAAACAAACAAACAAACAAACAAACTTGTTGATTGTGAATTACAACTCAACACTTCGGAAGCTTGACACAATGTATGTAACACCTCCAGAAACATAACTGCAATCTGTGAACAAATCCATGCCAACCTTGATGATTGCATCAATTATCGGTAAAATGCTTTGGGATATCCGAACCAGATTAGGCTCACTGCAAATCTTACAATGCACAACATATGGGCGTGTTGGTACTGATCAGGGAGTGTAGATGATGCTCTCCATCATAAACAAACCCCCCCCCCCAAAAAAAAAAAAAAAAAAAACAAAACAAAACAAAACAAAACCAAAAAAAAAAACACACACACACACACACACACAAAGAAAACTAGACTCGGAATTTGTCAACACTGACAAATTAGGTGATCCGATCTATTGGGAAATCAATGATGTGAGTCCTGATCCCAATAGGCATGACCATACAGGTTTCATCTGTGTTGAGGGGACATTGGTCATGTGATGTTTGGAGTCTTATCTAGAAAAGGGAGTCAGACCTGCCATCTTTGGTACCGAATTCCGTATGCACTAACGAAGATACAGAATGAAGTATATTTGACCTTTGACCCCATTTTGCACACCAAAGATGGCATCTGAGCAAAAAGTAGTTATTTTGTGAAATGATTCTTGTAAAATGGTCCTTGCGTGTGCAAAATATGGGAAAGATAGGACAAGTATTCACCAAGATACAGGATGAAACATTTATGACCTTTGACCCTAATTTACATACCCAAGAAGGTGTCCGATCAAGTAGTTGTTATTTTATGAAATAATGTACGTGACATGAACTAAACATGTGCAAAATATAGGGGTGATAGAGGCTGTTTTTCTTGAGTTATTGCAAAGAAAGTTGCAGAAAGAAAGAAATATATCAATACATCGAAGATAAGCTTTAATTTCAACCAAGTTTTTTAGCATGATCCAGACATCATATGAAAAAAAAGCATATTTCTGATAGCGCAAAGTCTTAGCTACAACATATTGAAATCTGGGAGAAATTCACCGCAGGGTAAGTGAGCTAGTGCTCGATAAAGACAATCATGTCAACTTTCACATCTAGACAAATTCCCTCCCATAGAGATAACACGTCATAACGAAGATACAGAAAAAAGTACATATGACCTTTGACCCCACTTTGCACAGACAAGATGGCATCTGAGCAAAAAGTGGTTATTTTGTGAAATGATCCTTGTAACATGGTCTTTACGTGTGCAAAATATGGGAAAGATAGGACATGTATTTACTAAGATACAGGATGAAATATTTATGACCTTTGACCCTAATTTACATACCCAAGATGGTGTCCGATCAAGTAGTTGTTATTTTTATGAAATAATGTACGTAACATGAACTAAGCATGTGCAAAATATTGGGGTGATAGGGGCTGTCTTTCTTGAGTTATTGCAAAGAAAGTTGCAGAAAGGAAGAAATATCTCAATACATCGAAGATAAGCTTTAATTTCAACCGAATTTTTTGACGTGATGCCGGCGTCGTATGTAAAAATGGAGGGCACATTTACGATAGCCTGAAGTCTCAGCTACAACATACTAAAATTTGGGAGAAATTCACCGAAGCATAGGTGAGATAGTGCCCGAGAAAGATAGTCATGTCAATTTTCATTTCCAGAAAAACTGAACTCCCATAGAGATAACACGTAAAATGGTCAAATTTGACAAGATTACTTTGAATCCATTTTTACGAAGTGATGCCGTCATCAAATCAAAATGCTGTTATTATATTAATGAAAAAGCATTTAATAAGCTACAACATACTGCAATTTGTGTGAAAATTGGCCAAGGATAAGTGAGATACGCTCGAGTGAACTTGAAATTTGATGACGTCATTTTGAAAATTTACTTTTTTTACTTTATTAAGAAATTTGATATCTTTCCATCATTTTTTCAGCATTGCCAACCCATGAAATGACATGTACAACTCATCAGCTTTCAAAATATGTAAAGAAAATGGGGGGTCACCGTCCATCCTGGCGAGTAAACTCGGATTTAAAATTGGCGGTTTTTTGGCATTGTTGCACTGTATATCGCCATTGACGCGCGCGCGGAATTTCAACTTTGACGGGCCCGTATGACGTCATTTAGGGTCGGATTGACCTGAAACTTGGTAGAAATATTCCTTGACATTTCAGGCATCCGATCTATGTAAGAAAAGTGGAAATTTCTATTGCATATGAGTTGTACGTGCGTATATGCGCGCGCGCGTACGCGTCCGTCCAATTTTTTCAATTTTTCAAAAAATGCTCCAAATGGTCTGAAACGTGTGCAAAAAAAATTTGAGCTTGATTGGAGCATACAAATATTTCAACGCGCAAGTACGCGCACGTTTTAAAAAAAGATATGAATTTTGAGAACATGAGTAGAATGCGCCTAACTTGAAATATATGTGACGTAAATTTCATTGAAAAACTCCATTCCATTAATGAGATATGATTGAGAATGTGTTTTCATATAATGACGTCATAGTGACGTCACGATTGACCAATCACAATGATATTCTAGATTTGTCGTCTTTGGGACATGATACATATATGGTATGAGTTTGAAATTGATACTCTGAGAACTTTCTGAGTAAGTAGATGCACAAATTTTGTCCAGAAAGAAAGAAGAACAAAGAATCCGTACAGATACAGAAGGTGATCCGAGAGGATACTCGGATCACCTAATAAATGTTTTCACAGCATTTAGCCTGTGGTGAACATCTGCGCTCCGTGATCAGTACCAATAATGGAACTTGAATACATGATATTAGCGGATTGTTCTTTTCACTGCGACGACCACTGAAAGTACATGTAGGCTAACAGTACTGTGTGGATTTTTCACTTTTGCTGTTTTGAGAGAAATAAGAATGTTAGTGGATTTCAAGGGGGTGAGTGACAAAAAAAACTTCTACTGTGCTAGAACCTTGGAGAAAGAAGTCAAACTCAATGGGTATACATGAATAGTCTATTAGAGTCTAATCAGTCTCATCGTACTCCACATAATCATGGTATGGAGGGCTAATTTCAATCTCGACACAGCTAGAATTTTGGTAAAAGACAAGAAGATATGAACAAAGAAAAAGAATTCATCGCAACTGGAGGCGGGAGGGTATACAAGGCTGTCATGAATACGCGATGTGATCACCAAGACTCCTCCCTTGTCAATTTGTCAGTCAGTCAGTTAGTTGCAAGACTCCTCCCTATTCTCCATACATGTTGTACTACATTTCTAATACAATGTACCTCTCTCCATGTGACCGATTTCAAGAGTGTCTCAGAAAGAAAATGACTACCGAATGCTGCATTTCCTATCAGGTCTACAAGAAAATTGCAAAGAATTCCAAACAAATACAACTACTGGCCTCTTATGTCCGTCAAATATCTGCTGATTGTGTAGGAAGCATCTGAGGAAAAAAAATGAAATGGCTGATACTTTGATTTGATTTGCTTTGATTTCTACATTCCTTTTTGTACAAGAATATAACAGAAAGACAATCGAACAAAGTTCTTGAGTAATATCTTAACAGTGAATGACATGGACATTGGGTGATAAATAAAATGAAGTGAATAAAACTGTTTTTCTTAATAGTGCAAAACGATTTCGAGCAAGTGTCTTTACATATTAGATGAAATTACGATTTTACGTATCAGCTGTTAAAAAGACGAATTAAACAAATCTATGAGCAATAAGAATGCAGGTGACCATTATCGTAAGCACAGATGACAATGGCCTGGCATAGGTAGAATAAAGCGATCTTAAAAAAAAGAAAAGGTGGGTCAGACCTTATTAGATCATAGCCCAAATAGGCCTATGGTGTGTTGTATCAAAAACTTTCAATAGAATCTGAAGAGAAAATTAATTTCAAGCATTGTGACCCCTCACTTGGTGAAATCGAATGAAGAATGAAAGCACTATGGCAATCTATATGCAAATACCCCTTCAATAAATGGTCAAAAGAAGTCACGCATGATGATATTGATCACAACATGTGAAAGTGGCTAATGGACAAACATAAAACTTGAAATCAAATTTAACACTCTTTGTATGCGTTCAATTTTGTTTCATTTTAATCATAATAATAATAATACATACAATTTCTATAGCGCCGTTCTCCACTTTGATTAAATGCTCAAGGCGCTTTACAATTGTACATCAAAGCAAACAGACTGAAAATACAAGTACATCATCGTAATAGAAGAAGATGAAGAAGCAGAAGAAAAAAAAAGGTATGAAAGTCTGTCTTCAAAAGGCACTGGTCTTCAAAATGCACTGCTAAACAAATAGGATTTTAAATTATTCCTGAAAGATGTTATAGAGCTTGAGTCTTTCAGCTCACGAGGAAGGGAATTCCACAGTGTTGGTCCAGCGTGAGCGAAAGCTCGTTCCCCCCAAGATTTCCTAGAAAACTGAATATGTGAGAGACCTGAAGTTGAGGATCGAAGAGTTCGTGAAGGTTGGTGTTGACGAAACAAACAAACATTGTAATCAGGAGCTGTTCCCTCAATAACGTGATAAACCAAAAGAAGTATCTTAAACCGAATACGCTCCTGTACAGGCAACCAATGAAGACTTTTCAGGATAGGTGTGATATGACTGCGTTTACTTGACAAAGAAACAATACGTGCAGCGGCATTTTGTAGCCTTTGTAATTGGGCAATTTGTGAGTTTGGTAGATTGAAAAACAAACCATTACCGAAATCAAGGCGTGAAGAAATAAGTGCATGAACAAGTTTTTCCGTGGCAGAGCGAGTCAAATACTTGCGAATAAAACCAATATTGCGCAATTGATAACGGACTGATTTAGAAATGTTGGTGATTTGATCAGACATAGCCATGTGAGAGTAAAACATAACACCCAGATTGCGACATGACTTTGACAGAGGGATATCATTACCTACAATCGAAATAGAATTAATATCCAACTTATTCAAGTGAGATTTAGAACCAAAAAGGATAAATATAATCACACTTGCTGTGGTTTAGAAACAATGAGTTTGACCTCATCCAAGCATCAATATCAATGATGCAATTTTCTAGACAGCGCAGTGCATGAGATGCTTGGATTTGATGCGGTTGAAAAGATACAAAAACTTGTATGTCGTCTGCATATAGATGATACCGAACAGAATGACTTTGAAATATTTTCCGCAGACCTATCAAATAGATAGAAAAAAGGGTGGGCCCGCCAACAGAGCCTTGAGGTACACCACAGCCTAATGGCTTTGAGGACGATGTGACACCATTCAAAAGAACAGACTGTGAATGGTGTGATAGGTATGATTTAAACCATTCGAGAGCCTGTCCCTGGATACCCAAACTTGTAAGTGTATTGACAAGAATTCTGTGATCTACAGTGTCGAAGGCCGAAGACAGATCCAACAAAACCATTGCTGTGACGGATCCGGAATCCATTTCCCTTAAAATATAACTAGAAACATTCATCAAAAGGGTCTCCACACTATGGTGAGGGCGATAAGCCGACTGTAAAGGATCGAATAGACCATGTTCCAGCATATAGTCTGAGAGTCTCGAAAACACAACTCTCTCTAAAATCTTGAACAAAAATGAAAGATTGCATACAGGCATGACAGGACGATAACTTGTTAGTGATTCCTTATCCAATGAAGGTTTTTTCAGTAAAGGACGGATCAGACTTTTCTTTAAAGATAAGGGTACGCTGGCTTGCTCAATACTGAGGTTAACAATTTGAGAAATAATTGGGGCAAACGTGGGTGCGCAGTCCTTTAAGAGAATGGTTGGAACCGGGTTCAATGGACAGGATTTAGGAGGCAATTTACGAAGAAGGAGAAGTATTTCATCAGTAGTTGTATGTTGGAAGGTTTCCAGTGTGGAAGAGGTGACAGGTTCAGATTCAGGTAGTACAACATTACAATTGAAATTATCTCGGATTTTTTCAACTTTCAAATGAAAAAAAAAAATGACTAAAAGTTTCAGCCATGGCACAGCCATCGACATGTTTAGGCAATGGAGATGACTGTTTGCGGTTCAAAAGTCGATTGGCGACGTTGAAAAGCTTCTTATAATCATCTCCGCAGTTTTCGATGAGTCTGGTGTGATAGATGCGTTTGGCTCTGGACACAAGGTAGTTTACTCGGTCTCTCTGATCACAGAACAACTTTCTGTCTGTCTGCAGCTTTCCATTGTTGCGCCATCTCCTCTCAAGTCGCCGCCGCTTTTTCTTTGCTTCAGAGATACCAGAGTCATACCAGGGACTGTACTGATGAGACTTGACTTTCCGAGTCTTGGCTGGTGCGTGAATGTCCAGTAACCTGCTGAGTTCTGAATTGTAGCGGGTCACAGCATCATCAACGTCGGCTGTTGACAAGGACGAAATGCTACTGTCAGACACATCGTTGGCGAAATCAGTCCTGTTGATGCCTTTTATGTTGCGAGATGAGAACGTAGCATCATTCCTCTCTGGCTTGTTAAAACGAAACAAGCACGTTACGGCGGAATGGTCGGAGATGCCGGGGATAACTCGTGTGTTAGAAAATAGCAGTCTGTCAGATTGCCGTACCAAGATGACGTCGAGAATATGGCCATGATCATGTGTAGGTGTAATCACCAACTGGCGGAGTCCATGGCCATCGACGAGGTCGTTGAACTTCTGCGTGTACTGCGATGAGAGCTTATCTAAGTGTATATTTAGATCTCCTGTGATTACGAGAGAAGATAACTTATACAACTTTTCATCTAACAAATCCGAGAACTCATCAATAAAAGATGAAAAAGAACGATATCCTGGTGGTCTGTACATAACTACAATCTCAAGACTAGTAGTGTTGTTAGAGACCACGGCTGACATAGATTCGAAACTTAAATGGTGATCTGATGGATTGAGAACTACAGAGAGATTGTCCCTGTACAAGAACCCAACACCTCCACCACGCCTGGAGGCTCTGGGCTGGTGCAGAAATACAAAACCGGGTTGAGTGAGATCTGCGATGGCTGCATCATCTAATGGAGTCAGCCAAGTCTCAGTCACTGCAACTACATCAAACTTGTTATCAACAACAAAATCTTGAAAAATTGTTGACTTATTACAAAGGGATCGGGCATTGATTGTACAGAATCTAAGATGGTCACTAAATTTATCATAACCTCCTCTTTTCCCTCGATGTGTCTTCGACCTCCGACCGATACCCAGGGACAGAATACTCCTCCATACTTCCTTGTTTTCTTCACGCCATTTTGGGGATTTATTGTCACAGTTGTACGAGTGAAGAAGCTCACTAGAATATCGAACCCTAGAATTGCGTGTGCCAAAAGTTATAGAATCAGACACATCTTCAGAAGGGCCTGGATTCGGGTTAATGTCCCCACATATAAGCAACTTTACACGATAAGTTGATACAGTATTGGAGTAGTACAGTATGGGGCTCCCAATGTACTTGCCCTTTGGTTGTACAGAAGCAGAGCCATGGGACATACCAGGCTGGGTAGCACACATACGACAATAGGTGTGTGATAGCTGAGTGCTATTACACAAAAGAAGGGCAACAAATACAAAAGAATGCAATGCCAATGGTAACATTGTGTCAGTGAGAGTGAACCACACAGAATCAAGTGCAGTGAAGCCTATAGCAAGTATAAAATGGCTGTGGTTGTCTGCACTGTATTTATACACTGTAGTTGTATTAAAAAATCAATCCACTGTAAATGCGCAAAAACTGTACAAAAATCACTACAATTTGTCCAGTAAGTGCTTGAAGACAAACATTCAAAGATAGAATACAATACACACTCAATGAAAAACTTACAACAGGAGAAATAAGCGAAGAATTAAGAGCTCTGCTGGCGGGCAACCACCGGGCGCGCGCAACCACCACCACCACCACCAAAAAAAAAAAAAGAAAAAAAAAAGAGTTTGAGTTGGGGTATTTTCATGAAAATAATCACTGTGCCAAATATTCAGTCGATTTCAAAAATTAAGGTGCCAAAATGGTTTCATTAAAACTTATTTAAGATTAGGTTAAAAAACAGTTCATTCAAATGTATTTGTTTAAAACTTATTGTCCGAAAACAGAGAGATAGATTTCACTTGACAGCCGGATATCCACCCTGTGAATAGGGACTGTTATATCAATGTGAATTGCTGCTACTTTTATTTAGGGATATTTGCATATGAATCGCTTTCGTATTACATTCTGTATTCAAATTCAACGAAAGAAAGTTCAAATTGTTTGGAATCAAGTTCTCTTTCAAATTCTGTTAAAAGTTGTGTGATACAAGACACAATATTTAAGCTATTATTAGCAGACAAAGTGGTTTGTTACATTTGTGACGTGTGTATATGTTTTCCATGAAATATGGAATTAACGTATATTGAGAAAATAAAGTAATACAGTGTGACTTGATTTTGTCAAAAGTATTCTGAATTCTCATCCTGTGTAACTGTACAAACCACAGAAGCGGTATAAAGCGATATGTCAGCTTTTCATTTCACACTTTGAATTTTGAATCAAGTCAATAAGGGAATTGGGAAAGATAGGGCCACTTGACCACACTGGCTCCATAGGCTGTCTTCTGCCATCCTTGTCCAGGATCAAAGGGGTTTTATATACAGAGCACCAGAAGATTGGCTGGTCAACTCTCTCTAAGATGGCAAGGTGATGGGTCACACATTAAATGTGTGAGATAAGATTGTCTCTGCAAGGGGGAGCATGGAGAAATCCACTTTGGAGTTGGTCGTCAGGTGTTCGCCCTCTCCCATCATCTGCCTCAAGATGATGTTGTGGTTAATAGACTTCTCGCAGGTCTCATGGCGATACATTAGGCATGTAAATGCCCCAATGTCATCTGTCACCTCTGGATCCACAGACCACCCATCACCAAGATTTCTGAGGGGGACAAAAACTTTGGCACATTATAAAGTCATGTCTTAAGATTTCGGAAGTGTTTATCATAATGTAATATTGAACAATTTACTACATTTCAGTAAGATATTGCTGAAATTATAATATCAGACTACTCTCACCTGAATGCTGTGTGGTACATGGAGTGGGTATGTAGATTCTTTACGGGTCCAACTTTGCCCCTACCCTTGAAGTCACTAATTACATCTTTCCCGGTAAGCACATACAGTCCAAGTATTGTGGTACAGTAGTCAGCGCCCTTTGATTCTGTATGCCAGTTCACTGACATTCACAATCTGGCAATGCTTGACAGTCCGTTTATCAAAAAAGATAGTGAGGGTGACGGAGTAAGCATGGTGCAAGAGGATCAAGAAAATGTCTGAGTCTTGCGTCCTCACCACAGCTGCTTTGTACGCAAGCTTAGCGGAACACTCGAGGTAGAGCACTACCCTGGTGTCCATCTCCTGGTTAGACAGTCGCTCATGGATACAGCGTATTGTCTCCTGGGACGCATCATTGTGTGAACAAAAAGAATATGTAACAGGAATTACTTGAGCTTCAGAGAATGTGATTTCTGTTACATTCCTTTTGTTTACACAATGATGTGTTCCAGGAGACGACACGTGATATCTATGAGCGGCTGTCTAACCTAGGAGACGGACCCCAGCGTCGTAATCAACCTCAAGTGCGCTGCTATAAAGCTTGGGTACAAGGTAGCTTTTGGTGAGGACTCCAGACACAGACATTTTCTTGATCCTCTTGCTCCATGCTTACTGCATCGCCCTCACTACTACAATGCAGTATCTTCCTTCGACGGACTGTCAAGCATTGCCGGATTATGAATGTCAGTGAACTGGCATACAGAATCAAAGGGAGTTGATTATACTGTGCCACAATACTTGGACTGTATGTACCGGGGAAGATGTAACAAATAAAGTGCCTTCAAGGGTTGGGCAAGGTTGGACCCCTAAAGAATCTACATAGTCACCCCACGTAGCACACAGCATTCAGGTGAGAGTAGTCTGATATCATAATTTCAGCAGTATTTTACTGAAATCTAGTAAATTGCTCAGTATCATCATAATAAGCACTGCTGAAATCTTAAAACATGACCTTATAATGTACCAATGTTTGTTTGTTTGTTTTTTTCCTCAGAAATATTGGTAATGGGTGGTCTGTGGAGCCATGAGAGGTGACAGATGACATTGAGGCATTCACATGCCTTAAATGTATAGCAAGGCGCGGTTGACGTCTGTTAATGTAGTCCGCAGGATCATGCTGATGACCAAATCCAAGGTGGATTTCTCCATGCTCCCACCTTGCAGAGACAGCCTTATCCACACTTTCAATGTGTGAATTACCACCTTGCATTTTCAAGCGAGCTGATGAGCCAATCTTCTGGTGCGCTAATAAGTGTGGCAGACGACAGCCTTCGGTATCATGGATCCGGTGTGGTCAAGTGGCCCTATTCTTCCCACTTCCCTCATTGATTTGCTCAGAAAATTACTGCGTAGATGGAGGAGGATGAAGAGGAGGAGGAGCTAGACATTGATTACGATGATCATTTTGATAATAACTGGAAATTACAGAAGTGTGAAATGAAAAGCTGATATATCGCTTACCGCTTCTGTGGTTTGCACAAATGCACAGGATGAGAATTCAGAATACTTTTGATAAAGACGTGAAGTCATATTGTGTTACTTTTCTCTATATAAGTAAATTCCACACTTCATGGAAATCATATACACACGTCACAAAATGTATCAAACCACTTTGTCTTTTGATCATAGCTAAGATATTGTGTCTTGTATCAGACAACTTTTAACAGAATTTGAAAGAAAAGTTAATTCCAGACAATTTGAAATTTCTTTTGTTGAAATTGAATACAGAATGTAAGCACAATAGCGATTCATATGGAAATATTCCAAAATCAGTTGCCGCAATCCACATTGATATGGCAGTCTCTATTCACAGATAGATTTTTGGTTGTCAGTGGAATTCATCTGTTATTTTCAGACAGGAAGGCTTTAAACAAATACATTTGAATGAATCACTCTCAACCTAATCTTAAATAAGTTTTAATGATAACACTTTTGCCCTAAATTGTTAAAATCGACGGAACATTTTGGCACAGTGATTGTTGTCATGAAAATACCCCAAGCTCAAAACTCTTTAAATACAAAATCAAATGAGATAGAATGCACACAAAGAGTGTTGAATTTCATATTAGGTCTTATTTTTGTCGATTAATCACTTTAACATGTAGTGATCAAAATTAGTATATTTGACTTCTTTTGACCAGTTAGTTTTAGGGGTATTTGCATGTGAATTACCATAGTGCTTACATTCTCCATTTGATTTCAGCAGGTGAGGCGTTAAAATGCTTGGAGTTATTTTTTTCTTCAGATTCTTTTGAATGTTTTTGATACAAAACACCATATTTGAGCTATGATCTAAAGACAGAGTGTTAAGTCACTTTTGTGAGGTATTTTGTCACGTATGTGTACAGATTATTTGGGCACTCTACAGTGTAAACGATACTAAATTTTTCATATTTTTGGACTTGCTGAAGCTTCTGGAAATGTCCGTAATGCGCGGTATGTATATTCCTCATATATGATGTAGTCATTACATTTTCTACATCAGCCTTCTTTTAATTTATTAAATACAAAAGAACAAAATAATATTTAAGAGAGATAAATTGTCGCAATAATAAACCCAACAAAAATTCAAAAGCGAAGTGTAAAAACAAGTCGTAATTTGATCTGATTGTTGAATAAAGTGTCCAGTTGTGCTCGATGAAATCTCATAATTTCATGATATTGACATGGACTAATATGACCATGATTGTGGGGGATGATTTAACATTTCAAGAGCGTTTCTTTTTTTTTTTTTGTTAGGTTGCTCCTATTGATGCTCGAGTCCGAGTGAACATCATCAGAGTCGGCAACATCGACACGTTGAAGGAGGAATTCTACTGCGAGTTCGCCCTAAATGTGAAGTGGAAGAAGGAAGACGAAATGAGGATCAGAGTAGGGGAGATCGGGTGTATTTTTGTTTTTTTCATTTTGAGGTCCATTATGCGAATGATTAAAGAAAAGTATCTAATTTTGTCTGTAAGAACATTTAAGCAAAAAAATTTATTAATTTGAAACAACAAAAATTGTATCAGTCAAGCAATCATAAATAACATATTCCGGAATTAATAAACGTACCATTTTGAAACAGCTTCTCCCACTGTTTGAGTAACTTGTGACTTCACATGGATTACTTCGTTACATTAAGGAAATATGCAAAAAATCGTTTAAGAGGACATCTGATAATGTTTCTTTAAATCATGATTATGAATATTGTGCACCTGTCTACCAGTATTTCGCATGCTTGTGCATGCTTATGTGTATCTATATGTGTATGTACGTGTTTGTGTGTTTGTGTGTGTGTGTGTGTGTGTGTCTGTTTGTCTGTCTGTGAGTGTGCATACACGCTTGTGCATTTTATATTTTACTCGCATACTCTGATGGGATGCTAGACATTAAGACATAAAAGCCTGTGGATACGACGTAAAAACACATCAACAACATTGATTGTGGATAAACGGGCTAAGCTTAATTTGCTCTTCAATACAATGCGATGTTACTTCACATCGAAGTGAATGAAACGATTAAAGTACCGAACATCGATACATACAGTTATATCATGCAACTTTGTTTTTTTGTTTGTTTTTTTTTGTTTTTTTTTGCGCAGCTAAATGCCAAAAAGCAAGTCACTAATCCAATTGATTGAAGAGTGTAGCTTTAACAATCTGAATATGCTTGATCAAGAAAATGTCTGCTCATAAGCTCCTGGTACACACACACAAAAAAAAAAACAACAACAACACATGGCGTCCTTTAAATCAAACTTTCTGCAAATAAGAAAACATAAAACTGCATAACACATTTTTCCCACATAACCGTGCGTCATCAATTATATAAGATAATATTTTGAACAGAGTATGAATATACTGTAACAGGTCATACTGCAGTTTCATTTTTGGGCAAAGAAGAACAATGTTAAAAAAAACGTTGTTTTTTTTTTTCAACCAAAACTTACAAGAAAGCAACAACAAGTATAGGCGTTATTTTCACAGGCATACGTCTAATGAAACAATAAATATCTGGCATCTCCAGTAAGAATATCCTTCAATATGCAGCACAGTTTGTTTCATTGTTTCAACACTTTTGTAGCGATTTGGTACAAGCCAATTGTTTACTTAAAGCAAATTAGGCAGCTGAGCTGGCGAAATATTTCGGAGAGTTAATTAAAACCGTATCGCCGAGCCTGATTAGACGGTGCTAATACCACCAAAAGACACCCAAGACACACTTCTTTTACCCACATACCCATGACTAACTGGAGATGAATGATTTTGATAAGAAAAAAAAAATGATATCGATTATTTCAAAACTTTTCTCAGAGAGAAAGAGCAGAAGTGTGTGTTTCCACCTAACTTCTTCATATGAAAGTGACTGTGCATCAGAAGAAAAAAAATGTCGTACACATCGATTTTCAGTCCGCCTAGTCAGTCTTGATTTTGTCATATTTTCTGAAAGATCAAGTCTTCTTCTACGTCAGGCTAAAGTGTGGAATCGTGAAACAAACGAGTATTCTTTTTTGTCAGCAGTCTTCTAGAACACTGTTTTTTTTTTTTTTTTGCAGAATAGTGTAATAAGGTGTGTTAAAGAGTCCCCTTTTCATTTCTTAAAAACCCTCTGCGCACTCTTTACTTTCAACTGTAATAACTTTTGAAAGGGTGATGTTATTGCTTTCAAAGTTGATATTAGTCATGGACAGAATAGGGGATAATCAATTCCAACTTAACCTGATAATCCCTTCATCGTTGTTGCTATTCGGATTTACATCCTGTTTTTGTAACATTCAATGCACACAGCACGGTTCACGGTGAGATAAAGCGCTTAAATAGACCCATTACTTCAAAGCACCTTTTCCCAGTGCACACCTTTCCAGAGTGTGTGCTTTCTTTCCAATGTTTAGATGGGTCATTAGAGTTCATTTGAATTGAGTTATGCATGAGCAAACAGTGTGCTCTTTCAGAATCTGTTTTTAACAAGAAATCCATGTCTGACGACTTTCTGTTGCTTTTGTGATGCAGGGTCACATAAGTATTTAGGCATGATGACATTTCTCACGCTGAGATCACTGATACATGTGACACTGCATTACAAAATCACCAAGGGTCGCCAGACATTGATTTTTTTATTTTTTTTTTAATAGTAGAGAAGGTACACAAAGAAGGGAACATATGCTTTAAAATGATACATAATTCAATCAAATAAACTTTTCTTTCTAATCTAAATAACATATATAATGGGAAAGAAAATAAATCCTCTAAAAAAGTTACAAAGACCACGGGGACAGGAGGCCTTGAAGTTTAGGGTTTACATTCAAGCACTCAATCTCAATAAAATGAATGAGACAAAAATTATACAGGAAATAAAATTCATCTGGCACCACAATGAAAGGATAATTAAATTGAGATGAAATGTGACCGTGCATCACAAAACCAACAAAATAGTCGCACGCACTGATTTTTTGTTAGGACTGAAAATATTAGAAGTGAAATAGGTCAACCAAAACAATCTTAAGCTCTTTTCATATTTTTTAAAAGAGCAAGTCTTCTTCTACATTATGCCAACGTTTGGAATCATAAAACAAACAGGATATTATGTTTTTATTTCTCGAACACTTTCTTTGTAGAAGAGTGTGATTAGGTGTGTCTTATAGAGTCCTCTTTTCATTTCTTACAATCCCTGTGCACACTTTCCACTTTTTAACTCAAATAACTTCAGAAAAAAAAAATAATGCTGCTACTATGTAAGTTGGCAGTAGTCATGGACAGAATGTGTTAATAAAGCATGCTCAATTTCAGCTTAATATGATAATCTCTTCATTGTTGCTGCTCCGATGGTGTGTATCCTGATTTTTGTTCCATTCATCGCACTGCTAGCACGGCTCGGTAAAGATTAAGCGCTTGAATAGACTCTGTACTTCAGAGCCTCTTTTCTCAGTTCACGCTTTTCCGGAGTGTGTGCTTTCTTTCCGATATTTATATAAGTTATGAGACTCACTTGAAATTGAGTTATACATCATTTTAAAGTTTAACATCTCCTCTTTTAGAATCTGCTCTTAACTAAAAATCCATGTCTGGCGACTTGTTGGTGTTGTGATGCAAGGTCACAAGTTTGAAACACTCCACTATTTTTCGACAAATTTGTCACGAAAAAGTGGCAAATTTTAAAGTGTACATTTAATGTACACTTTAAGAGCAGTAGCATGATCCTTTCAAAAATCAGTAGAGTTTTTAAAGTGTGTGAAAAGGGCTTTCTCAGATATATCTAGTCAGTATTCTACCAAAAAAAGTGTTCTACAAAACGTCCCCCCAGAAAAAAAAAAAAATCTCATTCATTTTATGAACTCAAACAAGACGAATTCCTGTTTCAGAAAATATAGGAAGGAAAATAGAAGGAAAGATTAACCATAAGTTGACCCATTTCAACTAATTTCGGTCCTTCTGTAATATTGGGTAATGCGACTTTTTTGTTGGCTTTGTGATGCACGGTCACCTTATGATATAACTGTAAACGCCGTCTCTTGTTTAGATTTTGAGTGATCATGTAAAAAGTTACATGGTCATTTTCTCAGACCCGGTCTATCCTAATTGAATTATTTTCAAAATCACTCCTGGCAAGAATATTACAATCGGAACATCACAAGGTAATTAGTAGAAACACTGGCGCTGTACAATACTTGTACAACAAAATAAAATGAATATATCGATAATGAATGTGTATACATTAAATTTACTAGTTGAAATGCTACAAAATGGACGTACGAATTCCCCATCAGAGTAGAATCTTTTGCTTTAACATCATTTTTTGACAAAAGCTACTCAATTCTTTATTACTAAAATAGATTAAAAACTTTGAATTCTCTGGTTGAAATATTTTGTAGTAAAAGTACATTTCAATTTCCCATCAGAGTAGAATATTTTGCTTCAACAACATCTGTTTAAGCTCTACTTTATGTCATTTGCTTAGTCTGAATGTGAGAGGATTAAGGAACAAAAACGAACTCAGATATATAAATGGTGTAAACAGCAAAAAGTAAACATAATGTTTTTGCAAGAAACATACTGGACAAAAGATATGGAGACAATTATCCAAAGTGAATGGAGAGGTAAATGCTTCTTCTCACATGGAACCGATCACTCTTGTGGTGTGGCGATATTTATAGATAATAGATTTGACATAGAAATAAATAAGAAAGATTCACAAAAAGATGGAAGAACTCTACTTTTAGATGCTAAGATAGAAGGTTATGATGTTATCTTAGTAAATGTTTATGCACCCGCTAAAAAGATGAAAAGAGAAAGTTTCTTTATGAAAATTTATAAATGGTTGAGTTATTATACTTCAGAAAATGAAGTCCATCTTATTGTAGGTGGGGATATGAATTGCGTTCTCGATATAAAGAAAGATGTGCGTGGTAGTCAAAGCTCATATTATAAGACACCACAAAGTTTGCGCCAACTTTGTAAAGAAAGAAAACTGATTGACGTGTGGAGAAATACTCATACCGATATCAGACAATTTACTTGGAGAAATTTGTCATTAAATGTAGCATCAAGACTTGACTACTGGTTAGTCAGTAAAAATGCACAGGCAAAAGTTTTGTCAAATGATATAAGACCATGTTATAAAGCTGATCATAATGCTATTTCTCTTAAGTTAAAGATTTCAAATATTTTTAAAGGTCCAGGGTGTTGGAAAATGAACACAGAAATATTAAAAGATGAAATATATCAACAAAAAGTTAAATCGCTCATCAGAAGCATTTCAGGTAATGCATGTTTTTCCTTTACACAGGTGTGGGAACTCATAAAGATTAAAGTATGTGAGTTCACGCAAAAGTTCTGCAAAGATAGAGCTTTAAGAAAGAAAGAAGCAAAATTATGCTTAGAACAAAGATTCAGTGAACTTCAGAGAATGATTGATGTAGACAGTGACGTCAAGATACTGAAAGAGTATATATATATATATATGTTAAGAAAGAACTTGAACAGGTTAATGAAAGAGAATGTAGAGGCGCAGCTGTTAGAGCAAGAGTTAGGTGGCTGGAAAAAGGGGAAAAGTGTACGAAGTATTTTCTAGGCTTAGAAAAATATAAATCAGAAAGAAAAGAGATGAACCAGTTGTTTTCAGTAGAAAAAGACAGATGTTTAACTGAACAAACAGAGATACTACAAGAAGTAGTGAAATTTTATTCACTGTTATATAAGAAATCTAATGCTGATGAAAATATGCAAAATCAGTATATAAACTCAGTTCAAATTCCTTCATTGAGTGAAGAGGGAAAGAATAAATGCGAACGTCTGCTTACAATTGCTGAATGCAAACGTGCGGTTTTTTCAATGAATAAAAACAAATCACCCGGTTCTGACGGTATACCTATAGAATTCTATCAAACTTTTTGGGATGAAATTCAATTTGTATTGTTAAATTTTCTTAATGTTTCAAAAAGAAAGAAATGTCCGAAACTCAAAAAAGTGGACTCATAACATTGATTTTTTTTTTTTGCAACTGATTGACAAATTGCCCTATTCATCGACGTAAATAAGCACCGAATTGATCAGTGTTTTAGTAGTAGCCATGATAAACAAATCATGGGCGTACATACTCACGTCGATGTAGGGCAATTTGTCAATCAGTTGCAATGAAAACATCTCGACGGAAGAAAATCATGAATTTGAATAACAAAGCAGTACCCGCTGCATGCTATAAGGATTAGAACCAACACTTGCTTTCGGGCGAAAGCTCGGTGGTCTAGTGAAGATGACGCCTGTCCGGTGATCAGGAGGTCGTAGGTTCGAATCCTGCTCAAGTATGTACGCCCATGATTTGTTTATCATGGCTACTACTAAAACACTGATCAATTCAGTGCTTATTTACGTCGATGTAGGGCAATTTGTCAATCAGTTGCAATGAAAACATCTCGACGGAAGAAAATCATGAATTTGAATAACAAAGCAGTACCCGCTGCATGCTATAAGGATTAGAACCAGCACTTGCTTTCGGGCGAAAGCTCGGTGGTCTAGTGGAGATGACGCCTGTCCGGTGATCAGGAGGTCGTAGGTTCGAATCCTGCTCGAGTATGTACGCCCATGATTTGTTTATCATGGCTACTACTAAAACACTGATCAATTCAGTGCTTATTTACGTCGATGTAGGGCAATTTGTCAATCAGTTGCAATGAAAACATCTCGACGGAAGAAAATCATGAATTTCTTCTTCTTCTGGTTAAGTCTGCCTCCTTCAATAGCCTGAAGATTCTTGCAGACTGGTGCTATTTACATTATAATACAATTTATTTACAGATATTTACAACCACATAGAAAATTTGACGAAAACAACTAGCCACTGTGATCAACCGTTAGACGGTTTCGAAATGATCCCACAGATGGCGCAGAAACAATGTCTGACGACAGGGAATTCCAGTTCCTTACAGTTTTTGGGAAGAACGAATGGCGATGCGATTCAGTTCTCGAATATGGTACCTGATAGGAGTGTGGTTGCGAGGCTCTCGTTAACTGAGTAGCCTGTTTGATAATATAGTCCTGTGCTGAAAGAGGAGTGAGATTATTGTGTATTTTGTACATCATAATTAGCCTGTCATTTTCTCTGCGCTGTTCCAGAGTGGTCCAATCAAGTTCTTGTAGCATTTTGGTGACACTTGAGGTGTTATGGTAGCGATTTAAAGTGAATCGCGCAGCTCTTCTCTGGACCATTTCCACTTGGTGGATTAGGTTCTTGGTGGATGGGTCCCAAACTGTAGAAGCATACTCAACAATTGGTCGAACCAACGTTTTGTAAGCTGTGGCTTTAACATCAGAAGATTTTATGCGAAGATTGCGTTTTAGAAATGCAAGCACGTTATTGGCTTTATTGACAGTATTATTGATGTGTTGGGTCCACTTCAAATCAGAAGTAATGGTTACACCTAAGTACTTCACGGATTCAACAGATTCAAGAGGGGCGTTATTTAGATGATACACGTGTTGTACCTTACTTCTTTTCCTGGATATTGTCAAAACCTTGCACTTATCTGTGTTCAAATCCATCATCCATTTTTTCGCCCAGTCACCAATTTTGTTTAGGTCCTCTTGAAGATTTTGCGTATGATGTTGATTGTCGATGGTCATGTAAGAAATTGCATCATCGGCAAAAAGGCGAACCTTTGACGCGAGACCATCAGGCAAGTCATTGATGTAAAGCAGAAAGAGGCAAGGCCCAAGAACCGACCCCTGAGGCACTCCAGATCCTACCGCTACTGAAGAAGATTTAATACCATCCAAAACAACCCTCTGGCTTCTTCCATTGAGAAAACTTTGAATCCATTTCAGATTTTTCCCCCTGATACCGTAGTAGTCCAGTTTACGTAAAAGCCGCTCATGTCCAACCTTGTCAAAAGCTTTTGAAAAATCCATGACTATAACATCCGTTTGACGACCTGCATCCAAGTTCCTTTGTAAATCGCTTGTGAAACCAAGTAATTGTTGTTCACATGACATGTTCTTACGGAAGCCATATTGTAGGGGAAAAATGATGTTATTTTCGTCCCCGTGCTTCATAATTTTGCTGGCTAAAACGTGTTCCATTAGTTTACAGCAAATACATGTCAGCGAAATGGGGCGGTAGTTTACAGGAGTAGATCGATTACCTTTCTTGTAGACTGGTACAACATTTGCTTCACGCCAATCATTTGGTATTTCACTTAATTCATATGACAACCGGAATATATTGCAAAGAATTGGAGCCAGAATTTTTGCCAGCTGCTTCAAGACTCGTGGAGTTATACCATCCGGTCCAGGGGCCTTGTATGTCTTCAAACCACAAAGCAACTTCTCTACACCCTTTGATGTAAACAAAATATCCTCCATTTCTTCAAAGTCTGAGGTTTCCGGTAGTAAGTCATTCGGTATGGGAGTTTCCTTGGTGAAAACACTTTTGAACTGTTGGTTCAATGCTTCAGCTTTTGCAATTGGATCAGTGATCGTAATACCATCACTTTTCAGTTCCCTTATTCCTGTATTATCAGTCCTGTTGTGTTTGATGAAGCCCCAAAATCTCTTCATACTCTCAAACTCTGTGGTATATTCATCGATAGAAAAAAGAGATTCCACATAATTCCAATAAGCCCTCCTTAGCTCCTGTTGCAGTGATTTCTTAACTGCTTTCAACTCTTCCTCCAATTGAAAAGGGACTACCCCGTGGTTTCTCAATTTCATGTTCCGACTTTTTTTGTTCAACCTATCTCTCCTTTTGATCAACCTTTTAATCTTGTTTGAAATCCAAGGTATGTCATTCTTTTTGGATGTCATCTTATGTGGAACAAACTCTGTCATTCCCTTCTCTATTCCATTCTTGAACATAACCCAAGCCTCATTCACTGAGCAAAAGTCAAGCTTATCTTCAATTTCCTTGCCTACACCTTGCATGAAATCAGCAAATTTCTCCCAATCCGCTTTGCTGTAGATGTTGATTTTCCTTCTTACTAGCTTCTGGCGAGTTGGACAACCAGCAATCGTGAGAATTGGGCAGTCATGATCTGAAATGCCTGGTACAACTGAGACATCAGTGACTAACGTTGGATTATTTACTAGGAATAGATCGAGGACGTTTTCTTTCCTGGTTGTTTCCGTAACTACCTGCGTTAACCCATGGTCATCAAGCATAGAACCAAAAGCATGATGAAGCGCCGGGTGATGACATGCTTTCACCTGTCTGGTTTCCCAATCCCATCCAGGTAGGTTAAAATCACCTCCTATGACTACCATATGATCGCGATTCAATTTACACAGGGATCGTTGAAGCTCTGCAAGACTCTCTTCGTCATTTTCATGAGGCCTGTAGTACGCAGCTATATGAAGAGTCTTAGATCCCGCCATATTTAATTTACACCAGAGAATTTCACAATCTGTTTCAAATTCGATTTCTCTTGTAGCTAGAAGTTCTCTCTTAGTAGCAATAAACACTCCACCATGAGGGTCATTAGGTCTATCTCTTCTCTCAATATGATACTGATCAGTTGGGAATACCTCATTATTATTGACTGATGACGATAGCCATGATTCAGTACCAATGACAACTTCTGGATCATGTATTTGCGTCAGGAGATGGAAAGACTGTTTTTTGGCGCGAATACTTTGGCAGTTGACATTGAGGATCTTAATGGATCGGAAGTTAGACTTCCTAGGTCTTACAACTTTTCTACTGGGTGAAGACATATGAAGTGGTGAACGAATATCACTCTGTGTGAATGACGTATTACTGACATCATCTGCATTTTCTTCCTCCTCTTCTGAGCCCGAGTCGAGAGCATCAAAAGTGTTATCGCCAGACGAAAATCCCAAAATATCGCTACCAATCCCTGACGTCATACTCATTCCAATGTTATGCATTCCACACTTATTGCAAATCCATATAACGGAGCTATTCCCTAAATCTATATATTCATGGTAGTTTAGATTAATGCAATGCGGATGAAACCATAACTGGCAATTTCCCTCACACTGGATACCTCCTGTTTTCCCTGTAACTCCTTTTCCACATACGCCACATACATCTTTAACTTTCCCCATTTAAACTGCTAGTCTAGATATGAATAGGCCTATAGAATTCTACATGAAGAGAATATGGAAAGATCTTACTTGATGCATCCTGGCTTGACATGATGCAATGTTGATATGAATCTACAAACCACAAATCCCTCGATCTAGTAAATACAACCGATGAAATCCAATCGTTGTTTCCTTCCTTTAACTCTGGTGACGTCACAATTTAGGATCGCGTTGATATCCACAACTCCAATGATGTCACAATGAGCGTGCGTCACTGGTAAAGTGCGTAGTTGTAAAAATGCGCGAAAAATTGAATAACATTGATCTATAAAAAAGGAGATGAGCGATATTTAGAAAATTGGAGACCAAATACACTGTTGAACTGCGACTACAAGATAATTGCCGCAGTTTTAGCCACACGCTTGCAATCAGTGATTAGTGAAATTGTAAATGAAGATCAAACTGGTTATATAAAAAATCGATTATCCGCTTTTAATATACGAATGACAATCGACGTTATTGAATATATGAAAAGAAAGGGAATAGATGGTGCAATAATGATGGTAGATTTTTCAAAAGCTTTTGATGTAATTGATTTTGATTTTGTGTTATTGTGTTTAAACAAGTTTAATTTTGGTAATATTTTTCAGACATGGATAAAAATACTGTATACAGATATTCGCAGCTCAGTGTTAGTAAATGGCTGGATATCTGAGTCTTTCTCAATACAAAGAGGCATTAGACAAGGATGTCCACTTTCAGCTTTACTCTTTGTGCTTGCTGCAGAATTTATGTCGACCCGAATAAGAAATAACAAATGTATAAATGGTATTTCTGTTTTATTTTGAAGTAAAATTACTACAATATGCAGACGACAGTTTATTTGTTGTTTCAGATAAACAATCATTAGAAAAAGTAAGTGAAGAGTTGGAATTATTTGGAAATGTAGCAGGACCAAAACTGAATAAGAGTAAAACATCTGTTATGTGGCTGGGAGCTGCCAAGTCAAAATGGTCACTCGATGACCTTGATTTAGTGTGGACAGACACACCCACAAAGTACCTAGGGTTTTATGTTTCACCTGATATGAATAAAGCTCGAGAATTGAATTGGGAAAACAAACTTACGAAATTGCAAAGACTTTTGGACAATTGGAGAAAAAGAAAATTTACTCTTTTTGGTAGATTGATTATTGTCAAAACCTTAGCTTTAAGTCAAATAGTTCATATTCTTATGGTTGACACAATTCCTAAGAAAATATTGAAACGATTGAATAATCTGTTACATATTTTTATTTGGCAAGCAAAAACTGAAAAAGTGAAACGAACTATTATGATTAAAGAGTTTGAAAAAGGAGGCGTTAATATGATCGAACTTTTTAAGCAAAAACTCAGTTTCCGATTGAGATGGCTTGGTCGCACTATAGGTGCAACGAAAGGAACATGGGGTAAAATGTGTTTTTATTGGTACAACTTTTTCGGTGGATTAGAATTGTTGCTAAATTCTAATTTGGATTGTTTGAATATGAAGAGAATAAGTAAAGATCAACTCCCATTGTTTTATGTTGAAATATTAGAAGCTTGGTTAATGATAAAGAATGATATTTGTTTAAAATTCCAACCCATGGTACACGGAGTACAATATGAAATTTTGTGGCATAATAAAAATGTAACCTTTCATAAAAAGACCTTATTTTATGATGGTTGGTATCAAAGTGGAATTGTATTTTTTAAAGATTTTTTTAAGAATGGTAAGTTTATATCCATTCCAAAAATTTTGTATCAACTTAAACGACATAAAAGTAAGCAAGCATTAATTTTTGATTATATTTTATTACGCCAGGCTATCCCAAAAGCATGGATAAGTAATTACGAGGAATCATGTATAAAGTTTCATAATAGGTTATTGGAAATTCCTAAAATAAGAATAGGAAGAAAAGAGCAGAAAAGAAGCATTCAAGATGTTTCAACCAAACAGTTTTACAAACTATTGTGTACACAATGTCCAGATAGTAACAGATGTTGTATATACTGGGAACAGATATTCGACTCATCATTTGATTGGATGAATATATTCAAAAGAAACTTGTGTTATTGTAAAGAAAACAAATTGAAAGAATTTAATTATAAGATTTTGTATAATCTACTACCAGTAAAAAAGAATTTGTACAGATGGCAAATCAAAAGAGATGGAATATGTGAGAATTGCGGTGTAGATGAAGATAATCTACATGCGTTTATTGAGTGTAAATTGAATAAGTTTTTCTTTTCGTATCTAACAGTTATAATTAAAATTATATATAAAGTTGATTTTAAGATAACAGGAATGCATCTGTTAAAAGCTCATAAAGAGACTGAATTAGATTTGTTTTTGACAATTGCCTATTGGTGTATTTATAAATATATACTGTTAAGAAATAAAACCGGAAAAGAATGTCGTGAAACTAATTTGCAACATTTGTTTGGAAGAGAAATTTGTAAAAGAATAGAGGAAGATCTGAATAGTAAGAAAACATATTATAATTTACCAAAGCAAATGAAGTATATTGTGTAAATAGTTTGTGGTTTCCTTTGATCTCACGAACCCCTTTTGAAGCTCATTGTATTTTTTTTTCCCATTTTTTGTATAATGTGATATAAAATGTTGAATTATGGAGGCAATAAATACCCTGTTGGGGTCAAAAAAAAAAATCTGTTTAAGCGCTCAATCTTAAAATGAATGAGACAAAAACAAAATATAGGATATAAGATTCATCTCCCACCATAATGAAAGGATAATCAAATTGAGATTAAATTTTACAAACTTCATTCTATTTGCGACAAATGCAAACTTTAGATGTAGTAGCATGGTCTTTTCAAAAGTTACTATAGTTTAAAGTGAAGTGTGTGAAAAAGGCTTTTTCAGATATATCTAATCACAGTATTCTACCAAAAAGTGTTCTACAAAACGTCAAAAAGAAATTCCATTCATTTTATGATCTCAAACTTTTGCATTAAGGATAAGAGGAATTTCTGTTTGAGAAAATATAGAAAAGGTAAGATTGACCATAAAAGTTGACCCATTTCAACTAATTTCGGTCCTTCTGTGAAATGGGGCAATGCGACTTTTTTTTTCTTTTTTTCTTTGTGATGCACGGTAACCTTGTGATATACTGCAAACGCCGTCTCTCGTTTAGAATAAAGAGGAAGTGATCATGTAAAAAGTAACCCGTGTTACACGGGTAAATTGTTACATGATCATTTTCTCAGACCCTATCTCAGGGTCTCTCCTACTTGAATTGTTTAAAAAATCACACCTGGCAAAGAATATAAGAATCCGAAGATCACAAGGTAATCAGTAGGAAAACTCGCGATGTAAAATTCTTGTAAAACAGAATAAATAGATCGATCATGAATGTGTATAAATTAAATTCACTACGAATTCCCCATCAGAGTAGAATCTTTTGCTTCAACATCATTTTTTTTTTGCCAAAGCTACTCAATTCTTTATTACTAAATAGATTTGTTTGTTTGTTTTGTAATCCACGGTCACAAATAGATTAAAAACCGTCATTCCATAGTTATTTTTCCATGTTATATTTACACAATATCTCTTTTTTTTTCGTTTTGAATTATTTTCAATGGTCTCTAAACGCGAAAGGAAAGACAGCAAAGACAGATTCAGGTAAGTCAGAATTAAGGTCGGTAGTCAATTTGTAGGCGTTGAACTCTCTGGTTAAAATGTTTTGAAATAAAAGTATATTTTAATTTCCCATCAGGGTACAATATTTTGCTTCAACAACATCTGTTGAAAAAAAAAACTATTCAAATCTTCATTACGCAAGTTTAAGCTAAAGATTAAATCGTCATTTGCCATTTTGTTTTCCATTTTATATCTACATAATGTTGTTTTCGTTTGAATTACTTTTCGATAGTCTCTAAATGCTGAAGGAAAGACAAGAACATGAGATTCTTGGAAGTCAGAATAAAGGTCGATAATCAATTTGTAAAATTTGAATTCACTGGTTAGAAATATTACGTTATAAACAAACAATTTTTCCACGAGAGTACAATCTTGTGCTTTAAAATCATTATCTGACATAAACGGTAACCTTGTGATAAAACTGCAAACGCCGTCTCTTGTTTAGATTTTGAGGAAGTGATCATGTAAAAAGTAACCCGTGTTACACGGGTAAGTTGTTACATGATCATTTTCTCAGACTGTATCTCAGGGTCTATCCTACTTGAATTGTTTTAAAAATCACTCCTGGCAAAGAATATAAGAATCCGAACATCAAAAGGTAATTAGTAGGAAAACTCGCGATGTAAAATTCTTGTAAAATAGGAGAAATAGATCGATCATGAATGTGTATGAATTAAATTCACTACCTGAATTGTTACAAAATTGACATACGAATTCCCCATCAGAGTAGAATCTTTTGCTTCAACATCATTTTTTTTTTGCCAAAGCTACTCAATTCTTTATTATTAAATAGATTTGTTTGTTTGTTTTGTGATGCACGGTCACAAATAGATTAAAAACCGTCATTCCATAGTTATTTTTCCATGTTATATTTACACAATATCTCTTTTTTTTCGTTTTGAATTATTTTCAATGGTCTCTAAACGCGAAAGGAAAGACAGCAAAGACAGATTCAGGTAAGTCAGAATTAAGGTCGGTAGTCAATTTTTAGGCGTTGAATTCTCTGCTTAAAATGTTTTGAAATAAAAGTATATTTTAATTTCCCATCAGGGTACAATATTTTGCTTCAACAACATCTGTTGAAAAAACTATTCAAATCTTCATTACGCAAGTTTAATCTAAAGATTAAATCGTCATTTGCCATTTTGTTTTCCATTTTATATTTACATAATATTGTTTTCGTTTGAATTACTTTTCGATAGCCTCTAAATGCTGAAGGAAAGACAAGAACATGAAATTCTTGGAAGTCAGAATAAAGGTCGATAATCAATTTGTAAACTTTGAATTCACTGGTTAGAAATATTACGTAATAAACAAACAATTTTTCCACGAGAGTACAATCTTGTGCTTTAAAATCATTACCTGACATAAACGGTAACCTTGTGATAAAACTGCAAACGCCGTCTCTTGTTTAGATTTTGAGGAAGTGATCATGTAAAAAGTAACCCGTGTTACACGGGTAAGTTGTTACATGATCATTTTCTCAGACTGTATCTCAGGGTCTATCCTACTTGAATTGTTTTAAAAATCACTCCTGGCAAAGAATATAAGAATCCGAACATCAAAAGGTAATTAGTAGGAAAACTCGCGATGTAAAATTCTTGTAAAATAGGAGAAATAGATCGATCATGAATGTGTATGAATTAAATTCACTACCTGAATTGTTACAAAATTGACATACGAATTCCCCATCAGAGTAGAATCTTTTGCTTCAACATCATTTTTTTTTTGCCAAAGCTACTCAATTCTTTATTATTAAATAGATTTGTTTGTTTGTTTTGTGATGCACGGTCACAAATAGATTAAAAACCGTCATTCCATAGTTATTTTTCCATGTTATATTTACACAATATCTTTTTTTTTTTCGTTTTGAATTATTTTCAATGGTCTCTAAACGCGAAAGGAAAGACAGCAAAGACAGATTCAGGTAAGTCAGAATTAAGGTCGGTAGTCAATTTTTAGGCGTTGAATTCTCTGCTTAAAATGTTTTGAAATAAAAGTATATTTTAATTTCCCATCAGGGTACAATATTTTGCTTCAACAACATCTGTTGAAAAAACTATTCAAATCTTCATTACGCAAGTTTAATCTAAAGATTAAATCGTCATTTGCCATTTTGTTTTCCATTTTATATTTACATAATATTGTTTTCGTTTGAATTACTTTTCGATAGCCTCTAAATGCTGAAGGAAAGACAAGAACATGAAATTCTTGGAAGTCAGAATAAAGGTCGATAATCAATTTGTAAACTTTGAATTCACTGGTTAGAAATATTACGTAATAAACAAACAATTTTTCCACGAGAGTACAATCTTGTGCTTTAAAATCATTACCTGACATAAACGGTAACCTTGTGATAAAACTGCAAACGCCGTCTCTTGTTTAGATTTTGAGGAAGTGATCATGTAAAAAGTAACCCGTTTTACACGGGTAAGTTGTTACATGATCATTTTCTCAGACTGTATCTCAGGGTCTATCCTACTTGAATTGTTTTAAAAATCACTCCTGGCAAAGAATATAAGAATCCGAACATCACAAGGTAATCAGTAGGAAAACTCGCGATGTAAAATTCTTGTAAAACAGAATAAATAGATCGATAATGAATGTGTATAAAGTAAATTCACTACCTGAATTGTTATAAAATTGACATACGAATTCCCCATCAGAGTATAATCTTTTGCTTTAACATCATTTTTTTTTTTGCCAAAGCTACTCAATTCTTTGTTACTAAATAGATTTGTTTGTTTTTCTTTTCCATTTTTATTGTTTTCGTTTTAATAATATAATATACATAATATACATATTTATTTGTAAACGTTGAATTCACTAGTTAGATATATTACGTAATAAACAAACAATTTTCCCATGAGAGTACAATCTTGTGCTTTAACATCATTACCTGACATAAAAAGCTATTCAATTCTTCATTACAAAAGCTTAATATAAAGATCAAAACTGTCCCTTTCCATGTTATATTTGTGGCCGCGCATCACAAAACCAACAAAAAGTAGCAAGATTGACTTGCTTTTCCTTTTTGGTAAATATGAAAATGATTGATATGAAATAAAAACATAAATGCTTGGGATAAAGAAATACAAAGGAAAAACATGATTTTAGCATAATAAAAATTATTTCCTTTGTATTTCTTTATATTTTAGTGAATAGCGCCCTCAGCGGATGACCCTGAGAAATTTCAAATGTTGTGTCATGTAGAGTATGAGTTGCTCTACCCATGTGCCAAATATGATGGTCATACAACATATAATAAAGAAGTCCAGGCCCCCTTGGGCCTGGAAGGGGTCAAAATAACGGTTACAGCCCGTTATTCCGAAGGTTCGTTATTCCGAAGGTTTATTGTTCCGAATTTCATTTTTGGATTAACCAATCTTCGGAATAACGAACCTTCGGAATAACGCCACAAATTTTCGGATTAACGAACCCTTTTTCATTTTCGGATTAACGAACCTCTAGGTATAGGGAATTGCGTGTTTCGGATTAACGAAACTTCGGAATAACGACCCTTCGGAATAGCGAACCTTCGGAATAACGAACAGCACCCAAAATAACTTGGGCTTTATAGAGTTAAGCCATCAAGAATAATAAAGGGAGGTAGTCCTGAGAATTTTTGCTGTACTGATAATTAAGAAGAGTAAAAAATAAAACCTTTAAAACAGTTTTTACACGTGGAAATTAACCACTGTCTCCGTACGCGATTTTTGAAAAATAATTCCTGCAAGAGCCTGCAGAAAGATGGAACGTCAGCGATGCCCAACTCGTAAGTTGAAGGCCGTGCCTCATAAAACCAATTTAATTGTTCAAAATGGTCATATAATTTTATCACAAAATGTGACAACTTGTGATTGTATGATTTTGAATAAAATATTTGGGGCTTATTTATATGTAATTAATGTAGAATAATACTGTAAACATAAATTTATACATATTTTAATATCAAATATACCTTGTACTTGACATCGATAAGGTTCGGTCCTTTTTGAGCTTCTGTTCGTGTTGCACACTACGTTGCGTACACTCTCGCGCGCATTCATATCATACCAAAGATCGTACGATCTTTGATCATACTCCGTCTAGCTGCGTTTGGCGTTCAAACCGAAGATTACTTGGGCAGAAAGACTCGAATTCTTCAAAGAACTCTCTCGATATTTCAGTAAGTGCTCAGATATCGGCGAGTACGACTTCTGCAGGGCAGGGTAAAAACAGGGGCTTGCATAAATATTATGATTTCGCTCCACTTTGCCGTGAAGGTCAAGTTGGCACTGACAGTGGCACTGCAGTCCAATCCCGGCTGTAACCCCAGGGTGAAGAGCAACCACTGCGTCTGGTCGGGCTCCGTATACCCTAGATGATAATGATAATAATAATAATAATTGATATGATTTATATAGCGCCAAATCCACTCTGCAGAGTGCTCTAGTCGCGGAAGGAAGAGAAAGTGAAGGAGATAAAGGACATACAAATATCAAGTACATTATAACGAGTAGTCAAATTGAGGCTTTAAACAAGTGAGTTTTTAGACTGCTTTTAAAGGAGTCTAATGAAGAACAATTTTTTACAGCTGAAGGTAAGTTATTCCATAAGGTGGGAGCAGCATGGCCAAAGGCACGTGTGCCCCATATTGTAGCATAAAAGCATTGTGTGGACTTAGTGGATCTAACGAGTAGGTGGTTAGATAGACTAGACTCTAGCTAGGTCCCGACACAGTATACCGTACATGAATCATAGCCAGGCACCTACATATCCTTACCTCTCTACGCCTCCATTCCTCGGTTCTCTTCTAAGTTGATGCTCGAGGCATTTCTGCATAATTCTTATGAGCAAATACGATCGGGATTGCATCTGGCTTCAGGAGTTTTCTCGGTTTATAACCGAGGGCCACAGCGTGCCTGTCCACGTCAAAACAATGCTTCTCAAAATTGTCCTCGCATACAACACGATATCAAGAATGTTTGTAAGTTTTTATGTTTAACTTTGTTGTACTGAGAACAAAATACCGCTTGACACATCGGCATGATGAAATAGCCCGACCAGACGACGCAGCGTATGCGGTCGCCCCTAGTGCACAAATGTATGTGCATTCCGTCCCGTCGCACCGACCATTTATATTTATTCCGTCTCGTCCCGTCGCGCGACGGGACGGAATCTATGTTGAAGCATTATGATTTTCTTATGAATAGAAAATTATTTCATTTTAGTGTAATGGATATAGAGGCGCACTAATTCATTGATACATTGTGGAATGTGGGTGACCAAACTTGAGTCTATCACATAGAAAAAATATCAGTTTCGTGTCAAAGTACTGAAAAACATGATTTAATAGAAATAAGATGTTGACCCCAAATGTAACAATAATGAGAAGAGTGAATGACAGATATGAATTGCTCCTAGGAAGGGTAATCCATGATGAAATTTGATAATTCCCCTACTTTTGTAGTTTTTGTGTAAATTACTTTAAGATTAAAAAAAAAAGTCCCGTCGCTAAAAGAGGGCGCTTTCCCGTTTTACTGGTCTTTTACGGAAAAGGGTGATGTGAAACATAATAGACATGTACTTTTCTGAAAACTGCAGATTCTTAGCTTTCATAATAAATGGAATCATGATTCTGTTCATTCTTGCAAAATAGTATAATGCGAAGGACACAGATTCAAGTTCGCCATAGTATACATAACTATGGATTGAGAGAATGCAGCAATATTAGAACATTATCAATGAAAGCTTGAGAAAAATTGGACAATCCATCAGTTATTATTTCTAAGTTACTGCGCAGTCACTGCTGGGTGAGAAGACTCCTCCGGGTGCTGATGTCACATGCGTACAGCAATATAAGGAAAATAAAAGAAAACTCTACAAAGTATCGTTTTTTGAGAAAAATGCACATTCCCTCAACTTTTCACTGACGTTTAATTGTTAAGGTCATTATTATGTAATGGGCGAGCGAAGCGAACCCAGCCGAGCGCGACAGCGCGAGGGCCTTGAGATCTGCTTCACACATTAGTAGGGAGCTTTCAATTGAGGACGCAGTGAAATTTGCGACACACAAAGCAACCAATAGTCAAGTGGGATTT
Source organism: Diadema setosum (assembly GCA_033980235.1). Taxonomy (NCBI): domain Eukaryota; kingdom Metazoa; phylum Echinodermata; class Echinoidea; order Diadematoida; family Diadematidae; genus Diadema; species Diadema setosum. The sequence goes on along the minus strand of CM067067.1, from coordinate 23,738,501 downwards.
GGGAAATATATGAATATTAGAGGCATTTTTTAGTATAAGTTGGGAACCGGTCTACTTTGCATGATTCAAGTACGCTAAATCCAAAAATTCCGGTTCCCAAGCGGAATTTTGAGTTTAAGAGTATCTAATTTGCATAAATAAAATGGCCGCCATTCTATTGCTTTTTAAGGTGTTTCAATGATTTAATTTTCATAAAATCTCCATAGAAATGCAGAAATAGTAATAATTTCAGAAATCAGGGTGCAGAGACAATAGCTAGGTCATCAATTGTTCATAAAATTCACTTATATATGCAAGTTAAGAACTAAAATATGCAAATTAGGAGTTGCCGCTGATACAGCAATGCATTACCGCATATGCACATGTATATAGTACCTTATACTTGTTCACTTCTGTATTTAATCATTTCACCAAGTTATCGGGCAAACAGAAAGTCCATGATTTCAACAGAGTCAAGTCAAAATTAAGTCCTGCAATCTATAAATTCAAAAGAACTGCATAACACTTATGCAAATATCTATGCAAATTGGTATACAAGAGGATGCAGAACTGGCAGGTTTCTAGATTGTACAACGCATTGCCGCAATATATGAATCTAAATCATAATTCTGATGATAGTTATCATTGTATCAAGACCGGTTAACGATTCCTAGTGTGACAAAGAGATACAAGAAACAACTTCAAGTATTAAAATAAAACACGCATCTCATTTGCATAATAAATTATGGACATATTTTTCCATTTTCTCAACATATTTTTCCCTAAAACAAAGTTTTACTATCAAAATGTACCTTGGCGTAGTGAGAAATAAAAGCTATCGGTCAAACAAAGTGTACATGGTGTCATCATAGTCCGAGAAAAGTCAAGTACTGCAATCAACCAATTCAGAAAAAATGAATAACAATATTTGCAATTATGTATGCAAATTAGTATGCAAGTCTCTATTCTACGACAGGCTTCGAGATTCTACAACACATTGCCGCGATATATGAATCTGAATCATTATAGTTATAATATCAAGACCTAAGTTGTTGATTCTTTTGTGATGAAGAGATACACACACAAAAAAAAACAACTATTAGAAACACCATAGTAATCTAATTTACATAATGAATTATGCAAATAGTTTCTTCTTAATTTCTTTTTGTCGTAAGATGGTCGTCCATGCAACTCACGGCACGTTCAAGTCATTCGTAAGAAGATTTTACGATTTTTTTTTTGTCGGGTTGTTAGAACGACGCTGCCGTATTCTGTCGAAAATTCTGTAATAGTTGAAAATTTTATACTTCAAGATGGCAGTAATCTTCCACCGCCTCCTCCCTGTCACGTCGGATGTTCATCAACTCTTGAGGTTCTCTAACTCTCCCCCTCTCGCTTCTTCTTCCTCATCTCCCTCCTTTCTTTTCTTCCCCTCCCCCTTTCCCTTTGATTTCCTTCCCTTTTGGTCCCATATCTTACAGAGATGTTTTCTGGTCGAACACCTAGAAGAGAGTGAGGATTTGAACTTCGCGCGTTTGGCTTTATACCCCTTAAAACTCAACAGTTGCACAAATGATGTACCTACGCCTTACGAGTCCCTTACGAAAGCCTTACAAACTCGAAGAGTTGTTCGTAAGAACGCCGTACGAATCTCCGTTCGTAAGGCATTCTTACGAAAGACGTAAGAGCCCTCTTTGAACGATTTAAGGCGTTCTTACAATCATCGTAAGAATTTAAGGTTTCTAGAATTGTCTCTCGACCCTACAAAATATTGCGTAGTTCTTACGATGTTCGTACGACGTTCGATCGTAGCTATCGGATCGATGTTATCTCTCAAGGGAACAAAAGTAACATCATGTTCGCAAGGTGGTGGATAACCCAGGTCCTCCATAAAAAGATCCATATCCTAATTCTGAGGCAGAAATCCAAATGACAACATGGATATTCAAAAACTATTCTTGATAAAGCATATAATGAGAGGCAAAACGGCGACCATTTACGTCTTATACGAAGTGGAATCTTCTGTATGTAACATGGTTCCTTATGAGTATTCAGTATTTATTAGTTCCTACCAACCACTGGCCCTTGAAGCTAGAGGCCTAATTGCTAAAAATGTCATTGCTATAATTTGAATCAGACCTGGTGAGATCTGTAAAAAATGTGTCTTCTAAAGTAACATGAAGCATGGACGTAAGCTCGATCGATATCTAAAATTAAAATGATCAACAGAAAATAACATAAATTAATGGAAGCAGATTAATAAGTAAAGTATCACTTCTCATTGGTTAAGATGCATAACAGTATGAATTTTCGAGGAATGGGACCGGATAATTTACCCATTTAGCAAAAGTCAGACAGACAAGGGAGCGTGGCGTCGTCAAGTTAAGAATGAATTGAAATACAGTAATACCTGTTAGGTTTTTCTGGCGGCATGTTATCCACGTATATTGAAAACAAAAACAAAAACGACCAGGAAGGTGTGAAACCTTATTTCGCAGATTGCACTGGCCGAGGCAATTTCAGAGTGAAACTGTCTTTGAAGTTGACTCCTTATAACAGATGTAGAAGGATCAAATCTAGGTAAATGTGTGCCACACGTCTTTTTTTTTTTTTTCATTTCTTCTCCCTCACTGCTCTTCTAACAGTGTCTAACATCGCTATTCTTATAACAGATGTAGAAGGATCAAATCTAGGTAAATGTGTGCCACACGTCTTTTTTTTTTTTCATTTCTTCTCCCTCACTGCTCTTCTAACAGTGTCTAACATCGTTATTTAAGTTATCATAATAAGGCGCAGTCAGACTGGCAAAAGATCGCGAAGTCTTCGCGATTTTTTGTTGACCGGTCACACTCGCAAGAGATCGAGAAGTTTGGCGGGGATGGCTTTATAAAATGAAATATCCCTAGTTGTAGTGGGAAGTTTCGCGGAAAGTCTGCAGTCACACGCACTTGTAAAACTTCAAGATCTTAAAGATGGCGATCTAAAACTTTTCGATATTTTGCCAATCTGGCCGCACCTTTTGAGATCTTGGAGATCGCGATCTTAAACTTCTTGATCTTTTGCCAATGTGTGACCGCGGCTATTCTACAAGCTTTACTTCCCAATGGATTATTCTCCAGTCTTTAAAAACAAACAAAAAAAATATCATTTAATCTAACGGACTTACAACATATTTTTTTTTTTAATTCATTGGGGCATTAGTAATGTTTGTTATGAAATTAAATGTGTTTTTCTTCTCCGTGCAAGGAAAAAAAAATGCCTCAAGAAAAAACAGAATAAAACCATCTATCCCATTTCAACCTTTAGACGAATGTTTGCCATATTATATATATATATATATATATATATATGTGAGATATGAGAAAGGAAGGAGAAAATCGGTGCGTAGCTTTGACATCATTATTCCTCTTACTGTTCCTCCTTTTCGGAAAAGCACAAGAGTTGAAAAATTGGTCTCCGCCGGGACATATATATATATATATATATATATATATATATATATATGTATATGTTATGTATATATACATATATATAATCACTGAAACCGAGTGTTATTTGCATGACACTTGTGGTACTCACGTGTGTGTTTTAATACCACTGAGAAGGGATTTTTGTTTTTATCCAACCCTCAAAACCTTAAAGTCTACATATTTAGTTTTTTTAACTTCCCTATCAAGAAGAAAAAATGTAAAAATTACTCTTCCAGTGTTGATATACATATATATATATATATATATATATATACATACTTATCTGCATATTTCAGTACTAATTTGCATAATTACAAATAAAATATAATATTTACCACCTGGGAAATGTTTATCCTTCAAATTGCTATTTCCATTCGACGTACAAAGATTTCAAATCACTTTTTTTTCAGCTCGTTTGCAAAGAATTTCTAGAAAATGCGTGTATGAAACTGACAATTTCTGTGGCTGGGCTGCCATTTACTTTATGCAAATTAGATGATCAAGATCAGTGAATTTCGCTTGGGAACCGGATTTTTCGGATTCAGCATACTCTAATTAGGAAAAAGAGACCGGTTCCCAACTTTTACTCAGAAATGCCTCTGACACCTTTTTAGAGAGCCCTTTTTCAGAAATCTCACAAGACTACAACCCGGAGCGTCCGCGTCGATCAGTCCGTTGACCCTTAATAATAATAATAATAATAATAATAATAATAATAATAATAATAATAATAACAATAATAATAATAATAATAATAGTGGCTACTTGTATAGCGCACAGGTCCACTTTTCACCACATAGAACTCGAGATAGGGATTTTTGAACATTTCGTCGAGGCGGCCATATTGGAATTCAAAATGGCGGCCATTCGATGTTTGTCAGACACTTCAAACTAATCTGTCATCGCATTTGATGTGTCAAAACGCTCTTGTGTACCAAATTTTGGTCTTACAGTTCATTCAGAACTGAAGATGGGGATCTTTAAATCTGTTTTGTAAAGGCGGCCATATTGAAATTCAAAATGGCGGCCGACCCCGTGGTCAGATCTCTTGGATCCGGCAATTTCTGAAATCAGCACCCCAAAATACCCCTTATACGCAAAATTTCATACTTTCCGCCAAATGTGAGCATCTTGACCAATTTTTGCTACATATCTGCCCAAGAGGTTCTAGAGTATTCAGTGCGTACAAATGAAAACGGGGCCAATTGAACAGTGACGCTTCATGTTAAGGCTCATATTTGACACATTAGAGCAAGTCCTTTTTTCATCAAAACACGTATACTGTGTTGAGAATGTATCTCTCTTATACAATCCGGAGGCATATGGACAAATATTGATTCTCCTTAAAATTAGAATGATTTTTCCAACCCAACCCCATCTTCGAAGCTGCACTTTACGTGTATTTCTATAGGCACTTCCGGGTTCAGGCTTCTGGTAGTAGGCCTCTTTGCTAATGGCGGCGGGTCTTTCAATTGGCCCCGATTCTATATGCGAGCGCGCGCTCTATTACAATAGTACCTCTTTGTATCCGCCCTACTAATACGCTTGTTACTGTCGTGATGAAAAACAGCGTTGTGATGTTGTCCTTCCCTATCTCTGGTGATGTCACAATTGTGGATTGCGTCACAGCTGGCTGGTTACGCGTGCTTTGTGTACAAGCGCCTGTCTAGATACACCTTTGCCCCCCCCCCCCCCCTCCCCCCTCCCCCCCCCCCCCCCCCCATTTCTGTGTATTCCCATGGATGTATCCTGACTGGTCATCATCGCCTGCTCAGTGATTAATCAAAGAAATGGGGGCGGGGGAATTCAATTTTTAGCGGTATTGTTTTTGTTTGTTTATTTGTTTTCGTACGTAATTTGCAGATGGTCCCGAGTTGGGCGCGTCATAGCATGCATATCACTTGACGTCGATACAGTGTATTGTAGGCCTACTATTATCGCGAGCAAGCGAAGCGAGCGAGCGCTTGAGAAAATTATGTTTATAAAATTTTTAAAGATATTCTCTCAAGCCGGGCATGAGAAAGTTATGTAATATGCCGAAATCAATACAGTCACATTTCTTCTTCTTCCATTTTTTTTCTTCAAATTTCATTGGGGATGATTGTACATACTATCCCTCCTCCTCAATTTCGGGGGGGGGGGGGGGGGGATGCATCCCATCCCCCTCCCACCCCACCCCGGGATTTACACCCATGGTGAACATGCTAATAGTCATGGTGTCAAAGGCCGAAGATCAATGTCAAATTCTCAAAATTTCACTATTTTCCCCATATCTATGCAATGCCCGATGGTATTTTCCTGAAACTTAGTGTATACATGTAATACTAGATAGATAATCTTTTGGAAAGTTTTTGGCCATAGGATTAAGGTCAAGGTGTTTGTTATATGTCTATGTGTATGTGTGTCTTTCTCTGTCTGTCTTTTAATGAGCATACACGCTTGTACATTTTATATTTTACTCGTTTACTCCGATGATATGCTAGACATTAAAACATTATAGGACTGTTGATATGACGTGCAATCACATTAACAACATTGATCATGGATAAACGGGATAAATTGAATTTACTCTTAAATACAATGCAAAGTTACTTCTCGTCGAAGTAAATGACATTAAGTGCCGACCAGTGACACATAGAATTAAATGATGCAGCTTTTCTTTTTCGTAGCAAAATGCTGAAATGCCTCTCATTGATTGACTTGAATGAAGAGAGTATAGCTTTTAAAGGCACTGTACAGTACTGGTTGAGATAGGGATTCATGTTTTGAACATTCCTAAGTGAGATACTGAAAAGCCTCTTATGATATATGAAAGAGCATGTAATTTTAAGAAGGGTTCAACGTTTATTTGATGAAAATTGGTTTTCAAATGGCTGAGATATCCCAAAAAGTGCAAATAATAAAAGGCGACATGCCCCAACTTTATTAGTATCTCTTTGTTTCACCTTGTTTTTGGATATCTCAGTTATTTCAAAACCGATTTTCATCGAATAAACTTTTGATACCCCTTAGAACTGCATGCTCTTTGACATCTCATAGAGTGGTTTTTGAATATCTCACAAAATGTTAAAAGCTAAATCTTCACCTCGACCAGAACTGTACACACCCTTTAACGTCTGAATATGGTTGATTAATTGATATCTATACATATTGATCAAGGTACGAAAAACGACATGGCAAATTTTGCTAATAAAAAAACTAAATAAACTAAAAAATATTATTGGGTTACGTCTTTGTATCTCAATGATGTTAAAAGATGATGAAAGTTGGTATAGTGTGACAACTTGACCTGGCTCGTATATCAATAAGTCAAACAAGTGTAAATAATTTACACTGGTTGAATTGAATTCCTTGGTTGAAATATTAAGTAACAGAGAACAAATTTCCTTTCAGAGTAGAATCTTTTGCTTTAGCACCATTTTTGACAAAAGCTATTGAATTCTTCATTACCTACGCCTAATCTAAAGATTAAAACCATCATTAGAAATTTCCTTTTCCATGTTATATTTACACATTTTTTTTGCTTCATTTTGGTCTTTATATGCTGAAGGCGGGACAATATAATTTACACAATATTTTTCCTTATGGATTATTTTTCTATGGTCTCTAAATGGAATTTCGTTACCCAAGCTTAATGTAAAGATTAAAGCCGTCAATAGAAATTGGCTTTTTCATGTTATATCAACACATTATTTTCCTTTTGAGTTATTCTCCATGGTATGTAAATACTGATTCTTTTGGAAAGTGTTTGGCCATAGGGTTAAGATCAAGGTTTTTGTGTATGTCTATGTGTATGTGTGTCTTTCTCTGTCTGTGTGTGAATGAGCATACACGCTAAAGCCTTGAACATCTTATATTTTTCTCCTATACTCCCATGGTACGATAGACATTAAAACATTATAGGACTGCTGGTATGACGCGCAATCACATTAACAACATTGATCATGGATAAACGGGATAAATTGAATTTACTCTTCCATACAGTGCAAGGTCATTTCTCATGGAAGTAAAATGAAATCAAGTACAGCAAGCGATACATCCTATTAAATCATTCAGCTTTTCTTTTACATAGCTAAATGTTCAAATGCTAGTGACTGATGCAGTAAGAGTGTAGCTTCCATCATCTGAATATGCTTCATCACTTGATGTCTGCACACTGATAAGCTCAAGGCACGAAAAACCACATGATGTGCTTAAAATCAGACTGCAAGTAACACAACATAACTATATCATAAAACTGAAATACCATTGGGTTGAGTCTTTGCATCTCAATGATATTTAAGAGATGGGGAAAGTTGTTATGGTGTGACAATTTGACCCTGTTCGTATTTTGATAAGTTAAACAAGTGTGAATAATTAACACTGGTTGAATCAAATTTTGTGGTTCTTCTTTTCCTTCTTTTTGGTCTTTAAATACTGAAGGAGGGACAATATGCTTCATTGGCAGAATATTTCTTCTTTTGAATTATTTTTTTATGGTCTTAAATGAAATTTCGTTACCCAAGCTTAATCTATAGATTAAAACCGTCAATAGAAATTGGCTCTTTCATGTTATATCAACACAATATTTTCCTTTTGAATTAATTTTTCCACGGTCTGTAAACACTGAAGGGAGGGCAAGAAGACGAGGTTGGGGTAAGTCGGAATATAATATAGTTCGATAATCGATTTGTAGACATTGACTTTACCGGTTGAAATATTACGTGACAAACGTATAACTTTCCAATCAGAGCAGATGTTACGACAAAAATCACTCTGAGAATGATCGCACAAAAGAAACAATCAACTAATATTCAGGCGGTTTATTAACAGTGATATTGTGGGTACAGACTCGTAATCGGTTTTCACATCAGTACAATAATGATCAATAAAACAATTATAAATCAGTAGTGGAATCCCTTACACGTATCTGAAATCAAGTAATCCTTTGGAAAGGTCCAATTACGATGTTCGATGCACAGATGAATGATCCTTGACGTGCCGATGAATGATTCCTCCGACGTAACTCCAGAGGCACAGGTTACGATAGTCCACGGTATAGATCCGGGGTAAAATCCACGAGATATGTCCACGGTACAATGTTCACAGCGAAAGGTGCAGAATCCAACGTTATGACGACCACGTCCAGTCGATGCGTTGAATGATGATTCACTTTATAATGTCCAGCAAGGAATCCAGCCCGTCACAGCTTTACCGTAATAATGTCCGTTGACACTAAAATATGGAGTCTATCTCCAATGTAGGCAAATTAATTCTCTGCAGGCAAAATGTCTCCCAGGCCTTATCTCCACAAACACAGTTTGTATAGCAGGTCAGCAGGTAACACAGAACTGATTATAACAAGTCGCTTCAGAGCCAGAAGTGACGTAACTCTCAGAGCAGAGGTGTTGGGTACTCTGCCTACCTCAGAATTTCTCCGGCTTATATACTATCCATTCACCCCTTTTCTAGTACACTCTAAAAACACAAATGTTGAATTAGCATTTAAAAGGGCCGAGGAGTGACAACATTTTCAAAGTGTTGGTTTTCCTGCAAGATTCAACATTTAAAATGTTATCTTAAAAGTTGGATGCAACACTTCAAAAATGCTGTCACTCCTCGGCCCTTTTAAATGTTGATTCAACATTTGCGTTTTTAGAGTGTACATTCTGTAATTTTCTCCAACCTGGGGCCACATATATACTTGACTATTCTAGCAAGTCCAAGTTCCAGGAATCCTGGATGACTCACTGTCACCTAACTATGTGCATAACATCATTGCCAAAATTAACTACCAATCACATTGGGTTACAGGGACAGTGCCTCACTCAGCCAAATATGTAAGCACTTCCTAGAATATTCTGGAATGGGTTAAATCATTCTAGATTGAGTGAGCTATACTGTATTTCCTGTCACATGCATGTACTGTAGCTACGTTGTATACCACCTAGAAAATTCTCCACTGATCTGGTCAGCCTGTATGTACTATATCTATATCATATAGAATGTTCTCCATTAATCTGGTCACCCCGTGTACATACACATTAAAACAACCATGCTTAGAGCCTTGATACATGTACATAACTACTTGTGTGTACATTTGTGACACAGAATATATTGCTTTATGGCTTTGACCTGACTTTTTTTTTTTTGCAAAAGCTATTCAGTTCTTTATTGCCCGAGCTTAATAAGCTGTAATATAAAATTTGCCTTTTCGTATTATATTTACAAAATATTCTCATTTACAAACTGTCGCCGGAAGCATTATGTTTTCGGGATGTCCGTCCGTCCGTCCGTCCGTCTTTCCATCCGTAATAAAAATAATGTGGACAGCGTAAGTCAAAAACGGTTTGAGGTATCCTAGTGGAATTTGGCATGATAATGTGTATGAGTTGACGAAGATGCCCGTATCATCTTTTGGGTGCACATGCTAAAAATGTTTGGGGTCAAAGGTCGAAGACGAATTTCAAATTCTCAAAATTTATTTATTTTCTCCATATCTATGCAATACCTGAAGGTATTTTCTTGAAACTTTAGTGTGTATAATTACGTAATACAAGATAAAGATACTTTTGGAAAGTTTCCAGTCATAGGGTTAAGGGCAAGGTTTCTGTGTATAACTATGTGTATGTGTGTCTTTCTATATCTGTCTTTGAGTGAGCATACACGCTTAATTACAATACATATGAAGTATCGACAAGCGATACTTACAGTTAAATCATTCATATTTTCTATTACGTAGCTAAATGTTCAAATGGTAGTCACTGATACAGTAAGAGTGCACGCTTGCAGAGTGTACTAGCATACACGCTTGTACCCTTTTATATGGTACTCGTACTTTCCGATGATATGCTAGACAATAAAACATTATAGGACTGTATGACGTGCAATCACATTAACAACATTGATCATGGATAAACGGGATAAATGAATTTACTCTCCAATACAGTACAAGGTTATTTCTCATTAACGTAGATGAAATGAAGTACTGACAAACGATACATACAGTTGAATCATTTAGCTTTTATTTTCCATAGCTAAATGTTCAAATGCTTATCGCTTATACAGTAAGAGCGTAGCTTTCATCATCTGAAAATGCTTCATCACTTGATGTCTGCACATAAGCTGAAGGCACGAAAAACCACATGATGTACTTAAAATCAGACTTTGCAAGTTACAAAACATAACTATACCATAAAACTGAAATACCATTGGGTTGAGTCTTTGCATCTCAATGATATTTAAGAGATGGGGAAAGTTGTTATGGTGTGACAATTTGACCCGGTTCGTATTTTTATAAGTTAAACAGGTGTGAATAATGAGCACTGGTTGAATTAATTTCTGTGGTTAAAAATAAACAAACGTAGAAATTTCCCTTCAGAGAAGAATAGTTTGCTTGAACACCTTTTTTTTTTTTTTGGACAAAAGCTATTGAATTTTTCATTACCCAAGCTTAATGTACAGATTGAAACCGTCATTAGACATTTGCTTTTCTATGTTATATTCACACAATATTTGTTTTCTTCTTTTTCCTTCCTTTGGGCCTTTAAAGGTCCAGTTTACCTTTGGGAGCAGTGATTTCAAAAATGTTCAAGATATCACATTTGATGCATATGTGTAGGTCTGTTGTATCATAAAACATCCTACCATATGAAATATTTGCAATAAAACCTAAAATATAAGGATATATCAGGGTTTTTCTCAGTAAACCGTAACTGTATACGGTTTAGTCTGGAAACATTTTTATTATAACTATTGTTCACATTTTGTGTATTAAACAACACTTAACATCGATTATACGGATTCAAATTTTGACAGTGGTTGTTTCTATCCGTAACTCACATTTTAGAACTATTTTAAAGCACTAATGCTTTCATCTGCAAATGGTAAATTATGCCTTTAAATACTGAAGGAGGGACAATATGCTACATTTACAGAATATTGTTTTTCTTTTGAATTATTTTTTATGGTCTCTAAATGAAATTCCGTTAACCAAGTTTAATGTATAGATTAAAGTCGTAAATAGAAATTGGCTCTTTCATGTTATATCAACACAATATTTTTCCTTTTGAATTATTTTTCCATGGTTTGTCAATACTGAAGGAAGAACAAGAAGACGAGGTTGGGGTAAGTCGGAATATATCGTTCTATAATCGATTTGTAGACATGGCTTGATTGCTTTGACCTGATTTTTTTTTTTTTTTTTGCAAAAGCTATTGAGTTCTTTAATACACAAGCCAAATCTGAAGATCTAAGCTGTAATACAAAATTTGCTTTTCCGTATTATGTTTACAAAATATTCTGATTTGCAAACTGTCGCCGAAAGCATTATGTTTTCGGGATATCCGTCCTTCCATCCGTAATCAATAATGGGGACAGCGTAACTCAAAAACGGCTTGAGGTATCCTAGTGGAATTTGACATGATTATGTACGCATAATGTATGACGAAGATGCCCCTATCATCTTTTGGGTTCACATGCTAAATTTTTTTGCGGTCAAAGGTCGAAGATGAATGTCAAATTCTCAAAAAATTATTTATTTTTCCCATATCTTTGCAATACCTGAAGGTACATGTATTTTCTTTAAACTTAGTGTGTACAATTATGTTATACAAGATAAAGATTCTTTTGGAAAGTTTCTGGCCATAGGGTTAAGGACAAGGTTTTTGTGTATAACTATGTGTATGTGTGTCTCTCTCTGTCTGTCTTTGAATGAGCATACACGCTTGTACATTTTATATTTTACTCGACCACAACTCCGATGATATGCTAGCCATTAAAACATTGTAGGACTGTTGGTATGACATGCACTCACATTAACAACATTGATCATGGATAAACAGTATAGTGCAAGGTTATTTGTCATGGGAGTAAATGAAATTAAGTACCGACAAACAATACATACAGTTAAATCAGTCAGCTTTTCTTTTACGTAGCTAAATGTTCAAATGGTAGTCACGGATACAGTACGAGTGTAGCTTTCATCATCTGAATATGCTTCATCGCTTGATGTCTGCACGTAAGCTTATGGTACGAAAAACCTCATGATGTGCTTAAGATCAGACTTTGCAAGTAACAAAACATAACCATACCACAAAACTGAAATATCATTGGGTTGAGTCTTCGCATCTTAATGATGTTCGAGAGATGGGGAAAGTTGTTTACAAAATATTCTGATGTATAATCCGGTACCGTTGATATTCGTTACAATGCGTTTTATGTCCTGTTTATCCCTTGGATGGACTTCATCTTCTGGTGATTTCCGTCAGAGCCGCCAGAAAACTTTGTGCATGCAGACATTTTTTTTTTCTCGCCAAAAACGGATTGCGCTATATGATCAAGGTCACAGGTCATGTAAAAATGCCAAAATGTAACTTTTTTTTTCCCCTCCATATCTCGGAAATGGCCTAAGGTATGCAAAGAAACTTAGTACATATGCATGTTCTGACTGACAGCGATTCTCTTCTGAATTTTGGGGTCATAGTTCAAGGATGAAAGATCAGGTTAAAATGTTAAAATTCAATTAATTCATGCCGAAATTACACTCTACTCCATATCATGAAGAATACTCAATGCTAGTTCTAGCGATATTTCTGTTATAGTTTTCTTTCTATAATTATTTGTGACCCTGCATAAAAAACAACAACAACAACAACAATAACAACAGCAAAAGGTCGCCAGACATGAATTTTTAAATAAGAGCATTTTTCTGAAAGAGCATTCATTTTTTTTTTTCAATTCAATCATAGTTTATTTCCAATCAACGAAAATCAAAACATAATACAAAGTATACAGACATCAAGCTTTGAAATGATATATAACATAATTCAAATCAAGGGGGACTCTCCTAACCTATCTAAAGAAAGCACACACACTCCGGAAAAGTGTGAACTGAGAAAAAAAAAGGGTCTATTCAAGCGCAAGCCGTGGTAGCTGTGCGATGAATGGGACAAAAAGAAAGCAGGATGTAAAGCAAGGGAGCAACAACAAAGAAGGGACTATCAAATTAAGCTGAAATTGATCATGCCTTATTAACACATTTTGTCCATAATTACCTCCAATTTTCAAAGCAGTAGCGTCATCATTTTTAAAACTTTTTAGAGTCTAAAGTGAAGAGTGTGTAGTGGGTTTTTAAGAAATGAAAGGGGGAATCTAAGACAGACCCAATCACACTCTTCTGAAAAAAAAAAGTGTTCTAGAAAAGCTGCCTAAAACACACTTTCCTGTTCATTTGATGATCCCAAATTTAAGCATAATGTAAAAGAAAACTTGCTCTTTCAGAAAGTACAAGATTGGCTAGGTTGACCCTATTCATCTATTTTCAGTCCTCACACAAAATCAGTGCATGGGACTTTTTTTTGGGGGGGGGGTTTGTAATGCGATGTTCTGTAAATCATGTAAATGCTGAAGGAAGAATAGCAACAAAAGTTGAAGGTATAGTCATCTGTGTCAATGTTTCAATGCAATAAAAGATTATTGAAGCATGCGTCAACCTCAATGACATACATAAGAGTGCAGCTGCATGCGAATGAGTGGCTTAACTTCCTATTTCCCATTCCCTTTTCGCGCAAGGAGAACAATGAGAGAAAAAAATGGGACCCCCGCATCAAATTCTCCAACGCGGTCAGCATTAAAATCGACGACAAGAAGAACCGCGTGTCATTCAAGTCGCCGTTCGGCGACGATGAGCTATGTGTTCAGCATACAATGAGGGTAACCGGCACCTTCAAGTCCGTCATGAATCTGACTGACTTCCCATTCGACTACCAGGTGAGTCGGTGCACTACTAATACGAATACTACGAATCAATTCCTATATATAATATATACATATATATATATATATATATATATATATATATATATATATATATATAATATTTCTATAACGTTAATTCCCGCCATAAGGGGAAATGAGGAATAAATGATAGTTCGGGATAATTTAGATAAAAAGCATTATGATATTCAGAAAAAATGCATATATTTCCATTTTTGGAAAATAAATTATGCGTTGATATGGGCTCAATGAAGCACTGGATTGACAAGAGCAGAAAACGCATCTTATGCCATTAGATTATGTATGTTTTGATTTGATTTTGATTTGATTTGATTTATTGATTCCTGTATTATCATTGTACATGAACATACAGTACATGTACATGTATACAAACCTTGTTGGAGCCATACATATACATAATCATCACTTGTTAACAGAATATTTGAAGTGTTTGTTTGCAAAAACCGATAAGTCCATATTTGTCAAATGGAGATATTTGCGATTAAAGGTCGAGAAAATAAAGAGAATAATAAGAAAATTGTTGCTTCTTTTGACCATAACTTCAAAAATGTACCTTTATGTGTAGTGACCAATATATCATTTAAAAGGTTCTAGGAACAGTACCCCCTGGAAAACCACCCTCCGGATAACTACCACCCGGATAATTACCCCCCAGGACAATTCCCCCCTAGGGCAACTACCCCCCGGACAACTACCCTCCAAGGGCAATTACCCTCCAGGGTAATTACCCCCTAGGACAACTACCCCCCGGACAACTACCCTCCAAGGGCAATCACCCCCCAGGGCAATTCCCCCTTAGGAAAACTACCCCCTGGATAACTACCCCTCGGATAACTACCCCTGGATAACTACCCCCTCGGATAACTACCCCCTGGATAACTACCACCCGGATAACTACCCCCTGGATAACTACCCCCCGGAGAACTACCCCCTGGATAACTACCCCCCGGAGAACTACCCCCTGGGTAACTACCCCCCGGAGAACTACCCCCTGGGTAACTACCCCCCGGAGAACTACCCCTGGGTAACTACCCCCAGGATAACTACCCCCCGGATAACTACCCCCCGGATAACTACCCCCCGGATAATTACCCCTCGGATAATTACCCCCCGGATAATTACCCCCCGGATAATCACTCCCCGGATAATTACCCTCCAGATAACTACCCCCCCCCCCCCCGATACCACCAGGATAATTATCCCCAGGTTAATTACCCCCTCCTCCGATAACTAGACCCCAGATAACTTCCACCCGATAACTACACCCTCCGATAACTTCCCGAGGATGATTACCCCGGATAAGCAAGCCTACAACTCCCCCTCCCCTGTAACTATCAAGACGAAAATTACCCCAGGACAGTGCACCACGCCAATTACCCCCTGGGTAACTACCTCCCGGGTCATTGCCCCCCCCCCCCCATCTTACCTTTAATAAAAAGAATATCATTACTACAGGAAACGAAGTTCTTTGTATTATTTGCCAGGAATCACGGAGATGCCATACTGATACATCATTTTATGAAAACAACATCTTAAAGATTTACGATTTGTATCGTTTGCACTTAGGACAATTTATGTAAAAGCTTAATTTCTCCCTCTGTATTTTGACCCTATGTTCATAAAAAACAAAGCTGTCCCTTCATATCCTACCCGGTAATCCAGTAAATGTCAATGCCTTTAACCAAACTATTTTCGCTAAATCTGTATTTTCTTTTACTGTTCCGAAATTTCGGATTTCTCTTGATAGTATAGTATAAAAGAAGTTTTAAGTTTGAATGCCTTTACCATTGAACTAAAGACATTTTGAAGAAATGTTACACTTCAGAATGAGTTAAACTTTTTGCAATATTTTTTTTAACCACAATTGTCTATCGTTTACCACAACTCCATGTAACACTTCTTTATTTTGAGGAGCTTATATCTCATGCCTCACGTGCCCTGGTTTTGACTCATCATCTTCCTCTTCCCTCTCGCTTTTCTCTGTCCACTGTGAAGGTAGTCTATTCCTGTCATTCATAACTCACCTTTCCTCTTTCTCTCATTACAAGGGATTTATCTCGTGTGTGTTCATGTGCAGTGCACTCCCGTTAAAACGAAATGCTCAGGACCGGCAGTTTTTTTTTTTTTTTTTCGTTTTAACGAAATTTCGTTGTAACCGAACAAATATAATATGCAATGTATAACGAAAAGAAGGAAACCACGCATAAAAATTTTTCTTTTGTTTGTTGAATCCTCATCATACGCTGGAAAGCTATGTGAAATGGGAGAATACCTTTTTAATTTCGTTTAAATATTACATTTTAAAAAGAGCATAAAGTTGTTTGTGTTGTCACACATGTGTAGAAAATGACGGTGTAGGATTTGGTTACAGTTCGCTATTCCGAAAGTTCATAATCTAGATCAAAATAATATATTGTTCATTTTCCGAAGGTTCGTTGATCTGAAAATAAAATGAGGTTCGTCATTCTGAAGGTTTATAAATCAAAAAAAAAAAAGAAAAAGGTTCACTAGTCAGAAAGTCCGTTGTTCCGAAGGCTTTTTCATCCGAAAATGAAATAAGGTTCGTTATTCCGAAGAAATGTTGTTAATGAAAAAAAAAATGAGAAAGGTTAGTTATTTCGAAGATTTATTTATCTTAAGACGATTATAAAGATTGCAATTCTTAAGTTTTGTTAGTGTACTCTCCTTTTTCCACCATGGATTAACGATACTTTTTGTAATGTTCCGATTAACGAACGTTTTGAATTCCTATCATTTTCGGACTAACGAACCGTATAAGAATAAGGACCATATTTTATTATCGAATTAACGAACCTTTGGAATAACGCCAAAATGTGCTTAATAACAAACCCTCTTTCATTTCCGAACTAACGGACATTTAGTTGTATCAGAATCTGTGTGTTTTGTATTAAAGGACTTCGGAACAATGAAACAAACCTTGAGGAAAATCGGACAATCAATGCAAAAGTTATGAATTTTTGAAGTTTTGGTGTTGGAACCGCTGGAATAGGAGACTACTAGAGGTTATGACGTATGAGAAGACAACAATACAAAGAAAATATAAAGGAAATTCAACAAAAATTCATTTTTCTAGCATTATGAAAGAGCACATGACTAACCGCTTTCATAAAGCATGGGGAATAATTGTTACCCTTAACATATGTCAGTATCAAGTTGACGGAATTTGTAATTTTCATGAAAAATGGATTTTTGTAGAATTTTCTTTATATTTTCTTTGTATCGTTGTCCACTCATACGTCATAGCTTCTAGTAGTCTCCTCATCCAGCGGTTCCAACACCAAAACTTTAAAAATCCATAACTTTTGCATCGATTGTCCGATTTTCTTCAAAATTTCACTGATGCGTTCTACTAATGTCGCTGCTTTCACTCAATCCACATTGCTCTTAGGGTTTCCGCTACGCATTTTCGAATGCGATCCGCATTTCGTTATAACGGAGCGCATTTCTTTTGTTTTTCTTTGTCAGTGGCGCTCAGAAAAGACTTCGTGATAACGAAAATTTTGTTATAACCGTCTTCGTTATAAGCGAATTTTGTACCATAGACTTTAATGGCGATAATTTTGGGACCAGAAGTTTTGCTTTGTTATAACGAAATTTCGTTATAACCGTGTTCGTTTTAACGGGAGTGCACTGTATCTTTATTTGTGTACTTCGTCTCTGTCTTAATTTGCTTTCTTTGCATTGTTTCATCAATTTTGTAACTATTTTACTGTTATACCGTTAACGCTCATTTCAGAATTGCCCTACTGCATTATTGGGCATATTAACAACTAGCATATCAAGGATGTGGGAAGAGATTGTCACCTCCTTGGTATGATCACGGCAGAACATTACCTCCCTTGACAATTACTCCTTATTAAAATTAGGCTCCAAACAATCACCCCTCTTACAATAACTCTCCCCCAGAAAATTACGTCTCTCATTGTTATTTTCGAACACATTAGCTATTTGAATTGAAAAAAAAAAAACCCAACATTTTTTCATATCGTCTGGTTTTGGTCGAGACCTAACTTCAGGTTTTAAACATCTTTTGGGTGAGATAATTACAAACCCCTTACGAAATATTAAAGAGCATGTTATTCCAAGAAGGATTCAATTTTTTGAGAAAAAAAAATACTCTTGAAATGGCCGGGATAAAACAGAGCAGCCCTATAATGTAAAAAGGATTCTGTCAACTACAACTCTCCCTAGATCTATTCAAAAAGAGGGTGCAGGACAAAAGACTTCGTTAACAACCAGGGGTGTTTTGTAAAAAAAAAAAAAAAAAAAAAATACCGTTAAACTCGTGATATTTTACTCTTTCTAATGAGACTAACTTATATTTGAACTGGATTTCCTCTTAAAGTGTCGAGAACATTTAATTTGAAAACTAGCACAATTCTACTTGTATGTAAAACAAGCTGTAATTTTACTCTCATGACAGATTAGGGCACCTTTTGATAAAAGATGCCAGTTATGACATCTTGTTAGTATCTAATAATTTCAATAAAAACATGGGTTCTGCTTTATTGATAAGCTCGAGTCACTGACTTGTTACCATGGACCTGCTTTGATCCACCTACAACGATTGGTAATTGTGTGGAACTGACAGCTTGTCAGGACTGATAACTTTCATAAAACCGTGCCCGGATCCTATCAGAAATTATGGCTTTATATCGAAGAGTCCCTCGCTAATGTTAAGGGAATATGAATTGCAGTGAAATCAACTCTCCTTTCTTATGTTTATCGTCTATCATGTGTTATAACGGTAGAAAGTAAATGACAAGTCAAAAGAGTGATGACAGTGTAAGAGAAAGGTGCATCTTCTGATATGGTGTTATGAACTTATGGAAAATATACGACGGGTGGTAACTTTCGGGGGGCGGGGAGGGAGGGTTGTCCAGTAGGTAAGTATCAGGAGGGGGCGGGGGGGGGGGGGGTTCGGGGTATTGTTAATGGGGGGGGGGTAGTAATCCGGGTGGTAGTTATCCTGGGGGTAGTTATCCGGGGAGTAATTATCCGGGTGGTAGTTATCCTGGGGGTAGTTATCCGGGGGGTGGGGGTAGTTCTCCGGGGGGTAGTTACCCAGGGGGTAGTTCTCCGTGGGGTAGTTACCCAGGGGGTAGTTCTCCGTGGGGTAGTTATCCAGGGGGTAGTTATCCGGGGGGTAGTTATCCAGGGGGTAGTTATCCGGGTGGTAGTTATCTGGGGGGTAGTTATCCGGGGGGTAGTCATCCAGGGGGTAGTTACCCAGGGGGTAGTTATCCGGGGGGTAGATGTCCTAGGGTTAATTGCCCTTGGGGGTAGTTGCCCTAGGAGGGTAGATGACCGGGTGGTAGTTTTCCTAGGGGGTAATGGCCCTGGAGGGTGATTGCCCTAGGAGGGTAGTTGTCCGGGGGGTAGTTGCCCTAAGGGGGAATAGACCTGGGGGGTAATTATCCGGGTGGTAGTTATCCGGAGGGTAGTTGCCCAGGGGGTAAGTGCCCGGATACGCATTTAAAAGGTATCATTTTGTATTTTCTGACAGATACCGTACTTCAAAATCTTCAAAAATGGACTCATCGGTTTTTGCAAACAAACTCTTCATTTTTTCTTCATTGCCTTTACGCAATGTACAGCAGAAACGTATCAGTAATACAAGCGTATACAATGAATAATACAGTAGGGCTACAGCTTAAGCGTGGCTTGATTTGCGTGCAGCCCTCGTACATTATTAGACAAAAATAAGGCCGTGTCACACCTTTCCGGGCAAGCCTTGCGTGCGACTTGTAAAGAACAATTTTTACTACCCGGAGGTTCCCGCAGATGACCCACACATGACAGTACCTAGCACGCATCTCACTCGTCGCCCGGAGGTGCGCCCGCAAATCTTTTTACCCGCAACCATGTTTAGGCCCTGTCGCACATTTCCGGGCATGCTACGCGGGCTTCTTGTGTGTGTGTGTGTGGGGGGGGGGGGGGATTTTCCAGCATACCGGACAATTTCTGAGGGATTTGGGCGAGTCAGAGCATGTGTCTTACTTGCTGGACGCGTTCTACTTAAATTCTACTTGCGAGTATACTGTGTAACCTGTGTACCAGTCGCTTAGGTGCTGACAACTCAGGAATTCCTCTGAAGGAATGATAGAAGTTCCACAGAATTTCATTATCTCGGCAGCATACGGGGACTGCGAAGTACCTGCGTGGAAATTACCTGCGAGGTGCTGCCGCTAAGGGCCTCCTACTGGCATTCTGCTTGGACCTCTCCGGGCATCCCCGCGACTCACCCGGAAAAAGTTTTGGTCATGCTCAAAACTTGGCTGCGGTTAAACGGGACTTGCGTGCGCACCTCCGGGCAACTACAGGCAAGATACGCGCTAGGTACTGTCAGGTGCGGACAAACTGCGGAGAGCTCCGGTTAGCAAATTTGTTTCCCCGCAAGTCAAGCCGCAAAACTTCCCCATATACGGTATGAAAAGGCCTTGAGCATGCTCAAAACTTGGGGGTTCGCTCGCAGAGGTACACGCAAAACACCAGTAGGAGACCCTTACCGGCAGCACCTCTTAGGCAACTCTAACGCAGGTACTACTTCTCAGTACCTGTAAGTCGCTCGTAACAGAAAACGGATCGGTTTCAAAGGTCTCAGGCATGTCACACGGAATACACGCAAGTAGAAGATAAGTAGCACGCGTCTAGTAGGAAAGAAACAAGTGCGAAACTCGCAAACATTCTTGTCCGCCAGGGGAAATTCTCCTGCGTGCTGGGAAATCCCTCCTCGCAACAACCCCTAGTAGCTTGCCCGGAAAGGTGTGACACGGCCTATAGGAGGGAGGGATGACTTGCGCAGAGATATGATAGTAGAAAGGAGAAAGAGAAAGGAGAGGTATGTCTGCTTTCACTAAAAGACTTACACAAAGTTAGTTCACCTGGATCACTGATCAGTAAGGCATGACAAAATATTTCTCACCGAGGTACAGGTGAACAGTTACAAATGATACATGATTACATAATAGATGAAATGCGGCGATACTTCTACGAAGGAATTTCGTGTATACTCTAACAATGACAACGAAATTACTGATATTGAAAAAGTAACATTGTTTTAACAGCTTTCCTAAAAGAATACAAAGACTTTAAACTTCGAATTTCAGAAGGAAGAGAGTTCCAAACATCGGGTCCGGTGTGTCTGACAGATTTCAGAGTCATCACTGTTTTAGGATTATATAGATGAAATCTATCAGATTGTCTCGTGGGATCAGAATGTATGTCCTTGTTTAATTGAAATACTGAGAAGAAAGAATATGGCAACTGACCATTATGTAAACTATACATAAAAAGTGAATTTTGCAAAAAAAATAATAATGTCATTTACCTTGAATGTTTCTAATTCTGCGAATAAAGGATGTAAATGGTCTCGGTAACCTTAGTTGGTGCATACACGTATAGCTTTCTTTTGTAGAAGTAATATATTATCAATGTGACTTTTTGAAGTTGCCCTTACAATGTTGCAATGTGAAATGTACGATAATATCAACGAGTTGGCATTTTGAATAAACTCAAACATTTCTTTCCTGTTCATATTTTGCAGAGTATATATTCTTGTTTAATATCTCCACACTTCAATTATGGAATTTTGGCGTGGGGAAATGCAATTCACTCATTACTAGATTCCCTTCTCCGTATTCAAAAGCGTGCAATAAGAATCATAAACCACGCCGGATATTTTGCCCATACCAATTGTTTTTTCCATCAAAACAGAATTCTGAAAATTTCAGACTTATTTTCTTATAATCTCGGAATTTTTATGTATAAACTAACAACTAATGAATTACCATCTGTTTTTATCCACATGTTCAAAAGGAATCGTTCTATCCACTGTTATCCCACTCGCCAGAGTGACGCCTATCACCTTCCCCGTACTCGCACTATTTTTGCAAAGAAGACAATTATATTTACTGGACCAAGATACTGGAATGATCTCCCTCTAGATATCACTTCTTCCTTATCCTTATTCACCTTCAAACGCAAATTAAAACAGTTATTACTTAGTGGATACACACTACCAAGCCTTTAGCAACCTTTTTATGCTCCAAGTCTTTTGTCCTTGTCCTCAGCACCAAGTTATTCAAGTGATTTCATGGTACCGATACATCTTATAATATAGCATTTTTGTTATTCAAACACTGCGAGATTTGTATGCAGTCTGATTTGTGCGATATCTATGTGGTTCATTAGTTTATTACTCATCGATGTTTTGTACTGGTGTAATTTAAGTTGGTCAAGACAAACAAATCCGTTCTCCGTGTAAAATTATATGCCTATGAACTCGGGAACCTACAGTTTTACAAGCTTTAAAGCTTTTATGTAGGCCCCATCATATTTCTTATACTTACTAGTGACATTTTCATACGATGTGACCATGTACATTTGTGTCAAGTATATTTTCTTTTTCTTTTTCTTCTACAATCAAAAGACATGATTGTATATATTTTGTACTCTTGTTTTGTCAATAATTTTGTAATGTCATCATTGAGAAAATGGAAATATGAAATAAATTTGAACTGAATTTGAACTGAGTTATATAACATAAATAAAATATTCTTAGGGACATAATACTTAAGCTTATCGAGTATACCAACGTTTAATACGAGACACTTTATCAGAGATGTATTGCACATCAGTGATCCATTTCATATTTTCATTTATGTAAATTCCGAGAAATTTGATACTTTCTTTTTGTTACAATGGTATACCATCTACCATAATATTCAAATGTTGCATTTCATTTTTATGCTTCTTATTATGAAAATAAATAAAATTTGTCTTTTTTAAGTTGAGTGATAATCTATTACTCTTAAACCATGTAGATAATTTCGGTAATTCAGTATTAAGAGTTCTTAGGAGGGAATGAAAATCAGAATTGGAACAGAATACGTTGGTGTCTTCTAAACCACAGCAAGTGTGAATTTATCCTTTTTGGTTCTAAATCTCACTTGAATAAGTTGGATATTAATTCTATCTCGATTGTATTTAATGATATCCCTCTGTCAAAGTCATGTCGCAATCTGGGTGTTATGTTTGACTCTCACATGGCTATGTCTGATCAAATCACCAACATTTCTAAATCAGTCCGTTATCAATTGCGCAATATTGGTTTTATTCGCAAGTATTTGACTCGCTCTGCCACGGAAAAACTTGTTCATGCACTTATTTCTTCACGCCTTGATTTCGGGAATGGTTTGTTTTTCAATCTACCAAACTCACAAATTGCCCAATTACAAAAGCTACAAAATGCCGCTGCACGTATTGTTTCTTTGTCGAGTAAACGCAGTCATATCACACCTATCCTGAAGAGTCTTCATTGGTTGCCTGTACAGGAGCGTATTCGGTTTAAGATACTTCTTTTGGTTTATCACGTTATTGAGGGAACAGCTCCTGATTACAATGTTTGTTTGTTTCGTCAATACCAACCTTCACGAACTCTTCGATCCTCAACTTCAGGTCTCTTACATATTCCGTTTTCTAGGAAATCTTGGGGGAACGAGCTTTCGCTCACGCTGGACCAACACTATGGAATTCACTTCCTCGTGAGCTGAAAAACTCAAGCTCTATAACATCTTTCAAGAGTAATTTAAAATACTATTTGTTTAGCAGTGCATTTTGAAGACCAGTGCCTTTTGAAAACAGACTTTCATATCTTTTTTTTTTCTGCTTCTTCATCTTCTATTACGGTGATGTACTTCTATCTTCAGTCTGTTTGCTTTGATGTACATTTGTAAAGCGCCTCCTTGAGCATTTAATCAAAGTGGAGAACGGCGCTATAGAAATTGTATGTATGTATTATTATTATTATTATTATTATTATTATTATTATTATTATTATTATTATTATCATTATTATTATCAGCAATATACAGTAACATAGATGAGTTAGAAATATCATTTATATACACCAGAATTGTAGCAGTTCCAATATGGATCCTCATAGTACACATATTGCTTTCTATTCGATAAGTAATCTTTGAACCATTCTAGTGGAATGCCACGAACTCCACAGCAATGCAATTTACGTATAAGGATAGTGTGGACAAGAGTGTCGAATGCCTTGCTTAGGTCCATGAAAACACCAATGGCATGTTTTTGTTCAGCTAAGGCAGTCGACATTCTATAGTACAATTTGGCTGCTGCCATATCTGTACAGTATGTCCCCCCCCCCAAAAAAAAATACAATCAGATTTTTGAATTGATAACACCCAATATGATTGACCTGTCTAAATGCTACTTTAGGGTTTTAAGATATAACATCTTAGCTCTATTTTGTAGAAAACCCCATTCAATTTGGTTAAGCGGTCACAGAGAAATGTAGATTGTTGTAAAGCATGTCATGAGTCTGATTCTTCCAATTTTAGTACTTCGATGCTCTTGTGTGTGAATACAATAGACAGAACTTGGAGGAAAGAGACTCCTGACATCCTCTACCAAATTCCTACATACGGTAGAATGAAATTTCCTGAAACCAGATGTGACCGTGCATCACAAAAAAAAAAAAAAAAGTCACACCCCTTGATTTTATGTGAGGACTCAAGAAAGGTGAAACGGGTCAACGTAGTCAATTTTGAGTTTTTCATATTTTCTGAAAGAGCTATTCTTCTTCTACATTATCCCAAGGTTTGGGATCCTTAATTGAATTGGAAAGTAGGTTTTCAGCAGTTTCTCTACATCCCCTTTTCGGTAAAGTATAGTGTGATCTGGTTTTTCTTTGAGGCCCCTTTTAATTGCTTGAAAATCCTTTGCACATACTTCACTTTCAACTCTAATAACTTTTGAAAAAATGATGCTATTGCTTTGAAAGTTGTCATTTATTATGAACAGATTATGTTAATAGAGCATTTTCAATTTCAGCTTAATCTGATAATCCCTTCATTGTTGTTGCTACAGTGGTTTACATCAAGTTTTTTTTTTTTGTCCCATTCATGCCACAAGTAGCACGGCTTACTAAAGATTAGGCACTTGAATAGACCGTGTACTTCACAGCCTCTTTTCTCAGTTCAAACCTTTCTAGAGTGTGCGCTTTCTTTAAAATATTAAAAGAGGTTAGGAGAATCCATTTGAATTCAGTATTACATCATTTTAAAGCGTAGAGTCTGCTCTTTCAGAATCTGCCCTTAACTAAAAATCATACAGTCTGTTATAAACAAGCCTTTCTATTACCATTGATTACCTTAGAAAGACTAGGAAGAATAGAGGACGGTAATTGGATACAAGAGAGGAGCCATCTTTCTTGTATATTGCAATAACTTTTGCAATTCTACATGCATTCGGAAGTATACCAGTTGAGAGGGACAAGTTACAAATATGTACTAAAGGTGTCAATATACTACCAACAATTTGCTTTAAAAAAAGTGTTCATTTCATCATGACCAACTGTGTAACTTGATTTCAATGAGCGTACAATGTCAAGGATCTCACTATAATCTGTTGGTTTAAAAAAATATGGAATTATCATTTGACGTACCTAAATACTGCGAGAAATCTGTTTGTGTGGGGTCTATTTTTGAAGCTTGTCTCTGACCTATATTTACAAAATACTCATTAAAACAGCACGCCACATCTCTAGGATAACAGAGTGTTTGTCCGTCACGTATAATTTGAAATGTTGACACCTTCGTTTGCTTACCATTAACCTCATCAATAACTTTCCAAGTGGCTGACATGTTTCCAGTAGCATTTTTAAAGGCTTCCGTGTAATACATTCTGCGGGAAAGCCTTATAATTTGTTTCAATTTATTTATATATGATTTATATCGATTAACATCATCATTATTAGGATACCGTAAGCTATATTTATATAACACATTTCTTTTCATAATTGATCGAAAAATCCCCTTTGTTATCAAAGGATTTTGAATTTTTCTATTATTTTTCTTTTCAATTGTGGGGATTTGTTTGTCAAAATAAGAAAGAAATATATTCCAGAACGTATCAAAAGCAATATTTGTGTCTGCGCAAAGTAATACATCATCCCATGTTTCAGTGATTAAATCGTCGTTTAGTAATGATTTATTGTCTGATGTGAATTTGCGCGTCTTCTTACGTTCTGTTTGCTTGACATACTGTGTGTCGTCACAGATGAAAAATATAGGTAAATGATCAGAAATATCACTGTGCAAAAGACCGGATTTTGAATATTTGTAAAAATATTATCAAGCAATGTTGATGAGTTGGCCGTAATTCTTGAGGGCTTATCAATTGTGATATTACAGAAATTCGCTTGCAAAATATTGCAAAGTTTGTTCTTAACATTATTGTCTTGATTCAGAAGATTAATATTGAAATCGCCCATCAAGTATACATCTTTGTTTTCCTGATTGATCAACTCTAGTAAAACATCAAAATTTTCCCAAAATAAATTACTATCTGTATGAGGGGGCCTATATATTACACAAAGTATCATATTTCTTCTATTGTACATATTAATTTCAACACACACGAAATCAAAGTCATTTCCGTTGTATATCAAATCAGGCCTTACTTTAAACGATAAAGAGTGTGAAAGGAACAGGGCGACTCCGCCTCCTCGTCCGCATGTTCTATCAGAACGGACAACAGAATACCCATCAATGTTATATAACGGGGGAGGGGGGATTTGTCGTTAAGCCATGTTTCTGTGACACCAGTAACTGAAAACTTCATATCAATCGTTGATAACGGTAGTTGCCTTTTTTTTTTATTTAGACTGCGAGCATTAACGTGTAATACACTGAAAGAATGTTCATTATTAGTAAATTCTGAATTGAACTCGTCAGGTAAATAATACCGACATTGTACATCCTTGTGTTGACATAAATTAATTTCATCCATATCTAAAACAAGAACAACACATAGACCATGACATGGTCGTGAACATTTGCTTAAGAATTGCTGAAAGCAGACAAGAAAAGAAGGAATGAATATAGCAAGTCATACAGACAGAGTATAGATTATTCAAATTCATGAAATTCTCCCGTCACGTCGATGCAGGGCAATTTGTCAATCAGTTGCAATGAGAGTATAGATTGTTTACAAATTACTCTCGTGAGTAGTGGCCACATCGGACAATTGAGATCTCACAGCAAAGATCATTGCTAAATCAACTTTCCCTGCAGATAATATACACCAGAAGTCAAATTGTATCTTTGGAAATATTCTATATACACAATATACATCGTACACAATGTGATATTTGATATAAGTATATATATACACATAATATTTACATATTCGCGGTATAGACTTAGAGATTGACGGAGAAAGAAAGAGGTGGATGATCGGGGAAAGATAGAAGTAGACATAAAGAACATGATTATGACATAATGAATGAGTTTTTGAGAAGCAATACAGCACTTATACCGAAGTGATCTAACTGGAGGAAAGGAAGTTGTGCGGGACTCCTGTTCGGTTCCTCCATTTCCCAGCAAAGAAGCGAAGCTTTACATCGTTCTTGTAGAGCTCCTGAACGACTGCGGACCACTTCCTCTTCTCAGTCAGATCGTCAGCAGTGAGGTCATCCGTCATGAAGTATGCTTCCTTTGCGAGATTCTGGCACTGATTCTTCATGAGGTCGACTTTTCACGGTACGACAGGGTTTTGAAGAGGACGTGCCTGGGCCGATACTTAATTGCTTTTCCATCACGGTGCGCTCGTTCTACCTTGATGTCAAGCCCAAACTTCTCCTTCGTGATTTTCTCGACGAGAGCTGTGCAATCCTCGTCGCCGGTGGTGGACTCGGGTATACCCACGATGCGGATGTTGTTGCGCCGTGAGAATCATTCACTCTTGTTGATTGCTGAGTTGTGTCTCTCCACTTCCGATCGCAGTGCACTAACCTCTCTTTCCAGCTCGCTATGATAAGTTGGTATGGCAGGAGATGTCAATATCAGTTTCCAAAGATAAATATCCAAATGAGATTCGGTGGCGTTTTACTCGCTGGCGGCCATATGTATATGTTAATTAGAAATTACACATTTTGTAAAGAAAAAAAGTAGATAATTATACCTAATTACATTTCCCCAATGACCCG
The DNA here is from genome assembly GCA_033980235.1 of Diadema setosum. NCBI lineage: Eukaryota > Metazoa > Echinodermata > Echinoidea > Diadematoida > Diadematidae > Diadema > Diadema setosum. The sequence goes on along the minus strand of CM067067.1, from coordinate 23,710,238 downwards.
TTTTCTTTGCACAGCCAATATATGCACCCATTGTCATTATTTTTTTTATCGCTGGAAATCTCGCCTAAATTGTATCGATGGTACAGTTCTCAATCTACACACACTACACCATCTGTGTCCTACTGTCAATGGAGTAGTTCTTAGGCCCCAGGACCCCATTCCATAAAAAAAAGTTGATATGATACCAACTCTTGTTGGAATGGCGATTGTCATGGTAACGACAAGAATCCAGCTTCCTGATTGGCTGTTGCTATTGGAAATTGCCATTCAAGCAAGAGTTGCCATCCTATATCATCTTTTATGAAATGGGGCCCTGATCACTGATAAGGCATTGAAAAAACATTGTAATTCAAGCAAGTGTTGCCATCCTAACATCTTTTATGAAATGGGGCCCTGATCACTGATAAGGCATTGAAAAACATTGCCAAAGACTTAAGGGGAATTAAAAAAAAAACCTTTGGAGTAAATTCCCCTTAAGATACCTTGCTTTCGGACGTAAATTCGCCCTATTAACAGTTGAATATTATATGTGACCCTGCACCACAAAACCAACAAAAAGTCGCCGGACATGGATTTTTACTTAAGGGTAGATTCTGAAAGAGCAGACTCCAAGCTTTAAAATGATGTATAGCTCAATTCATTTGGATTAGCTTAACCTATATAAATATTGGAAAGAAAGCCCACACTCTGGAAAAGTTTGAACTGAGAAAACAGGCTCTTAAGTACAGGGTCTATTCAAGCGTTTAATCTTAATAACTAAGCCGAGCTACCTGTGCCATGAATGGGACAAAAAGACATGATGTAAACCACTGTAGCAACAACAATGAAGGGATTATCAGATTGGGCTAAAAATAAAGCATGCTCTATTAACACATTCTGCCCATGATAAATGTCAACTTTCAATGCAGTAGCATCATCTTTTCAAATGTAATTGGAGTTGAAAGTGAAGAGTGTGCAAAGGATTTTTAAGAAATGAAAAGGGGCCTTTGAGTAAAACCTGATTACACTACCCTACTAAAAAAAAAAAGATTGAAGAAAAATTGCTCAAAAACCCACTTTTCCATTCAATTTATGATCCCAAAACTCAAGAATAATGTAGATGAAGAATAGCTCTTTCAGAAAATATCGTCGGTTGAGAATGATAAGGGCATTAAGTGACCACAAAACCCATAGTGTTCGAGAAGACTTAAAGCCCTTCTCATTCTCAACAGACGATATGGAAAACTAAAAAAAAGACTTTGTTTGTTTGTTTGTTTTATTTCCGTCATAAACATACATACAGATATAAAAGACACATAAGGTACAAGGAAAATGATACATCATGCATAAGATGAAACATACATACATAGCAAATGAATAGCGTGACACATCATCGATATACGAAAAAGAATAGAATGTATGATTAGAGAAAGATAACAGCTGGATAACCCATAATCAGCTGCACTTTTCTGGTGCCGCTGGTCTTCCATGGGGACCAGCAAATTAAAGAAGTAAGAAAGAAAAAAGAGTAGAAGATTACATATAATATAAATACAAAATTATAATAGTCTCATGAAATATTGTTTTATATTGCAATATTATCCAAAATCTCAAAGCAAAATACACTTTCTCGAGATGTGTACATACATTTCTTGTGTAACAGAAAAACAAATATAGAATATAGATTTACACAGATGAGACTAAACTAATTCAAAAAGGGACCGTTTAATATCCGTCAGTGACGTGCAGTCACGGACAACATGATAAGGCTATTATATAATTTGGCTCCGCTGTAGAAAAATGCACGTTTGCAAAAGTTTGTCCGAGGTTTTGGAAGGCTGAGGCTGCGATGTGGTGGTAGGGTTTGGTGGATCAGAATGCATTTTCGTGTAAGGTGTTAAATCATTCAAAGTCTTGAAAATCATCACTCCGATGTGAAATTTTTTACGGGATTTTAACGTTTCCCACTGTAATATGCCCTGCATTGACATAACAGAAAAGTGTGATTTAGGATTAATCTTCAGAATAATTCTTCCTGCTCTATTTTGCAGTTTTGCAGTTGATTTATATGTTTTTCACACGAGGACTCCCCAATCACATCTGCATAATCTATGAGGAAGAATAACATTGTGGTATATCAATTCCAAAGAATTCCTGTTTTTGAAATGTCTCAAACGACGAAGGAAGAAAATCATATGGCCTACTTTTTCACACAGATAATTTACATGAACGTCCCATCTGAGTTCGTCATCGATGTAATACAGTCCTAGGTTTTTCAAACTTTTCGCCTGATTAATTTTGTGACCTTTTATACTCAAATCCAATGTGTTATATCGTTTCAACATATATCTATTTATAAGCATACTCACAGGTTTGTCATAATTTACTCTCAGTCTGTTCTTACACATCAAATTATCTAAGACAACTAATTCCTTATTCAAAAATGTTTGTACTTTTTGTGGGTCTTTGTGAGAAAAATAAATGACGGTGTCATTCGCATATAATACACTTTACATGAATTAAATATGGAGGGTAAGTCGTTAATAAAGATAGTAAACAACAATGGACCCAATATCTATCCCTGTGGCACATCGAGCTTAATATCCAATTCTTCAAAAGTACAATTACCTACACTAGTTACTATTTTCCGGTCAGATGAATAATTTTCAAACCATTTGAGGGACGGACCATTAATACCTATTGTAAAAAGTTTATACAGCAGATGCATTTATTATTCATTATTTATTTATGCATTTAGGGTTGACCATATCAAAAGCTTTTGGCAAAGCTACAAAGACTGCACCTGTGTATAAACCATTCATCGGTAATTTTAATCAGTGCCATGGAGGTTGAATGTTTTGGCCGAAATCCGGATTGTTCTATTTTATGTACAGTGCACTCCCATTATAACGAAATGCTCGGGACCGGTAGTTTTCTGTCGTTATAACGAAATTTCGTTATAACCGTTATAACGAAATTTCGTTATAACCGAACAATACAATATATAACGAAAACAAGGAAACCACGCATATATATCATATTCTGTTTGCTGAACACTCATCATACACTGTAAAGCTATGTGAGGTTTGTATTACAATATTTAACGTTCCCCTCATAAACTGTGCGTGACACAAGGAGCGAACGCACAGTGATGTGAAGCATTCGCTCATTCAGAGCCGCTATAAATGCTTGTTCCGCTACGTTTTTTTCGGAAGCAATTCGCATTTAGTTACAACGGAGCACATATCTTTTGTTTTTCTTTGTCAGTGGCGCTCGGAAAAGACTTCGTTACAACGAAAATTTCGCTATAACCGTGTTCATTATAAGTGAATTTTGTACCATAGACTTTAATGGTGATAATTTTGAGACCAGAAGTTTTACTTCGTTATAACTAAATTTCGTTATAACCGTGTTCGTTATAACGGGAGTGCACTGTATATCAATTCTACTTAAGTGTTTAACTAATTGTTTTTGTGTAATCTTTTCAAGAATTTTTGACAAGCACGATAAAATAGAAATTTTTAAAGAAGCTAAGAAGTGTGTCATTCGGGATATTTGATTGCAACACATTATCCTTTTACTTCAAGGATGCGCTTTAACTGCGAAATTCCATATGTTTTATCGGTTTTCAGAGTCGTTTGCTGCTTTATTGGTTTGATTTAGTGGTCTATTAAAAGACAAATTAGACAGACAATGGCGTTTTTTTTGTAAGAACTTATTGTCTAACCCTCCCCCCCCCCCAAAAAAAAAGAAGAAGAAATGGATAAATCCTAATGCCCCTGTTGGTTGTTAATTTTCTGTTTTTGTTTGTTTGTTTTTATGATAATATCATGCAGTATCTGACCATCAAGCTCATGTCTGACTGGAGTGATAAAGTGATCAAGTTTAGCAACGATATAACTCGTAAAGATAGTGTCCGTAAAGATACCTTCACAGGTGAGACATAAAAACATTGAAATAGCTCTTGTTCCTAATGGTGAGTGTTGAACGGACTTAAAGGTAGGGAATCCCATTTGCATGCCTTAAATGAAGAGTTGCATAAACACAGTGGTATGTTGAAGAGAGTATCATTTTAGAAACTCCCATAAAGTATAGAAAGTGGAAGGTAACATTTAGTACATTTTTATTGACCGTTAGATTTTGAATTGAATATTTTTCGGGGCTCACCGTAAATTCCAGTACATTACTAGGCTACCTTTGCAGACCCATGCACTGCATGTGTGTCCATCATGTATATTTTGTGAATAAAGTTCATCAAAACTTACAAACATTCTACATACATTCTTGCCACACACTCTATATGTTATTACATCAGCTCTTATACTTTTAGATTTTTGTTTATAGATAAAAAAAATACAGAAGACTGCAACAAAAAGGCTGAAGTGTGGCTGACACACAGAACTAATGAGTAGTTGAGTTTTGTGCATTATTCAAATTGTAGATAACTGTTGACTTCCAAATTTCTAAGCAGTGGCCTAAACAAGTCCCCTGAGGTTCATATTTAATGTTTTGCTGCATTTTGGGAGTTCTGTAAAAGGTATCCCCTACCTTTAAGAACACATTGCTAGTGATGTATTACGCAAGAACATCAAATTACGTCAAATGATAGCAAATTATTAGCAAATCTTAAAGCTATACCATATACTTTGCGACGGATTGCCAACTACATGTGGTGCCCTCAATCCTATGACAAATATTTCATCACCGTCTATTACAGATAAACCTATGTAAATTACAGGGTTAAAAGCCGGTTTGCATCCAATCATTTCATCTGTTTTGACTACTTTTTCCGCTATTATCCTTTAGATTCATGGTTTCTTTAGAGAATGTAAACTTTGTGATTTACCTGACAACAATATGGTAAAACAAAATGCTGGTAGCTCGACATGACATCCAAACATTTGAGTTATTGATCTAGACTACTTTTATATTCAATATTAGCTATGTAAAAGGACAAATCAGTGTCATCGATAACGTCTCACAGAAGCTCATAGAAAGTACACGCTCTCGTGACTTCTTTTATTTTTCTTTCTTGGTTCATTTCCTTTTCGCTTGCAAAACTTCACTACCAATTGCCTGCATGGGATTGTGGATGACCTCATTCTTTCTCCTCCTGTTTCATTTTTCCGTTAAAGGAGACCTCCGGATGATTATAATTAAATTAAATTAGTTATACTGAGGACAGACATTCAGTATTTGTGATGATTGAGATGAAGAATAAGAATATTTTCAAAATTTAGAACAAATTGCAATGAACAAGGATGATGACATGGCAGAGAATGCATTAGTTGGGGCTCAAGGAAGCAGAACAAAAGAAGAAGGCATGCATAGATTATACATAGGTGAACTCGAAAGCAAGCGGTATTGTAATGGAATTACACCGCTACATTTCTGAAACATGTGAACCTCCTATGTCATCATCCTTGTTCAGTGTAATTTGTTTAAGGTTTTTCAAAGTATTGTTTTCTCTGCTCAAAAACCACAATAAATTCCACAAATCTATACATGGAGGTGTCGATTTATGTACTACATGATGTAAAATTATGAAAACTGTCTGGAATGTCCCTTTAATGTCTTTTCCTCTCCCATCTCATTACGACTTTTATGGTGACGATTGTGTTCATGTTCTTGCTGATGGATGAGCAGGAGGACAAGATTGGGTGCTTATGGACTACGTAATTGGGGAAAAACCTAAAGACACGAGTGAGGACAATAATGAGGCAAGAGGGCCAAACACTTACCCCGTCTATGACATCACGGTGAACGTAAAGAGAATCCCATACTACTACATGTACAATGTCGTCTTCGTCATGGTAAGTTTGATGGGCTTATAGTAATAATAATAGGATGTGGAGGGGTTAAATACGGCATCCGATATCAAGGTGCTAAATGCAGGATGCAAATGGCAGAGGGTAATAAACACACCTGATTTTATTCCGTCTTCATTTTCCGTCTGTCAAGATAGCTAGAAAGCCCATATACAACTAGCTGGTTTGTTTGTAGCTGGCCAGTTGAATGTACTTAGGATGGACCACTTCACCGGGATATGCGCCCGGCTTTTTACGATAACCGAATGCCGATTCGGGATTGCTTATGTGCATGGGTTGTGACTCTTTCATACACGGGATTTCCACTTATCTTTCCTACTGCTGACTGACAAAGTGATGTGCCTCTACTAGAGGAGACGACACATGGGCGTCACCTCGGGGGGGGGGGGGGGGGGTGCGTTGGGTGCAAACGCATCCCCCTTCAGACCAAAAAAAAACAACAACAACAACAAGCAAACAAACAAACAAACAAAAAACACTTCAGTCTGTGAGCGACCTCAACGCCGGACGCTAAATATTTTTTTTTTATTATCTTTTATTTATTTATTCATTTTGCACCAGAGACAAGAAATTCGTGAAAAAAAAAAATCGCACCCCGGGCTCTGGCAGCACTGATTTTATACATTTCTATTTCACAGTGTTTACTATTTATCGACCGTGCAGGACATATCGCATGCGGTACGGCAAACGGAGCACGTGCACGTTTGCGCGTACATGTATGTGTGCTGCAAGGATGTAGGGTCTATGTACAGCACTTTACTCCTGACCAATCCAAATTGAGAATGCGAGCCTTAGCCTCATTAAAAAATTTGGAGGAGCAAGCATGATATTATAAATTTGCCCCCCCCCCTATAATTCATAATTCCTGAGATGAGAAGATTTTCTTTTCTTCTTTTTTTTTGACAGAAAAAAATGTTCTCTCATTAAAAAAAAAAAAAAAAATATTGCAAGGGTAAGCATATCATTCCCCATCCCCACACATAATCATGCATGGTTCCTGAGATGAAAAGATTTTCTTGCTTTTTTATAGAAATCTGTCCAAATATTTCACCCAAAGTGTTGACCAGGTTGCTGAATTTTAATTCTACTTTGTTTAATTCCCAGCAATTTGCTTGTAGACGCTCTACAAACGCGACTTTTGTACTCTTCTTTTACAAAAAGTCCCTACCGTGGGAAGGGTTTCCCCCTCCCACACCCTCCCCCGCTCGGTCGCTTCGCTCCCTCGCCGAGGATCTCACACCGTCTCGCCCCGGCTCGGGGCGACAATTTGTGACGGAGTTTGCGGCACAAATTGTCGCCCCGTCACAAGTTGTTGTCAATTTGTGACGCTTGTGCAGTTTCCAGTTTTTTACCGCGATGGCAACAATTTGTGATGGCAAAACGTAGCTACACAAATTGTCGCCGGCCATTACACAAACTGTCGCCGGCCATGCACTGTGAATTGTGTGGTTGGGGTGGTTGCTCGGGTGAAATGCTCTGGTGGGGTGGGTATGATTGGGAAGTTATGCGTATAATAGACCGGGGGCCCAGAGCATTTATTCAGCTGAAAAGGGTCACACTTTTTAATGGTCTCATCATGTAAGGATGTGGCCAAGGGTCAATAAAATGAATTGCTGGCAAGTCACATCCTGTACCGTAAGCCTAGGGGCCACAAAAAGGGACCCCGAAAAATGGATTTATTCAGCCGAAGGGGGTCACGGACAAAAGTTGGTGGATATTGTTCCTTTGGGTGTACTTATCATGAAAACAGCAATGCCAGCTATTTTATCCTGTACGGGGCCCCAGACAGTAGCCCCAAAGGGCCCCACAAATATGGTGTTATTCAGCTGAAAAGGGTCACGGCTAATTTCTTTTGCAATGGAAGTAGTTCCCATCAGAGATATCCAAAACACCAAAGCCAGCTATTTTATCCTGTACGGGGCCCCAGACAGTAGCCCCAAAGGGCCCCACCCCCCATAGGCCCTACGTACAAACACACACAAAATTGATTTTATTCAGTTGAAAAGAGTCACGGCTAATTTCTTTTGCAAAGGAAGGAGTACCAATCAGAGATATCCAAAACACCAAAACCAGCTATTTTATCCTGCACGGAGCCCCAGACAGTAGCCCCAAAGTGCCCCACCCACTATAAGCCCTACGTACAAACACACACACACACATTGACTTTATTCAGCTGATAAGAGTAACGGCTAATTTCATTTGCAATGGAAGTAGTACCCATCAGAGACATACAAAACACCAAAGCCAGTTATTTGTCCTGTACGGGACCCCAGACAGTAGCCCCAAAGTGCCCCCCCCCCCCCCCACACACACACATACTCACACAATAGTTTCATTCAGCTGAAAAGGGTCAAGGCTAATTTCTTTTGCAATGGAATTAGTACCCATCAGAGAAATCCAAAATACCAAAGCCAGTTATTTTATCCTGCATGGGGCCCCAGACAGTAGCCCCAAATTGCCCCCTATACCCCCTATACCCCTCCCCTCCCCCCCCCACACACACATTGATTTTATTCAGCTGAAAAGGGTCACAGCTACTTCCTTTTGCAATCGGAAGTAGTACTCATCAGAGATATCCAAAGCCCTAAAGCCAATTATTTTATCCTGTACGGGGCCCCAGACAGTAGCCCCAAAGTGCCCCCTATACACACACACACACACACACACACACACACACACACACACACACACACACACACACACACACATATATATATATATATATATATATTGGTTTCATTCAGCCGAAAAGGGTCACGGCTAATTTCTTTTGCAATGGAAGTAGTACCCATCGGATATCCAAAATACCAAAGTAAGATATTTTATCCTGCACGGGGCCCCGTACAGTAGCTCCAAAGTGTTTTGCTTTATTCTCTTTATTGTTTGCATCTCTTCTTCTTCTTAAATATGCGCTCCTTCGTCTTCATTTTCGCGACAACGACAACGCGTCCTCCTCATCATCATCAGTTTTGCTGTTCTGGGCAAACATTTTCCAGCGTATCGGCTACGAGCGGCGAGAGCGGAAGACATGCATAATTGAGTCTGGGAAAGCGTAGGAACAGCGTAGCTAAAGCGGCCAACAGCGTTATCGAAGCAGGAATGAAGCGTCTAAGGATCAGGCCTTGATTTTATACGAGAGTAGAGAACTTAGTGAGAGCGTCGTTAAAGCGGGAAGGTCGTACTTTGATCAAGAAAGCGGCGCAGCAGCGGGACCATATCGTCGGTGTCTAGTTTATGGTAGACTATAGTTCTTGTGCCGCTGTTACTACGGTCAGAAAAACCTAGAATTGTTACGCTCATCCCGCGGTATTTACACTGTCACAGCTCTCTCCCCGTTTGAGCTACGATTTAAAATACATGTAGGTCAATCTTGATGGGGAGATGAGGAAGAAATTTTGAACCAGTTCAAAATTTCTTCCCGATCTGTAAAATTGCCAAATCCAACCCCATCACCCAAACGCTGCTGCTACGATGCTCCCGGTCCCCGTACACTTTTGCCGCTCTCTGCCGATCTGACAGATTGAATAGATCGGGGTGCAGATCTTGATAGTGGAATTACATGTGGGGACACTTAGGAACACTCCGTGGGGCCCCGTATACAGCTATATAACTGGTTTCGGTGTTTTTGATACCTCGTTGAGTACTACTTCCTTTGCAAAAGAAATTATAGCAGTGATTCTTTTCACTTAGAATAAAATAATACGGGAGCACTTTCCAGCTACTGGCTGGGGGCCCCTTAACTGGATGGGTTTGTGTTTTACGTATCTCAGCTGTTAATTCCACTGCCAAGGAAAATAGGCATACATGACTCTTTTCACCTAAAAACACTTAATTCATATGGGGTGGGAATACCTTGGGGCTATACCTGTCAAGGGTCCTGCATCCGGGCCAATATCGCACCTCTTTTAATCGAATTCTTTAATGTTGAATTAAATTTAGCAAAAATTTCGCCTAGATGACATGGTAGTTCAATGTCATATTAATCTCTTCATTCAAATTTATTTAGAAACATTCACATTACCTCTAACCTTATTCTAAATTACACTTTTTCAACTGAAATCCATATATAAGACAAGTACCATTCCACTATCCGTTCATTCATAAATTCATAATGATATAGTCACGTGATTACATGCTGCGCTCGTTCAGTCAAATTGATTTCTGGCAATCTAATTTCACATGTTCTGCAGTCAATTAAACATATATGTTCGTGCTTGGCCTCTTTCCTTATTTTCTTTCATCGTAGTTATTGTTTTGTAAGCATCATAGCATTTCATGTTTTCGTATTCGTTTAAGAGACTTTGACACCATTTTTTTAACGTGCTTTTTGAATCCAAAGAAGTAAGAAGCCACATTTAATTATCTGGCCGTTACGAGCGCTTTATTACGAGCGGTCGACCAGTTCCAAGAAGTCAAGGTTATGATCCTCAAATGTTTTTTTTTTTTGAATAATTCTTTCTATGTCTTCTAGAGATATACGTCTGTATCTATTGTGCTGTCATGACTATAAAAAACGAAGTTAATCTGCATTACTGGTACACGTATAGGCATATAATAATGACATGTATATAAAAGAGAAGGAGCGTTACCAGTCTGGTTACAGAACAACCAAATCCAGTTATACTAGATACAGTGGCGTATCGAGGGAAAACGGCGCCCGGGGCAAGCGAGGAAATCTACGCCCCTAATTTCTGAAAAAGTGTTCAACCCCAACCCCATCCCAAAACGGTAGGGACTTTATGCTTTTTCATAATAATGCTTTTTCAAGCACTTAAAAGGGGTCTTTTCAGAGTGATTTAAATGTAATAAATTGTGATAAATTTTGGCGAGGAGCGCAGCGAGCGAGCCGAAATTTTTTGTATTTCAGCTTACAGAACATGGAATTCTTGTCATTTTTTGCTTACTAAATTTTATAATTCTAATCAAGATATAGTGACGGCCTTATAAATAACGATTTGTACCAACAAACTACAATACTCGAACTTAGTACGCGCGAGTGAGCCGAAATTTGTATATTTCCGCGTCATCATCACGTTGTGTTCATATCTTTTTTTGTGACAAAGTTTGGCGAGCGAGAGCAGCGAGCGAGCCGAAAAAATTTTGTATTTCAGGTTACGAAACTAATAGATAATCTAACGACTTATACCAACAAACTGAGGACTTGAAAAAATACTCTAAATTACTACGCGCGAGTGAGCCAAAATTTGTATATTTCCGCGTCATCAACACGTTTTGTTCTTATCTTTTTGTTATAAATTTTTGCGAGCGAGCGCAGCGAGCGAGCCGAAAAATTTTTGTATTTCAGCTTACACAACATGCAATTCTTGTCATTTTTTTTTGTCAATTCTAATCAAGATATAGTGACGGCCTTATAGATACGATTTATACGAACAAACTGAGGACTTCAAAAAATACTCTAAATTAGTACGAGCGAGTGAGCCGAAATTTGTATATTTGCGCGTCATCATTACGTTTTGTTCTTATCTTGTTTGATTTTTTTTTGCCCCCCCCCCCCCCCCCCAGGTTCGAAACCGTTGGCGCCCTGCTTTGATCCAATCGGCGATCGCTTCAGAACGAATAAAGTCGGTGTAACATTTTGCCTGCTAAATATAAAATGACATGTGTGAACACAATATACATTGTCATTTTGTCCGCATCATCATCATGTCTTGTTTTTATCTTGTTTGATTTGGTTTTCTGCCCCTACCTCTTTACTGCTTTATAACAGTAATTTATAGATGAAACGAAAACACATATAGAAAGACATGTTAAAATGATCTGAAACAAAGAAATAGCATGATTTGAATTTGAATGAACACGTTTGGAATTTGACTGTCTTTCGCGAAATTTAGTGACTGAAATACCCTTTTCGGCAAGTCGAGGCGAATTTGAATGAACGTAGGGTACAAGCCAATTTGAATACCCATTTTACGAATTCGAACCTTCTATCAAATGAACCAACAAAAGTGCGGAATTGACTGGGAAAACCTAACTGGCTATGATGTTTTGGGGTATCTATGATGTAAACTAAGGCCTACTTCGATTGTAAAAGAAAAACAACTATGACTCTTTTCAGCTAAATGATGTCATAATAATTATGTGGGGGAGGGGCACTTTATGGCTACTGTAACCTGGACCCAGTACAAGATGAAAAATGACTGGTTTTTGTAATATGGTCATTTTGGTTGTGCACTATACAGATGCTTCCTTTGCAAATTTCTTGAGTGTTTTGTTACTGTAACCTATGGGACCCCGTATACAGGATAAGATGACTTGCTTTAGTGTTTGTGATATCTCTGTTCAGTAGGCCCTGATATTAACGTTGCAAAAGAATTTGTAAGACCATTGATGGGACACTGTGGAGCTACTGTCTGGGGCTCTGTGCACGATAAAATAACTAGCCTTGGTGTGTTGAATATCTCTGGTGGTACTTCTTCCAGTGCAAAAGAAATTACCCGTGTTTGGGGCTATACTGTGCGGGGCCCCGTACAGGATAAAATAACTGGCTCTGGTATTTTGGATATCTCTGATGGGTACTACTTCCATTGCAAAAGAAATTAGCCGTGACCCTTTTCAGCTGAATGAAACTAATGTGTGTGTGTGTGTGTGTGTGTGTGTGTGTGTGTGTGCGTGTGTGTGTGTGTGTGTGTGTGTGTGGAGAGAGGGGGGGGGGGCACTTTGGGGCTACTGTCTGGGGCCCCGTACAGGATAAAATAACTGGCTTTGGTGCTTTGGATATCTCTGATGGGTATACTTCCATTGCAAAAGAAATTAGCCGTGACCCATTTTGGCTATTGTTATTGTTATTGTTATTGTTATTGTTCATTTTCCATCTGTGAAGATGGCTGGATAGCCCATATTCAGCTACACTAAGCTGGTCTTCCATGGGGTCCAGTTTGATGTGGGGTGGGACCACTTCACCGGGTTAGACACCCTGCTCTTCGCGATGAATGAATGAAGCGGGATCTTTTACGTGCATGAGCTGTGACTCTCTCATACACGGGACCTCCATTTTATGTCCTATCCGAGGGACAGAGTGTTTTGCCTCTTGCTAGAGGGGACGGTATGTTTACACACAACATTGCTCAGTCCAGACTCGGGTTCGAACCCGGGCCGCGTGATCGTGAGTGATCGCTGAATGAAACCAATGTGTGTGTGTGTGTGTGTGTTGGGGGTGCACTTCGGGGCTACTGTCTGGGACAGCGTACAGGATAAAATAACTGGCTTTAGTGTTTTGGATATCTCTGATGAGTATGCCTACTACTTCCAATTGCAAAAGAAAGTAGCCATGACCCTTTTCAGCTGAAAAAATAAATGTGTGTGTGTGTGTGGGGGGGGGGGGTGGGAGGGAGCAATTTAGGGCTACTGACTGGGGCCCCGTGCAGGATAAAATAGCTGGCTTTGGTATTTTGGATATCTCTGATGGGTACTTCTTCCATTGCAAAAGAAATTAGCCATGACTCTTTTCAGCTGAATGAAACTAATGTGTGTGTGTGTGGGGGGGGGGGGGAGCTCTTTAGGGCTACTGTCCGGGGCCCCGTACTGGATAACATAGCTGACTTTGCTGTTATTGATATCTCTAATGGGTACTCCTTCCATTGCAAATGAAATTAGTCGTGACTCTTCTCAGCTGCACGAATGAAATCAATGTTTGTGTGTGTGTGTGTTTGTACGTATGGCCTATGGGGGGTGGGGCACTTTGGGGCTGCTGTCTGGGGCCCCGTACTGGACAAAGTAGCTGGTATTGGTGTTTTGGATATCTCTGATGGGACCTTCTTCAAATGCAAAAGAATTAGCCGTGACTCTTTTCAACTGAATAAAATCAATGTTTGTGTGTGTTTGTACGTAGGCCTATGGGGGGTGGGGCCCTTTGGGACTACTGTCTGGGGCCCCGTACAGGATAAAATAGCTGGCATTGGCGTTTTGGATATCTCTGATGGGAACTACTTCCATTGCAAAAGAAATTAGCCGTGACCCTTTTCAGCTGAATAACACCATATTTGTGGGGCCCTTTGGGGCTACTGTCTGGGGCCCCGTACAGGATAAAATAGCTGGCATTGCTGTTTTCATGATAAGTACACCCAAAGGAACAATATCCACCAACTTTTGTCCGTGACCCCCTTCGGCTGAATAAATCCATTTTTCGGGGTCCCTTTTTGTGGTCCCTAGGCTTACGGTACAGGATGTGACTTGCCAGCAATTCATTTTATTGACCCTTGGACACATCCTTATATGATGAGACTATTAAAAAGTGTGACCCTTTTCAGCTGAATAAATCTTCTGGGCCCCCGGTCTATAATTGTGTGTGTGTGTGTGTCTGTGGGGGGGGGGGGGGGGGGCTGCATGGTATGTGCTGTATATGATTTGTAGGTGCGTATTATGTGACTTGTGTATGCGTTTGCATATAGCTGTGTGTGTGTGTGTGTGTGTGTGTGTGTGTGTGTAGGGGGCACTTTGGGGCTACTGTCTGGGGCCCCGTACAGGCTTTAGTGCTTTGGATATCTCTGATGAGTACTACTTCCGATTGCAAAAGAAAGTAGCCGTGACCCTTTTCAGCTGAAAAAAATCAATGTGTGTGTGTGTGGGGGGGGGGGGGGGGGGCTGGGGAGGAGGGGGTAAGGGGGCAATTTGGGGCTACTGTCCGGGGCCCCGTGCAGGATAAAATAACTGGCTTTGGTATTTTGGATTTCTCTAATGGGTACTACTTCCATTGCAAAAGAAATTAGCCGTGACCTTTTTCAGCTGAATGAAACTATTGTGTGAGTATGTGTGTAGGGGGGGGGGGGGCACTTTGGGGCTACTGTCTGGGGCCCCGTACAGGATAAAATAGCTGGCTTTGGTGTTTTGTATATGTCTGATGGGTATTACTTCCATTGCAAATGAAATTAGCCGTTACTCTTATCAGCTGAATAAAGTCAATGTGTGTGTGTGTGTGTGTGTTTATACGTAGGGCTTATAGGGGTGGGGCACTTTGGGGCTACTGTCTGGGGCCCCGTGCAGGATAAAATAGCTGGCTTTGGTGTTTTGGATATCTCTGATGGGTACTCCTTCCATAGCAAAAGAAATTAGCCGTGACTCTTTTCAACTGAATAAAATCAATGTTTGTGTGTGTTTGTACGTAGGGCCTATGGGGGGGGGGGGGTGGGGCCCTTTGGGGCTACTGTCTGGGGCCCCGTACAGGATAAAATAGCTGGCATTGGTGTTTTGGATATCTCTGATGGGAACTACTTCCATTGCAAAAGAAATTAGCACCACGTGTAGAGCTGTATAGTGGCTAATTTGAGGTGTACCGAGGCTCATCTTTTTACTAATATGATTAGATTGTTGATTAGCCGAGCATTTTTCAAGTTACAAGAGTGTCACATATTTCTCCCCGTGTCTCATTTCTCCCCGGTCTCCCCTATGCTTTTTAGGAGAAGGCACGGAAAGCGCGTGTTGCGAGAAGGGTGTCAGAAACATGAAAAAAACATCTCTGGCACTTTACCTCGTCCTCTTACATTTCTACGTTTAAATTACCAAAGACATTTTTATCTCTGGCATTTTGACCACTGACAACTTTATCTCTGACATTTTTACATCTGACATTTTTACTTCTGACATTTTTACCTTTGTCATTACCTCGAACATTTTTACCTCTGACAACACCTGGCACCATATTGACCATAGGCAGGCCATTTTTAAATTACTTTTAATGAATATAATGGTTTGATCCCCAGATAACATTTAGGGTGACCTTATAAGGAAAAGTTGACTTCAGATCATAAAGCAACTTCAGATTCGAATTCCTTGACCCACAAAACCTATAAAACTGATTTTTTTAGGTAACTGTAACCTTTTTAAGTGATCTTTAAACCTATATGACGGCCATATTGGATTTTGCCTATATGGCCGAACCAGGGGGCACCCTTCTTGGCGCCCATCAAAAATCGAAATAGTGTGGCTTGGGCTACATGTTTTTGGTGCATTTGGTGCTTTTGGAAGAATTTGAACCAAAAAGTCCCTTGCGCCCTCCACTATCACTGGACAGAAGCAGAGGGTGGTCTCGGGGAATGCTGCTACTTTTGATAAAGCTTTCGGAGTAATGATATGCGAAGAGTCTCTCAGAAGGTGCTGAATAAATGCAATACATCTCGCATTATGTTCCATGTGCAAAATATCAAGGTTACGATAATTGGAACAATAAAACTCCTCCCAAAGTAGGAACGAGGAGTGCTACCCTAATTCATCGAATGAATGCTTTCATTCTTTCACGATGAAGACGATGCCCCTTTCACACTTCGCCGGATAGGCCCACCGCACAAGAAACAGGCGATATTTTGCTCATCCGTTGTTCAAATCGTCAATCCGGTGGACAAAGTGTAAAGTTTTCGTTTCAGAGGAGAGTAAATCCATGCACTGTCTATAGGGTCGAACAAAACGAACAAACAACGAACAAAATGATTGACGCATGAGACATACATCCAACGTCAGACAACGATGTTTTTATATTATGTCCTTGCAGGAGTCAGTTGCAGCAAGGGCGGTACATTTTTCGTTTAGCATCAGCTTCATGTCCTGTGCATATACCGTGGATATTCTGTAGAAATCTTGTGTAGATGCTGTAATCATCACTTATGGCTTTCCTGTTCGTTTGACGTCCATAACTTGATGCGTTTTGCAAGGTCGTCGTCCTGTGGCTATGCCGTGCATATGTGTCTGATGTGCTGTAAATAGCCGTTCCCTCCGTTCCATCTCTGGCAGCAACGGACTCTGATGGAGGCCTTGCAGATTGAAACGCGTGGAAAACGACACAGTGCAGATAGATGAAAAGACATACAATTATCGCACAAGGGTCAGACCGTGCTATCCGTTTTTGGCGAGAAAGAGAGAGAGAGAAAAAAAAAACTTTGTGCATGAACAAAGCTTTGATATTTTGCTCATCCGTTGTTCAACGGTGGACAAAGTGTAAAGTTTATGTTAAGAGGAGCACGGTCCAAGGCCCGAACACAACGACAAAACAACGCACCTGAGGCGATTGTGTACAGGACAGTGGAACGTGCGTAAACGCATGAGAAACGAATATGAACCGCATGCCCACAGGACAAACGCACGAGGAACAAATGGGTGACGCATGAGACGTACATCGGACGCCCAGAACCATTTCCGTGACGAGTCAGTTGCAGCAAGGCCGGTACATATTCGTTAAACATCAGCTTCATGTCCCTTTCATATACTAAAGTACTGCGGATGTGCTGTAGATATCCTGTAGATAGGCTGTAATCATCAATTATATGGCCGTCCTGTACATTTGTCATCCGTAACTACATGAGTTTTGCCCGGTACTCGTCCTGTGGCTATGACGTGCGTATACGTTTGATGTGCTGTACATACCGTGACACAGCAGTTCCATCCGTTCCGTTTCTTGCTGCAACGGACTCTACAGGAGGGCTAGCGGATGGAGACGCGTGGAAAAACGACAGAGCACAGCATACATACAGGAGAAAACGTACAAGTATCGGACAAGGTATTAAAGAAAAACAAAAACAACAACAATGTTTTCTAGCCGCTCTGACGGAAATTATAGGAAGATAAACATCCATCCAAAAGATAAAAAGGACATGAAACGCATTAAAAAAAAAATCGACTTTCATTTCTCATGCGTTTGTCCTTATCAGGCAAAATGTGACGGGGGCATTAATGCAGTATACTTCTCGATTGCAATTCACATTCATATTTTTTCTTGTTCCATCCGTAACAGAACATACTTCAAGTATTTGGTTTGGTGTGATCTTTCGCGGCTTTTTTTTTTTCCTTCGCTTTCGACTCCCTCCAGATTTTAATCACGTTGTTTCCCGTCGTCTCGTCATTCGCCAAGGAATCGTCAACACCCACGGACCGGATAAGCATCATATCAATGCTGCTCACAGCTGTGGCTTCAAAATTCACTGTTTCCCAGAATCTGCCAAAAACGTCATACCAGACGTTTCTCGTTAGTATAATGACTGTGCTTTTATAATCTTGGAAGTGTACATGGTACTGAGAATAATATGAGGAGAGGTTTGCTATTCACCATGCGGAAAGTCCTGATTAGGTCTGCAGCAAAAAGAAGTATTTAGAAAAATGAAAACAAAGGTGTAAAGGAATTGGGAATAGAGTTTGAATCGCTGATGCAAAGGGGAATTGCCATGACGATAGTCCTTACAAGCACTGCATCTTAGATTTTCTTTTCATAGATTTCGACGTGACATCGTGAGGGGCCTATCATCCTAATGATTGGCCCCTTTTACGCTAATCTTTTCATTTTCCTAATTTCTTCTCTTTACGATGTTCAAATCCTCAGGACTTTCCACGTGGTGTACGGCAAAAATGTTCCCATGCTATTACTCCTGTGGTTTTGCACATAAAAGCTAGCAAACGAACAACGAAGTCGACAACATCAATAAAGGTGAAAGCGCAATGGCACTGATAATCCCAGTATGATATCGGTCGATTGTTTTAACAGAAAAACAACGTTTTTATTATCTGTATGAATTTGTCAACATGCTCTCAAATTGGTACAGCTGGAGTTTTGCAAACTTATTTTCAATTTATTTAAGGTAATAATGTCCATGGCATAATGCTGACACGACATTTTTTTTTTTTTTTTTTAATTCCAGGACAAATACGTCTGGGGATGTATTATCCTCATATTTCTTGTCGTCGTACGAAACTTCATCCCGTCATTCCTCGATAAAGATTACTTCAAAAAAGTGCAATTGCCGTTCAGTATCGTTCTGGGGGTAGTCATGTTTGTACTCAACGTTGTCTTCTTCACCTATGCAAAAATAAAGGTATGTATCTTTATCAGTTAACAAGAAAATAAGATAATGATACCAATTATTAGAATCATAATGATAACATTAATAATTATTGCAATTGCTATACTACGGGCAACATCCAATAGGCCCTACTTCTACGATTTATACCAATGAAAGTATAGGCCCTACTGATAGCAATGATAATGACAGTAGTCATTTCATTATTAACAATACAAAAATATGTATAATCCGCTTAGAAAATGATCTCATATAGCAACGGTAATAATATATATCAGATGTGTCCTCTGAATTGTCCGACCATCATCTTACCTTGTTGCTGCCAGGTAAAACCATTTGTATTTGTTGGATGAAGGGGACAAAGCGGGTACTCACCGACGATTCAACAGCCTGAATAAGTTAATATAACGCAGTGGTCCATTTTTACATTACGCACAACATTATTTTAGAGATACTCTAAGGTCTTCTTAATGTTCATCATCGTCAGTCCAATGATGCGTTACGAAAGAAGACGTTCAACATGGAATTGTTTAGCGTAGTCCTATCATGGAGGTGCCCCCCTGTAGTACCTAGCTCCTTGGTCGTGCCGAGCGGTACAGTATAGATATAGAGGTGTTTGTGTGTTTGTGTGTGTGTGTGTGTGTGTGTGTGTGTTTGTGTGTGTGTTGTTGTTGTTGTTGTTCTTGTTCTTGTTCTTGTTCTTGTTCTTGCTGTCCATTCTGTAAAACACTGTGTTGATTCTTCCAATTCCTTCTATTTCTTTGTGGATATGACAGCTCGAATGTTCAGCAATATCTGAGCAAAACAAAACAAAAAAACTCATACCTTTCAGTTTCCTTGTCACAAATTACTATGATATTGTGTATTTCAAGTAATTTAGAACCTCCCGAGTTAAAATTTTAATGAATAATAATATTATTCATTAATATTCATAATATTCATAATATTATTGATAATATTATTATCATATTGGATCCGTTCAAAACACTTTAGGACTGCTTCGTGAAATTTGTTTCCGCCAGAACTACAGCTTCGTGTCAGGCCATGAGTGCCACAGTGTAAGCCGCAAGATCAAAATAAAAAAGAAAGATTTTTAAAATATCATGTTTTATCAGCATGTATATTTCATAGCCAAAGCCAATGAAGCTATTTATGTAAAAAAAAAAAAGGAACAATATAGAGCTAGATATGATAATTCACATTTTCTGTAGTAATAATTGTAGGAATCTTGTTAATAATAGGAAAATGAGTTTGGTTGTTTTTGTTGTTGTTTTCGGGGGCTGGTTTTCCCAACATATGTCCTGTTTGATCTCTCCACTATCTACAGTCTCAGGATGTCGGCAAACGCATTAAGAAAGGAAAAAAGAAATACAAAGTACGTATAAAGTTAAGGAGTGGTAAGTCAAGTGAAATGAAATGAACAGTTTAGTTGCATGATTTGGCCATAATATGGCCAATATTATTCCATGGCGAGGATTTTTAAAACAGTAACGACAATTATTGTGCCTGAAGCCCCGACTTGTTCGGGAAAAGAGTGGATCATTTTTTCTTTCATAGTTCTTTACTGTTTTTGTTTTTGCATTACGTTTTGAATTGAAGCGATATCCCTTGACCATGAGTAAAATTGTATACGAAGAGTTATTTCCGAAAGGTGCTGCACCCCTTTTCCATCTTATTATATATTCTTACTGAAAAAGAAAATATGTTCATTTCTAGCAGTCCCATGGAGCACATTCTATAAGTATCAAAATTCTTCGGAGAAAATTGAGAAATCAGCTAAGGAATACGAACATTTCTATAAAAAGTTCTAAATCCAACTGGGACCCATTAGAAACTCATAGGTGTGCTAGACTGCGAGAGTAAGGTCAGGCTGATTACTCATAATATTACTTGATTACTGGCTGTGAAATATTTATCATTTCTGTGCAAGTTAAATCTTTGGAATGGCGGAGGAAAAAGGATGAGGCTGTGCTGAGATAACAAATCATGCAAGAAAATCCCAAAAAGTCGCAGGAACTATATACTTATGCCAAACTGTGTCCAATTATGTTCTACTCAATTCTCACCCAAAGGTCGCGGACAGTGTAACCGGTAGATACTGTGTCTGACCGCGCCTACAAAGAGAGACAGGGGGCTTTATTGATTTTTTTTTTAATTCTTTTTTTTTGGGGGGGCGGGGGGTCCAGAGTATGATTATGTCTAGAAATAGTTGGTTACGTTATATGTGATTTATGAAAAACAAAACAATCAAATCAAATCAAATAAAACTAATCAGTATTTCAATAAACATCATTTACGCGTTATAAAGCATTACGCTAATGTGTGTTGCAAATGGTGCTAAATGCGCAAAAATACCCCCAAATATTTATGCTTTAAAAATCAGTGAAGACACGAAGATTTTTCGGAGGCACATTTTTTATACACCATTATGGAATCCTCCAGGACGGAAAGTAATTCCATCAAAACACTTTGAAGCATGCAGAATCAAAATGCAGATTTTCAAACCCGTACAATCATTATTAGTGAAATTAACACATATTTATATATATATATATAACATATACACACATATATATGTATATATCTATATAGACATACATACAGTATATAATATCCCTAGTAGGTATATAAATATATACGTATATATATATATATATATATATATACATATATATATACGTATCCGGGCAATTACCCCGAGAGGGCAATTACCCCCCGGCTAAATACTGGTTAGTGGTAAGCTTAGAGTAACGATTAGGGTTAGGGTTAGGGTTAGGGTTAGGAGTTTGAGTTAGGGATAGGATTAGGTTCAGGATTAGGATTAGGATTAGGGCCAGGGGAAGGGTGCGGGGTAATTGCCCAGGGGGTAATTGCCCAGGGGGTAATTGCCCTAGACCCATATATATATATATATATATATATATATAATACACACACATACATATACTTTATATACTTTATACATACATCTATCAAATGTACCGTGCTTACACTGTATAGCGTATAGCGCTCTTTGATTTAACCAATGCTTCTGGCAGTCACGACGTTATCACCCATTCACTGAAATGATTTTACACATCCAGCAATAGTGCATAGTATACTGAAAACTTCAGGGTAAGGTTACCTAATGATGGTCAGGAAAGTTTGATATAATAAGGGAGGTGTTTTCCAGGGGAACCCTTATTCGCCGGAGATGTTTTTAGCATGTTTCAAGCGTCTAATCAAAGATTTCAAAGGAAAAACATGGATTTAATTTACAATTTTACGAGAGGGGTTACAAACCCTATGCAGATGATCTTAACCTTGTCACAATAAACATAATACGACCAAAAGATGATTGACGAGCTGCAATCAGCATCGTTATACCTTGATATGGGCCTCCCTCTCAAACCGTCAAAATGTTGTAGCTTAGCAATATGCAGTGGTTCACCGAAAGATGTCATCTTGTCTCTTGGTTTTGATAAAATCCGATCACTGAAAGATAAGCCCCAACGTCTTCGGGAAACCCAAATTTGTTCATTGGAAAAAAAAAAGATAGTCTAAAGCATTTTCAATGAAATCGAAATCAAGTCTAATCTAAGTCTAATCTAAAAAAAAAAAAAAGTAATTTAGATGATCTTGACCTATCAAGGAAATTTCAATAAAAGGTATTCATTCCCTTGGAGCAAACACCGGCCTTTTACATATACCCAACGGAATAAATATATCCCAAACATCATACATGAGACATCCACCGTGAGTGTCATACTCAAATAAAGGCACGATCAAGGATAGAAGCTTGGGGACAATTATTTAGTAAAGGACGTATGCTTGTACTATCAACTGAGAATCATATGTTCTGGTACAATTAGCAGTTATTTGTGATGGCCCATGATGCGATGTCATGAAAGTCTGGAAGAGACCAAAGACACCAGTGATGTCAATAATAGCAGCGGAATTCTGTAAATGAAGCGCGTCGGAGGGAGCACTTGAAGACAAAGTAACCGAGCATTGGAAAACACGTATCGAGCCGATGTTGGTGCGCGGTCAATTTGCGATTCTTCTGGCCATTTCTGACGAAAATCTCACCTGGAGACCGATTATGTGCAACCTGCCGAAAATGGTATTCAGCAGTTCAGTCTTGTAACAAATGCATGCATTGATTCCGTAAAATCATATGTCAATGTTCAAAGCTGGGGAAAAAAAAAAAGCAACCGCCACTCTCCATCACGTCATCAAAACTGTAATACTTTTTTTCAAAGGTTTAAATTGAGCGCAACAATTATTGCAATTATTTACCACACAATCAAAGATTGTCTTTTCACTGTTCAGTAATAAACGCCGATCTATAGAAGGCAGAACTATTCTACAACCACTCATAACGAGTCGGACCGGACCTAGCAGCACTACCAGAAACAGCGAAACAAAGACTTACAACTTACGAACTTACAGTCCCCATTCGAGTAAAATATCTGCGGAAAACAGATAGGGCCTGAAAGGCGTTCTTGTAAGATGTTAATCAAACAAAAGTCTCGCCAGATCATTAAAAGCAAGCGATAGTGTCTATCTTCACAATATTCTACGTATGAAAAGAACGGGGGGGGGGGGGGGGGGGACATCACACACTTAGCAATGTAATATGTAAGAATTGAAACACTTTGAAATGCAACATGTATCCTGGATAATTAACTGGGTTGACACTAAAAATACAATGTGACTGTAACCTGCACAAATATAAGAATTGTTTGTTGGCTTAACATTTTAACACTTAGAATCGGAAATGTTATTATTACTGTAGAAATTATCTAATAGTTTTGTCAATCACAAACACTGATATACGAATCACTATTATAATAAAAAATAGCATTTTCTCCGTTAGTATTTGTATATCATTTCCTGCCATGTGACCAGAATAGGACCATGAATGTGGTATAATGTTAACATATTCTTTGTTTTTTGTAACCAGTAAAGACATGATTACAACAATGAAGTGTACATGCATATTTAACATAAAATATATTGATAAAAACAATATTCGTCATGTCTCTCTCTCTCTCTCTTTGCAGGAATTGTGTCCACCAGAGAAATAAAGCAGTGGAACCGAAGAAGCCCATTTCTGGATATTTCTCTAGTTATTGCCCTCCTGTTTATTTCCCTTCGTTATACGTGGACTGGGACATTTTGGTACAAATCACTTCAACATACAGATGACCATATATGTGAGCCTGCACCACAAAACCTACAGAAAGTCGCCAAGCATGGATTTTTAGTTAAGAACAGGTCTTCCTACCCAACATCCAGTTAACTATGTCAAAATCTGTAGGCCCTACGTGAAATAGCACTTTTACAGTTATAGTGAATAAAACACAATGGAAGAAAATTGTAGCAACACATGTTCACAATGCTGGTAAGGTTTAACATGTCCGGCCAGTTGGGCTTATCTACCTCACTAGTGTGTAAGATGATGGAAAGACTTGTGGCCCAAAGCATACAAAACCGTCTAGATACATTTCTTTTATTGTCTCCTAGGCAACACGGCTTTAGAAAAAGGCGATCTTGTGTTACTCAGGTACTTAAAGGCATAATTTACCATTTGCACATGAAACAAAAACCCAGCAGTAGTGCTTTAAAATACTTCTAAAATGTGAGTTAGGGATAGAAACAACCACTGTAAAAATTTGAATCCGTATAATCGATGTTAAGTGTTGTTCAATACACAAAATGTGAACAATAGTTATAATAAAAATGTTTCCAGACTAAAGCGTCTACAGTTACGGTTTATTGAGAAAAACACTGATATCTCCTTATATTTTAGGCTTTATTGCTAAAATTTTATATAGTAGAATGTTTTGTGATAAAACAAACCTACACATATGCATCAAAAGTGATATCTTGAACATTTTTGAAATCACTGCTCCCAAAGGTAAACTGGACCTTTAATGTATCACACATGTCTGGTTTTCAGCATACCAGCTGTAATGCCGTCAAGCCCTGGAGATTTGTTCAAAGGCAATTTCACTGTGAGCCTCTCGATCTATTTTAATGAGACTTCCATAGAAGTCAATGGGGTCATAAGCAACTCACACTTGGTAATTCTTGCATACACGAAGCATCAGAATTGAATCAGAATTACATACAGACTCTGTATGTTAGAAAAACGCTCAACAATCTGTGCTGGTTTATTATGCACATTTCCACCGACAATGATTATTGGTGGAGGTTTTTTTTTTCTTCCTGTTATATCAGGCAAGGAAAGCATTGTGTTGACATAAAGCCAATAAGCCCCGTTAACTTCATTCTTGGCTGTGTTTCTTGCCTGCTTATATTTCTCTCACAACTCCTTTCCACCTTCGTCATTAGAATGAGCTCCGGCAAGTTTTGTTTTGTTTTGCTTTTCTCATGTTGAGGAGATGTTTAATTTGTGGTGACATCCAGGGGCAAAAAAAAAAAAAAAAAAAACACGCTTGTTTCTTTTGACCTTGGTAGGTACGCAATCTGTAATTGCTGCTTGAACACTCTAAAAACGCAAATGTTGAATCAACATTTAAAAGGGCCGAGGAGTGACAGCATTTTTTGAAGTGTTGCATCCAACTTTTAAAATAACATTTTAAATGGTGAATCTAGCAGGAAAACCAACACTTTGAAAATGTTGTCACTCCTCGGCCCTTTTAAATGGTAATTCAACATTTGTGTTTTTAGAGTGAAATATATCCAAAAAGCCATCCCATGTGACCTTGATCAACATTCAGTTTGGTCCATAAATAAATCCCAAGGAGCTGATTTAAGGAGATTAGATGCATAACTCAACGTAAATGGACTCTCTTAACTTATCCAAATGATGGAAAGAAGGTACCGACACTGGAAAAGTGTTTGATGAGAAAATAAACTGTAAAGGTTAAAATCTATTCAAACACTTAAGCTTGCTAACCAGTGCTTCGAGCAATGGATGGGACATTAAGCAGAACATAAATATCCATAGTAACAACAATGAAGGGATTGTCAGATTTACGCTGAAAGCATGTGCTATTAACACATTCTACCAGTGACTAACAGAAATTTTCAAAGCACTAGCATCACTTTTTTTTTTAAGTTATTAGACGTGTAAGAGTTGAAAGTGAAGAGTGTGTAAAGGGTATTTAAGAAAGGAATAGGGGACTCTAAAAGACACCTAATCACACTATTCTACAAAAAAAAAAAAAAAAAATTCTCAAAAAAGCTGCTTAAATCAATTTCCCATTCGTGTTTTGATCCCATACTTAGGAATAAAGTGTAGAGAAATAATAAAACTTTCAGAAAAAAAAAAACATGCAAAACTCAAGATTGACTAGGTTGCCCAGGTTCAACTGTTTTGAGTGCTCATATAGAATCAGGACGTGCGACTTTGTGTTTGCTTTGTGATGCACGGTCACATAATGACTTGCCCATGCTCTACCTAGATTTCGTTTCACAGTTATATGCAATACAAGCATTGCACAATTGAGACAGATAGAAAATAGATAAGTACATGGATGCATAAATTCTCAGTTTGCCAATAATTTCCACAGGGTCACTTTCAGATCACAGTAAGATTTGGCAAGCGAAGACAAATTCATCACCTTTTCTGGAGACAAAGAACACATTGCTGGGGTAGTGCAGTCTAGTGGAGTTGATTGTAAGCAGCTTTAAGTAACCTTAAATTTACTCTCATAATACTTAGCCATAATTCAACTCTTTACAGTTAAAGAGTTGAATGATTGTAGTAATTCACCGTATTTCCTAAAAATTATTTTCATTTTCCGATTTTCTGATGATGTGATTGATCACACGAAAAAAGACACCTCGTTATTAAGAACGCGTGAGCTCATCTATTATTTGGCCTGTAAATAGAATTCCATACAATCTCTTTTTTTTTTCTTGATAACAAGGTTTTGCATACGATACAGGGATTGCATAGCACAGAATATTAACAGTCGTGGTGTTAAATGTATGATATAGTGTGGTTGATCGATACTGGGCATCAGGTTTCTAATTTAAAGATAAAGAAAAACCTCATATGAAATATGAAATATTTAGATATCCAAAACAAAGTGATCCGAATAAAAGGTGAGATACACCTTCCTTTAGTAGAATCAATTTGTTTTACTCCGTTTTTGGATATCTCAGCCGTTTCAATTTTCATCAAATAAGCTGAATTCCTCTATACATTCTTTAATATTTCATGAGTGGTTTCTGATTATGTCACAAAAAGTCAAAAAGTTGAATTCCCATCTCAACCAAAACTATAACATCCCTTTGAGGCTGCATGAGGGATGCTTTCACCATTCATATTTCCATCTGTTACACGTATAGACACGACACAGAATGAACACATGAAAAGTTTGGAAAATAACTGGTAATGACTAACACACTATAAAGTTGAAGCAACACAATTGCACATACAAATTCCCAGTGCTGCAGTAAACAAGTACAACCTAATACATGCATTAGATACAATCTTAAGGTATATGACTTTAGATATAATGAAAGAAAAAGAACAATAGATTAGAGAGCTTTAAACCAGTATACAATATCTTAGCACTCACGTGCCAATGATAGTAAAATCATAATTTCTTATCGTTTCACAGTATTGTGTATTAAAATGGGTGAGATTGAGCTCGTGTGTGACATCACTGAAAATCAATTTGAGAGTTTGATTGCTCAATATTAAAAAAAAAAATAATAATGAATGTCCTGTGATCAGAATTTGCCGAAACATTCTTTTTCCTGTTCGCCTAAATTTCCTACTTCCATATTATACACAAACTTATTTTCAAAGTGTGAGATCAGTCTTAAATCAGCGAGCTAGCAATACGCACTGCAATTACGCATAAACACATACAAATCAGACAAACGACAAAAAGGGAAAAAAAATGAATTTTCTGAGACTGCTCTTTACGATTGGTTTTATTCTCTAACGGGGAACAGAGCGCAGCAAAGTGTAACATCGAAGCAATCAATGCGCTCCATGTGGGGGAAAGTTTGACGGACACCATCATCATTGCCTAGACTGCAACAAAAAACTTTCCTCACTGATTCATATGTAATAACAACGAAATGAATCAGAACGTGCACATGTTTTAAATTTGAGACAAATCGTATCTCACATTAAATGTATATTCGTTACCGGTGTGTTTTGATGTTTTAGCTCAGCAGATAGTGTATAAGTTATGGTTGTGGCTACAAATACTTGTAATACCTACATAATCCCTACATAAACGCATCTAAACTGTCATAGAATATAATATACTTTAAGTGCATCATAGACAACGATTGCATAGGCATGTCTTTTATAATGTGCTAACATAATTGGCATGTGATATTAAATGTTGTTCAGTATAACCATAAGTAGTTTTATAATTATTGTTACACGATTGTTGTTTGATTGTTAATGGCATATCTAGGAAAAAAAAATCTTCAAAGCGCTACGAAAAAAAAAAATCATTACATATTTTGTTTATTGACTTATATGTACTTTTGCGTACAGGGGGATCACTCGACATTCAATTCATTAATGAGTATGTCATATAGTTTTCTTTTAAATATCTGTATTAGTAATTTTCCCCAGTATTGAGACAGGAAACAAAATAACAAGATTTTTTTTTTAAAGTCATACAGGACTGTGTCAACGCGCACATGATTATACATATACAACGCACATACACGTTCATGCTGATGATTAGAAATGCAATGAACACGTAGTTTATCTGTTTATTATGGTTAAGATAATGTTTATATGCAATTACATTATTTAAGATCCAATTTGCAGAAATAACAACTGTTCTCCCAGTTTCCTTGTCATCAACATTGTCTAAATTTCAAGATAATATCAATCTGTTTGACAATGAACCATTATCCATGTTTCAGATGAACATAATTTTATCTTGTAGAACAGCAAAATTTGTATTGTTCAACGTGTAAAATAATATTAGTCATTTATTATAATATATTAAGACACACAAACTAAGAAAGCACACATGACAGGCACGAACCAAGAGATGAATAAAAGAGAATGTCATTTCATTGTTTCTGCTGTTTGCAATGAGCTGTTCCACTTTCATATTCAATCTGATTTAGTTTAATCTTATAAGGTTTGTTAAGAGAGAACAAATCAAATCGTTTCCTTTTATAACTATAAATTCACCGTTCCTGTATCAGGGTATTTTGCAGCAGACAAGGAGCATTTGTCTGTGTATCTTGCATTGGTTATTTGTCTGTATCCTGTCTCTAGAGTTGCAAGCGCCTGTGATTCAGACTTACTACTAACTGCTTTGCACTATTTAGACAACTTAATAAATGTCTTTGATGTGACAACAATGTGTATTGTATGGATAACATAAGTAGAGTTAAACAGGTCGCCTGTATCTATAAGTAATGTTGCTAGATAGATATGCTATTATGAAAACTGATTACATAATATTGTTCATTTAACGGATTGTCGTGCAATGCTGTGTATCATTAAAACATAGGTTTTGTTGGTTCTACTTAGGAAAATTCAATTTTACCTATAAACTATTAAGTAAAGTAAGTTAGTAATGTATATTGTATGGATAACATAAGTAAAGTTAAACATGTCGCCTTTATCTACAAGTAATGTTACTAGATAGATATGCTATTATGAAAACTGTTCACATATTGTACTAATGGATTGTCATGCAATGCTGTGTTGATGGGTTTTGTTGGTTTTACTTATGAAATTCAATTTTACCTATAAACTATTAAGTATAGTAAGTTAGTAAATGCCTTTGATGTGACGAAAAATGCATATTGTACAAAGTAGCATAAGCACTAGTAAATAGCTCGCCTCTATCTCAAACTAGTGTTTCTAGATTTACATGTTGTGATGAAAACAGTTCTGTTAAACGCACTGTATATTACGGATTACGAATAGATATTCAAATATGGACTGCTTTACGGGGCATGGTTGATATTAGTTGTCCGAGGGATCTCAATTCCAGGCAATGATCCGAGGAGCTAGCTTGCTCCGAGATCAGAGCGTGGAGTTGGGATTCCGAGGGACAACTAATATCAACCACGGCCCGAATAAATGCAGGCTATTTCTGTTTTATCTACCGTACAAACCTGAAATGAGCTTAAACTTGGTCATTCGGTTGCGCTAGCCAGTTCACATGTCGTGATCATCAGGAGCATTTGTACAGTGATTGCATTGTGTGCAGGCAAAGCATGCAGTTGTCACGTAGATCTCTGCACATGTAGTTCTCACGTTGTGAAAGCAAAAACAAAAGTCCGTGTTTCAAAAACTTAATAAAGCTACGGAATAACTATATGAATAAACGTATTGCACTTTAATGATACGATTTCGGCATAGTATTATAATGTCACGTTGCAAATTCTGTGGTTCTTCCTGGTCGGATGTTTTGAAGCTCCTTGCTGTGCGAGGGCCATTGTTAAATCTAGGCCCACGACTTCTACCAATCAGAAGAATAATTCATCAAATGAGGTGCATAGAATTTTAATGTGGATTTACTTATGACATTGATTTTACTTCATAGCAAGATTCAGACAAATCAAATGTCTTTGATGTGATCACATTGCATGTTGTATGCGAGTAACATAAATACAAGTGAATAGGTTGGGTACTAAAAAGGATACTAAAAGAAAGTGAATTTTAACAAAAGATAGAGTAAAAAGGGTGACAATAAAGGGCTAAAAAAATGAGTGATTTCCAACATGCCAATTACATGAGCACCTATCTCCGCTAAAGAAGAATATATATATATATATATATATATATATACTATATATATATATATATATATACAGTAAATATAATAATATGATAGTTTTAATACATTGCTTGTAATAATTATGATAATACCCATATTTATGATACCCATGACAATAGCAATCCCCAATGCCACTGCAAAACCATTACTGCTTTTAATAGTACCATTAGGCCTATTAAGTGACAGTACTCGAAACTATGTATCAACAATCATCATGATAACAACAACAATCAAAATAACACTTTACAGTATGTCCCCCCAAAAAATACAATCAGTTTTTCGCATTGATACACAAAATATGATTAAATTGTGTAAATGCTACCTCAGGGTCTTAACATTTTAGCTCTAATTTGCAGAAAACCCCATTCGATTTGGTTAAGCGTTCACAGAGAAATGTGGATTGTAAAGCGTGTCATGAGTCTGATTCTTCCACGTTTAGCACTTTGATGATCTTTTGTGTGAATACAATAGACAGAACTTGGAGGGAAGAGAGTCCCGACATCCTCTACAAAATTCCTCATTTCTCTTTGACCACTGAAGCAAATCGAATGGGGTTTTCTGTAAGATGTGGGCAATGAGTTATAGTTTCATACCCTGAATTTGTATTTAGATTGATTCAACATTTTTAAAGATACCATTGCGGAGGGTCCCGTTGTATTTTTTTTTTTTTTTGGGGGGGGGGGGGAGACACACGGTACAGTAAATGATCTCATTTAGCAAAGATAATGTGCGAGGTCTGCTCTCTCTCTCATTGACCCAGCCTTCATTTTTACCCTATTAATGCCATATGATATGATTTATATCTGGGTCAGGTGGGACAAAGCGGGTAAAAATGTCTTGTTCAAAGATGTTCACAGGACAGGGTTCAAGCTCAGAATTTCCTATTTATGAGTCAAGAATCTTTATGCCTCAGCAGCTCTGTGTTACATTACGAACGACTTACGCTTTAGTACATTTGAAAATGTTCTTCATGTTCATCACTCAAAATACTGAAACTTTGTTCGAACAGACGACGGTCATACTTAACGTAAAATACGTGAAATCATTTAAGACATTCGTGCCGAGCAATTATACTGTAAATGATTATGGTTTAACTTTATCGATAATTCTTTTCCATTCTGTAAAGACATTTCGTACTTGCTTCACCATCCTAATTTATAATATAACATCATTGAAGTTACATGATTTGACAAACAAAAGATAATCAAGCAATTAACAAATACCGAATATCTTTAAAGATTCCTGTCGACCAAACAACAACAACAACAACAACAACAACAACAACAACAACAACAACAACAACGACAACAACAACAACATCAAAAACAGCAACTACAAACTCTACTTCAAAACCTCCATGATGAATATGTAATGGATTTACATTCAAATCCCTCGAGTACCCACACTATTTTGTTTCGGATATTTTTCTCTTCCCCAAATACACAATCTGTGCAGATACCTTGAATGTCAGTATTCAATGATTA
Organism: Diadema setosum; assembly: GCA_033980235.1. Lineage (NCBI taxonomy): Eukaryota > Metazoa > Echinodermata > Echinoidea > Diadematoida > Diadematidae > Diadema > Diadema setosum. The sequence continues at coordinate 23,678,412 of CM067067.1, read as the reverse complement.
GATCAAATAACCAATATGACTTGTTTCAGGTATTTTTCTCTACCGCATAATACTTCATTGTGGCAAGCCCTGACAACGACCAAACAAACCAGGGGCGTAGGGAGGGGGTGGGGGTGTTGTATGCATTCCCAATTCACAAGGTGGATGACATGGACAATCATGGTCAAGACCCCATTTCGGGGGAAATGATATATAATTAATTACATTATACATATTATGAGTGGTATGACATACCTGGGGTTTTTTTAATCTCAATAAAAAAAAAAAAAAACTCGTCTAAATGATTATTTCAGCCAGAGTGACCGTCAGATCGATGATTTTCAATTTTGAAAATGCAAAATCTCCCCACCTCCTCCCACACTCGGCTCCTCGTAGCCTTTAATGAGGGTTTTCCGGGTCTGTTTCATACTTTTGTCATTCCAATTCATGAATGTGCATTCAAATTCACACAGCGCACGCATGCGAAAATATTCGGGTATTCAAATTCAGAATCCGAGCAATATGCGGGAGCTCGATTTCGTTTTCTTCAAGTCAAATTCACGCATGTGCGTTCAATTTCCAAATGCGAGTACTGCAATACCTGCTCGTGCATTCAAATTCACGCGATAGTCCCCTTGAGTTTTTTTTTTTTTTTTTTTTGGGGGGGGGGTTCAATTTCATTTCATTTCATTTTATTTCATTCTCCTTTTTCCAACAAAACTCAACAAAGTATGAATTAGGTTATTATCACAATCGTATACACACAACTTACAAATGATATCAAATGATACAATAATAAAGTAACATTTTATGTATACGCAAAATAATACAATCTTTGTTTCAGTTGAAAACAAGGAGAACTGAGAGGTCCACTAAAAAGCAAACTTGTAGATTGTGAACCACTCAAGAAACTCTAACTAAATACTTATTTGTATATGCTGGACACAAGTTTGATTTACACAAGACGGAAACTAACGGGAGACACACAATAACATGACACGACTAGACAGAAAGGTGGAAAATATGAAGGAAGGAAGAAAGAAAGAGAATACCTACACGCTGATCTAAGAAACGAAAGAGAGAATTGAAGAGGGAATTGAAGAAATTCTTTAAACAGCCGGTGGTTGCATACAGCTGTGTAGAAATTATAATGGCTGTTTCATAAATTAATGAATTCAGAAATCAATTGATTGATGGTTGGATGATAAACCCTGTGGTTGTTGGAACTTGATTAACAAAAACGAACATCAGAGAGGGTTTAACAGAAAGGATTTCAACTTACGCTTAAAGGAATACAAAGAAGGAGAATTTTTTATTTCGCTACTTAATGAATTCCAGAATCTAGGGCCTGTGTATATAAATGTATTCTGAGCCAATAATGTTCTCAGAAGAGGTAGATGAAACTCAGAAGATTGTCTGGTGGGATAATTATGGAAAAATTGATTCCTTGCGAACATTGAATTGAATATACAGGGAAGTGCATTTGTGTTGAAATTAAACATAAACTGTCCAAGTTGAAAGAAATACAAATCTTTGATTTTTAAAATCTTATATTTAGTGAATAATGGATCTGTATGGGAACGTGGCGGGACGCCGCAAATAACACGAAGTGCCTTTTTTTGTAACACCAGTAATCTATCTAGTAAAATTTGATGAGCGTTACCCCATGCTAAAAGACCGTAGTTAAGATAAGGTAAAATTAAAGAGAAATATAACGTCAGCAAAGAAGACAATGGAATATGAAACTTAAGTCTATTAATGATTCCAATATTACGTGATATTATTGTACTTATGTTAATAATATGTGGCCTCCATGAAAATTTATCGTCTACTGTTATCCCCAGGAATTTTATATGAGATGCGCGTTCTATTTGAATGTCATCAAAAATAATCTCTTTACGTAAAACTTCTGCAGAGTTACTAAATAACATATACTTAGTTTTCAAAAGATTAAGAGATAATTTGTTAGCTCTTATCCATTGGGTCACTTTTTTTAATTCGGAATTAACAATGTGCACGAGTTCATCTGGATTTTGATGTGAAAAGAAAACATTTGAATCATCAGCAAAAAGTGTAAATGACAACACGTCGGATGATCTGCAAAAATCATTGATATAAATGATAAAAAGTAAAGGACCTAATAAGCTACCTTGTGGGACGCCACACTTAATGAATTCGAGACTTGAAACGTTCTCGTTCAGAGATACGTATTGTTTGCGGTTTTGCGGGTAGCTCCTGAACCACTCCAAGGCCTTCCCCCTTATCCCATAATGAGACCACTTGTAAAATAAGATATCATGATTTATTGTGTCAAAGGCCTTGGAGAAGTCCAGGAATACACCAATAAGATGAGAATGATTATCAATAGTATGCGCTGCGTGGTCGATAAACTTCAAAAGGGCATGAATGGTACTGTGTTTTTGTCGAAACCCAAATTGAGAATTTGTAAAAACGTTATGAAAAGTTAAAAAATTAATTGTTTTTTTTAAATATCAATTTTTCCAAAACTTTAGATAAAGATGAAAGCAAGGAAATGGGCCTGTAATTACTCATATCAGAACTATCGCCTTTTTTTAATAAAGGGACAACCTTAGCTATTTTCATAAAATCAGGAAAAACACCACATGATATAGATCTATTAAAAATATGTGAAAGTGGGTCAGCGATTGAAAATATAATTCCCTTTAAAATAAAATTACTTATGTGATCGTAACCAGCACTTCGCTTGTCATTCATTGCAGTAACAATATCAATAACTTCATATTTCGTAGTTGGAACAAAAAAGATAGAACCTGGGTTTGGTTGACCTAAAAATGTTGAAAAATGCGTATTTGACTGTGGTACCCTTCTAGCCAAATTCTCCCCAATCATTGAAAAATAAGAGTTAAAAATATTAGCTATGTCACTTGGATCTTCATATATTTTGTTGCCATATCTTATTGTTGTAATATTTGATTTCTTTTTTGATATATTCATGGCCTGGTTCAAAACCTTCCATGTATTCTTCATATCGTGTTTATATTTTTCTAACTGAAACATATATTTCCTCTTTTCTAACCGTATAATCTTAGTTAAAGTATTTCTATAGGAAGTATATTTTTTTATTTTGACTTCTCAGTTTTTTTCCATTTTGAATTCATAATATAGCCTATTTTTCCTATTGATTGAAGATTGAAGAAGAAATTTTGATATCCACGGAAATCTGGGGGATGTCTTATAATTAACTAACTTATCTTTTGATTTAGGTATATACTCATCTAAATAATTATTAATTATCCCTGAAAAATTGTTAAATGATATATTAACGTCATCACTATCGTAAACACTAGACCAATCAGCCCTTTCTAGGCTAGCACCAAGGCTAGCCAAATTGTCTGGTGTAGCTCTACGTCTGGTTGGAGAAAAACCAAATTTATTTACCGAGTACCCGAGATCAAAACACGCTTTAATAGGGAAATGATCAGTCATATCAGATAAGATAATAGAAGAGTTTAAAATTTGCAATACATTAGTGAAAACATTATCAAGAAGGGTGGCGGAATGATTTGTAACACGTGTGGGTTTCGAAATTAATGGCAAATATGAGGCTGACAAAAATATTTCAAAAAATTCTTGTGACGTATTATCGTCATTTTTAATCAAATCAATATCAAAATCACCCACTATAAAAATATTTTTATTTAACAACAGGGGATTTTTTAACACATTCACAATACAACTCAAAAAATCTTTAGGATTAGAACTTGGGGGTCTATAAACAATACCAACAATAATGTTTTTATTTTGCGGAATGAAAATTTCCACAAACAAGGACTTTATAGTATCATTCATAATTTGTAATTCCTCACAAACAGCAAACTCAAATTTCTGTGATAAATAAAACGCAACACCCCCACCCGTCCTATTCACTCTATTATTGACAATTAACTCATAACCATTTAATGCGTATGGTAAATTAATATCAGAAGATAACCATGTTTCCGTTAAACCTATTACAGAAATTTGTTTTTTCATTTGATTACCTAATAATATCTGTAAATCATCAAAATGCTTATTTATACTCCTGATATTCAGATGTAACATTCAAAATGTACTTTCTGAAAAACTTTTGACAAGATCTGTGAATTGATCAATTGTAACATACTTTGAAGAAATATGGGAGGAATCATATTCACAATCGTAATCATCATATAAAACTTTCGAAGATAAATTAACATTATTGGCAATGAGGTTATCAAAAGTAACAGAAGAACGTGAATTTATCCGACTTAATTCTGTAGGGGAGCATCTAAACAAATCATAGAGTTCACCATCATTAAGGGAATCAAACGCTGAATTGAGTTGACTAGCCATAAGGAGGTCGAGTGTTGAATATGAAAGATCGAGCTGGTGTGAAATTTTCTGGTGTTCACTTTTGGTGTTAAAGATAATAAAAAGTTTTGGTACCTCAAAAGTGTCCTTGAATTTCCTTGTCTTAGTTTGTGTTTCAGGTTAAAGTACCTTTCATATAACTAACACTGTGAGACTTACTCGCCCCAAAGTGCTCTCATGTCTTAGTAATCATGCAATTAACTGCGATCAGCAGCCCCATACGCATAGCGACCAGCAGTCCCATACGCATAGCGTAATCGGGCTTCGCATTGTAGCATTCAGGATCATGACAGATTTAGTATCGCAGGGTAAATGTCAACTTCAAATCCCATAAATTCTTCAATTTAAAGACTTACCAATTAACTTGAAGTATTGGAAACAGGCTTCGGGCAACGTTTGGTTCTGCCTATAGTCCCTTTCTGTTCGAATTGATGACTGAATGTGACTCGGTCGACAGGACCTTAGAAGAGCTACATACAGTACACTGAATACTACAGCCAGTGCATGCGAACACATCACACGCACACAAATTTCAAATCCATGAACGGATAAGATGTTTGTTTGCGCATGCGCTGGCCATGGTATCCAGTGTATGTAGCTCTCCCAAGGTCCTCTCGACCGAGTCACATTCAGTCATCAATTCGAACAGAAAGGGACTATTGGCGGAACCAAACGTTGTTCGAAGCCTGTTTTCAAGACTTCAACTTAATTGGTAAGTCTTCAAATCGAAGAAATTTTTGGATTTTAAGTTGACATTTACCCGCGATACTAATTCTGTCATGATCCTGAATGCTACAATGCGAAGCCCCATTACGCTATGCGTATGGGGCTGCTGGTCGCAGTTAGCTATGCGTACAATGGGCTGCACGCTGCTGGTCGCAGTCAGTGGTTTCGTACAATATTTATCGACGCTGGACAGCGTCGGCTCTGGTACGAAACCATTATTGCATGATTACTAAGACATGAGAGCACTTTGGGGCGAGTAATTCTCACAGACAAAGTACTTTAACCTGAAACACAAACCAAGACAAGGAAATTCAGGGAAGCTTTTGAGGTACCAAAACTTTTTATTATCTTTAAATTAATACCTCCTGGGGGGTGTTTCATCAACGTTTGTCGACGCCGACAACTTGAATCACCGTAGTAACAATCAGTGACCAGAGCATCTCAGCCAATCAAAACCAAGGATTTTGCTGAAATTGGTCAGCGCCGACAGTTGTCGGCGCTGACAAGCGTTGGTGAAACACCCCCCCCCCCTGGTGTCACTTCAAAATATAGGTTTTTCCGACCAATTTCGCACCTCTTTCAATCCAATTCTTTATTGCATTCAATTTTAGGTTAAATTTTGCTAATAGCAAAATTTAACCTAGATGACAGTTCGATATTTCAGTTTTATGATCTCTTTATTCAAATTCATTTTGGATTAATATTACCTCTAACCTCATTCTAATTAACACTTTTTTCAACTGAAATTCATAAGACAAGCACCATTTCACTTTTCGTTCTGTCAAGTTAAAATGATAATTATAGTCACTCTGCGCTCGTCCATTCAACTTCATTTTGGCATCCAATTGTTCCGCAGTTAATTTAGCAGACATGTTTATGATTTGGTTCTTTCTTTATTTTCTTTCATCATAGCTATTTTTTGTAAGCATCAGAACATTACATTTTATTCATTTGAGAGATTTTGGCAACCGTTTTTTTTTTCCAATGTGCTTCATTGAGTCTCCCAGTCCGAAGATGAGGCCACAACTCCCGTCACACTAATTCGGAATCAGCACGAATCAAGCAGAACCAGCTGGAATTAAAGATTTTCAAAATTTGTTTTTCAAATTTTTAGAAAGCACTTCGAATGCCACACGAACGCGGTTCGATTGCTGCCCGAAGTCTGATGGTCGGAAAGCGCCTCGAATGCAGTACAAACTCATTTCGAATGCGGTCAGAACGTTCCCGGAATGGCTACCAAATATACTTTGAATGTTCACGAATTCAAACAGAATGAATGAACAGAAAAAAATAGATTACACTTAGAATATACTTAGAATGAAACACGAATGTCCCGTGTGTGTCAAGAATGCCGCCGGAATGTGCAGATTAATGCTCCGTCACTGACCAGGGACGCTAACCTGGAAGCATTAAACTGCACATTACTTGAATATGAGACCATTCTGAAGCAAATCATTTTCACACAACAATAGATATACAATGAACTCTTGAATGAATCCCATAAGGATTGGAACAATCATCTTACAGCATTTCCACTGATTCCCACTGATCAGTTACTAGCCTTCCCCTTTAAGGATTCGAAAAAAGATGCATCTGAAAACAGCCATTCTATTTCATGAAAAATGCACCATTTTTAGGAATAATTTTACGAATACAAGCCACAAATCGAGGTGAATCGCTACGATATAAAACGTTTTCATCCTTTGATAGTTTGATAGTTACAGAAAAAATACAAATTGAACATCAAGCAGGCGGGTATAAGCAGGAGGATAGGATATCTAATAAGGAATACTTAACTACTGAAGCGAGAAAGAAAAAGGTGGAAAAAAATACATCCTCTTTACCGTCTATCTAGAAATTGGGAAAGCCTATTGAAAATAGCCCGATGGGATCTAAAATCAAACCATACATCGTTCTTGTCCTCTATTATTTTTCATATTTTTTTTTGGGGGGGGGTCCCCATGTAGAGGACAATTTTATCTGAAAAAAAAAACAATGTCGCTCACCGTAGCATGTCAGAACTGCCCTCTAAAATCCAGACGCGTAGAAATACATACAGTAGTTACTTGATGTCGTTGATATGTAGATGGTTCTGTTCAATTAGTTACAATCTCTCACTCGATAGCGTGACGAAATTGCACCCGCCAGTATGTAATTTTCCCCTTCATGGAACACCTTGTTCAGGTACTTGACATGTAGATGGCGCTGTTCATCCTGTGGGTCTCGTGAGCCTTCTTTGCCTAGTGTCGGTCTCGTGAGCCTTCTTTGCCTATAGTGTCGGTCTCGTGAGCCTCTTTTGCCTAGTGTCGGTCTTGTGAACTTTGTTTGCCTAATGTTGGTCTTGTGAGCCTTTTAAGCGTACATTTGTATATAGCGTCGGTCTCGCGGGCTTTCTTTGCTTAGTGTCGGTCTCGTGAACCTTTTGTGTGGTAGGGTCGAACTCATGGGCTATGCATGACTCGTGAGCCGTATAACTCATGGACTGTATGACTCGTGGACCTATTTTTTACATCGGTCTCGTGGACCGTATGATTCGTGGGTGTCGGTCTCTTGGGATGACCCCGAAATAAAGTACGGAGTACATAGCGGCCGATGTGTCAGTATCAATAAAATCAAAAGACTGCTATAGAGAAATACGATGGAACCTTCTTAAAAGCAAGCTTGTTGAGGGTAGGTGCCAACAAAAGCCTAGTGTAAAGAACAGGACGAGGAGCACGAGTACAACCAAAGATTAAACTAAAAAAAAAATAAATAAATAAATAAATATTAATACTTAATTAATACGTAATGGGGTACAGAAGATTTTTCACAAATACAATAAAAAGGAGAACAAGTAACCACATGCTATACACACAAATTAGCGGTTGCTCTGATAGCAGTATCGACAGAGGCATGAAATGTGAACATGCGACATGGCTTTTAACATTATGGCTTCCACTGAATATACAAGAGAAGTGTCGGAAAATGAAGAATATCAGGGGCGGGTCCAGGAATTCTGTAAAGGGGGGGGGGGGGGGGAGGCGTGACTAATATTTCTGGTGCCACGTCCGGGTTTCATTTCATTTTTTTTTCTTTTTTTTTTTTTGTTTTTAACGAAAAATGAAGGGGGGGGGGGCGTGCGCCGGTTGCGCCCTCCTCTGGATCCGCCACTGAATATGAATGACCAATTCTTGTAAGTTACGGGACACAAGGTCTTACTAGAAGTGGAGGGAAAAAGAACGCACTGATAATTATGATAGGCAGGATATTGGAAGTACAAGAAACTATACGTGTATAATGTATAAGTCTGTTCGCATGAAAACCCGTGCAGTATAATTACGAAGATAGTGCTTATTGATATATCATAATATCATCATAATCAGCACCGCAAGGTCTTTTACTGTCACCGTGGTTACCACTGCACGCGACGTTATCAGTGTTCTTAAAGTGCTAAGGTTTTGATCTTGGAATCAGCGAAAACACTTATACACTGATGCATAATCTACGCTGTCTAACAGCTTTATTGAGTGAGCTTTGAAAAGTTGTAGGATGAGCATCTTATACTTCATTAGATTCATTGCACATAACATTCCAAAAAAAAATAAATAAAAAAGAGACAAAATCACCAACACAGCTATTACAAAAGCATATTCATCAAAATGACATACTTGGGGATGGTTATGTGACATTGTTATTTGAAATTACGGCACGTCAGTCATGTATTATTGTTTGCTGTTTTCATGACTGATCTTCTCGCTCTTCTCCCATTCCATTCTGAAACACTCGGAACATGAAGCTGACTTGCGTTGTTCTCTCTGCAATATACTCCTTTTTGCGTATAGCAGATCTCAAGGCGATTGCGAAATCTCTTTATGTTCTTTGCTAATAGAACAACAACAACCAACAGCATTAATTCATCGAAATGAGTTGCATCCCGAGCAATTACCGCGCGCATCCGAGGTACGCTGTAAGAGGAGTTTGCTCATTTCCCATAAGAGAGATTCGCACGCCCCTGTAGCGTAAGTGAGTGCGCCATACCTTCTACGCAAGATAGTCGACAAACGGTAAGGTTGATTTTTTTATAATTTTTTTCTCCAAATTAAAGCAATATGATTCCCTTTCTACGGTGTTGCTCTCATATCGATCGAGTGTGATAGCATGTCTACCTTGCGCAAAGAATTACAGTGATTATGGGCTCGTGTGTGTCTGGTAGAGAAGGAAGACTGCGACTATACCCGTAGCGAGGCGCTTTCTGCATAATTTCTATTTGCACAGACATCTTACAGCTTTCGTCGCACAGCAGGGACGGAGCGATACCTGAACGTTAAGAATGTTGAATGAAGGAGTGTGGTGCATCCCTTAAGAATGTGTAGTTCCTGTTGTGCAGAAACACGAGTAAACTACAGCCTACAGCCGCACAATATTACTTGTATTCCCCTTTTCGGCCTAAAGGTTGTAGTGAAAGTGAGAATTATCATTTCGACACTAATTCTTCTTATTCACTCTCTGACATGCTAAAGTGATTACGCGACTGATGCAAGCCTTAAAGGAGACCGAAACTAGGCGAGGACAAAGTAACATCAAGAAAACCTCTACTGTAACCTATAGCGCTTTTGCGTGTATAGCCTATGCAATAGTGTTATTTACTAATCGCTGAAGGGCAGATATTTATACCTTTTGTTCAAATCGTCAATGGTGAATAGAAACGGCAACCTGTGGTTTGCGATGGAGATAATGTCAATATGCACGACTGGTTGATGGGGCTGTGTATAGGCTCTATAGTGCCACGTTTACGTCACAGTGCGATTAGATGTATAACTACAATGCCAGTCATAATGTCATGACATTGTTTTGTTCTGCCTGATCAACTTGATGTCGTATGTCCATCCTCAAAGATTACTATAAAATCTAGATCCTGCTGCTTTTGCGATGCCTTCTGCGTTATTCATGTTGATAATTTCACAGACGTATAAGACAAACGGGTGCACGGTCACAGAATCATTATCATGACCCATGACATTTTGAGCGACGCGTTTAAGGGAATCCCGAAGCATGATAAAAATAGCGCTCGATCGATAGCTCATGTGTATTCACTCGGCAATAAGACTTGCAAGCGTCCGTGCTTTGTCATCACGTTATGCTGCCGTTGTACAAGGATAATGAGGCTTCTCATTAGATCGTTAGATAAGAATAAAGGTACTCACGCATCCCTCCTCATCTTTCAACTCACTCTCTCATGCACTCTTTTTTCCTCTCACTTTCTGTTTCTGTATATAAAGTGTTCATATCATAACGCACCTCATTGCACATGCAGCATTTGAAATAATACACTCATGTATCATGTAATATTGATCTATTATATCTATCCATCCGTCTGTTTGCCTGTCTGCTGTCTGTCTATCTGTCTTTGATATCTATCTCCATATTATATCAATAATGTGTAAATATGACAGGTCGATTACTGTGGATAATCTTGATTATTGTTAACCTGCATCACTTGTAAGACCACCAAAAACTCGCCAGGCAAGGATCTTTAATTAAGAACATATTCTAAAAGGGCATACTTTTTAAGCTTTAAAATGATGTATAATGTATAACGCGCAGTTCAAATGGACTCTCCTATTACCTACCTCTATAAAACATTAGACAGAATGCACGCACTCTGGAAAAGTGTGTACATTGTATATATACTGACGAGTAGTCCTACTGACAAAAGAGGCTCTGAAGTATAGGGTCTAGAGTCAAGCGCTTTGATAATCTGATCGTTAGCTGGCGGCGTGCAATGAGTGGGACTAAAAAGAGGATGTTAAATTTTATATCAACAAAGAAGAGATTATCAGATTAAGTTAAAATTAATCATGCTCTATTAACGCATTCTGTCCAAGTCTAATATCAACTTTCAAAGCAGTAGCATTATTTTTCCAAAAGTTATTAGAGTTGAAATCGAAGACAGTGTAAAGTGTTTTCAAAAATCGAAAAGGGGACCCTAATCACACTATCCTACAAACAGTGTTGTAGAAAAACTGCTTAGAGCACAATTTCCCGTGTGTTTTATGATTCCCAACCTTAGCATACTGTATCGAGACTTAATTGCTCATTCAGAAACTATGAACAACTAAAAATTGACTGATGGGTTGATCCGTCCTCACACAAAATCAATGCGTGCGACATTTTGTTGTGTTTTTATAATGCACGGTAACATTTGGGGGGGGGGGGTGCTGTTCGTTATTCCGAAGGTTCGATATTCCGAAGGTTCGTTAATCTGAAACACACAAATTCCCTATACCTAGAGGTTCGTTAATCCGAAAATGAAAAAGGGTTCGTTAATCCGAACATTTGTGGCGTTATTCCGAAGGTTCGTTATTGCGAAGATTTGTTGATCCGAAAATGAAATTTGGAAAAACGAACCTTCGGAATAACGAATCTTCGGACTGAAGAGCCTTCGGAATAACGAACCTTCGGAATAACGAGCTGTAACCACATTTGGGACACCTTTACATTAAGTTAATCGGGAACCTCTAATTACCCCAAGCCTTGGTTTCGACTTCATGTATACACCGTCGCTTTGGTGATTCAACATTGATTGCGGAAGTGAAAGGGGAGGGGAAGGGGGAGAGGAGGAGGAGGGGAAGGGAGGGATAGAGTTGGACGGCATAGAATAGTTAAAGACATACTCGCAGTAATCAGTGGTTCCTTGATTGTCGGACGCTCGTTAGGGAGTACATTATCTCAAAGCACATGCTGTTGTTTTCTTCAACCTAACAGACAATGTAGAATTTTAAAGGAAGTGAAGATAAAGATTTCATTCCAAACTTTTGACTTCAAATGTTTGTAAACGTTCACAGAAGTATTGGAAGACTGGCACAGAAATCATCAAGAACAAACTGAATGTTATGGAAAACGATTGCAAATCTAGACAACTTTCATGCCTTTGCTGTCAATGAAATCATCCGAATCTTGTCTGGCGCTAGTACGTAACATTAATTTTCCAAGAATTCTCAATATACCTGTCAAGGTGAGGGTAACGCTGTACTCTCAACTGATTCATTAATTGACTTATAATTCCAGTGCGATCTATAAAACAAAATGGCGTCGGCATCCAGTCTGGAGGAAGTGAAGGCATCCATGGCAAACATGGAGAAGCTCCTGCGGAAGATTGAGGAGAACGGGAGAGACCAACCGAATGAGGTGGTTCACAAGAAGAGAAACGACGGCATGAAGGTAACTCTACATTGCTTGTTTTGTCAGACGATTAGAATCGCAAAGGCACCAATGACGCTGATGATATACTATGAGTATGATTGATTAAAACATATAGTTTCTTTGATTATCCTCTAAATAATGGAAAGGACTATTCTCGCCACATTCCTTAACCATTTATACTACTCACTGTTCTTCATATTTCAATGTTGTGATTGAATATAAGGCGACGATTAAGAATCTAGACTTAAACGTTCAATCAAGTTCATTATGATATATTTATGTATAGTGTCATTTAGTACCAGTCCTTGCATGGACTTTTGTCATGTTGCCTATTTTTAAACAATAAGGGATTTACGTACTTGTATGTCAATGATTAAATACTACGTTATATATTACGTTGGCTATAGAAAATTTCTCGCATTTAAAGCTTTAGAATTTTGACTTCAGAATCAAATGTGTCCTTATTTTTTTCACAAAATGCACAATAGTGATCTCATTTTCTAATTGTATATAGTAATCTAGAATCTTATTAGAGGAGCAATCAATTGTCACATTTATCTTCTCTCAATCGGTTTTTTCTTTTTATAAGGATGACTATGGGTAGTGATTCTTCTTTTGTATGTCAACTTTTCATTCACCTCATTGTTGTTGTTGTTTTTGTTTTTTTGATTAAGCAGACATTTTAATTTCACTTCAGACGCATAGTGGATTGAATAAATTCATTCACACTTCTTATGTCAACATCTCGCCAATCTGTAACATTCCCATTTACTTGACATGGCCGTCCTTAATACGCTATTGCTATAATAGAAATTATTATGTCACGAATTAGTGATGTCGGAACTGAGTTTTGATGAAACTTGCTTGTTTGCGTTCCTTAGGATTTGTAGAAAATGGGTCGTCTGATTTTAATTCGTGAACAGAGTCAGAAAAGACAATAAGTTATTATCATGTACCCTGCATACATCTGTACTATTCCTTCTGATGACTGTATAAGGTCTGAAACCCTTCCTGCTCTTTATGAAATTGCACAGAGAAACACCTTGAAACATATCGGAATGTATGGACTTAATCGTATGTCGTAGAAACATAATCAAGATTGACAGTTTGAAACTGATCGAATAGGACTGGGGAAAACGACACACGGCATTGTTCACTTTCGTATAGGACCTGCTCAATACACCGGGTGATTTTCAAATAACATGTTTCAATGAGCAATAACTATTGATTGTGAATCTTTTGAATTGCGTGTGGTCTCATTTTACAATCACCCGTCACGGGCAGGTACATTACATTGTAGTTGCGCTTTCGGATTGGGTGTTGGATGGATGTCGGGATTTCCCAACGTTACTTCACTTCGAAATGTCATGTTATTGGCAAAGAGGCACGTAATCGTGTGCCAGGCACCCAGCCCTTTCAACACGTCCTGTGACTCATAATCCCATTCATTAAAGGTACCCATGAATTTCCCCGCATAAGAAATAATCAGAGAATAATTGTAGACTTCCTTGTGTTTCCGTACCTACATTTGTATTTCTACAATATTAGATGCACTTTATATTGTATTAAAAAAAAAAAAAAAAACCTTTATCAGACGAGTGTAAGAGAAATGAAAAAAAAAATGTCAACTTTTTCCTTTTTTTTTTCTTTTTGATGATGGAAATAAATAAACTATTGAATTGAATTGAATTGAATATACGTTAATATGAATATATATCTTTATAACTGATGCCATGATGCCTGCAGTGGTACTCACGTCATACGAATCTGCCAGTAGTAACAAGGAGAAAACGGCTGTAGTAATTATAACCACGTATACAGATATACAGTATTACCTTTTTTCTTCACTTTCAAGAGGTTTTTACACCCGTCTAAGGAGATATAATTGATGAAGTCAAAACAAGTATACGGAGGTGTAAATCATCAATAATATGATTTGTTATTGTATGACAGATAATAAATCCTCACTTTCTGTTTTAAAGGGATTGTACAGTACTGGCTGAGGTGAAGATGCAGGTTTATAAGTTGGTTTTTTTTTTTGGTAAAACAATGGGAAACGGCTTATGAAAAATGAGAGAGCATATATTTTCAAGAAGGATTCAACGTTTATTTGATGACTGGCCTAGAAATGGCTGATATATCCAAAAAGTGATCCTAATAAAATGTACAGGCCACGACTTTTATTAGGATCTCTTTGTTTTACTCAGTCATTTAAAAACCGATTTTCAACAAATAAACTTTTGATTCCCCTTAGAATTATATGCTCTTTAACATTTCGCAGAGTGGTTTCTAATTATCTCGCAAAACGTTCAAGCTGAATCCTCACCTCAACCAGTACTGTACGGCCCCTTTAATGAACCAAATTCTTTTAAACCCAGTGCCACTCTTTAGTAACGTGATTTGTTGCTGTAATTTCAAACACTTCAGAAACGTTTTATTCAACCATTTGCATGATTTGAAAGGATTTAGATTTTATTGCAATCCCTCCCCCCAAAAAACAACAAAAACAACCCAAAATTAAGTATATAAAGCAAGTATCCAGACTGTCGCATGCAGTTTACAATGGGAAGTTGAAATCGCATGTGATTGTTCGTTCTATCAAAGTATCGGCATGATTATGGATGGAAGGATTAGTTTTCTAAAGTCTTTTATGTCTTTTTTTGTTCCGTTCTTGTGCCTTTGATCTATAGGTTGATGCTCGAGTCCGGGTAAACATCATCACCGTCGGCGACATCGACACGTTGAAGGAGGAATTCAACTGCGAGCTCGCCCTCACCATCAAGTGGAAGGAACCAAGCATCAAGGGGCTCAAGGCTGACGTGAGTATAGCATCCCTTTACTGGCGTGACTGGAAAGAACGCAGCGCCCCAGCGGGTGTTCGCAGTGTGTTCAAAGTGTGTTCACAAATTATAGTCGACTATGTGAAAACACTCGAATCGTCTTTATTCAATTTTTATATATAAATGGAAAGACTATTAAAACATCAACGCATTTCTTTTTTTTTTTCGGCAGAAATATAATTCTGTGTTAACTATCAAGAATAATAATGATTTACAATGATAAGGAATATAATGATTATTATGGGGATGAAACATAATTATATAACCGATGTGCCTTCTGATTGACTTGTATCCCTGCAGGAGATAGACTGGAGTGAACACTGGGACCCCCGAATCTATTTCTTCAACGCCGTCAGCATTGACAAGTACGAGGTGAAGCACCGCGTGGGACTCAAGTCGCCGTACGATGACGAGACAGACCCGATTCCCGACGCTCAGCTGTCGATCAGGATGAAAGGCACCTTCAAATCTGTCATGAGGCTGACCGACTTCCCTTTCGACTACCAGGTTGGTAGGACAATTAATACAGATACATCACCTGCACGACTTTCACAGTTGAGTCGCTCACATTTAAGGCATTGAATTGCTGCATCGAAGGTGACAATGTGACTGGTGTTCTAACTCTATAAACGAATGTTATATATGTATTTTTTTAGAATATATGGAATTATATTTCTAACTATCTCTCTCTGCCTGAATTTTTTCTATGATGGAATCAATCAATCTAAAAGTTTCGTTAAAACCAGACAAACAAATCAAAGTTATGCATTTTTCTGTTTTCAGATTTTTTTTTTCAAAAAAACATTGGTACGCCAATTAACATCTATAATACAAAAGGTGACCATGATAATAGGGTGACAGGTTTCATTTTTCGCATGCATTCAAAACTGTGATAAATCTTCCTCCTTTATTCGGCTAAATTTAATGAGAAAAAATTGTATCCTTCTCATTTTCAACCCCAGAGATGCAATGATTTGGCACTTTGTAAGACGATGACAATATATCATCTCATTTTCCATTATAAATATTCTTTAATCCACATTCTTTGATATTCAGATATTTTTGTGGTTTGATTAACTCCTCTCCGCGTAATGGTGTTTGTCTTTTGAAGCCTGGTTTATTCGAAAATAAAAAGAATGTTTGAATAATTACGAACGCCGCCATTGATTTTGCGACTGTTGTCATGTCAATGAAATGCAGAATCTGACCATCAAAATCATGTCTGACTGGCCAAAGAAAGTGATCGAGTTCAGCAAGGACATGACTCAGAAAGACAGCGTCCGAACAGATACTTTCACAGGTGAGATATGTAGGCCTAAACACCTAACAGCTGTTTTACCTGATGATGTTTCATTGTTTGTGGAACAGACTAATATTGTGACATAAGTGATGGTTTACATCAATACATCATTCATGTATCAGTAGAGGATCCAGCGGAGGGCGCACCCGGCGCACGCACCACCCCCTTTTATTGTTCGTTAAAAACAAACGAAATAAAAAGAAAAGAAAATGAAATGAAATCCGAAAGTGGCACCAGAATTCCTGGATCTACCCCTGCGTATGTCATCAATTTATAGATATAAAATCTTTTGATGGATGTTTGTAACATAATGTCCACATATGGCGCTCTTCAATCAAATGCGAATTTAAATCGTCACTGGGTCTGTAAAGTGGAGGACATAAAAGCAGTGGATTTTCTTGTCAAATGATTTCAATCTATTTCCAGCTTGCATTACATTTTCTTGAATTATTTCATTCTAATTGGAAAGCATACGATTTACATGACAACGGATTATGGTCATTGCGTGACGTTTAGTAGGCATGAAATACAAATCATGTTGTAAAAAAGAAATCAAAACTCAAAATCATATTCAACGTTATCGGTTTTGCTTGACAGCTTGCTATAAATTCTTTAGATCGTGGTGACGGATCAATCCAAAATGACGTTGAAAATTTCGATGTAATAGAATTTAGAAGGCAATCTTTTTCTATGATCTAAGTTTGGATTGGTCCCTCACCGCGTTTTTAGATTGATTTCCAATAAGACTAAGGAATTTAGAGAGCTACAAATTAGTGTCTTAAAAAATTATACTTCACAGAACTAGTAAAAACCTACACGTTCACATGGCTGTTGTTGTTGCTGTTTTGTTCTTTTCTTTTTTCGCTACCAAAATTTCACGACCAGTTCCCCGCACGTCGTAGACAGTAGCCCAAACTGTGTAAGTCCCCTTTTCTTTCAGCATGTTTAATGTTTAAAAATCGTTCCTTTCTTCATGCTAAAAATCTTTAATTTCTTCATTAAATTATTTGCATGCTCCGATCCCCATCCCTCTATCCCTCTATTGTCACTTATTGCCTCTATACACAACACTGTTGCCATGGTGATGATTGTCCTTATCTGCTGATGGTTGAGCAGGAGGACAAGAGTGGAGGCTGATGAAGCATGTTGATGCGGCTCCAGTGGAGGAAGAGAAAATGAGCTCAGGGGCGGTCAACACGTATCCTCTCTACAACATCACCGTGAACGTAAAGAGGATTCCAAACTACTACATGTGGAACGTCGCCTTCATCATGGTAACTTTGAAGTCAATACGAGTAGTTACTCACTGCATAATGAGAGAATTAAAAAGGTGTGTGTTGGGGGTGGTTCTCAATCAATGGTGCAACTTCGAATAATGATTTACAAAGATGCTATCAATTGCTAGTCCTCATGTACATGGTTTGCGTGATTTTGATGTATCGTATCAAAAAAATCCAAATTTATACAACAATAAACCTCATCACAGTGCGGGACTTTGAATTTCTGCTTTGCCATTACAGACAACTTTAGTGATACAGCAATAAGCTTTTGAATCTGTGTATTTATTCATGATTTGTCTTCCTCTATGGCTAAGAGATTAGAACTTCGACTCCAGCAGGTGAAGAGGCTTAGGTTCTATCTGTGATATTGATAATAATTATTTTATCACCATCACCTTCACCATTTCATCACCATCACCCTTTTTTTTCATAATCATAGCTTACCATATCTTTATTTGCATCTATGAAATAAAACATACAAAAGTCTTGTATATGCATTATAATATGTTTAGGTCTTTTCCCCATACTGCCAACCAAAATATGTATAGGTTTCCTAGGTTGCCACGTGTTCAAGCATCCGCTTATAGTGGCAGTCCTTCTTCTGCATATTTTTTTTTAGGTATATTTGCAAATTTGGTGAAACAATTTGTATTTTTGTTCAAGGAACAAATGTAATGTATTTTTTTTTTCGAATCCAATTGTTCGTTCGTTCGTATTTTATTTTGCTTCTCAAATCACATCAAATCAAAAATGAATAACATCAATGTGACAAATTTAAACCAAACATAACCAAATGAAAAAGGAGCAATACAAAACAAAAGCGCAGTTTATACTACATGCATAACAAAAATCTTTGTAAAACATTGATAGTTACATATAATACAAATAAGGCAGTACATTTGATTAAATAGTAAGCAGGAGACCGTCAGCATAAGCAAAACTTGACTTGGCTGATGGCCTCAATGGGAAATATAACTCAGGTTTGCCTCTCACAGAAAGTACAGATCTTTTTGTTTGTTCTACATTACAATAGTATGCTTTAGAGGGAAAAAGAAGATGTGAGTGCGTGCTGTGCGAGTGCAACAGGTGAGGTGAATGTTTGTGTTGACGCAATTTATAATATAAAATTCTTCAGTATATCAGTACAATGATACTAATAATTTCAAACCAAAGTATGAACAAAATCATGTCAGTTAGTATACTTTATTTTACTAAATATATTGAGTTAAAATATATTTCTTTAATCTAGCTTTAAAAGAAAACAAAGATGTTCGAATATTCAGGGAGTCGGGTAAAGCAATCCATGTATCAGGTCCGTGACACCTCACTGACCTGTGAGCTATAAGAGATTTTGGATTATGTAGATGAAAATCTGTTGAGTGTCTTGTAGGGTACGAATGAATGTTTGCATTGTAATTGTAATCCGGATATTGATACTTTCTGGGATATTAAAATAATTTTTAGTTATGTATGAAATTATGTCGAAGAAAATCAAACAAACAAACTTTCAACAAACATAACATGCATAACGCGGAAATAGATTACCACACTTCCGACACTTCTAATGTCCCACCCTAGACCGGCTAGATGTGACCTCACATGGGCTTTCGAGGCATAATTCCATGTTTAATAATTCGCTTTTGATTCCTACTAGTTTTTCATCACGCCGCTCGCCTTCTCATCCTTCGCCGTGGATTTGTCGGCACCCGAGGACCGGCTGGGAGTTACTCTCACCCTGCTTCTCACAGCTGTGGCTTTCAAATTCGTTGTCGCCCAGAGTCTTCCCAACACATCATACCAGACGCTACTCGTTAGTACTATAATCCATATATCTCTGTCATTGCAATTGAACCCAAGCTAACATTTGCAAGCTGACATGGAAACAACGAGTTTAAGATAACACCAATGGTAATTTTGCTGATGACTCTGACGACACCGATTATTTTAGTCATGTATATGTAATATTGATCACCTAGAAACGGAGGTTAATATATACACACGTTTTACTACAAATTTGCGTGTTTGCATGTTCTCGGTTATTGCAGGTGGAGTTGTTTTTATCAAGGATAATTTCTTGCAAAATCTAAGAATTTAAGAATAAAATTGGTGGCATATTTGCGTGACATTACATTTGTGTCTTTCCAGGACTATTACGTCCTGTGCTGTATGGTTCTTTTGTGTGGGGTCGTCATCCAAAACGCCATCGTGTCGGTCTTCACCAACTCCGTTGACGCCATATTCTTCGACGTGGTGTCGGGCATCTTTCTGGCGGGAGCGCTGATCATATTCAACGTCGTCTTTGTTATCATTGCTTGTGTAAAGGTATGCATGTCTAACAGTTACTAACAAGGACAATGACTATATTCTACAACAACAAGTGGCACTTACTGTATCATTACTAAACAATTTACTGGCAAAAATAATATAGGGGTGGTAATCATGATAGCAGCAACTGAAGTGGAAAATCGCCAGTAAATGACCTCATTTAGTAAGGGAAATTTATAAGATCTACCCTACCAATGAGTCTGTCGTCATCTTTATCCTACTATACTGCCAGGTTAAACCATTTTATCTTGGTCTGGAGGGACACAGCCGGTAAAAATATCTTGACATCTAAGAATTTTCAATGAACTAGTCAAGAGCTTAATACGCGTAACCATTATTATAAGACATCGCAGAGGTGGTGATGTTGGACTTATCGAACAGCACTTTAAAGCATACTTGAGCGTGTTTGTCATGGGCCATCCCGCGATCCCAACACCCATGAGTCATACGATCCATGAGTCATACAGCCCATGATCGAGCTCGACACTAACACAGATAATAGGCAAATAAGATCCATGAGTCCGTCAATAGGCAACCAAAAAACAAACAAACAAACAAACAAACAAAAACTGCGTACATTGTTTATCCCCATGATGTAATTTCGGTTCCATGGGCTCTTTTTTTATTTTTGTTTTGCGCTAGTGTCGGACTCGAGGGTTGTGCTTGCCTATTGTCGGATTCACGGGCCTTTTTGGCCTGTGTCGGACTCGTTGGCTTTGTTCGCCTAGTGTCGGATTCATGTAGGACTTATTTGCCTATATTGTTGAGCTCGTGGACTGTATGACTCATGAGCTGTATGATTCGGCGGCTAAGTAACTAGTTGGCTGTTCCATGACTCTTGGATATCAGACTCGTGACGCACTCATTGGTCAAAACGTCAAGTTGTTGCGGGACGTGTTGGGAAGGTAGTCATGACGAACAAGATAGAAAACCCTGAGTGAACGTAAACAATGGTAAAGATACTGCTTCTCCATTCTCTCACATTCTCTGTTGAAATGTAAGCATTGGAAGTTGCAAGACACACACACACACACACACACACACACACACACACACAAAAAAAAAAACACTGATTTGCCCTTCGCAACTTCCCTCGTCAAATACAGTTTCTTAGCATCTTGAATTTGGCTAAAAGAATTGATCCCATAATAACCAACATGATTGGTTTCTCGTTGTTTTTCTCCTCCAGAATTGCAGCGTATTTTACAAACACAAGACAGAGATAGGAAAAAACAAAAACAAACACACGGTGAAATAATAACGTTTAAAATCTTGTGTAGAACGTTGAGAAATTATAATATAACTGCTCTGCGGTTAGCTTTGTAGGTAATTCTTCTGCACAAAATAATTTGCAGCCGAGTCCTTTCTCATATTCTTTTATCTCTGATTGTTATATATATATATACATATATATCTTGTTTCTATCAGCCACATTCCACATTTTTGTTGTTTGATTTACAGTCCTGGAGAGTAGGCAGCCACATGAAGAAAACAACAAAGAAATACAACGTAAGTATAAATTCAAAAACATTAAATTGAATCACATGAAATCGAAGTTGTTGTTTTGTCAGTATTTCATGATAATGATTCAGTGCAATATCAATATGCGAGAAACCTAATTCTATGTCAGCCATGTTCCTTGTTAATGTTACGCCTGAAACGTCCACTTTTGGGGTTCCGATCGTTTTCACTATGCTCCTATACCTATAATATGAACATGATGCATTTTAATTTTGAAGTGGAAATACTTCCCCTGATGAGCATAAGTAGAATGATGTACGCAATTTCATTAGGGGATATCCATGCATTTAAACATTGAAGTCTTTTTCATATCTCCATATTTGTAGGATTTGTGCAATGAAATCAAGTCAAGACAGGAAGCCAAGTCCAAGGTAAATTGCTAACCGTAGCCATTTTTCCTTTTAGATACATGTAAAGGGATATTTGGTTGGGAATAATTATGTAAACACAAAGATGGGCATTATATCTTACCAATGTACTACTACCTAGAGTAAATCTTTCATAACACTTGATATACAATAATTATATGCAATCAATACGCAGAACAATTTGAGACGAATAGGAATCGGATGAATAGAATGCATAGATTCTAATGAACGCATTCGGGTAGTCTGCCAATGGTTTGAAGTGGATCAGTTTCAGGTCAGCCCGTGGCAAGCAAACAAGCAAGAAAAAATGGTAATAATAGTTGATATTTTTAGAGCGCCTTTTCCACAGGATACAAAGCGCCATGAAATGTCATCTCTGGTAGTCAATATGAAAAATACAAATTGTCAGGCGGTGACAGTACAAGTCCAGGGCATGTTAGACAGGGATATCAGAATATAAGTAGGTCATAAAAGTCTTGTTTTCATATAAAGTGGACTTTGAGAAAGCGTGAAGCTTTGTTTAGGGTTTTTGTTTTCCTTTCTTCTATTAAGAGCAGTGACGTATTATTCATAAAGAGTATACAGACAGTAGAAAAGATAATGTAGGAGTTGTCAATTCCGTAACATAACCAAAACAAAAAACAAACAAAAAAAGGTGAACACTGCTTCTCGTTGAAGAGCATTAAGGAAGGTGATATCTTATTTTAAAGTCATCCCATTATTAAAGCACAGCTCTTCCTAGAGTTTGCGGCCTCAGCAAATAAAGCAATACCGGCATTTTAGTCTTCTTTTAAAGTGTACTATGACACTTTTCTTCTTTCTTTTTTTTTTTCTGAAGGAAAAACAAATCATACTCTAGATCGTATCTTGTTTTGCATTTGCGGGTAAACCAGGAAGTGTGGTTTGTTGGTATATCAGTAATATTTCCAGTTTGTGACACTGTTAATGTAAATCTGTTTCTCCACCTTATATTCATTTCTTCTTCCTCTGCTTCCTCATCGTTGTTTGTGTTATACTTGTGATGAAACGTAGCGGTGATGTGTCTGTGCTTTGCAGTCGTAATTACACTCGCTCATTATTATTTGACAACTGTATAAACATTAATTTTTGTTTGCTTCACCGTCACAATCTGTTAGTTGCGTTTGGGCAGTGCCCTGTTGACGCTTACAGAAGATGTTGCATGCAATATATCTTTTTCACTTTCGTTCAGACTTTTGAGATATTCTTGGAGTCTTATTGATAAAATATGAGAAAAGACATATTCCTCGAACTTAAAACATTATTTTCTACTTGTTCATCACGATCGTGCGCTACATGGCAGCGCAGTGGTCAACTATTGGCGTTCACTCAAGGGGAGAATACTGGCTTTGAAAAAAAAAAGATAAGAAAAAAAAAACAAACAAAAACGAAACGAAATCAAAAGTTGAGTTCATCGCGCCAGAAAATCATGATGCAACATGAACATTCAAGTAACATATGGATAAAGGACCAGGACGAAAACAAAAAGGAAAGCAAAAAGGAAATATAGACAAAACAAAACGACACGAAGTTTGTTAGAGTGGTCTTTAAGATATATGTTGTTCTTCCGCAGCCCAAAGAGGAAACCTCTCCAGTGCAGGAGGGACCCATAGCCACCACAGCAAACCTCTAAAATCCCGATGCACTGAATATGGGGAAACTTTGAAAGAAGCTTCGCATCAGTAATTCCCAAGACAAGTAGTAACCACCTGGATATCTCAGTTGACAATTGCCTCGGAGCCACTGTACCGCCATCTTACCGCACGCACATCGCCCATGCATACACTAGTTTGTTTGTTTGTTTTTTAGCGTGAATGGGCCAAGACAGAGATCAGTGGAGGCAGATTTGTCTTTTCCTTTTTTCCTTTTTTTTTCAGCGACAAACTATTCCAGCCATAGTGTGTTTTCGTATAAACCAGCATGATCTGTTGTTTTTAGTAGCTCACTAAATATTGTGCCCAAGATATAGCTGCTGGCTACGATTACTCGCAATAACCATGTGTAGCTCCTACGTAAATGCACGACAGATATTGCAATACTGTATAGGGAACCCTTTTTAACCTTCGCGCATTAGATAACCAGTGCACGAGCATGCAACAGACGTGCGAACAAATTTACCATAATAATATGGTATGGAATATCTTTTTTTCTTGTAGCTCTATGGAGAGATACTTTATCTAGATGGTGTAGACGAAAATCTGAGAATGCATTTTTACGAAATGTTCTGCAGTGTTATTGTGATGTATTTCTATTTATTTATTTATTTTTTTGCTTGTACCATAATAAAACCCATCGCACTTTCATTAGTCATAATGCCAAAGACTTGAAAATCATGGTGAAACAGAAACGTCCACTATACATTTTTAAAAAAGGTTAACAATTGCTAAGTTTCTTGCCTGTTTTATACCCGTACTTGCCCATATCACCTAAGAACTACATATATTCACCTACAATAGTGCATGTGTCAAGGAATTTAGACGTTGTACTACATAATGAATTATTCATTATAGTTGTTTTTTTTTTCTTCTTAAGATATTCCGAAGACACGACAAAATGAACCAGTATTGTCACTTAGGTAACAATGATAACTCACACGTAACGCACGCACGCACACACACACACACTCACACACACACACACACACACACACACACACATAAAGATCTTAACACAGAGCTCACACGCATAAAGCATATAGAGTGCGATGAAATACAATAGCTTGATATGAGATGAATATTACATGCAGATTAAAAGTACCCGTTGCAGAAATTGTTAATATTTTGCAACTCTAAATGATATTAACACAATCTGATCATCAACTATGATATCAATCTGTTTGACGATGAGCCAGTATTCATGCGTCAGCGTACCACTCAGTATAACAACTAAATTGCAGACCAGCATTTTTTTTTAAATCAACACGTAGCATATTGCAATGTTCCTCAAGCACATGAATTCTGAAAGTACACATGGCTCACACGAAGCAAGCGAAATAAGAATAAACAAAGAGCAACATAAAAAATGACAAACACCTACTCATACTAAACTAATACATAGTCCTATACGACCTTTATTAGAAATACAATTTTATGTTTTCATTTTATTGTTTTGCTATTTGTATGAGTTTTTGCAAATACACATGTATGAACGAAGAAGCATGTCTCTTAATCAGCAATTACTGCGTTGTTTGTCTTTTAAGTCTTTTCTCTGTCTTTCAGTTGAAAGTTGATTCTATTTTGTCATATTTATCATGTTTATGTCGTAAATTCCCGATTGTCTTTCGTTTGCTTATACCCCTTGTTTATTGATATAATTGTGTATTTCCTCCGTATGGATGTATCATGCCTAGTGTGGAAGGCTCCATTGCAAATAATTCACATGTTTTAAGAGATGAAATGCGTAGAAGATTATCAGAACGCAGAAAACATATCTGTCATTCCATGTGTGACCCAATAAAGTACCCAGCTTGTTTAATCGTCAATTCAGTTAATGAGCAAATTATGTACTTTATACGCTCTCATTTCCTAAAGAGCAATTCCGTACTAGTTAAAGACTAATCTAAAGAGAAAGAGTACCTTTATTTTTTTTTTTCCACTACACCAGTGAACATTTGATCAAAATTATGAAAAAAAATTGAAAACCTTGGGAAATTGTGAAATGTCGCTATTTCATTTTTCACTTTCAATACTGAACAGTTCTCAAACAGTTGATGAGCTGACATGTCATCACCTTATACAATTTTGTATTAATCGTGTTCACAGAAAATGACCAATATTTAATTTTTTTTTATTATCATTATTCGAAGGATAAGATCATGATATTATTCTAAACTGAATAACCTCCAAAAAAATTAGATATGAGACTGGGGCATAATTGCGCTTGAACAAAAAACAAAACTGGAAATTTCCAAGATTTTCTGTACAAACTATTTAATGTGCATGGCAAGTTGTGAGGCGATGAAATTATCGACTAACTCATTCGCATGTTTATACTGACTGATGTTGAAAAAAAAACTGTCTTGTAAAATTAGGGCAACTTTACATTTTAATAAGTTCCCTAATTTGCATCCGATTTTTGATAAAATGTCCACTGTTGTGCTTATACACAATTTTACTCCCCATTTTCAGATTACTATAAAAATGGTTCGGAAATGACCTCTGGTTACACGGCCCGGGTTTTGAATACTGTCGTTAAAACTGTCGAAACATGATGCTAAATTTAGAAATTCGTTCAGAATGTATCTTTCATGGTTTGGTGCTATGTAGCGTATACAAAGAGAGAAAAAAATAAATCATGAATGTTGAAAACGATTGTGGAAAATTAATTCTGTATTGATCTCACACCTGATCATTAGTTATTAAAGCACTTACGAATTAAATGTTGCCGTGCATTAGTGATGATTTCCTGGCTTGTTCAAGTGGCTTTTGCATGAGGAGCGATTTGTATTTCAGACTTGTCTATGTATTTTGTTTTATTGCTTCTTTTTGTGCTAATTCGCTTATTCAGGAGAGAATACATTTTCAGCAAGAAATATATGAATACTATATTATATTCTGATGTCTGTACCGTTTATCAGAAAGGCATTCCTTCTTTCTAGTAGTTTGTAGGTAATCTTGCATGTATCCCTTTTAGTGAGGTATATATTATAGTGATATTAATAGTAATAATAACAATAAAAATAATAATGTATTTAATGACAATAGTAATAATAATAACAATAACAGTAATGATAATACCATTAATAATAATAATAATAATAATAATATATATATATATATATATATATATATATTCATTTATATAATTATGCGTTAAACATACAAACATAAGAGAACCAAAGCGACATGTGCGAGTTGTGCCTCTCTTTGTGCAGTGTGTTTGTCCATGTGCTCATTCATCTGGTAAATGCGCCAGACAGGATTTGAAGCACAAAGCGCGGTGCCCCTGGGGTACGCAATGTGTAAGAGTTTAGTATGCCGCCATCTCTTGGTTGGAAGATGCGTGTGTATCTGTAACATTACGATCACGGCGGCCATGACAATTCAGCCCTGTTATGGAGCTAAATGCGTTATGCTGCTGCTATGCAGTGGTGTGATCATTCTCGCAACAACATTTTTCTTCCATGGAGAACTAAAAGTAATTCCACCCAAGTTTTTATAACCAAGTGTCACGTAATATATTGTGTGACGTTAATTTTTTTTTTAATCCAATTAACTAGAAATGTCTAACTAGAAATAGTCTCATTTATAATTACCATAAAGATCAGACAATCCCTTCGTATGTCTGGAGAAAAACCAATGACAAAATATATGTCTTGACCACACTTTGCTGGCCCCTACTTGTCGATCAAACCAGGCTGTCATCTATATAACATAGACATAGGGGTCAAACAACTTTAATGAAAACTTTTGCAATTTTATGCGACATAGAGTATAGCTCAATTTCAAATTCAAACTATATTTTCCTTTTTTTCCCAACAGAATGTACAAGAAACAATATGATAAATTTGACATGCAAGTCGTTGAGAATATACATAGCCAGACAGGGATAACAACATGTTCATGTCTACATGAGCAGTACAAAAAGAAACATACACTCGGATATATATATATACACTCTGTGGAAAAAAAAAAAAGTGGAGGTACCCACTCAAAAGACTATGCTTGTATCATGTGGGTACTCTGAGGGAAAGAGGGAAATAAAAGGGGGGGTAAAAGCTTACAAAAGCAAAAGTGTGAGAAAAGGGGAACAGAAAACAGGGAGAAGAGGAAGAGAGAGAGAGAGAGAAAAAAAAAAAACTTGAGTGATGCAGTGTCGAGCTGCTTTCCAGCGGGACAGACTGTAACCGTGAGGGCACGTATGGAATACTATAGTACGCAGTAAAAATGATCGATTCCTCAAGAGAACGCAATCTATAGTGAAAAAAAAAAGAGGAGATAATGTCGTGCATACGAAATACATTGCAAAATTGAATTTTTTCGGTTGCATTATAAACTTCAAAAGAAACACCTTCAATCTCAATGCAATGACGGCGCATTTTTTATGTACATAGGAAGGGACTTCCAGAATCTTGGACCTGCATCAATAAAAGTCTGCTGAGCTAGCACGGTTTTTAATAGAGGTGAATGAAATTCATTTGACTGTCTAGTTACCTCCGCAAAGGGAGGAGGTTATGTTTTCGTTACCGTTGGTTTGTTCGTTAGTTAGTTCGTTAGTTTGTCCGTGTGCAAAATAACTCAAAAAGTAGTCAACGGATTGGGATGAAACTTGCAGGAAAGGTTGAGAATGACACAAATAACAAACGATTAACTTTTGGTAGTGATCCGAGAATTTGGGGGAATTTATGAAGGACTTTTGATATTTTGGCAGGTAGGGTCAATGCTTGGCGGAGGTCTGCGCTCTGCGAGTGCTTTTCTAGTTCCTATATAATTTATATCGATTAACATTATCATTATTATTATTAGGGAGCTTCTACATGCAAATGAAGATCAATGTTTTATTTGAATATGTTAAACTCTTCATGAAGGCAATGTTGGTTGCAAAGAGTCATTTTGTTTAAGATTCCATGCACGTCATGTGTCATATGTACAATGCTTGAGTTTTGAATACTGATTGCTTGGTAGGTGGGGGAGAAGGCTGTGGGGTTAAGAAAAGATGTTTTGGATTGTTGTTACTGGGGTTTTAAGAGGTGGGCATTTGGTTCCGGGCAACTTCGTACTTTTTTGATGTTGGGTTTGTTTTTGAGACATATTTCAGATATCTTTAATAATGAGTAATATAGATGAATCTGGAAAAGATTCTATAGATTGTAAAATGTATTCACTTAATGTTAAGGGAATTAGAGACAGGGGGAAAAGAGATATAATTTTTTTTTTGTGTGTGTGGTGTAAAGATAGAGGTGCAGATTTTTTTTTTTTTTTATTTTTTTTTACAGGAAACATTTAGTACCAGAGATATAGAGGACAGATGGAGTTCGATGTGGGAAGGTCCCTGTTATTTCAGTCATGGTTCTAATCACAGTAGAGGGGTGCTTGTGTTAATCTTCCCAAAGGTTAATATTGATGTGTTTCAGGTTTTTCGAGACAATGAAGGTAGATATATATTTATAGATTGTAAGATACAAGGTATCAGATTGGTATTAGGTAATGTTTATTTCTCTACAAGAAATTATGAAAGCGATCAATTGATATTTTGGAAAAAAGGTTTGTAAAACTCTTGCTAAAAATTAATAAGAAAGGGTATCCGGTGATAGTAGGCGGTGATTTTAATATGATTAGGTATATTGAATTAGATTATTTCGGTTATTCTGTGGATAGGACTCCAAAAAGAATTAATCAAGTAATTGAGGAATTTATGTCAGAAAATAATTATTTGGCCTTTTGGAGAACTAGGCATCCTTTGAAAAGGCAATTTACTTATACTCAAAAAAAAAAATCCTTTTGTGCAAAGTAGATTGGATTATTGGATAATATCTGAAAGTTTGGATGAAGTAAGTATAACATGTGACATAATTCCATCTATTGCTCCGGATCTTCATGCAATATTTTTGCATTTATATAATAAAACAGGAAATAGATTGGAAAAAAGAAGAGGATCATATTGGAAATTTAATAATAGTCTTTGTGAAAATCAGATATAATTATGTAACAGAGATGAAAAAGGAAATTATTAAATTAAAAAATGAATTAAGTATATATGGAAATACAAGATAAAAGGTTGTTATGGGATTTTATGAAGATGAAGATTCGTAGTTTTAC
Source organism: Diadema setosum (assembly GCA_033980235.1). Lineage (NCBI taxonomy): Eukaryota > Metazoa > Echinodermata > Echinoidea > Diadematoida > Diadematidae > Diadema > Diadema setosum. Next base: position 23,648,745 of record CM067067.1, on the reverse strand, counting down.
ACAAAAATTTTCTAAAAGGTTGGCAAAAGAAAAGAGAATGTTAAGAAAGCGATTGGAAAAAGAAGTACGGGATTAAGAACAGTCGCTTGTGAATAATATGAGTGAAGAGATTTTGGAAAGATTGGAAAATACAAAAAAGGAATTAAGGGAATCATATGATTATATAAATGAAGGCATAAAGATTCGATCACGAGCTTCGTGGTATGAAAGTGGAGAAAGGGATTCACGATATTTTAATCAGTTAATGCAAAGGAATAAAAAGAGAAGTATATATTATTAAGAAATTGAAGATATCGGAGGGTGTTATTTGTAATGATGAAAAAATTATAGCTGAAGAAATCGGGAATTTTTATAGTAGATTGTATAGTACATTAGATAGAAAGGACATAGAAGACTGGGATGTACTTTTTTTTTTTTTTTTTAAGATTTACCAAAATTAAAGGAGGAATCTCGAGAATATTGTGAAGGTTTGATAAGTAATGAAGAGTGTACAGAGATATTAAAAGAATTAAAATTAAATAAATCGCCGGGGAATGATGGTCTGACAATGGAATTTTATAATATATTTTGGCCGGAGATCGGAGAGTTAGTAAGAGAAGCCTTAAATGAGGCTTATAAATTAGGGGAAATGTCATCTTCACAGAAGCAAGCAGTAATTAAATTAATTGCTAAGGATGGGAAAGATCCTTTTTTATTGAAGAATTATAGACCGATATCTCTTCTTAATGTAGATTATAAGATTTTAACAAAGATTTTAGCTAAACGGATAAAGGAAGTTTTGAATGAAGTTATTTTGGGAGATCAAGTAGGTTATATTGAGGGAAGAAATATTGGGGAAGCCATTCGAATTATAGATGATATGATATTTCATACATCTTATTATAATTTACCAGGGTTTTTATTGGCTATAGATTTTGAAAAGACTTTTGATTCTATTTCCCATCAATTTCTTCAAAAGGTTTTGCTTTCTATCGGATTTGGCGTAGGAATTAAGGGGTGGCCCCTCCCTAACGGAACGTTTGCATAAATACGATTGACATAGAATTTTGTGGAATCATTCGGAAAATAATTGCCAATCCCCAAAGTGCTCACAGAGTCTAAATCAATAGATAGAACCGACATCAACCGAGCAGGGAAAGGTAAATTAAACGAGGATTAGCAAACTTTTACATTCAATAGAATTGAAGTCATGGATCTGATGCAAACTTAAATGAAAACATTTTCGAATCTGTCAATCTAATGTGCCAGGAAAAAACCGAAGTGTGGTGGGGGAGGGTGTGGGAGGGGGATACCCCCTCCCACGCGGGAGAGATTTTGCTATTTTAGAATTGAAATTTAACGATTTGGTGCACACTTTGAGTGAAATATTGAAAAATTATAATCCTAATAAAAGGTTGAAAGTGAGCGGCTTCATGAACATACTTACAGTATACACGCAATTTTTCACCCCCGCGCCTTCGAACCCCCGGTCCATTCTTTTTTGTCTTTTTTTGTCTTTTTTTTTTTGGGGGGGGGGGGGGGGGCGAATGCCCCCATCGCACCCCCCACCCCTTGGCTACGCCGGTGCCTATATATAGTTGTCAAATAATTCACTCTACTTGTCAAGTATTCAGTTGAATAAAGAACCTAATGTATAACTTTGAATTAGTATTGTGTATTGCCATGATTTTATTGTGGTTGTTTCAATCATGAAAATCCAAATAAGCAGAAGTCCAGTTTATGTCTAAGCCATCTCTGTTCTGTAAATGCAGTGCTGAATAATGTTCATTTCCTGCATGCATGTGTAGCCTGAATGATCCGGGAAAGTTTTGAAAGCTCTCTAGAGAACTTTTGATTGAATTGAATTAACCGCTGAGTAAATTATATAGAAACTATTGTCACTTAATGAGATACCAAAAACTGAACCAGAGTCTCACAATAATCTATTTTGGTGGCGTTGCCCGTATTATAGACTCACATAAGAACCGCTCCAATTAAAAAATGATTAATAAGTAAAGAGCAGATGAAATTCTCTGATTGAAATTATATCTTGATATGTCACAGAAAGTAAGTTATAGTCATGATGATAAGCTGTGATATTATTATCTGCCGAAGCTCTGTTTATTTTATTCCCAAACAAAAACATCTTTTTTTTAAAGAAAATGGCAAAAAAAAAAATTAAGTGAACGTGTATTGTGTCTAAGAAACTAATGTAAATAAATTTGACATTTTAACCTACAAGATGTACCAGTAAACACATGTTTTAAACCCTTTTTTGTCAGTTCAATTTTTTTTTAATTGCTTGAATTTAAAATATAGTAAGCCTTACAAGAATTGTAGCATGATTTTTAATCGAGGTTAGCATTACTACAAAAATCTAACATTTCAGCGAACATGTGAAGTTGACAAAAATGCTTGCCATTTTACCCTCATATTTTTAGAGAAAATATGATTTAACAGTGGATTATTTGACTAGTTTTCACTCCAGAAATGTATACTTTCATTCACATAAAGAAGTAATAATTTGAAGTAAGAGCGCTGAAAAGACCTATAATATAAAAATTCCTAGGTTGACACAAGCCTGCCAGACGTCTTCTGACCACTGTACTGAGTAAGTACGCAGATCGATTTCAATGCTTCGAACCCAGGTTCGATTATCCCCGCTCACCGCTAGAGGGCGGCTGCCACTTGCGTTTCACCAGCGGCGGCCGTGTCAAATCGGGAGAGTTGGTCATCTTGAAATGTGCTAGTATAGTGGTACCATGTACCATAGAGCTGTATTATACGATATACAGCTCTATGTATGTTGTGTATGTACGATCTTGATCTTTGATTCTAAAGTTAGTGATCAGTATCGAGTAGTAGTCTTCGTTATCACTTACCTCTGCCCTGTGATTGTGACCTGTTCCTGATTAGTGATATCGTATGTATGTATACATTGTAGTGATTGTTTGTTTTGATCGTTTTGGATACTGATGAGATGACATCGGCCATCTAACTTACTAACTAGTATACACGTTTCACTAGCGTCAGTTTTTTCTACTCGGTTTATAGACGCAACTGAACACATCAAGGGCAGCCTACCTGTGTGTGGGTAGGCCTACAGTGGGTACAATGTACAGTCTGTACAGTTGTGATATTCACAAATCGTCGAGTTGAAGAGCATGTGCAAACTCTGTGCGAACTGTGATTTAAGTTGTCCTACCGAAGCGAAACAATTTACAAAGCTACTAACTAAAGTCGCACAACCGGAATTCAGCGCTTTTCCCAGTCTGTAAAATTACGGGAAGCAGGAATAATGGCAGACCTCATCATCGAAAAACAAACAATATTTGACTCTGGTGAAAACTGCAAGATGAGCTGGAAAGACGCGATGGCCAACTACAATCGGTCGGACACTCATCTTGAAATCATGGGGAAGCCGGTGATGGAACGATGGGAAACACCCTACATGCACGAATTAGCCAAGGTCGCCTCTTCGAAAGGTATTGTTAGAATCTCTAATTGCTATTTATTAAAAAAAAAAGAAAGAAAAAGAAAACGGGAAAAAACTGACGCATTTTATTCTAAGAATTTAACTCTCACTGTTAGATTTCAGTCAACATTCGATTCGACAATTATTGACAAAGTTGTAGCAAAGATCGTACAAAATGGTCATGGCATGGAGTGTACGATCTTTGCTTTGTTTGTAGCGTGTTTAGACTCTAGACTAGTCTAACCAGAGTAGAACTTCTAAAGCCACAGCGAGTCTAACGTAGTTAGCCTGTTCTTCTAATTCTAGACCGTCTCGACCATTTCTAGAAAAACTCTAGTAGGCCTAGGCCTAGTAGTAGTAGGTCCCTTGTTCCTAGATATCTTACAAAGCTGTTAATAGAAAGACGGTCCTACTACTGTGTACCGTACTATTACAACTTTAGGTCCTACTAGGTCTAGGCCTACAATACTTTACTAGTTAATGTTGTTAGGAGCTCTACTAGATCTAGATCTAGTAGGACCCGTTACAATGTAGACTGCTAATGTTAGAGCTAGGCAGGGTAGGTATCCTAAGTTAAATAGTCTAACGGTTAGATCTAATTTAACGTTAGTGCTAGTACTAGTAGTAGGCACCTATGCCTAAGTAGTATTTTCTGGTAGACGACCCAATATTAATTAGCAGTGCCTAGTGGTAGTGTCACTTTGCTGCTGTACTAGCCCGACCAGACGCTGTGTCGCTACGTACTGTATCTACGTACAGCGACAATGTGACTTGGAAAATTAAGCCTCTAATTGCTTACTTGGATTTTATACCTAATTTTATTATGATTAGAGAATATTGTACGTTTGTGAATGGAATGACGCTGGTTATGCATCTTCTTGGTGAATGTACATATTTCGCAACTTCCATAAAACGTGCTGACCAGGAAAATTGTTTCAGTATATGAACACAGTCATTAGATTATTTTTAGAGGGTTATACAGTTCGCTTTCTACAGGATGACCACAAGCCATAGGTGCAAAGGAAAAAATAAGCATTCTACAATATGCTTTGTGATTGTTCATGAATATTCCAAGTCTTGAGATCTCGGAAATTTTACCTCCCAGTCCCAATCAATACGAATGACACGAACCCCCCCCCCCCCCCCCGACGTTCCGCGCGATGTATCGTTGTTGCAAAAAGCTATCGCTGCGATGTTTCATGACCTTATTTCTTTTGAGTCTCCCGCATCTTTTGACACCAAATTTGCGATGCCCGGGCGCGAGGTTCCGAACTTGTGCATAAACATGTATGTGCATGTCAGACCAAAAATTGCTCAAAAGCGTGAATTCGTGTCCAATTTCAATGCAAAATGTGCTTACAGGCAAATTTCATAAAAGCATGATTATTTGGGGGTTTTATTAATTGAAATCAATTAATAACATATTTTCTTGTTCGGAACAATGTCGCAGACAAATATCGAAAAAACAATGAAAAACAAAGTCGGAAAAAACAAGGAAATACATAAGAAATTCAAAAACAATAAAATACTTAAGATATTTTTCTGATGGCACAATTTTTTCTCTTACATTTGCTAAGGACACTAAAAAGAATATTTACACAAAAATGTTCCTGTTTTGAGCTTTATTTGGTGATTTAACCCAAATAGTCTGATTTCATGCATCATTATGCATAAATTATAATAATTTCGCATAAATCATATTTTTTTTTTTGAAAAAACAACTTCATGGTATTTTAGATTACATCATACGCAATGTGTGTGTCAATTTTCGTCGTGATTGCGCTGTCGACGAACGGGATCGGGGGGGGGGGGAGGGCTGAGAGCCCCTCCCCCGGCTCTATCATCTACCTAAATATGGTTAACATCCACCAATCCACCATCAGCATTATGGGGCGCCAAGTGTTCGCTTGAAAATTCCGTCCAAATAGACACGAAATTACCTTAAAACTACAGAAATCATACACTGAAATCCATTTCGTTACAAAATGAAATTGTACAGACAATTTCGTAACAAAACTATTTCATTTTGTAACGAAATCTGGTTTAATTACAAAATTAGGAAGACACCTGAGTTATCCATTTTGTTACAAAATGAAACAACAAATTTTATTTTGTAAACAAAATCTCATTTTGTTACAAAAAAAAGACTTGTGCTTTTTCATTTTGTGACAGAATGACATGGCAAATATAATTTCGTAACAGAATCTTATTTTGTTCCCCCCCCCCAAAAAAAAAAAATCATTTCGTGTACGGAATTGAACTACAAAACAATTTCGTGCACGGAATGGTTCTACAAACTGCATTTCGGGTAGAGGGTCTAACAGAACTGAACTACACTCCCTTTTGTGTACGGAATAGAACAACAAAAGTCATTTCCCTGTAAGGTACGTACCATACGAAATGGATTGCGTCGCAGACGAAATGGATTTCGTTGCACACGGAATGCATTTCGTACCATGCGAAACGGATTTCGTGTACGGAATGGCATTCTGTCTGTCTCTGCCGAGTAGGGGATATAAGAAGGACGCTGATTGGCCGCCTGTTGATCCGAGCAAGCTCCGCCCTATATTTTGCATATGCAACAATTTAGAGGTGAGTTTTTGTCCTAGTGTTTGTTGAGTTTTTTGATTGAACACGATGTAGCTTATCTACGTGTGTGCGAGAACATCGTAGTTTGTGCGCTACCCACTCGTTTGTTTCCGTGTAAGCATTTTTACCGTAAAATATCTTCATCGTTCGTCTTCCAAGCATCGTGTTTTCACCCTAGTTTTCCTCATCGTAGTTTTTTACTTCGATTTTTTTTTTTTTTTTTTTTTTTTTTTTTTTTTTTGGCGGTGCAAGATGTTCTGTGTATTTTCCCTACGGTAGAATGCCATCGTTGATGATCTTCGTGTCTCCGTCTCATTTTTGTGTACAACTAGATGTCTAGTGTCAAACGTAGCGTACAACTATGTTTAGAGCTAGTTAGCTAGGTCTGCGATGTCTGTATCGTTTGCTGATGTGTATTATGAGCTGAGAGTGACTATGATGGGAGTGATATTCAGGGTTTTGCTGTGGTTGAGGTGATGGCAAGATGCAATTTATTTCGTGTAACCGTGCATGACGTTGATGATGGCGAGTAAAACTACGACATTATGTGCAAACGTAATTAATCTTTTGGTATTGTTTAATAGTGTGTTTCCATGATAATTGCTTATTTCGAACAAAGAACTCGGATAAGAGTATTGTGGATTTAGCTAGCTCACTGAGCTTTTGAGCGTTTTGGGGTATTGGTTTGAGATTTGGCACATGTGACCGCTGTAGTACATACGTACATGCGCAAATTTATTTATTCTTTTTCGTCATTGTTGAACAAAGTGTTGCCATGGTATCAGTATGTTTTGGATGAGGATTATACAACTATTTTGGTTTGGCTAACTCAATTTTTTTAATATTTGGTTTTGGATTTGATATGTGTGATCATTATAAATTACCTAGATGTGAAATATATGATTTGTTTTTGTTTTTGTTTTTGTTTTTTGGTTATTGTTGGGAAATGTGTTTCATGGTAACTCCATATTTTGAATGATAATCATATGATAATGTGATTTTAGTTATTTTTTCAGATTTTTTTGGCAATTGATTTGAAATTCGGCATATGTGACTGTTATGATATGTGGGTATGCACAATTCATCATTTGTTCACGTTGAACACTGAGTCGTTGTGGTAACAGTATACAAATTACTTGTTAGTGTAGTTTACATTCTCGGTGTTTGATGGGGTATTAATCACATTGAGAGATAGTTTTAGTTTTGATTTGTACACATGTGCTTCATTTTTATTTTTATGCTGACGACAATGATGATTATGTTTTAAGAGGTTTGAGGCTTAGGGTTGGGGGTCGGGTGGAAATCCAGGAATCTCCTACATTTATGTTGACGTATTTTTTTTTCCAGTTTTAATGTATGAATATAAATGAAGTCAAGGGTTGGATGATATTATTGGAATTGTACAGTGGTTTTTTTTTTATGTTTTGAAGTTTGATAAGGATTATGGAGTTAAGGGGTGGGGATCAGGGATTGAGTAATAATTTTTTGTCCCCGCCGAACGAGTTCGAGCAGGGGACTATGAAACGGGCTCCGTACGTGTGTGTGTCCGTCCGTCCGTCCGTCCGTGTGTCCGTCCGTCCGTGTGTCCGTCCGTGTGTGCGTCCGTGTGTGATCAAAATCTTCAATTTGCTACTTCTCTGTCATTTATGAGCCAATTTTAATTCTGTTTGCTTTATATGATAGCACTACAAGGGAGCTTTGAAACTTCTACACAGAATTTCAGTCGTGACCTTTGACCTTGACCTTTGACCTATATTGTACATTTTGCTACAAAATGCTACTCCTTCGCCATTTCTAACCCGATTTCGATTCCGTTTGCTTTATATGGTGGCACTAGGTGAGGGCTTCAAAACCTCTACACAGAATTTTGACCTTTGACTTCTTTGACCTTTGACCTTGATTTTTGACTTATATTGTACATTTTGCTACAAAATGCTACTCCTTCGCCATTTCTAACCCGATTTCGATTCCGTTTGCTTCATGTGATGGCACTAGGTGAGGGCTTCAAAACTTCTACACAGAATTTTGACCTTTGCCTTCTTTGACCTTTGACCTTGATTTTTGACCTATATTGTACATTTTGCTACAAAATGCTGCTCCTTCGCCATTTCTAACCCGATTTCGATTCTGTTTGCTTTATGTGATGGCACTAGGTGGGGGCTTCAAAACTTCTACACAGAATTTTGACCTTTGCCTTCTTTGACCTTTGACCTTGATTTTTGACCTATATTGTACATTTTGCTACAAAATGCTACTCCTTCGCCATTTCTAACCCGATTTCGATTCCGTTTGCTTTATGTGATGGCACTAGGTGAGGGCTTCAAAACTTTACACAGAATTTTGACCTTTGCCTTCTTTGACCTTTGACATTGATTTTTGACCTGTATTGTACATTGGCTATAAAATGCTACTCCTTCGCCATTTCTAACCCGATTTCGATTCTGTTTGCTTTATGTGATGGCACTAGGTGAGGGCTTCAAAACTTTTACACAGAATTTTGACCTTTGACATCTTTGACCTTTGACCTTGATTTTTAACCTATATTGCACATTTTGCTACAAAATGCTACTTCCGGCGGGGACATTTATTACACACCGCGTAATTTCTACTTTTCCTTGTTAATGATTGTTAAATGTTTCTTAGGGGCAACATGTGTGGGTTCACATGCCTACGGGCAATAGTAAATGTATTTACTTTTGTGTGCCCTGACCCTCATGTAGTCTCCATTCATTTCATTTTCATTTTGTGTAACGTGTACAGTACAGTGTATCCTTTGTAATGTTCATTCTGGTTTTTGTTTCATGTTTGTGATGTTTATGATATGTATCCTATATTCTTTACCTGGTTGAATAAATAATAATAATAATAATAATAAATAATAATAATAAATAATAATAATAATAATAATAATAATAATGACACGAGTAGCCTAGCCTAGGCCAATGACAAGAGTGACACTGAACTAAGAAACGGGGGCTGATGCTCGCTCGTGCACGGGAGTGGTCTAGACTACAGAGACCTGCATTATTTATATATTTTTCCTTTTCTTATTCACTCGGGTATAGTGCTACCAAAATTTGTGTCTCTGAAGAAACTCAACCAAAAGCTTGACAACAAGTTTGCATCAGGTCTATTCTGTAGTAAATATTAGATCTAAATGGCGATGCTAATTTAGTTTTCATGATGTAGAACTCGATGAAATCCATTTTCTTTGCTCATTTTTTCAAAGCTGATAAATTATTTAGAACTGTACTTAAATTCTGATGTGCTGCATTCACCATTGTAATAACAAAGAGCCTGCTGATCAGGTGTTTTATTCTATCCTTTTCATTTCTTCCCTATCCTTTTGGTTTCCTTCCTGTCACTTCCTTCATTGACCCTGGATGGAAAAAAAATCCCATCTTGCCAGGTTAAGACAACACATACCATCATGAAATATCATGACATTGAAATAATAATAAAAAAATATATAAGTGACCAAAATACTTGTTTGTGAAAATAAATAACAAATGAAAGGTGATTTCTTATGGAGCAGTTCTTTCAAATGTCAAACCGCTTCGATAATGAAGCAAGTGAAATCTGAAAACTATCCTGGCAACAAGTTGATATTGATAGGAGTTCTGACAAAAACTGTCACACCATTTGATGTTTGAATTTGTCTTTTTTATTGGATAAGGTTATAAAACTATAAATGCCACCGATAAAATAACAATCCTCTCAATTTGAACAAGAGCAGTAGGGTGGTACACTGGTACGACTCAGTAAACAGCTGATTATTTATGCATTGTATCCATGGGCAACTGCGGGGTAACTGCAAGAAGGCGCAGGAAATTAGACTTGAGTCAAGAAACAAATATTATATTTTTTTTAATTCAAACTATTTTTTTTTCTTGGACTGAAAAAAAAAGCCGAAATATTTCATATTACGCTTCTAAAATATATAATGAATATATGAAGTCTTTTTATCGTGATTTTATAAAGAATTAGAATTATTATAAAAAAAAATATAAATACTACACGAGCTGAACAAGGAAGTCTAATTTCACCCAAAGAATTTGCAGCACACCGCACCTCGGGTGCATTCCTAGCGTTCTTGCCGCACTCTCACCTAGCTAGCCATGTGCAAAGCCAGTCACATGTTCACAATCCACACGTTGTAGCCAGTTCACCGATCTCATTCCTGGGCGCCGTTGCTAGAAACTTTGCGTTTAAACGCAACTTGCAACTGATTGTCACTGGCCAATCAAAATCATTGTTGCATGCACGTCTTCTTAATAGGGCGGACCCTGAGCCAATCAGAATTGTTGTTTCAAAATTAGCAATTATTTGCAATTGATTGCAACTTTCTTGCAACGGGGCCCTGATCTCGTGCGTGTAGATAATTCTCTCAAAACTAAGCCAGACATGATTTTGGAACATACATTACAGTGTCAAGACCTGTTCAGTGGACTTTGAATTCGCTATTTGTCTGTTTTAGCCCCATGCTTCTCCACGCACGTACGTCACACACATAAGCCATCGCGATCGAAGTTTGAGCGATAGTGATGATAACATGGTGCGGAGCAGACATGCGGATTTCAGCACAGGGTAAATGAGTAGTTGAACGTATCACGATTGTAAAACAAATCTTTTTCTATGTCTCTGCAAATTTGAATTGGGTTATCTCAGCATAGATAGATTATGATACATTACAAAATAGATTAGCCTTAGCAAGAACTTGCTTACATGAGAGTTATTAGATAACGTTGCAAAATAAAACCCCCATCATTGAATGGAATGTTCCCGAGCTATCTCGGGGGCTCGAGGACATTATGGACACGTCGATTAGCAAGTGGGTAAGATGCGATTACAGATGGCTTGAAATGAAAAGGATTTACGAATGAAATACACAGAAACAATATTTTTCATAATTCCTGCACAGTTTATTATTTCTTTTCATAAAATTCACATAAACTAGTTCTGTATTGAGTCAACTAATTGCATATTAGCACGTGTGTACACGCATTATCCCTCCTGCCTAGTGGGAATGACACAGGCAGTTTTTTTCAATGACGTATAAATGATCAACAAGGCGGCTAATCAGCGTCATTCTTATATTCCTTACTAGGCAGAGACTGACAGAATGCCATTCCGTAAACGAAATCCTTTCTGTGTACCACGAAATCTGTTTCGCATGGTACGAAATCCATTTGATATGGTACGAAATGCATTCCGTGTGCAACGAAATCCATTTCGTCTGCGACGCAATCCATTTCGTATGGTACCTTACAGGGAAATGGCTTTTGTTGTTCAATTCCGTACACAAAAGGGAGTGTAGTTCAGTTCTGTTAGACCCTCTACACGAAATGCAGTTTGTGGAACCATTCCGTGCACGAAATTGTTTTGTAGTTCAATTCCGTACACGAAATGATTTTTTTTTTTTTGGAACAAAATAAGATTCTGTTACGAAATTATATTTGTCATGTCATTCTGTCACAAAATGAAAAAGCACAAGTCTTTTTTGTAACAAAATGAGATTTTGTTTACAAAATAAAAGTTGTTGTTTCATTTTGTAACAAAATGGATAACTGTCTTCCTACTTTTGTAATTAAATCAGATTTCGTTACAAAATGAAATTGTTTTGTTACGAAATTGTCTGTACAATTTCATTTTGTAACGAAATGGATTTCAGTGTATGATTTCTGTAGTTTTAAGGTAATTTCGTGTCTTTTTGGACGGAATTTTCAAGCGAACACTTGGCGCCCCATACAGTATTGACTTTCTGTATTGCTAAACTGCAGCTATTTCTAACAAAACGCGAATAATTACCTCCGCCAAGGGGGGAGGTTATGTTTTCGTTACCGTTTCTTTGTTTATTAGTTTGTCCGTGTGCAAAATAACTCAAAAAGTAGTTAACGGGTTTGAATGAAACTTACAAGAAAGGTTGAGAATGACACAAGTAACAGATGATTATTTTGGTAGTGATCCGAGATTTTGGGGGGAGAATTTATGAAGAATTATTGATATTTTGGCAGGTAGGGTCAATGAACTTGGGAGTTCAAGCTGCGCATTTTTGAGGTTTTCATACGCGCATTAAAGTGCGTGCTCCACTTTCTGCCTTCTGCCAAAACCTCTTTGGGCGAGGCGCGCCGCGCAGCTGAGGGTTTATGACGTAACAAAGGCTTCTATATTGGGAAATCGGGCAATTTTCAGCATGTAGTATACCTATGGGTGGAAATCACTGATATCTACAGACCGATTCTGTGACGCGCAATGTGTATTTTTGGCATGGGCAGCGCCATTACTGCGGTGTATCATCCGACCCCCCCCCCCTCCTCTCTCCCCACCCCTCTCACGCGCACGGAATGAAAAACTGACGCATGGTTGCTTTAGCCAATGGGCGTCTCGTACTGAGTGCGCGAATGCTTGCTTAGTGCGCGAACCTTTGTTACAAGTGCGCGATAAACATGTTGCCAGTGGGGTGGGGGAGAGGAGGGGGGTCTGCTAATACACCTCAAAATGAGCTTATGGCTGCGCCCAGTGCCATAAATTGTCTGCTGCTCTCAACGAACCCGAATCGGTCTATAAGAAGAGCTTTTCCCCAGGGTTGGAGAGGAGAAAAATCTCTTTGGGAAGGGCAAGATCATCGGTGGAAAGTAGGTGCTTTGGTGCTGAAGTCTGCGCTCTCAGAGTGCTTTTCTATTTCTACATGCATATGAGGTAAAATGAAGTAAAAACAAACAAACAAACAAACAAAGAAAGAAGAAGTGTATCTAGAGAGTACACTCTTCTGCCAAATACTCATACACTCTACCCTAAATGAGTGTATCTTGAGATACTTCCTGCTGCCATTTTTTTTTTAAACACTCCTCCCTGGTACTGATATTTGGCAAAAGAGAGTATCTTGAGATAAGCTCTTAGCTCAGTTTCAAGACACTCTCATTGTGTATGGATTCATTTGGCACATCAAGGATGTATTTTGAGATTCGCCCTTCTCTCTTTTTTATGCCTCCGCCACGAAGTGGTGCCGGAGGCATTATGTTTTCGGGTTGTCCGTCCGTCCGTCCGTCCGTCCGTCCTTCCGTCCGTCCGTCCGTAATGAATTTTGTGGACAAGGTAACTATCAAAACCTGTTGAGGTATCCTAATGAAACTTGGCATGTATGTGTATTAGGGGGTGAAGTTGTGCCTATCAACTTTTGGGTGCACATGTTCAAGGTCAAAGGTCAAAAGGTCAAGGTCAAATTCATAAAATTTCACTATTTCCACCATATCTATTGAATGCCTGAAGATATTTTCTTGAAACCTAGTGTATACATGTATTACCCAATTAAGATTCTCTGGTGAAAGTTTCGGTCATGAGGTCAAAGGTCAAAGGTCAAACGGTCAGGGTCAAATACATAAAATTTCACTATTTCCACCATATCTATTGAATGCCTGAAGATATTTTCTTGAAACTTAGTGTATACATGTATTACCCAATGAAGATTCTCTGGTGAAAGTTTAGGTCATGAGGTCAAAGGTCAAAGGTCAAAAGGTCAAGTAAAAATATTAAAACTTCTTTTTTTTCTCCGTACCTTGGAAAATTGTTCAAGGTATCTTCATGGAACATAGTATAATTATACATGTACTGACTGGAATTGATTGTATCTAGAGAATGTAGGGTTCATGGGGTCAAAGGTCAGGGGTCAAAGGTCAAGTGCAACACTTCAAAATTTTACTAATCCCTCATATTTATGCAATGCCAGCAGGGTTATATTTTTTTTTGCACTTGGTGTATGCATGTGTAACCTAATAGAAATTCTCTGGAAAGTTTTGTTTTCTTCTTTTTTTTTGCCTCAAAGGTCAAAAGGTCAAAGATCAAGTGAAAGTGCTGAACTAACTTTTTCCTCCATATCTCGGAAGTGGCTCAAGTTATCTTGAAACTTAGTACATATTATGCATGTTCTACCTGAAAGTGATTATCTTATGAATTTTAGGGTCAAGGGCCAGATGAAAATGGTAACAATTTACTATTCAATTCAGAAATTCACACCAATTCTCCACACCTGTACCTTGAAAATTACTCAATGCCTAAGTGTATGAATGGGTCAAAGTCAAGTTAAAGTCCTTAAATCCCTAGATACATGCTCTCCTATTCATCCAATTAAACCTAGGTCAAGGAAGGTGAACATTCAACACATTTGTGAGAAATTTGTTATTTCAATATTTTGCCAATTTTGTGAAAGTGTAGTCACACATTGTCCACATGTACTATCTAGACCTATTGGGAAAATCATGTATTATGGCGGAGGCATACCAGTCGCCAAAGCGACATTTCTAGTTTTTTTTTTGAGAACTCTATTTGAGTATATACTGAATAATTTTGCAAACCTGTGTATCGATACGCTTTTTGTCATATCAGAGGAGGAACTAGAGTTCTAAAAAAGGTAGGATATCGCTCTAAATATCTTGGAAACAATAGGTCGATTAAAATCTTGTCACTATCTTCTTCTTTCATTTTTTTTTTTAGCAGTCCATCTTATTTTTAATTTTTGGTATTTTGTGTTTTATAATGTCGCCTTTCAAAAGGGGGTCGTGTGCTGGAAATTGGTTTCGGATTAGCCATTGCGGCCACCAAGATTCAAGAAGCCCCCATTGACGAGCACGTCATCATCGAATGCAACGAGGGTGTGCTGGAGCGGCTGGAGGAATGGCGCAAGACGCAGCCCCGCCCGGTGACACCTCTCAAGGGATTCTGGGAGAATGTAGTGCCAACTCTCTCCGACTGCCAATTCGATGGTAAGTGTTTTCTTTTTTTCTTTTTTTTTTAACTCAGATATTAACGTGCAGTATTAAGTTCATGCCTTTCTGTTTAATTGTCATGTTAATTGAACAGTGGCAAATTAATGATTGAAGTGATGTGTCTAACACCAGAAGCGTCACTGTAGATGAGCCTAACGGTTACATTCTCTGTTTCCGTGATTAAAGCGGAATCGGCATCGACACGTTTCTGTAATACTTGGACAAGAAATAAATGTAGCTCGGCTTGCTAGAAAAATTAAGCCCACATCCCCTCTTCTCTTTTCACAGAATACAAGCAGTCCGTACAATGACGATCTTTTGCCATTTTTGGTTTGTCACCAGGCATACTCTACGACACGTATCCGCTCTCAGAGGACACTTGGCACACCCATCAGTTTGATTTCATTGAGAAGCACGCCCACCGACTCCTGAAGCCTGGAGGGGTACTCGCCTACTGCAATTTGACCTCGTGGGGCGAGCTGATGAAGACCAAGTACACAGACATCGAGGAGATGTTCAAGGTACTACATACTACGTCGAACAATTTGTTTGTTTGCTTGTTTGTTTTGTGTGACTGTTTGCTAGTTTCAATGTTGTGGTCTTGATCCATGGAGGAATACACTCACTGATTCAAAACGGGGCCGCACGAGTAAATGCTCTTATCTGCTTATGAAGATGAAACGTTCCACAGATGGGGGAAAGTCTACCGCAGTATTTGGCGGCAATATCGTACTGAAAGAACATCAGCTCATTTGAACAACTCATGATAGATATGAGACATGTAGCGCTGATCTTTTGTAGCGTGTAATATTATTTGTGATTGAAGAATAAGTATTCAGTAGATTAAGGATCCCTGTATCTTTCACTTCATTCGGACGTAGAAGAGGGGAGGGGTTGTTTGACGTTATGGAATCAGTGTGCAATAAATTCGATTTCTTGGGAGGAAAAATGTGGGTGTGGTGTGTGGTGGTAGTGGTGGTGATGTGTGTGTGTGTGTGTGTGTGTGTGCCATTGGGTATGTTTGTGGGAAGGGTGAGCACCCAACCCCATCCCCCCCCCCAAACCCGGCTCGCAGCCCCTGAGGGTCATAAAGGTCCCACCCCGGACGAGTCCCTTCCTTGGGCCGGATTCATAAAAGCTAGCAATTGCCTGTGCTAGCCTTTTACTTGAATCCGTATGTATAAAAACGCAAAAAAAGCAAAAGCTTTTGCTAGCAAGCACAAGCAATTCCTTGCTGCCCGCAAGCAGTTGCTTAGATTAGAGACCAGACATTTGCTTAAAAACGTATACATAAAGCAGACCTTTTGCTTATTCTTGCTAGCAATTGCTTACGATTTTCCGAGCTCTGTAAAATGAGCTTTGCCTTTTGCTTAAGTGGGACGTTCCCTTTTAAGTATCATTTTCATATTCATAAAAGAAAGACCAAACTTGTGCAGGAGTGGTACAAATCTACAAGAACTTACTCCTTAAGTGGTCTTGAGAAACTTTTTCGTTTCAACAACGGGAATGTCCAGTGGTTAGCACGCAAAATGTGATGAGAAACAGGTAGGATGTCTGACTTCGGTGGAGAGCAAGGAGACCTCTCTCCACCTCCAACCTGGGAGATCCGGGCTACTATAATAATTATAAGCAGTGATGGGAATCATCCAGTATGTGTGTGTGCATTTACGAGTGTCATTTCATAGCTTCTTTGCTATGTCAGGAAAAGCACATACACGCCCTTTCAAATGCATGCTGTCACACCCGCCTTTGTTCTTGTGTTCGCACAGGCGTGACGTCCCTTTTGTTGAAAACGCAAGCAATTGCTTGTGCGGGACAGGTAAAAGATAAAAGCACAGGCAAACGTTTATGCATATAAGATTTAAGCAATAGCATGAGCTAGACCTTTTACTAGACGAGCTCGTGCTTTTGCATGAAGCAATTGCTCACAAGCAATTGCTAGTTTTATGCACTCAGCCTAGTGGCTTTGAGTGAGCGCTCATTGACTGTTTGGTTGCTCTCTGCTTGCTTTGATATGGATCTCTTTTTATTGTTGTTGCTTTTTCACAGGAAACCCAAGTTCATCATCTGGTGAAAGCTGGCTTTGCTGAGGAAAATATATCCACGGCGCTCCTGCCGATAAGCCCTCCAGCTGAATGCCGCTACTACTCCCACAATTTCATGATTACGCCCACCATCGTCAAAGCATAAAACTCTCCAGGACGAGTTTTGATTGTTTCCATTATCAGGCTTCTACATATGAGGCTGATTTAGAATGTTACAAAGGTTCAGCAGTCAACTGCCTTGTGTAGTGAAGGACTGTTTCAAATTTGTGACGACTGTAATTTTGCAGAATGTACATACGAGTAAGCATTGATATTGACCCCCGAAAAATGTATCATCGTAATCATAACCGTCATTATTATTTTATCAAAGTAGGCTGACTATTTTTGCGATAATCAGCGTAACCAGTAATGCCATCGCTGATGCTTCAAAGTGTACTTAAGGCCGCTCAACAAATACGCAGCTTGGAGGGGTTCAGTTCGTTGCATTTGTTTCTTTCGTATATTTCTTGCAACGCCAGTCATTCATAGAACTATATTTTGTATTGATTCTATGTTGAACAGCTGAAAGTAGCATACTAATTTGGAAGTTAATGAATACTGGTAGATCACCTCGCTCACTAGAGTGCACGGCTCACAGGTCCATATTGGCATAACATGGAAACCACAACTACATATGTTCGTGACATCAAATGTCACACTGACATGTAAGGTAGAGCAGCTTTCTGTTACTGAGCTTCTAATAATTAGCTGATCTTGTCATGAATGTTTAGGGACAGTGTAGCTGACAAAAATTGCTCGTATGGCTGTTATGTCAAACATAATGGGTGGGCTGATAGAATTTCGAAATTTAGCAACCAGGTTTATTCACTCCAAAATTATCAAGCAGAAAGCGGTGCTCTTGACGAATAGTCTTGTAGATGAAGTGTTTGTATGGTCTCTGAAGATAGAACAAGAAAATACTTTATGATGTTATTTTTTACCCTGATTTAGAACATTTCAGTATTGCATTGCATTCATTGATATTCGATCATTTGAGATCCATGTTTTGGTACGATTCGATACATTTAGGCTTGTTTGCCTGTTCTCATGTTGAGTGTATTTCATTTCTCGCTTTCTGTACTGGAAATAAAAACACAACAACGTTACAGCTCAACATAGTACAACGTTGGTTGAGAGATGAGACAAAAAAAAAATATTATGTCTATCAATACCATGCGTTACGATAGTTTTTGATATTTCATTATTATTACCATTATCTTAATGTAACTACATCTCATAATTCCATTATATAGTTGCTGCCATTGAAGATGAGAAATTTCGAAGAGGAAGTTAACTCAGATAATTGTTATACATGGTGGGATTACAGGATTTGTATTTTACCCAACTCATGCCAAAATATCGGAATTCTGTGAATGTTGAAAAAAAAAAGGTTAAACATTTATGTTTGAATGAGGCTTGTTATTACTTTTTAGATTTGACTATCGAGATTTTGATTTCAAACCCATGCCCATTACTATTTCGATGGTATTCTATGCTATTTGGAAGGTCAAAGAATCGATGTTTGGCGTGATATGTCACTCTATCATTATCATTAGCGTTGTTATCTAAGATATCATTTCATTTGATTTTTTTTTTCATTTCATTTCATTTATTAGGCAAAATATAAAACAATATACAATTCATTACAAAGAAACCATTACATGACAGGACTCCTAATGAGCAATAATGTGCGTGCAGGTGGAGCCCTCAAACAAAAAGGTGAAATAAGTTCAACCAACACTTGTGACATGGACCAATGCACACACAAGATCAGTCCAAATTGAATGTACATGCATGTAATTCATCAGTTAACTAAAACAAAGATATACCTTGGCTTGATTTGTTGGCACACACACACACACACACACATATTCACATGTCCATCCTAAGTGCACAGAGGATGAGAGATGAGAGAAAGAAAGGCAGATGAAGAAAGGAAGTCTAGTCAGTCGTGGATACTATCTGTCTAAATACACTCTGTTTATGTAGAAATTTAAACCTGGAAAATGTATTACAGTGCTGCACTAGATTTAAGGTCACCATCAATAGAAAGGTTAACGAAAATGCAGTCAGCATTTCCGAGTGGGATATAAGTGGAATGATGAATTCATCTGGAACATGTTGTTCAATACTTCACGCACATATTTTGATATTTAAACATACACAACAAAACATTCAGTTTGACTAGATAAAAAAGAAATGTTTCTGTGAATCTATGTATTTGTATGTAGGCCTACACTGTATTAATATATATATATATGTATATATATATATATATATACATATACATATATATATATATACATACATATACATATATATATATATATATATATACATATACATATATATATATACATACATACATATACAAATACATACATATATACATACATACATACATCAGGGGCGGATCCAGGAATTCCGTAAAGGGGGGGGGGGGGCGCAAAGAATATTTCTGGTGCTACTTCAGGGTTTTATCTCATTTTTTTCTTTTTATTTCTTTTGTTTAAGGAACAAATAAAGAGGGGGTTCGTGCCCGGTGCGCCCCCTCTGGATCCGCCACTGTACATACATGCATACATATATACAAGTGGGTGTGTGTGTGTGTGTGTGTGTGTATGTTGAAAGAGGGAGATTGTTGGAAGTTAAAAAAAACAACAACAACACCAGCAAGTGCACTCATTCTATAGGCACTGGGAGAGAAGGAAAGCAAAAGATATGGGGTTGCGGAGGGAGAGAGAGAGAGGGGTGGGGGGGGGGGGGGTAGTGCAATACAACGACATAAACATGAGACGATTTAGGCCTGTAGTATTTTCAGTGAATTTTTATCATATGAAACTACAACCACATGGCATACACAATAGTGTATCTATTACACTTTTCCGAAATTCAAATAGCATTGATTCAAGTATATTTCATTTTAGTGACTGAATCCTTGTTACTGTGACAGTCCATTACCCGCAGTGTACCATCTTGGTTAAACACTTTCCAAAATATTCTTTCAAATGTGGGGGTACAGTTCAAGTTAAACATTCATCTTTCTTTGACAGTGGTTATCAAATTACAACTTTAAAGTTTAGATATAATCTGTACCACATAATGCAAGACAGCTTTTGCCCTTAAGAACCATTACACAACTTTCTAGAGAAGTTCTGATACTAATCATGTAGAAATATAGTATACTAACCTCATAAAATAAAGAAAAAAACTGCAAGCTGGATTTCCCATTGTTGCTAAACAGCAGAGCCTTCAGATTTGATACAGTAACATTATAGGGAAGACTTGTGGCTGAAACAAAGTTGTCGAGCTGGCCCTTTCTCTACAAAATAACATTAAATATCAACAAAACAATGATCAAGCTAGGATTGTTGTCTGCGTTCCGTTGACTCGATCAAAGAAAGACGTTGAAAGAATCGGTGCAATTCTATTATAATTTTATTGCACTTTGGACCTTCGAATCAGCAATATCACTGTAAACACGGCAGCACTATTCAGAGTACCGTCATTTACCTCCAGACAAAAGAATGGATTCACAAAGAATATCTCGATTTCTTTTCCTTTCCAAAGCCGCATATCATTGGATTATGACATTTTATTACTTTGTGCTGAAACGTGTTTCATCTTTACAACAAATATGAATACCATGCACGTGTATAAAATGACGAGGCAGTCGAGTTTCAGTTCACCTGAAGGCGTCCAAAGGCTTTGTTTGTTTTCGATCTTGGATTAGAAGCGTTCTCGTAAAACGTATGATAGTGAGTGTCAATTGAACGGATCAATTATCTAAAAAGCTTCGGGAGACCTTTGTACGATCTCAACGTAGTCTTGATGAAAGGTAATGAATACATCGCATTTGACATCACATTATTGCGTTCTCAACCGATTACTAAGTCATTACAAACCGGAAACGATTGTCCTGTATTCCAAAAGTCATTCACTCTATTCGAAAGCCTACAAAATTAATGCTCAGCAAAATAATGAATGCTACTTTGTGGGCAGCTATAAACATTTCGGAGTCCTTTCGCATCATGACATACCTTAAAGAAACTGTACAGTAATAAAGCAATCAAAATACAGTGTAACTTTGTTGCCGTTTTGAGGTTGGCTATAATCACGTTATAAGAGACGAACCTCATAACCCTTGTCTATAATACATAAAGAAGACTGCTGTCCGGTCTAGTCAAAGACATCGAGACATTGTCCGGACGGTACTACATTTTTTTTTCCTTCTCTTCTTTTTCCTACTGGTACATTGCAATCTCCGAGCATCTATATATATGCAAGACAGTATTTCCAATATCGAATAATTATTATACACAACTGCATGATCCTCGGCGGCAGATTCTACCAGTGCGTCGTTCAAAATAATCCAGATGACGGTGAATACCAATACATGAACTGGATTGGATTGATAGCCAAGCATACAAACAGAAAACACACTGGAAAACCTGCAAGCAGTTATACACATCACTCACAAACGACTATGTGCATGATATCAAACTCTTGAAAATAACTTAGCGTCGTGTGGTTGACGAATTCATTAAAAAGAAAATGTGAATAGAAATTAGCGACGAAGAAAACACACACAAAACTGAACAATGAAAAACGTTAAACGTTTGAAATTGCACTCATTCAAACTACGTCATCAGTGTTTGATTTCAGTTTATCAAAATGATCATATCCAAACTACAGTTGTATTGCCATTCTGTCTCTGTGATGGCGCCTTCACGTTTGTTTTTGATAGTTATAGCTTGTGATTTGTGGTATAGACCTATACCAACAATATTGTATTCAGCTATTTTGACAAATTTTCTTTCACAGCCCCGGTCCATGTGACAAAAAGAAGGAGATAGAGAAGAAGGAAGAAGATGGAGGAGGAGGAGGATAAGGAGGAAGAAGAATAAAAAACAAAAAACAAACAAACAAAGAACGAACATGGACAGCGTCTCCATTTTATTGCACTTCGTATTATTGATGATACGCCATTTTTAACTCACACTAGGTGAAACTCAACCGAACGTTTCGACGTTAGCTTTAATGAATTTGAGTGAAAGAAAGGAAATCGATAAATTACTGTTCACTCATACTGATTTGTATTGTTACTATTGGAACAACTGGCACCAGAATTCATTTTCTGTTCTTTTCTTTGTTATGTGAAATCGCATTGGGACATTAGGTTTGACAAACAATAGATCGCAAGAGCGAGGGAATACAAAAACAACTTTTACAAGTTGGACTAACATTGGCGTTTTGTACACACATTCATTGACGAAGGCAAGGTAACCTCTTGATTGCTATGTATCTCTATTATGCTTAACACAATTATTGTCTCGGCATCCCCGCACACAGTAGAGTGACGTCAACCCGCCATGAAGGAAATATATGGCGCTCTCCGTACTAGACTGCAAACGTTGCCGTGGTTTGCTTTGAACTGCTTACGGACTGTTGAGAACTTGGTTCGGCCTTCTGACCGCCATCGGTCTACCAACAGGAATATGGAGAAAAGTTGTTATTACAATGGTTTAGTATAACTCTATCGCATGATATGCTAAAGAATAGATGGATCGTCAAAGATCAAAGTGATAATCATAGTAGCTGAGAAGCATGTGACGGTGCATTTATTCCTTAGTATTTCTTAGGTTCATTATTTGTGTTACAATCTGGGAGAAAAGAGGGGATATTGTAAAAATAGTGCGAATTGTTGATTTCAATATTGAAGTAGGTGCCTATATGCTTGATAGTGCAACATTGCCATGGAAATGTCTTATTATGATACCTTGACTCCCTGGAGCTCCACACCATTTTTTCCGTTGGGATCCTTGCTGGACCGCTTCCAGCTCAGTCCCTTGGCCGAGGCGCCGGCCTGCACCGCTTTCTCCGTGGGAGGAATGTTTTGCTCATTACGCTTCTTCTTCTTTGCCTCGGTGCTGCGCTGGCGAGCTAGCCAGTTCTGGTTGATCTCCTCACACTTAGCCTGAAATAGCGAGAGAGCAAGTGAGGGAGGGGGGGGGGGGGGGCGAGAGGAAGGAGAGAAATAGGGTGGTTTCAATGTCAGAGGAGATGTGTTTCATTTCCCGGAATATTTCGATGGGTGGTTGATACGAGAAGACGTCGTGATTATGGTATAAACCGCTTGAATCGTTGATAACTTAAGCATAAATAATAATTGAGGCACTAAATTTCCGTGCTAAAGTCTGAATATCATTATGATATCAAGCACTGGGCTGCCACGTGTTTGAGCAAAATACTTGTAGTGGCTATCCTTCTTCTGCACAATTTCTTAGTTAACTCTTCACCTACCACGTTCTCATACTAAGACCATGGCTTGCTAATTTGTTTTATGACATAAATTTTAAAAGTGTAATTAATTACATTTCTTTTCTTTCTTTGTATCGTGTACATTGTAATCCTAATCATTTTGATGTTTCATGTTATGTTACTGAAAAGAATTTGATAAAGTATAAACATATGTTGAAGAAAAATCAAATCAAACAAACAAACAAACCAGAGAAAAATATTGTTATATAACATTATTTCATGAAAAACTGACAAACTGTCAGTACAATCCTGTATACTAAAGAGGATAATCAATAATGGAGACTCATGTTTGCATGAAAAATGAATAAAATGTACTTGTGCTTACGTCATATTCTGCTGTTGCTTTCTTCATCCTTTTCGTAGCATTATTTTGCTGAAAATTGAAATGAGTGAATATCAACGACATTAATGGTTACAAGTGTAAGGACGAAAATGAAAAAAGAGGGGGATTACAAAGTAAGATTTGATTTGGATCATAATGTCCGTTGACTGGCAAAATAACTCCTCATTGAAGTACAATATTCGATGGAGTAACTTCATAAGTCAGTGTCCCTTTAACCATTTGAGACATAAAACATAGATTAATAAAAATGCGTTTTTATTTCATTTTGTAAGACCGTGATTACAAATGTGTGGCCTTTTTACAGCGGAAAATGATTCTGCAGCCCTGAAAATTCATCAATATCACTGTTCCACTACTTCATGTAATTTTAGTGCTAGTATAACTTGCAGAACCATCGAAAGTTCACAATAGGGTTCAGATAACTTCAAATTTTCTTCATTATCATTATCATTACTATCAATATTATAAATACTAATAACATTAATTACGTATTTACTCATGCAATTGAGGTACGTATTTCTTTCCAGATGTTTGGATTACTTGTGAAAATAATTTGGTAAGGGTGAAGAGATTATACCTTGACGAAGCTCGTGAGAATGAACCCGACTGTGATGTTGAACACCATACCAGCCAGGATGATGATTGAGATAAAGTCGAACCACTTGGCCCAGTCCTTGTCGGCATCGGGGTCGTTGAGCTCGACGACGGAGGAGAGGGCGTTCTGGCCGACGACCAGACAATGGAAGATCAGACACGAGAGTACGAACTTGTCCTGTATTGAAATTTGAATTTGAATAATGATACTGAACAATGAAAATGATTTTTTTTTTCAAGTTCCTTGCATACAGGCAATGTATGGCTACTACATGCATCCTGGGACTGTTTGCAATGAGACTCTCGCATATATTTATTCAGGTAGACTGTGTGCAATGCTCGTGAATTAGTTTACATCCCAGTTATATCGGTTTGGATTCAAAGTTTTTACTTAGCATTTGAAAGTCCTATTTTATAGAAGACTTAAAAGAATGCAAATGTCAACAACAGCTTCGGAGTCCCTAGCATGCCTAGCATGCCTAGTAAAGAGCAGGCAGGACATAATTTCTCTCCGATGTGAGTCCTTGCCGAATGGATTTGTAATTCATTATCGCTTGTACGTCTTTTTTTTTTTTAATGAATCAAAAGTGAAGTTTTGTACGGGCTAGTTGGCAACAAAGAAAAGAATAAGACACAACAATATGGAGGTGAATTTTTCGGTTATAGTCCGTTATTCCGAAGGTTCGTTATTCCGAAGGTAAGTTATCCCGAAGGTTCGTTATTCCGAAGGTTCATTGTTCCGAAGATTCGTTATTCCGAAGGTTCGTTGTTCCGAAAATGTGATATGGTTTGTTATTCCGTAGGTTCATGAATCCGAAAATGAAATAAGGTTCGTTATTCCGAAGGTTCGTTAATCCGAAAATGAAACAAAGCTCGATATTCCGAAAGTTCGTTACGGACCCTCTTTCATTGTCGGATCAACGAACCTTCGGAATAGCGAACCTTATTTCATTTTCGGATAAACGAACCTTCGGAATAACGCCACAAATGTTCGGATTAACGAACCCTTTTTCATTTTCGGATTAACGAACCTCTAGGTATAGGGAATTTGTGTGTTTCGGATTAACGAACCTTCAAAATAACGAACCTTCGGGATAACGAACCTTCGGAATAACGAACATCACCCAATTGTTCACCCTGTGTTCAATTGGTCATTAATTCATCAGTCCCATGCAGGATTCCAGTAAAAGTCAATTATAAATACCAGGTGTACGTCACGGAGGGCGGGGGGGGGGGGGGGGGGGAAGAGAAAGATGTATCCGGGATGGGCGGACAGGGGTATTATTGTGACATTTAGCTACCTGAATAAATATATGTGAAAAGAGACAATAGAATGGATCCTTGTTCACTTACGGAGGATAAAACCAAAGTCATACTTACTAGCAGCGTAAGATATGAGATGAGCGGAAGCGACTGGCTGACGACATACTTGAATGCCACAGCTGTCAGGAGCAGGGTGACCGTGACGCTGAGTCGATCAGCCGGGAGGGTGCGGTCCACGACGAAGGACGAAAACGTCAGGAGAACTATGAGCAGCTACAGAAGAGAGAGAGAGAAAAAAAAAACAAACAAACAAACAAACAAACAGGTGTACAATGCAGTGCGCTCCGTTATAACGAACACGGTTATAACAATTTTCCGGTCACAACGAAATAAAAATTCATTCAGGCCAGTACATTATCGGCTGTATGTATTTTCATTGTTTATTTGTTTGGTTCCAACGAAATTTCGATATAACGAAAAAAAAAAAAAAAAGGCCGGTCCCGAGGACTTCGTCATAACGGGAGTCCACTGCACATGAGAAATGAATACAATCATGTCAGAAATAGACGCATTTTCAGGTCTTGACTATACGAGCTAGCTCAGCCATTCTGCTAAAACAATGGTCGGAACAGGATCCCATTAGATAAATAGCTGCAACTTAAAGCAAATTACCCAAATCAATAAGTTGCAAGAGTTCAGCGTTTGATACGTACCGCAGATCGAATACGCCATATAGGCAAAATCATATCCAAGGTATCCACATTAAAAATATTAATTTTCTTGATAAGGATGATGGCTGACTCTGAGAGATTATATAATTCCACCTTATTATTCTACCAATATTCACATCCTGCTGAATACTGTAAAACTTATACGTCTCTCCAGTTACAAAAAAGACAATAATATTTACCTGCTGCGTAAGACGTAAAAAAGTTACCATTGTAATTCATCAATGTTAATTTGTGTAGCAGTTCAGGATTATGAAAGATTCATGTGAGCGTGATCTAATCATTCGATTTGTGGGATACCGACACGTAGGAAACAACTCTCAACAGAACGACATTAACAACAAATCACCATTATGAGGGCAATGTTCCAGATGTAGAATCCAGGTTTTCGCTGGACGTGCGTCGTGATGTGGTAGATGGGATAGCTTCGGTGAGCGCCAACCAGCGACTTGTCTTCTTCGATAGGCTGGGCGATCACGTGTTTCCACAGCTTCCATTGTTGGTTTCCTGACAAGTTTTAGTCGGTTTAGATTAATCTATAATCTGACATAATATCCACTATAGTTCTCACCGTCACAATCCCTCTATAGTGAATCTAAACACATGCATCAAAAGGTTGCGAAGTCTGTTCTATTTGAAAATCTCATGGGGGGAGGGGGGCGTAGGCTCTATAGGAGGAAATCGGGCAAACAGAAATGATACAGGTTTCACCATACACGGATTATAATTCTAGACTTTTGGTACTTTCCTACTTGACGCTCTCATGAGAAGGGGGACGCAAATATCAGACAATATAATCATGTATGATAATTCATATTGTACGTTTCATACGATCAGCTTATGGGTCTGAAAAGGTTCGTGTTTTCTCTTGTATTTTTGTATTTGTTTATTTGTTAGAACTGCACTGTATGAAAATGATGTAAACTATATATGCTATGGATCCATAATGAGAACACTGATACTCAATAATACTCATGGATCTTTTTTTTTTCACAGATAGCTGTACTGCTGTATACAGCTTAGTCCAGTTCAGAAGGCGAAAACAAAATAAAAGTTAAATAATGTATTTAAAAAACCAAAGAAAGTTTCCCCTAAAGATGCATACAGAGATTAAATAATATCTAAACAATTACTTTGATAAAGTTCTGGAACGTACAAACCAACCCTAAACTGACGAGTTATCTTATATACTTTTTATAAGATATCTCTTGTAAATGTGAGTTTTCATAGTGAATTTATAATATGACCCAAGGTAGACAGTGCAAAGATATGTTTCCAGTATATATTCCAACAGACTGGTGCATTTAATCAAAGCAAAAAAAAAGAAAAATGATATCGTAGAACCACATCTATGAATAACTTCTTTTGAAAAGGTAGAAAACAGACCAGTGATCTCTCCTGCGTGAGTGGGGAAAACACTTCTCCTCCTGGGGAAAAAAAAAACACACCAAAAAAAAAAAACAAAAAAAAAACAAAAACACAACAACAAATCCTGCTTTTGGCTTTAGACCGTACTCCTTGCACATTGACGTCATCAGACGAAAGGCCGGAAGTAGAAGGAGATATCACTTTCAGCGAACCCTCAGTCTCTCTTTCCTCCTCAGACTTAAAGCTCAATTTCAAAATGAATGATGCGTTAAAATTCCTGGCTCGCACAAGGTCGGTCCATTTACATCAATGCGCAGTATTTTGTTTAAAGGCCATTTTAAAAAGCATTCACCAGCCAGGGGTCCGTTTCATGTAGTCATCACATAAAAGTCTTTACATAAATTTCAGAATGTCCAAAGTCGCTCATAGCTCAGAGAGACTTTCAAGGAGAAATAAAAACCATTTCATGAAGTCTATAAGACTTTCATGAAACGGACCCCAAGATTTATCGAGATTACAGTGTACATTCAATCGAGGAGTATTTGAGAGCTTCATACTTTTGTTATTATAATTGATGCTATGTAGTAGCCATAAAACTTCCTCGTTCCATTGTACTATGTATAAGAACAGGCGATCACGTGATACTAATGATGAAATTACAATACAAAAACACTCCAAGTGTAGTATTAAGAGCAAAATCATATATCACCATTGACAGTACGTCACAGCTGATGAGTCAAAGTGAAGGAGAAAATGGTAATCAATTTGAGCCTGGATATTTGCTGTGTGGATGATGACCACGAGCAGACGAGGATTATCGTTTGTCAACATGGATTTTTTTTTTCACGCAATACCCTTTTATATATCCTAGAAAAAAAACCCGAACATGCTATCTCGATTCAATCTTATGAAAAAAGGATAAATGCTGAGATGAATGAGTGAATCAGAGCTCTTCCTTCATGTCCTTTATTTTTTTCACAATTTTATCAGACATTAAATGTCTTAAGTTATGATTTGATATTTGTATTTGATAATTTTAAATTTTCTTCGCATTTCTTTTTTACTTGATCCAACCAGGTACAACGTATGTCAAGCAGATGCAAACAAGTTGTTGCATCCAACAGCATGAAACTAGTGAGAACAAATTGTAATCTCCACAAACATGGACAATGAAATATAACTTGGTACAAACTTGATTATTGTCACAAAGTGAATTTTGCTTGATAAAGCTCACTCAATTTCCCGAATTGTGTTTACATGATTTTTACGGGTTCAGTCAGATATTTTCATCATTGTATCGTTTGAAGAAACACTTAAAGTAAGCCCACAGTTCCAGTGACGGTCTTTATTATCATAAGCTTTTCGGTGTATAAAATGTGTTGACAATGCAATGATTGCAGTCTGCTCACCTGTAAATGTGTCAAGTCGGATGCTGTCCTTGATGTTCATATCCTTAACAAATTCGACATCTTCAACTGGCCAGTCAGACATCAGTTTGATCGTCAATTCCTTTGAAAAATAAATTCATGATTATCAATTTGATTTGAATCCTTAGTATAATATATAATGAAATTGTGCGTGTGTGTGTAAAACACATATATCTTTTTCAGCTAATGATGTGACGATTGCGTATGTAGAGACATATCTCACCAAAGTAAAGCTCTGCTTGTTGATAGTGGGCCCCCTCTTTATTCATTTCCAGATTGACATGATTTTTAGAATTCTTGGTCTTCTTTTTATCTATTATTTTAGCATTTCTAGTAAACAGACAATGTTACGAAATGGATTCTGTTCACGTTATGAATACCACTATGAATATTCAAGTAAAATCAAATTGGATAAAAGTGAATCAAATGAAATCATATCAGACGAAATGAAATCAAGGCCAAGCATTCCTCACCCCACCATCCGCTTTTCATAATAAAAGTCTTTACCTGGTAGTCAAAGGGGAAATCCTTGAGCTCCATGCTACACTTGAAGGTGCCCTTCATCCGGATCGAAAGTCGGACGTCTGGGATGCCGCCAGCTTCGTCATCATTGTTTGGGACAATGTAATGGTTGGTCTGCATCTTGTCGATGCTGACTGCGTTGAAGAAGTAGAATCGAGGGTCCCACATTTCCTCCCATTTTACTTCCTGGAAAAGGGTGGAGCAAGAAAAATTGGGGATTTTGAGGGGAATTAAACGTTTTGTTTTGTTTTGTTTTGTTTTGTTTTGTTTTGCATTTTAAGAAGATAAAAATTACATGTTTTTTTAGAAGATAAAAAGCAAGAAATGGATGAAAGTTGGAAACAAGAATGAGAGAAAGAGGTGATTAGTGTATTTAGAATGTTTATGATTAACCGTGCAAAGAAGTGGGAGAGGTTGAGGGAAGACCTGAAGCGACCTACACATTGTACGTGATACCTTATTTGTTTTTGTTCAGAATTACAGTTTCTCAGAGCATTCAGCTCGCGAACTGATACATATTTCGTCGACCAAGATACTGTCTGTCTCATATCTAATACTACATTACATTCCATGGCTATCCGCAGATATACATGTAAATCAACCAGTAACTTAAAGGGATGGTACAGTATTGCTGGAGAGTAGAATTGGGCTTTTAACTTTTTGTGAGATACCAAGAACCTACTTATGATAATATTATCATAAGTGGGTTCTTGGTATCTAAACATCCAAAACAAAGTAAAACAAAGCGATTGTAATAAATTGTGGTTCCCATGCACACTTTATTAGAATTGCTCTTTTTTTTTTTTTTTTAGATATCTCAGCCATTTCAAAACCAATTTTCATCATATAAACGTTGAATTCCTCATAGAATTACATGCTCTTTTCATATTTCATAAAAGATTTCTCATTATCTCACACACAAAAAAATGTTCGAAACCTAAAATTAGGTCTCAACCATGTCAACCAAAACTGTACGATCCCTTTAAGTACTAAGGGTAATGCCATTCATATTTTTCTCGATGGCAAAGCATTATAGAGCGAACTCGTCAACAACGTAAATCCACGGCTTACGCACTATTCAAAGTTCGAAAAATCACATCGCCGCAAGTAGTCGGTGCACTGTTCCAAGATTCTCGGATACGCCTTTTAACCATTGTGATTCTGTAGATATTTTTGTTCTTTTACTGTTGCCATTACAACTGATGTTTGACATCAACTACTAGTAATTAGATCCACATCCGAGCCTAAGGACAATTCGGCGTAGGAATCACCTTGGATTGCCTATACTATACTACTGTATGACCGTCGTCGCATAATGTCATTATACAAGGATGTCGATCGGGATTTTGCAAGCTATTGATAAATTACATACCTCTCTTTTGAGACCTTTGACCTTTGGCTCCTTCCACGTGACACTGAGGTAGATCTCGGCAGTGAACTGTTGAGTCACGGTGTCGATGTCACCGACCGTGATTATGTTGCACCTTATCCGCGCGAAAACCTGCCAAGTCGAAGTGTAACGAGGGAGGGAAAGAGAGACCCATCCCATCATTGCATGAAGTAAACATCGTATGCACAACAGTCATGATTTGTGATCGATTAAGGTAATCCTATAGGACATTTTTATTGAATTACACGATTGGTTATTTGATGTTTTTTAATGAATAAAATGAATAAAAGTGAAATGTATACAGGCTTAATATACGCACTATAGTTTAGTAGCCGATTGTATGAAAGCCAACTAATAATAAATGACACAATTGCACTTGTGTAGTACATGTATATGGACTTGTATTCTTACTGATGCACTGCTCAGAATCAAGCATTTTAATCGGTATGATCATAGCCGTGCTCTCTTTACTTTCATATCCGTATCTATGTACTCCTGAAATAATCATTGCAATATACCAAGTGATTACTCTCGCAACTACCCACTCCACCAGATAATACCCTACCACATTATGCATGCACCATTCATTGCATCTTTCGTATGTCATGTATTGATAGAGCCGTTAAGGATGTGAACTTTCATGAGGTCAGATTTCCTTCAAGGAAATAAGTAGGCGAGGAATCTGACTTTCTTTCTTCCTCTCGGCTGAGACAAAAAAAAAGAATAAGAAAAAGAAAAAGAGAGAATAAAATGACACTCAAGCATGGGTAGGATGTTAACGCATGCTACTGTGACGAGTATCGACATGAACGGGTGTATATTTTGCTAAATTCGAGGATTCTAATTATCGAAGAGAGACTTCCCACCGCAAGGAAAGGATAAACTCGTCTTTCACTGATAGGACATTTAAGATTATACAATCATGATAATCTGTTCGTAATTGGTAACCAAACATGTTTATTGACCTGAATATCGAGAGTAAACAAGGCCTAAAAAAAAAAAATGTATTGATAATGGTCCCTCGGTTTACTAGCTCATAGTTCGATCGCTACACTGCCTTTCGAAGTACATGTAGGCCTAGGCATATCTCGATTCACCATTACACACTTTGAAATGTCCTGCAAGGTAAATTACCTATTATCTGGACACTCGTTCAACCGTCTAAAGTATGGCCATGAACATTATCCCCTTCTTTGGTAAACTTAGGGTGCGTTCGAGCGCTCTCCTAAAGCGAACTGTACCGTACCGTACCCACTCCAGAGGAGCGCTCGAACGTTCCTAAAGTGTACCGTACCGTACTGTACCGAGCCATAAGTGGACCACTTCCCGATGTGCTCCAAAAGAGTACCAAAGCGTACCTAAAGTTCGCTGTAAAGCATGCGCGTATCGTGCGCATACGTCACAATGCAAAAACATCATTCTCTATGTTCGGGACAGCTGTAAGTAGTTCAAGCGCCAGGTGGATGACATTCTTCCTAAAAAATGCGTGACCTTTTCTAAAAAAAAAATATCTCGTGAGGTGTACGCTTTCTCGACAGAGCGCTCGAACGCTTCAAATCTGGCACAGTTCGGTACGGTACGCTTTGGTTCAGTTCGCTTTGGTTCGGTTTTGAGCGCTCGAACGCACCCTTAGGTCAAGCAGACTTCTTTGATGGACATATTAAACACGCACGCATACAAACACACACACACCCTATAGAAAATGACGCGAGGGCACAGGTATATTTATAATTCGTCTATCTACCCATCTATCTATCTATCTATCTATCTATCTATCTATCTATCTACCTATCTACCTATCTATTTGTCTATCTATGTCTACCTATCCTATCTATATCTATCTATCTACCCATCTTCATAATTATACACATGAGCACATCATATACGATACACAAATAGAGGCCTACATAATCAACCCTCACATAACACTGCGTGTATTGAAGAATGAATCAATGAATCTGATTGAGTGCATAACATTTGACTTTCAGAAAACACAGTTTGAGGCCTTTCAACGGGTCTAGGGCAATTACCCCCTGGGCAATTACCCCGGACCCTTCTCCTCGCCCTAATCCTAATCCTAATCGTGAACCTAATCTTAACCCTAACCCAAAATTCTAACCCTAAACCTAACCCCAACCCTTATCTTTACTCTAACTTTACCACTAACCATGTTAGCCGCGGGGTAATTGCCTTCCTGGAGTAATTGCCCGGATACGCTTTCAACAATTGCTGACATGAAATGTGTTATTGTTATGCATTGTCAGTGCTTGTCACCCCATGCACAGCCCCGCCATAAGTTACGAATTAATCGAAATCAATCATGTAAGTCGTGCAATCTTGTGGTAATAGTAATTTTACAGTCGATTGCAAATGCATCTGATATAAGTTGCAGTGTATATCAATCTCAACCCGTACCCTGATTTCATCACAAATCTGTCAAAAGTTGCGTTTGTTTCCAAATCAAACACAAATTGTTATTTCTACGGAATTTTCAATAAAATGGTCTCAATCAGTCATTACTTACATCAAAATTATTGCTTTTGCCCGATAATCTGAATTCTAGACTAACGATTAATCTGTGTTAAAGTGTATTATAATTACTTATAATCTAACCTTTGATTTAGATTTTAAATCATTGCATTATAGAGTGCATACTGCTCAATTAAAAAAATAGAACCTGGTAACGTACTTGCAAATATTTATTTTTTTTTTTCATTTGAGAAATCGGCATAATCTCGGCTTCGGCATCATTCGACCGACGGGGAATGTTCTGAAATTTAAAATTTAAGAAATAAAGTACCTGCATTTTCAGGCTACTTAGAGGTCCAGTATTCGTTATCATCAATTATTGATGGGACCGCTCTATGGACAATTTACAAGTGTCTTTCATTTGGCTTACAAACGCAGGGCACCTGCTCTTTATTCAGTTGTTTGGTTTGGTGACGGAATAGCAAAAACATAACATTGCAAAGCGAAACTGGTAGATTTTCTCTTTCACCCGTTAAGGGCGGGCTGATTTTGCGACAACATGTATTTACCATAGACACCTGCCCGAGTTAAAAATGGGTACACAAGTGTAGTCCCTCACAAGCGGTAAGCTATGAGTACTCCTAAAAGAGTTGGCAAGTATTTGGTCATGGATCCATACGTTATAAACTTTAATCGAATAAAGGCAGATACTGTATTGGTATCATATTGAGCAACCGGAAATGACGAAAATGAGATACATTAGGAAAACACGATATCGCTTGACAGCGAGTTTAAAACTGAATAAGAGAGGAAATTTGCTCCCCAACTTTTCATTTTAAACTCAGACTAAATAAGGATGATATCACAAGTTATCACCATAAGCATGATAAGGATCACGTATCAAAATGGTCGACTGGAATCAAATAAGCACACATACCATTTTTTTTAATCATTAACCATTAACGTCAGAAAAAGAAAACAGCATGGATTGTTGTTTAAAAAAAAAGTCCTTCAAATTTCCCTTGTCACATTTAGGGTCTAACTCAGATGGAAATCGTCCAAGGCAAAATTAGCGGTCACATCCTTTCTAACATTGCAAAATCTCTCTCTCTCTCTCTCTCTCTCTCTCTCTCTCTCTCTCTGGGTCTTTGCCAGAATAGATAGACTGCGTTCGCTCAAAAGATGAGAATGATACGTGAGAGAGATTTTTGAGAAGGAGGAGTCATTTCTGCGTCCAATTGCTAACCAGGTTAGACGACAGTAACAAGCAAATACCAGAACGAAAATACTGGCCGATTCTTGTTCATCATTGTTTGTCCGTGGGCCAGTAATGCACTTTCGTTTGGTATGTGAGAATACCGGACTAATTCTGACAAGCCAGATAGAATAGTGAATTGAAGTATCGAAACATGTATCATTATTTTATTTTGACATGATAAAGAAAGGAGCAGAAATCAAAACTAACAATGAAATGAGATGTCGATAAACAAATACAAAGCTGACTCGAAGTGACACTATAGGAAATGGTGACAATAATTTGCTCGTACATGAAGAGTGCCTGATTCTCAGCTTTATTATAGGCACCAGAATATTCTAAAATGAAGACTACTGGATGATGGCTTGAAGTGGAAAGGTAGTCTTAGGACTCACATGTATTACACAATGGGAAAATATAGGTTATACACAGGTACACGAGGACAAAAATGCACATGGAACGTGGTGAGTGCTCATCTTTCCAAAACTTACACACACAAAGGTGATGGAATGTCGTTATCATACAACGCAAATGGGATTCATTGAGGGCAACCCATGCACATCCAAGTCAAGCACCTGATTAGTTTACTGAGCTGTAAGTTGCCCCATGCCAAATGCATGTGTGTCAGGCAAGACAATTCTTGATTATTACAACTTGTTTCCTATAAAACATAATTTTCACCCCCCATACTTTTTCGTATTTTACAGCATTTTTCATCAACAACAAATGCCGCGGCAGCTTTCACAATAGCGAGCACCGTGTCTACACACACGTCACCACTTACACGTCGCCAGCCAGACAGGTTTGTGGCCACGCGCATAGTCTTCATGCATCCGACTGTGTTATAGCACTGGAGAAATGTGTGCGGAAATCAGGGGTACGAGAAGTGGGATCGTTTATCACCAAGAGGGTGGAATGAGGAGGAAATCCAAGGAACTGAATCACTAGAGCCAAAAGGAGCCAACGCCTCGTCATTTCTTTAGATAATCATTTATTATATGAATGGATTTTACTGTTGCGATCGTGTTTGTCGTGTTATGACGTGTTAGAGCAACTGTTTACGAAGATTATGATGTGTTGATTGCATTTCTAATTTTCCCGACAAATATGGATGTACTCCTCAAGCTGCTACTGTCATGACACGTCCATTTTTTTTCTTTTCTTTTCTTTTCTTTTGCTGTATCATTGCTCTACTGACGATGAACTTTATATTAATGATTACTAGTGTCATTCTTTTTGTGCTATAACTTGTACTGATACTTGAAAAGTAAAAAAAAAGAAAGAAATGTTAGATATAGATAGATAGATTCAGACATCATACTATAGGTGAATCGATTAATTTCTTATCTAAATCTTGATCTTAATGTTTACAGTTATCAAAAGGCCATTACCATAGACCTTTTAGGTAAGAAAGTGTCCAAAGTCACTGGTCTAATTTACTCATACACAAGCATGATTATAACAGCCTTGCCCCTATACTTGTCCAATCTTACACAATTCCTCATGGCATCGTGTCAATGAACTGGGGCAGCTTCAAACAGTACTATTACTAAAATAGTAAAACAAGAGCACTACACAGCCGTACAGGTAGTCCTTCTATGTCTGTACCATCATTTGAAAACTAACATTTGGAAGATTCATGGTTTATAGCTATCCCGGAGAGCCAAACGAAACTCAAATAACTATGTCACAAAGTAAAGCATATCATTCAAATTTAGTTTTCATCATCCACGGGTATCATTGTCATTGTTTGATAGTACTGTTGCTTCATAACTATTTTCATATTTTTGTTACTTTTAATGCATAATGCGTTTCTTCTTCGAATGAAATGATAAACAAACACACACACACACACACACACGCAAGCAAACATACAGTACGAACCGTGGTTGTTTTATCAACAATATTCCAACATTTTAGTTTGGTAAAGAGCGTTCCATATAAGATTTGTATACTCCTTGCATCTCCCGAACAAAATTACAGGAAATTACGATTAACGTTTCGTAAACCATGAGAATCTTTGGCTGTCTTTCTGGAGTATGAAGCAACATCTTCCGTTCTCCATCTACTTCCTGTGTTGACAGGTTACCACGCAAACATAACTACATTGTACTAACAGTGACTAAAGGGAACTATTTGCGTCAAACCGAAACTCACACGGGAAACTCACATACACTGACGTTATGATGTACGTGGGGAGTGGCATGTACGGAATGGAGACATGAATAGAATACAAATTTTGATATAAACAGCGTTATAGGGCGATGGATGTAAGCAGGCATGGCACAAAAGTGCCATACAATACCGACAGGATATGTTCGAGTTGCATATTTTGTGGCACTCTGCAATTCATACTGTGTCAACAATAATGTTTTTTTTTTAATTCTGTTTGTTTGTTTGCCTGTTTGTTTATTTCATTTCAATACTGTTTAAGAAAAATCAACTGCACTATCGCCCCATATAGAAAATGGTATTAAACAACAACAGTGGTTTCTCGTAACCAGGATAAATGCTTTGGCGTTACACACCTCTGCATTTACCATTGCCTTCCAATACCAGTCAAAAAGGCAACGTTGTTGGATCAAAACGAATGGACAAATAGGTAAGGAAAACATTTTGTGCAAGAACAGGAATCGAACCAATGATGATCCACCATTCCCGGGTGCTCTCACCTGTGAAGAAGATTGTTGTATTATGCATATGGATTTCAAAACCATCTATATCATAGCCAAAATGCATTGAGAGTGTTTCAGGAAGAATCCCACTGTTTACATGGAATTATCATGATAAAATAAGTGAGAATTATCAATCCTAGAATCATTGTATACATATAAGCGATTTAGATGTATGTTGGCGTGCTTCAGTTTGAGATGTCTGGATATATTGCAACCACGGCATTAGATAGTCAGGATATATTATATTTGGTTTCCTGAATCAAAAATGCTCTTACACGCAAGCAATGCACCGGTAACCGATATGCTTTAGAATCATTGAGGGACAAACGGAAATTCTTCAAAGCTCCCTTTTTGATTACGTATAGTCTATGTAGTTTTTTTTTTGTCAATTGTTGTTGTTGTTTTTTTTTTTCAAAAGAGAAACACAATGACAGCATCATACTCAATAGAATATAGATGTCAGTTTCTGAAGTATATTTTTTCTTCTTAGGAGAGCAGTCAAGTAAAGATATTGTCATATTATATTGAAATTTCCATAATGTTACAAAAATCTGATGCATTGTATATATATATATATTTCCATAGCTGTAACACCATAAAGGCTTTCGATATAAATGTGAACTCTTCTAAAATATTGAGTTGTCTCATGATTGGAGTCAATAAAGATCAAACGCTCGACTTCATTCTTGGTAAGATCTTATCTCAGTAGAATTCCATCTTGTAAGAGCATAACAATATTTACAATAACGTCACAGGGAAATGAAAGTCTTACAAGATTTTCCATCGCAGTATTTATTTACATCAAAGCAACTAAAACACGGAGCTTATTCACTCTGTTTAACTGGATCATAGAACCATAGAACGACAGATACACCATCTTGATTACAATACAAGTGTTATAATGGCACTATGAAATGTATACACTCTATCCAATTAATTGTTTCAGTGGAGCCTGAATTATAAACAGTTATGGCAAAATACCACTGATACAAATTTTACTTTGCAAAGATATGTTGTGTTATGTCGTTATGATGGTAGGAGAGAATAATTAGTCATACCTGGTGACATGTTACCTGAATAGATCTGATCACCCGACAAACGTAAGTTTCTTTAATAGCATCATGCCATTTTGTTATGAAAGACGGTACTCCCGAAAACAACAAATGAGAGACAATAAAGAACAAAATTATCAGCAAGATAGTAATGATTTCTAAATCTCATCTTGCTATTTTCAAATGCTCTTGGATCGCATGAGATTGCTGGATGAGACTGCTATTCGTAAGCGCTGCTGTCAGGACCGCTCAGTTGAGACGCAGAATGTCGATCCATCAGCGCTTCCGTTTGAAAAACATCCTCTCCCTCCCACGCGACTGGCAAGCGCAAATGTGATTGGCTGGCTGGAATTCAATTATCACCATTTCGTTGAGGGAAGAGGAGACGCTGGCATCCGTGCCTGTTTGCTTGCCACTTCTATCTATTTCACTACGTTCAAAACAATAAGCAAAACAACAGCAAACAGAACACAACTACACCTCAACAACAAAAAAGACCATTGATCATAGGTAACTATAATACACTGCAAAAGTTCTATGTCACCAGTTCGTTGCGGTTATCGAATCTTTGTTGCATTATTTTCGGATTGATCGCACAAAAAAAAAAGAAGAAGATATGTAATCGCGAGAGACAAAACTCGTTTGTGCCCTCGTGCATATAGATCAATGTTATTCTTCGGTCGTCCGGTCATTGCGTGACCCTAATTAAAAGGCCTATAAGAGTCGACAACCCTCTAAATACATGAAGTGTTTATCATTGTCTGTAGTTAGTGTGTCGTATCAGCACGGTAATTAACATAATTAACCAATCCAACCCGTTGCGAGCATAAATTAAACGTCTCTGTCCATGTACGATTGGGCTACGATGGCACGAAACTTCCCGACTACCCATTGCGATGTCTCTGTATGCGCTGACCCAAACCTATCCATCTCGTTATATGCCGTCAGAAGTAATTTTAGGTCACCGGTTTGAAGCGACACTTGGGTGTAGCAGTTTCATTTCTCAATTAACTTTATACAGTAAGTTTGATTTCCCGAGCACTATTGTTTAACATTCACTCTCAGTGCAAGTCCCTTATTTCTATATTTCAAACTAATTTCCAGTATACTCTGAGATGTTTTACATTGTATCTCTTTGCAACTCTAAATGCTGCTGTGCAAATTTTTGTCGTTTTGTCTTTACACACCTCTTCAACATTTTCGGGGCTTTTTTTTTTAAACCAGGTTTGGCCATAACTGGGTGTTTCTGGAATAGATGCAAAATATGTTCAGTAATACTATGATATCCCATGAAATCAATTGGTTGCAAATACCAACATTAAATTGAACGATTGGATCATAAATGAATCTGTACAGTACCAACGGATGGTGTGATAACCTTTATTGTGGTGGGATTTCAAGGTATCATCTTTTTCCGAGAGCGTATTTCCACTTTTGATCAAAAGAAGGGTCTTGGATTAAGGTCACCTTGATATCCAATCGTATAGTAATAGAGTCTAGAGGAGGCCGTGTTATTGTTGTAGCCATTGTTACTGATGCTTGAGGCCCGCGTTTACTTTTGTATATCAAGGTTCATTATCTAGAGTCAAATTAGCCACAATTATGATATTTTGAATTTAATTCTCTCATTGATAATGATCTACTTAGGGAAAGAAGAGAAGCCTCGATAAAAGCCACAGAAAACATAAAAAAAAATCAAACAGATGTTTGACATAAATAATCCTTTCCTTGGCATGTTACTGCCAGGAAATACTTGGCACCTCTTCACGCTTATGTAAAAATAAAACACAGGCTAGAGAGAAGCAAACCTGGAAAGGTCACCTAGGAATTTGCTTTATTTAGGAAATCAATATCATAAAGATGGTTATCAAGATTTCCTGAAAAGAAAATTCAGATATCCATAGACTACATTTCGCTATAAATATAGATAGCACTTGGCAACTGCTTGGATATGTAAAGTCAACACTAAGATAGCGATGTACATTCTGGATCATTCCCAACTAATTCCCTTTGTGAAATATTGTCGGAAATCTTGTACTTCAGACTGGAAAAAT
This sequence comes from Diadema setosum, assembly GCA_033980235.1. NCBI lineage: Eukaryota > Metazoa > Echinodermata > Echinoidea > Diadematoida > Diadematidae > Diadema > Diadema setosum. The sequence goes on along the minus strand of CM067067.1, from coordinate 23,608,395 downwards.
CGCGCTAGCTACTTTAAGAGCTATCAGTAATATGTGCCTGTTGATATGGTCCATTAATGTCTCTCGTAACTCCAATAACTTTAGATAAGAAACAACAACAATGATGTGGAATGCAGAGTATCTGTTTGCGTCATCTAAAGTTGTTTATACTGAGGTAATTCAATTACATACATACTCTTGTTATTGTGTAACATCGTATAGCACACGAATATGTATAGGCCTACTTGCATAAATACACTACATTCAGGGGATGCCTCTATTAATACCGATTTTCCGTGTTGACCAGCCATTGAGTTTCATTCATTGTTTCAAGAACGTGTATGTGCGTAGGCTTTTTAAATATTCATCCACAGGAATGCAAAGTAGATCTCATAATACTCCAGCTTTGTATACTTTTTGTGGTAAATTCAAAAGTATAGTAAGATTCTAATATCAAAAATATTCATGGTCATGGTTACTAATAGTTCAAGTGTGTGTGGGAGTTTGAGGTATTACCATGATCATCTTGGGATACCTTAGGATTGCATTGGGATATAAGGTGTGTGTAAGAAACGAAAATCGTTGAAAAAAAAAATCAGGATGTGATTGATAATTCTCTATCGGTCCTCTTGTAATGTTTTACTGCTGTGCATATGTTATTGCTGTGGTGTTGATGACATGATTTTTGTTTTTCGGTTTTGTTTATTTAGTTGTGTTCACTCCTAAACGCCATTATTTTTCTAAAGCTGGACCTACCTACGGCCGTGTAGAGGCCGAACTGTTCATTGCAACCATTCATTTGTCCATAGCTAATAATAGTTTTGATAGTACAGTATCATTATTCTGTGATTTTACAATGCATAAACAGGCAAGCACAGCTCATCCCATTTGCATATAGTAATGTTGAAAATTTAAGAATGCCCCATATTATGTGCTTTATTTTTGTTGGATATCTATGAAACTTGAAATATTCCGTTTGTTTGAACTCATTCCACACAACACATTCACTTGCTTATACAAGAAGATCTACAGGTGATGCTGTCGAAATAAAGTTTTGTAATAGAAGCACCTTACCCAATGGTTACGTCATGACAAACAAGTTGAAGAAATGACATCAGCCAAAGGAACGAGCAGCCGTTCTATACGCCTACCCTCCGCTTTTGCATTTTACTCGACTATAAATACTAGCAATCACGAAAGCACCGCATCTGAAGAACTATCAGCACATCGTTGATGAAGAAAGAACTAGCTTCTCTACACTTTTACTCTTAAAATTTTCGATAGATGCTCTTTCGCAAGCATCCGCCTTACTATTGGCAGAATGCTTTGATAATATTATTCCAATCATTAAAAAGTCATTATCATTATCATTTTTACCATCTTGAATGACTTGATAATGGGGATTTGATAATAGATTTTACTTGACAAGGGGATTTCTTACAAATAAATCGTTCGTCTATGGAACCAATAGGGATCAGCGACATTGCTGCCTGTTCATTCTTCAGTCAATGAATTTTGTAATTCTCATTAATGAAGATTCACCAAAACAACAATTCGGCCCACGAGACAATATGATTTTCTGATGCATAGATGCAAATTGACAACATGGTCACTGACGCAGTTACTATGTTACAACCTTATTCATCAAAATCAAAATATAATACAACATGATACTATTAACCGTGTGCATGAAATACAAAATGGACAAAATGGTTAATAATTTAGAAATGGCAGGGTCTAATGATATGGTGGGGCCTTAAAAGCAAGTTTATTTCCTTGCAGTTTCCATTAAATCCACGGTGTTTTCAGGTATACGAGATGGAAGAGAAATGACACCAAAGTACTAATAAAATCAAAATAACTATTGAAGTTGAAGAACAGGCATGAAAAGTACGCTGTCCGAAGTTGCTTAATACTATATAGTAGTCTCATTTCGAATCTAATGTATTATTGCATTTTAAAGTATATAAACGTATCATACCTCCTTGTTTTTAACCCTGGTGGTGTCTCGCAAAAAACCCAAACAAACAAAAAACAACTTACCTACGTAAATAACCTTGCAGAAATTAAAAGATCCTAAAAAGATTGTAAATGTGGCTCGCACTGCTGACACTCGTGATCTAGCAGCTGAGTGGCTGTAAACAGTGAGTCAACGCGGATCATCACAAATCTAACTGATTCAAAACATAAGGTGTTGCTCACCCGGGATACGCAAGGAATTAACCAACGCTGTCACTTCTTACGGTACGGCCTACATTTTAAGGATATTATTCTCATATCGCGCGATATCCTGTGTTTGCACCCTGCGGTGTGTTGCATAATTATCATGAGGCAGTGCTGAAGCCATTGGTTAGTTACGAGATATGATTTATTATGCTGCATGAGTACGAGTTCTTTATGTCTTTGAAATGTACAACCGCGGCGAACATTATCATCCAATATTCGAACAACTAGTGGACAAAATGCAACAACACTGACTTTACAATAACAATGATGACACGCTTACTGGTACACGCACCATAACTATGTTGATACTGCTATTTCTATTTCAAGCACTGCTGCTTGGTTATACAGGTATATACTCCTCCTGCTATTGCTACTTCTACTGCTGTCGCCGTCAGAGCGGCTGCAGTAAACTGTTCTTTCGGCTCGGGACACTACTGCTACTGCCTTTGTAATACTTCCCTACTTCTAAGTTTTATGTCTAATATTTATAGTGACAATATCGGAATAATTGACGGCAAACCTTGAAAACTAAAAACCAACAGGTAAGATTTTTTTTTTTTTGTGCTATCAATATTCCTCATAATCGCATTTCCCATGAAGGGTTGCATAAATACAAGCCCATACAGAAACAAAATAGCATTAACAACAACAACAACAACAACAAATCAGCAACAACAAGAGTTATGGTATCATCTCTAGCGCTCTTTTACGTCCGGTAGTACGCTATCGAGTTATAGCAAGCACGAAGAACCTACTATTGTGCAATCACTTGCACGAAGTTGAAGCCGAATGATTTCAAAAGAACAATACTGATACCTTCTGTTTGTCATCCCTTGGCACGTGAAAGTCCTCGGTCTCTCCCGTTCGTCCGTTGATCTCGATTTGTTTTAGTGTGTCCTCCACTCGCGACAAACTCTGAACCATGGCATCCAGCTTCTCAACACTCTTCTCCCCCGCCATTTTCCCCGTCGTATACCGCCACACCCGCAACAACTCTCCGGAAAACTTAGTCGGAACAACGTCGGAAGCCGAAGCGAGACCCGAACCTGTTAGTTGATTCGAGGGACGTAGACGAGGTTGACGACGAAAGTTAGCCCTATAAACATACGACGGCGGGATGCGGGGTTGATACTGCGAAGCCAGCGAGCTCTGCTGCCTGCGTGGTGATGAAATAGAGTAGAAGTCCATGTAGACAGAGAACGCTAGCCCAGCTAGGGACCTGGAACAAATTTCCCTAAATTCCTCTCTTCCCGCTCACGCGCGCGCTCCTAATTCGACTCCACATTGAAAACATGGAGAGAAAGGGAGAGGGATAACCTCACTACCTACAGAGTAGATTTGTTGTGAAGAAACTATTCGCGTCACTCTTTTTATTTTCCTTGTTTTATCTACTCTTCCTTCAGCTCGTTGCGTTGACGAAGATCAGTTAATTGGCAGAATCCGGCAACAGAAAGTCAAAGACTTTGCAAATCGGGAAGGGGTGCGGAACGAGGGTACGGGATGTGATGTCATAGCGTCCTGGCAGAGAGGCGCAACACACATAGTAGACGTGCGAAGGAGCTCTGCTGCAAAGGTTGTTTTGCCTATATACAAATCAAATACCTTACACTTCTTTCATGTTTCTGAGTCTCATTCTTAAACGGTTTGTTGTTGTTTTCTTGTTGCTGTTGTTTTTGCTTTTGCTTCTTTCTGTCCCCTTCGTCTTTGCCAAAAGGAAGAATCAGGAAAAAAAATTAAGTCCAAGCTTCGATCCACTCGTTTGAAAATTCATGAGAACAAAAAGTTTTGCACTATGATATTCTTCTTCTTATCGTATGACATATTATGCGCAGTTATATAGTATGATAGAGTAGTTATGATATCAAAACACTGAACTCGGTTTGGTCATTCACATGCAGATTATTCTAAGCACAATAATCCTAAGTGAAACAGTTTGCATCTGTTACGTTTTCTCGAAGTTATTTTCATGGTAACTCACTCAACTGTCCGAAAGAATATAATTACCATGGATTATTTTGAAAATAAACTCAAAATCTGCCTGCAATTTGCTTGTAAAATATATTTGCAAACATGAATCTTCATTTTATTTTAAACAAAATGAAGTTTTAAGTTATTTCAATATTGATCTCTATTATTTTGGTAACTGTTGTCTAATGATCTCAGTTGCAGAAATGCAGAGAGAAACCATGCAAAAAAAAAAAACAAAAAAAAACGAATTGTTTGTGATCTCCATGCTTTTAATAATTAGATGTGATATTAGTTCGACAGTGATTAGAGCACTGATGTGTTTATTTGTGTTCGTTCTCATTTGTCGTGGTAATTTGTTTGTTTGGTTTCTTTTACTGAATTTTCAGGACACTGACTATTAAAGTCAATGTCAAACCATCCATGGCACTATATCAAGTCATATGACGTCATCTATAGTCACGTGACTCAAGTTGGCCTACATGTCTACGACCATATGAGCTGGGCTGAGCTGTTGGATGGAACTTATCTCATTACAACGATTGGGTGAACAACAGTGAACAAAGAACTCATGAAAAGAAGCAAAGACGTTGACAAGCAATAGGCAGAGCGGCTGCATACGCAAAGGCCTATCTTGTCACACAGCAGCTTTGTGTTTTCTTCTAAGATCCAAAGTTGTTTTTTTTTTGTCCCTTTGCTTATATTCATGCATTCGTCTTGGTTTATGTGTTTTCTGGTTGTTGCTTTTTGGCAAAACTTGCCGAACTCAGAAGGAAGACTCGTTAGCTTCAAATATGTCTCCACGGGGTCAGTGACCTTTAAGATACTAATAGCATTATTCGTAAACATGGTAAAACTACCTAAGTGATTAGGCTATAGTGACTACGTGATAACTTTTACGTGATAAATTTTCCTCCATCAGTGTGTACAGATTAGTTTTATATCATGTTGGAGAGTGGAAGGCACGCATGAATTATACCGGACTGTTAAAATCATACTTGGTAAGGGTTCCCAATACGATTTTTCCATTAAATATGAATGATGAATGATTTTTTTTTTTTTTTTTTTTTGGGGGGGGGGGGGGTTGGTGGGTTTTTTTTTGTGGGGGGGGGGGTTTGGGTTTGTTTGTTTGTTTGTTTTTTGTTTGTTTGTTTTTTTTACAATAAAACATTTCAGTCACGGGAGATATATTTAAATTATTTACATTGTATTTTACATATCATGTGCGTATTTGTATTTTGTTCATCTAAACATTAAGGTGAAAATATATTCACGTGTATTCCGTGACAGCAGATACTTTTCGTATGTTTATTTTGCACATAATCATCGTTCAAGTGGAATGTCGATCAATAGGGTCCATGATAAGATTATAGGAAAGGGTACACGTAAAGGATAGAGCAGAGGAAAAATACACAGAGGATCCTCCTCTCCCCAAAAAGAGTGAATTGAATTTGTTAAGAATACAGTGCTACTTGTCACAATCCATAAATTACAGAAATTACATGAGATAATGACGTCGTAGTCTCACAAGTCTCAAGCTGCCCTGCGTACAATAACATCTTCATAAAATTTCCATTTTCATGATTATTTAAAGACTCTTCACATGATTTGCAATATTGGCTTCTACGCTTCATGCCCGATTGAAATGAATAATGTACTGCGTGTTTGTTTGATCTCAGTCTGCTCATTTTAGTCAAATTTACCAACGAGTGAAGGTTAACTGACTACATTGAAGGCGGTGTATAAAGGCAATACACAAAGAATCAATCTATTCTTTAAGGTCAGTATATCAATAAGGCTGTAATAGTACTGATGTCATTTTATTTTCGGTAACCTTGCACACTTTGTGAAATCAATCAACGGTGATGAACATAATGAGTGATTCATGACGTTTGCACACTTTCAATCTTCAGTTATTCCGACTAAGTTTGTGGTATGTAGAACTATATGAATAACTTTTTATAGAAATAATGCAACAATGATGACAACGTTCACACATCTAGGCAATGAACGGTAGTATAATCATTGTCCTTATGAATACACACCTAACGATTCATTAGCGCTATCTCGAGTTAATCAATGGATGAGGTGCATTTCGAATAAGAAACGGAGGAATAGTGAACAACAAAGATTGAATGATTAAAGAATATTTCTTTAAGTTACTTATACAAACAATGGTCACTGGGCTATTTCGTTGTTACCACGGAAGGTCTTATCTAATACATGTCTAGACTAGTTGAGTTGTTTGGGGACTTTGTAAAACTGGCCGAGAGGTACAATTCCAACCGTCGCGGTTATTATAAATCCTGCAAATCATGCATAATAACACACACATGCAAGCTTTTCATCATAGGCTAAGAGATAAAACTTAGTTTGAAAATAATAACACACGGGTGCACTTTGAAGTCTCTCACGCCTGGACAGACAAGGTCTTTGATAATAATAAAAAAAAATGGCGTCAACTGAATATAAACTTAAAATATTGTTTAAAAAAATGCCCCTGTCTTGACATAATTATGTAGCAAAGAATAAATGCGTGAAATAACATTCCTCGTTGGTTGAATGAGAGTAGTAAGTAGTTGACAAATTCAAGAATACAAAGAACAGACGTGACGAAAGTATCAGAGTGAGTGATGTTGTACAGTGATTCATCCTTATATTAGACGCACCAATAACTTTGATGGCTTGTCTACTTGTGCCTTAAAGAAAATGATTAATCTGAAGTCAATTACAATTTTCTTGTAATTTCCATTATGTTCGAGTTTTACAAATACAGATTATAAGGACGGCAAACGCACATGTACATGTATATTAACATAATGAAAGTACTGTCAAGAGCAGGATTACCTTCGCTACGCCGCTAATCTTGATCGTTATTGCAGCGTAAGGAAATACAAATGAAAATGAATCTGTGGAAGGAAGTCAGCAAAATATATATGACAGTAACGCTTACATGTTTATGAACAATGGCACATTATCCCCAAACTTAACACAGTCGACTTACGTTGCATAATGTTTCACGTCAAATGCAATATCAAATGGTACTTCATTAAATTTATCAGTCTATATTATAAAATTTGTATTTGTCTTGACATGAATCGCATACGTTGTACTATGAAGTCATCAAACGCGTGCGTGACGGACTCTGGATCAGCACTTACTTTATAGTATGACACACTCATCCAAAGAGAGCACTATTATTCAACGTGCTGACATACCACAGCAAAGTAATGAATGACATGCATTAAGGACGCGTAGTACACAGGCACCTGACGCACTGTGACAGCCTAGATCCGCTGTAGTCTCGCATCCCCCTATTCGTTTCTGATTTTCAGATCAATTAATCGACAACATGGCGTCGTCAAACGACCTCTGACTATCGTTGCGCCCGAAGTTCTCGCGGGCGGACTCGTCGCCGTCGATATCGCCTCGTCGTCCTTCGTCTTCGTTGAAGAGTTCCTCTGGCGCGACCTCGAGGCCGGCCACGGAGCGAAAGTACGCCACCATTCGCTTCTGCCGCTTCAGCAAGGCGAGGAGGATAACCAGAACCACGAGGAACACAACTCCGCCCAAGGTGGCACCGACAACCAAACCAATGTTGATATTAGCGCCTGTACAAAGTCATTTACAAATAACAATTATCGTTTTTATGATAATACCGACACTTCAAAAGATGATGGTTTCATAGCAACAGAGGAATTTACGGGGCAGTGCAATCGCACAACTTGGAATGTTTAAGAGTTCAGTGTAGAAACTGTGCCCTTTGGCATAGAGTTTGCTTATATCTGTTGACAACAGAACGCAAAATTTTCTTGGATATATTTTTTATTTTCCTATTCAAAATAGTTCAGAAAAGTTGGTAGACAATGAGTGAAGAGTTCGTGTAATCTACAATCATTGTACATTCTTTTCATCTTACAGTTTTACGCACCTTATTTTCTGTTACCAAAAAAGTTATGTATACCATGATTATGTTTTTGTCGAAAAAGAAATACATAATTGAATTGAATTGAATTGGGTATGATCTGAAAGCTTTTCCAAAGGTCAAATTGAGATTGGCAACGGAAAGATACTGAATGAAGTCAACCAACGAAGAATGTCAAGAATATTATGAGTGATATAAAATAGTTATTATTGCGACGATTCTTTTAAGTAAATTTAGATTATTAGGTAGGCTGTCGATTTTCGGACGACTGCATATTAATCACAACACTCCTTAATCATGTATCTCACTGTCACATACAAAATGAAAATAAAATTGAACTAACCTGGGTTATCCCCTCCATCGGGAGTAGTTCCAGGGCGAAGACCATAGACTGTGAAAAAAAAAAGGAAATTGATGACAATGACTAAGATAAATCCAGAGGAATTCAGAGACGTCACACTTTGTGGACTGCACCTGTACAGCCTACCACCTACACACATGAACGTTTCTTCGACGGTGTGTGGCAATGTTGCAGTGGACACTGGATAGACTGACTGTCGATTGCATTTCAAAGGCAGAGGAGTTGGCTCTGCTGCCTCCAACGTTGGTTTCGATGATCTAGATATCATCTTGTCGTATAATAGATCGGTTCTTTAATGTATTCTGATTGTATGCCTGCTTTGTTGACAAAAGTTGCCATTACTGACTACAGAGATTCCCCGACCTAGCAACCACGTTTAATAGTGAGATCCTGCCTACGGAACTTAAAGGGAGGGGGCAGGTGAATGGAATATTTCGTTACTAGGCAGTAGGAAAAGAAGCAGCCATGTATTTTACCCGAGATTACAGAAACGGTATATCTCTAGTTCATGTTATCATTATCATCAACTCTTGAAACATTTAATAATTCTGACTTGAGGGTGATGCCATCTGATCTCGCATAACATGATTAATGTAGTCAACAATGCATAAACAGTCATCAACCTTGCTGTTCTATCTTCCCGTAGTCAGACGGACATCACTTTAAATATGGTGACCTGGATGCGTCATAACTTTACGAGTCAGTTGAACAGAATCAATAGTTGAGTGCTGTAGTGCGAATAATGATTTCACATAACACAATAAACGCATGTTACAAGCTATTCTGATTATGTTGATATTTTCACTTTTGTTGATAAAACTTATATTTCACCTGATGATAAAAAATATCATAACAACAATCAATCCCATCGAAAATAATTATCATACGTGCTAAAGGGTAAACCAGAGCTGTATTTTGGGAATAATATTTGGGAAAGTGTTTGAAGCTGTATCCTCCTTGACAGCCAATTTTATCACCTTTTCGATAAAGACGTACTTTCGAGCAATGACACTGATATGGTATAATCTTCAATTATAGTTCTTTTAAGATTTGTGTGTCGGATTAGTGCCCTGACATGTTCGTTCGAATAATTTGAATTCTTTGTTTCATAAATATTCGCGCGATCTCTTTTCGCGTATCCTACAACTTCCCGTCGGTGAGTCTTTGCTATCATGTACCGCTCACCTTTTATGGATAGGGATGGCGAAAAGTAATTACCATCATTAATACTTCATACATTCATTAGAGAAAGGCTCGTCGTTTAAAATGAGACATGGATCAATTGTCTTCCAATCTGTGTGGCAGATCCAGTTTGTCACATATTTTCGCATAGTTTTGTGTGGCGGCATCGTTTGTATATAATCTATGTTCAAAGGGAATTAGACTGCTAATCGTTCATCCGCTTAATATCGTTTTTTGTAAATTGAACAGCAATGCGTGATCAAGGTGGACAATCACTGAAAAAAAGGAAGAGAAAAATACCTGTGTACTTGCAAACATAGGGAAGTTTCTCGTAGCAGTTGAGATCATTCCACTGGCCTGCACTGTTCCCTCTGGTGTACATCTGGGTACATTCCTCCTCCTGGCTGTCACCGCCCGTACCGCTGGGCTCACCGGGGGCCCACATGATGTACTCAAACGGACTGTTGTCCTCCCATTCAAATGCTGTTATTTTGTTTGTTTGTTTGTTTTGTTGTTGTTTGTTTTTGGTGGGAGGGAAGATTTGACACTGATGAATCATGTTGTACTTAAAGTGCAATTCTTCACTATACTCCAACTGCCTTGAATATTATTATGGAGTAATCTAATTATTTCCTTTTATAGAGGCCGACCTGAACATGGTGTGAGGTTGCAGTAACGTTAAAGAATAAAAACAAAATCAAATCGATCGCCCATGGGTCAAACCAAAATAATGGGCGTTTACATGGTATAGGCGTTTACATAGTAGGCCTATACCGTGTGCTCTCCAGAAACTTTCCTTATGAAAAATGAAATATGAAATCTCCATTACACTATGCAAGATATTACTTGTTTCCGCATTGGTATCAAGATAAAAACACATTTCATACTGATATGCATTTACAATATAATTTATGATTATATGAATTGTAACACAATATTAACAGAAATTGCCCAGCTAATACAAGGACGTTTTCTGAACGCTCTTAAATGTTCCAAGTTCGTTATTTGGACGTTTTGTCAAAACGTTTTCAGAACGTCTTTTTGTGGAAGATTTTTGACGTATTTAAAACGTTTCAATTGGACGTTATAAAAACATTTTTTAAACGTTTAGAAAACCAATAAAAAAACCTTTCGGAATTTTTAAGGACCCGCAGAAAACCTTTTGAACGTTATAGACGTCAGTAAAACCTTTTAAGAATATTCAAAACGTTCTTTGGACGTTCTGCGGACGTCCAGAAAACCTTTGAAAACCGTCTAGAATGTTCAAAAAACGTTTTGAGAACGTCTAAAAAGTCTTATGACCCTTTCCAGAACGTTTAGAGAACTTTCATGTCCGTCTAGAACGTCTAGAAAACCTTTTAAGAATGTCTGTTTATTTTCATAGGGTATTTAAAAAAAATTATACATGTAGTTATGAGATTATATAGACACAGTCTGAGATTAATGTATCCTAATCCTATGTAATCCTATCCTAACCCGTTTCTAATGTCCTACCACCTATACTACACCCTATTCCCAATTGATGAATCTGCATCACATTATGTTATATACCACCAAAATGTAATGCATGAAGACATGGTTACTAAAATTAGATCACACACACCTTAATTTGAATATTCATAATTAGGCATGAATATTCATGATAAAGTAACCAATGACGAACACGCAGCTGACCAAATAAAAACGTTTTTTTAAACGTTCATTAAAAACGAAGTCGACGTAGCAGACCTAATAAAAGTGTTTTGTGGACGTTAACAAAGGACGAAGACGTTGCAGACATAATCAAAACGTTTTGTAACGTCCATTGACATTTTTAAAACGTTCTCCAAAATCCTGTGCTTTGCGGTAAATGCTAAGTCCCCACTTTAACGTTGTATGTACGTTTTGAATACGTCCATTTACGTACCGAACCTAAAAAAAAAAAAAAAAAAAAAAAAAAAAACGTTTAGGAAACGTTCTGAAAACGTTCTGTGTTTGCTGGGTAGGCTTCTGCAGAGAACAAATAAACGGAGTATATGACAATGTTTCTTCGGCAATTCCTCTCACCGAGGTCTTCGATGCGGTTTAGGCCGATCCAGATGCTGTAGATGCCATCTGGGATCAGAGAGAGGACGAAATTGACTTCCTCGTCGCTATGGAGACTGACCATGTGTGAGTCGTAGGTGGGGCAGGCATACTCGGCCCCCGCCCAGCGAACCCATTGGTCGTCGTTGAAGAAACCCCGGTAGCACGCGCCTCCGAACGGCACCCATTCTTCGCTGGGACAGTCCTCCGGAGATACAGTTGGCTGCACTGGTCTGGTGTCTATTTGGCAAACGAATCGTGATATTGTCTGCATCATTATGTACAGATTAATAAAACAATGAAATAGGAGTGCACTACAGAATTCAGAATATGGCTTCCTGCATGTTCCTCAGACTTTGTAGGTTTTGTAGATAACATGCAGAGATAGATTTGACTTTGTTTGTTTGTGTGTGTGTGTGTGTGCGTGTGTGTGTTTGGTTGTTTGTTTTTGTTTTTGTTTTGTTTTGTTCTGTTTTTTGGGGGGTGGGGGTGCTCCACAGACACCGATAAAATAACGTTAAATTCAAGAACAGCAATGAAAAATTTCACGTCGGAAGACAATTTATATCCCGTTGTTATCTGTACACCTGCACAGATCCCACTAGTAGATACGGTGAACAGAGCACTCGAGTGGGTAGGCAAATGGATGATAACATCCAAGTATTATAATGACTTGCTTTGAAAATTGAGTTCATATGAAAAGCTTCAAGAGAGTTTTCGGAAGAAAATGGGTTAGCCAGTAAAACAAACAAACAAACAAAACAAAACAAAAACTGAAGAAAAAACAAAACAAAATATGGACAAACCTATACATGTCAACTGCAAACTGTTAAATTATCCTTAACACCAAGGAAAAATTTGTCCAGATTGAAATGAAGAGATCTGAAGTACTTGGAGTACTCAGTACATGAATGGAAGCCATAGTCACTGCCAAATCTCACAGGCAGTTTTTCTTTCAAATTTGACATTATGACTGCTATTTTGAGAAGAAATTACGATATATGGATGATATCCTAATAGAACACGGACATCGTGTGAAACCAAGGAGGTTCAAGAGAACTAAACGGTATTTTGAGCTTACCGGCATTAATTATGCCAAGTTATTTTATTTGTTCAAAATCTATGGCAGACTTCGATTATTTGTAGCCTATTTTCATTCAAAACAAAACTTTAGCTCTTGTTTTTCAGTCATCAGCTCTCAAAAATCAATCGTTTACTGACTGCCTAAACCTCTCCCGGAATTCGCCCACCACCTGAACATGTCACGTCTCTTGTAAAGATTTCAAGCAGGTGCGCATTCCGAAGTCATTGTTTATAACGGCCATCTGTTTGAGACGAACTTGTTATGGAAAAACAGGTGTAACCGATATAAATTAGCCAATCAACTGGCTGTGATCAGTCAAACAGCTGTTGGTTTGCTACTGACCAGTTCGTAGTTCCACTTTGCGCATGAACAGAAAAAGGTCATTTATGACAACTGGCATCTTGGTTTGTTAATTCACTGAGATAAGCATATGCGATGTGATGATTATTCATGTATTCTTATATTGATATAGACTAGATGGCGCTGCCAGTACATCCACCTGACGGCAAGCCTGCATGGTATTTGGCAATATCAAAAGAAAATGTTGTTCATGCATTCAATACAAAACAATGAAATGGATTGCCTCCTGAAATGTCAGTTGACCATTCGGGTCACCTGGGCCCCATTTCATAAAGAGTTTATTTGATGACAACTCTTTGCTGGAATGACTAATGGAACGACAAGAATACAGCTTCCTGATTGGCTGTTTGTTGTGGAAAGTTGTCATTCCAGCAAGGGTTGTCATCCTAACATCTTTTATGAAATGGAGCCCTGGTCTAAACCAATAAATTGCTGCGTCGGACAAGCTTATGCATTATGTCACTTTGAGTGAAGTGCCTAACCAACTGAGAGAAAAGAAAGGTCATTTTTACCACTAGGCGTTTTCACATCAACCCGATGTTTCGAAATAGCGCGCTATTTTCTGACTTGAGAAATTTTCCCCATAGCGAAATAGCGCGCTATTTGATAATGTGAACACAAATTAGCGCGCTAATTGTATCGCTCTGATCGAGAAAATTTCTCGACTCCAACTCGGGAAATTTCTGAAATAGCGGGATAGTAGCGCGCTATTTGATAATGTGAAAACGACTCGAGAAATTAGCGCGATGAATGCCATCATGCCTAGCGTGTGTGATCCGATCGATCGAGGCAAACTGCACACAAATCATGAGGAATTTTTGAGAGGGCACACACATTACTGATGCTGTTTGCACATATTCAGCTGTCGAATTGGCTATTTAAAAATTTTTAACTATTCGGGCTACCCCCTCTTCGGGCTGATGTGAATAAGAAATGAAATAGCGCTCTAATTCGCAATCGCGGAAAATATTTCGAGCTTGGATTTTTATCGGGCTGATGTGAAAACGCCTACTGTGTACATGAGCTAATTACGAACTGGCTTATTGATGCACAAAGAAATTCCACAGGTGCATTTGTGCCTGTAATGTTCGCTGTTTAGCCGCCATCTGTCCGAGCAATCTGAAGAATCTTTTTGAACTCATAACATCGGGAATATGGATGGAATAAAATTTTCCGAATGATAAAAACTTATGGAACAAAAGCTACTCCTGTCCAGAAAGAGCGGCAAGAGTGTAAATCAGAACTTTATGTTGTAAAAGTGTTTGAAACTGAACCCTCCAGTAAAAACCCATTTTATCCCTTTCCACTTAGTGAGTAGGTCAGATTAGTGCCCGGGCATTCACAGTCGAGTAATTTTGACCTTTATTTCATCAATATCTGCGCAATTTCTACTAGCACATCCCCGTGTCTTTACAATTATATAGGCCTATTGCTCATCTTTTATAAGTAGTGATGTCGAAAAGTATCATAAAGAAATAATTATTTTCCTTAGAGGGCGGCTTGTCATTATGCAATGAGACATAAATCATTATCTATATCTGCATGACAGGTACGTGAGGCAGCTCCAGTTTGATACATACTTCAAATATTTTTATCCATTTATTTATTTTTGTTTATTATCATTTTTTTTTTTGTTGCGTCATCGAACATGGGTTCAAAAGGAATAAGACAGCTGTGACACAAAACTCTTGAACTTATTTGGTTTTCTCAAACTCGCGGTTGCAAAACGAATCTTTACCGAACGTGAACTTGCAGACGGCACCGTGCGTTTCGTTGCACATGATATCGCTCCAGCGGTCGGTGGTAGGGTTCAGAATGGTGCAGGTCTCGAGCGGGCCCAGGCTTGGCTCGCCGTGGCCCCAGTTAGTATAGGACACTGGCCAGCCGTCATCCCAGCTGAATCTATGATCAGCCTGCATTCAATGTGCGATGAAGGAAGTATGGATCCGTATTCAAGGGATGGTATAGTTTTTGCTTGAGGTGGGGTATTTACATTGATATAATATTCGTGAAGAGTATCAGCACAAAAAAACAAACAACCAAAAACCTAAAAACTAGATGGCAAACTCTAATTAGTGTCATTTACAATGAAACTAATAACATTTCAGTTCTAAACATTATCGTCAGTTAGTATAACCAGGGGAAAAAAAAAACATATATGTCATTAATCATTCCTGGTGCAAGGTCCAAACAATACTCGTTAAATACTTCCTTCAATCGACTTTGTGTTACATTTTTCTGTTAAAAAAAGCGCAGAAAATAATATCGATCAACCGTAGTCGACAGTATGGAATATAATTGACAGGAGGACTTTCATTTTATTAAGTGGGTCTATGTGTGTACGTCTGTTGAAGGGCGAGGGATCTAAAGTGGAACCCTGGAAGCTAATGGGTGTTTCATTATTTTTTGTACAAGCTGCAATATTTCAGAATAATAATAATTCACTTGCAGATATGTGTTTTGTGCCTCTCATGCTTTAAAGTATGTATCACGTTGAGTTACTTTTTAACTATAAATTTGAAATTTTCATATAAATATATATTTATTTTCATTTTCAACGTATAAAAGTGTTTGTGTGTGTTGTGAGTTTAAACGGGGTGGGGGTGGGTGGGTATGTCCCATCCCACTCTTTTCAGCGACAAAGAAGCAGAGGAATACGAATTTATAGGAATGATTTCATACTTACGAAGGTGAGCCCAATGTACATGGGGGAGGTGATACCTTCAGTAGCCATCATAAGGAGAATCTTTTCGTGCTCATAGACGGAGTTTATTGAAGCAAGTGTGCTGCCAAGCCCATCCGATACGCATAATCTATCAAAATGGGTAGGAATTGCAACAGATTATCTAATTTTTGGTAACACTTTTCCAGAAGTTTAAAGATATTTTTACTCTGTCAACCTGGTCAAAATTTTTCTTTCGGATTCTATGAACATTTGATAAATTTAACCATTTATCATCTAGTTTTTCTCCAGCATACTACACGGACTAAAATGCGACCCAAAACTTGTCTGGTAAAAGTACAGTTGACATCCTGAGCATCGGCCTTTTAGAAACCTGTCAGAAACAGAGCACGAAACTCGATAGTTTTGCAATACTGTGTTTTTTGGTCTGAAAAAAAAAAACCGAGACAGTTGTCGGGGAGAAACAAACCTTCTAGTTAACTTTCGAAAAAAGAGTTACGTTTGTTATGCAAAACGCTACCACAAAGCGAAGTCTTGAAATATCATTTCACTCAAAGGAGTAGCATAATTTGAAAGAAATGTTAAAATTTAGAAATCTAAAAATTATAAAAAAAAAGACATAGCAGAAACTTCTTCATGACACATACATCAAATATAGGGAAAACAACATTTGAATGATAAAGAATGGAGGAAAGAGATGGAGAGAGAGCGTAAGAGAAACCCGGAGGGGGGATGGAGAGGAAAAAGAAGTAGGAGGTAGGATGAAGGAAAGTGACTCACGCCTCTGCTTCATCCCGTGTGTACGATCCATTGTAGAGTTTAAAGCACGAGTTGCCGTAGTGGTAGTAACTCTGGCACAGTGACAACGTTGGTGCCACCGGAGTGCCATCAGGATCTGAGTAGTATAATCAGCGGGGGGGGGGGGGGGGGGGGGGGGGGTACGAAATATCAAAACTACGTTAATATTCAAGGATATACATGATATTTAAGGCGACATATCTAACCTTGTTAAGAAAGAAAGAAAAAAGAATAAGTCACGTAATATTGAATTATGCCATCGTGTATCATCCATCACAGCGTTAGTGCTCCCCGATTACCATCGATATACCAAATATGTGTTGCGGCGTCAACATAGTACGTACATTGTCATGTTGTATACCATGCTGTGAAGACGTAAAGCGTGCAAAGAAAATATGAGAGAGCGAGATCATGTAATATTATTCATCTGAGTATATGGTAAAGACCTAAAAGAAAACCTGAGTTGGAAAAACTGAATGTGGAAAAAAAAAATCTTTATATGGAAAAGGGGAAAATGACAATAAAGTGTAATGAAATGTGAGCATACAATTTGCTCCATTGTGACGCTTGATTTTTTTTTTCATCGTCTGATGCATTTACGAGTGAGATTTCTTTAAGGACAGTATACTTCATATTCACTGCACATTATCTGAATATAAGTCTGTCCGTTTCGTCGTATTGCATTGTCTTTAACTTCTGCAGTTTAATCCGTGACTACCTAACATATACTCTTCCCGTTTCCGTTCAGAATAATCTATTTAACTTATTCCTTCAATTACTTGTGATCCTAAAATAATACGGTTTTTTTTTTTATCTAGGGTAGTCGATTCTTCAGTGTAACCACTGCTCTACCAACGATCCCCGCATTTTTTACTATGGCGTTCCCAGGTACCCATTTATAACACCTGAGTCGAGAGGGACATGGTGGGTAAAAACATCTTGTCCAAGGATCAGTGTAGGCACTAGACGCGATTCGAACTCGGTCCTCAGATTGGAAGTTAATAGTCTTATCCACTATACCAGCCTGTAAAGTGTAATAACTTCCCATAAGCGTTGTTTGAATGATTGTGACGGACAATGCTGATGGTATAAAGCAGTCTAGCATTTACGTTCAAATGCTTACCTCGAGGACGTTGACACAAAGAATAGTACTGCTGGGTACACTCAGCGTCGTTCCACGTGCCTGGTAAGGCACCATCAGATCCGTACATGTGGACACAATTCTCTTGCTGTAGGATGCGACAATATAGATAATAATATCAGTTACACATTTTGACACTTTGAACCATACACCTAATTATTGCTACGGCGTACATAGTATTTACAACACACAAACACACACATACAAATGCATGAGCAAGAGTATGAACAAGGACGTTTAAATAGAGTAACTCATGACTGGTATCATCACTGTAGGGGGGGGGGGGGGAGGGAAGGGGGAACTGTGTGCAAACACATATGAAATACAAACGCATTACTGCACATTCCTTAAATCCATAGAGGGAAAATAAGTACTAGTATTCTTATAACAAGGCTCCATATTAGCGTCGGCCTGGTGGCCACCAAGTTTCAAAAGGCTATCTTTTGGTGGCTCGATTAATGTGCGCTTATGAATTATTTTTGAACGTATGAATGAAGGTATACTCACGCCACCCCAGTTGTTAGGCTCGTTAGTGGCCCAGTTGGTGTGGAAGACCGGAGAGCCGTCAACCCACGTGAACAAGCCCTCGTGGTCACGGTCATTCAGGCCGAGCCAGACAGGTCCCGCGATGTTTTCGAGGAGGGACACGGCGAGCGCTTTACGACATCAACCAAAAGGGCGGGGAAGGTGCATTGGAGAAACCAGAATAAATACAAATATTTGTAAATATGGGTATTTTTCTCCTAGTAGTTAGATTTAGTCGATAGAAAATGTCAGTAATGGGTATGATTATTTTTCCTCGTTATCGTTTTTCTTTGTGCAGTAGGCCTAGTCTATATTATCTTTCAATCGCTTCTCCATCGACAAAACGAAATATCAAAGAACTTTGTCACTAGCTGCTTTCATTTGCAGCATTCCAGATGCTGGAGTAATACCTAACCGCACCCTCCCCCCCCCCCAACTCTATACCATTTGTCAAAAGATACATCTAGATTTGAAAAACGGAATGTTTTCGCAATGCAAACCTACGTTGCGGTCCAGAATAATGTGGCATACAGGGGGTTTACACGGTGGCACATATAGTATAAAGTGTAAAGAAACCAAACAAAAATTACACTCTCATTGTGCCTACATGTACTTTTTGTTTAATTATTCGATG
Source organism: Diadema setosum (assembly GCA_033980235.1). Classification (NCBI taxonomy): domain Eukaryota; kingdom Metazoa; phylum Echinodermata; class Echinoidea; order Diadematoida; family Diadematidae; genus Diadema; species Diadema setosum. Next base: position 23,589,468 of record CM067067.1, on the reverse strand, counting down.
CGTTTCCAGGTATTTGGGACCTTTTTTTTTTAATTCTCTGGAGTCCAAAGAGGAAGACAGAACAAAATCTCTGCTTTTTAAAGAAATACCCATAAAGAAAGACAGCGTGAGGTTGGATTTACGAACCCCTTTACCGGAGATTTAGGGAACACGCACGAGGTCTCGTCTTTCCATACCGAGTGATTCTAAACATGACCAAGTTGTCAAGATCTATATTCATTCTTTGGGAACGTATATGCTATACCTTCTTCTTTGTTATCGCGCATGGAGGCCAGGTCTCCCCCGAGGACCATGCAGTGGTTCCTAGCCGAAGTCCAGGAGTCCAAGTGGTCCTGGACCTGTAGGCACTTGTTGCCCCACGTCACCCACCCCTTCGGGCAGTATCCGGCGGCGCGCTCGGTCGGAGCAGGAGTCACGGGCCCTCCTCCAAGGTTCTTTTTACACATGAACGACATTGTCTCTCCGCAGTCTTTTAACTTCCAGCCACCTGTAACAAAGAACGGAAACAGTATAGAGCAAGATGTTTAGAAATGCACATGTGGAGAATAGATGTACTTGCTGCGCGCCACAAGTATGAATTATCACTAGCGGCTCCATCCTCTTGGATGTGAGTGAAGAGATTTAGTATTGAGGGGAAATTGGAAATTGGAAGTAATTTAATGTACTTAATAACTCAACTAGTAACTTGACTTGGTATTAACGAAATTTAAACCAAGTTACTTACGCCTGTATGTGCCCATAGATAACAGGCACTGTACTTGCTAAATCTTTTTAGTCAGTATTGAGTAATTCCTCCATGTCTGATCTAGTTTAACGTTAGAAATCCCACTCATGTGTAGTATAATTATAATATGAGCTAAAGTTCAACAGGAAATTGCCATAATGATATGGGGTTAGAGGAATTTGTTAATCTCTAATCATTATTCAACCAGTAATTAGTTTTAGATATTATTGTGCATGCCAGGGGGTATGGTTAGGGTTGGGCTATTAGGAAGCTATTTTGCAACTTACTTTTCATGCTTTATCAGAACTCGGTTGTATAATAATCTTGTGAATGGATATCTGAATGCATGTTTGATAAAAGAATAAGATAATGATGGTGATGATAAAATAATAATGATGATGATGATAATAATAATAATAATAATAATAATAATAATAATAATAATAATAATAATAATAATAATAATAATAATAATTATATGGCGCTTCATACTGGTGTTTCTAAGCGCAAATAAGGTATTTTATGCTTTCCTGCTCACCCGTCTCTGAGTCTATAGAAACGCAAGACGTCACACTGTTACCAGGTTCGTTGGCGTCCCATTTGAAATAGTTGGCAGGTGATTCGTCTGTCCACCTTAAATATTCGGTATTGTCAAAAAGAAAAGAAGAAAAGATGAATAGCTTAAAAATGGTAAAATTAAATGAAAACTCCACATTTCAAGTGAATGTAAAACTAAATAACAATTATAACTAAAATTGATGAAAAGAGTCCCTTTTTATGTATACCACACATAAAGCATAGAAAATTATATAGAACACAAACACACATGCATGACATGATAATCTGTTGTTTATGATAAGGCGCATAATATAAATGTTATTGATATCTTTGTTCATTCTAACATCTACTCTCAGATATATCCTCATTTCAACAGTCAACCTTTCTGATGGCGCTGGAAATCATGATCTCGGAAAGTGTGCTTTTCATTACATTCCATGTTTAATCATCTCTTTTGAGTTTGTCTCTTCTCAGTAACTAGTTATTTGTTATTCGTCATCACGAAAGCCAATGCCCGAAAAAAGAATATATATATATATATATATATATATATATATATATATATATATATATATATATATATGTGTGTTGTTTGAAGGTTTGCATGGTGAAGTTAATTAGGAAGAAAGATTTGCGGTGACACCATGTGTATGTAGTCCTTAACCGGATCGTAGTTTGGAAGAAGAGCTTAGAAAGAGGAGAAACGAAGAGGGAAGCGACATATGGGGGTTGTGAGGAGGGCAAAAAGTGAAGAGTGGGAGACAGTAATGGGCTGGAAGTTGAAGTTGCACTAGTGGAGACAGTAGAGAAAGGAACACAGAGAGTGGTAAGGAAGAATAGTGTGAGAATCAAGTAAGATGTTCGGACATCGTTGGAAGGGGAAAGATGAAATAGAAGGGAAGAGGAAGAGGAAGGAGTTGAATGTTGGAGAATCATGGAGATAGGGGAGAGCAGTGAAGATTCATGAAACCAAGAGGAGAACGAAGTCGGCGAACAGTGTGGCTATGGAATGCGAATGAATGGAGAAAGGACGATTAACATAAATAAGGAGGGGTAAGTAGAGGAGAGGTGAGAATATGCGGAGAGAAGGGAGAGAGAGAGAGAGGGGGGGGGGGGCAATGAAAAGAAGAAGAAAAGAACAAAATGAAATTCAAGACGTAAATTGGGAGCTAGTGTAGATCCTAGAATTAAATGCTGCTGCGGAAAAGAAAAATAAATGGAGAGGAAATTGATGACAGTTTAATCCTGAAAAGGTTCCTGTGGGAGAAATGCAAAAATGAGAAATTACAATAAGGTTAAAGTGTAGACCTGAGGAGAGAAGACAAGAGAAATAACCTGTAAAGAAATGTGTAAATTAAAACTAGTGGTCCTGAAAAGGACCGTTGGGTTGTATGGAAGGAAGAAATAAAAAAATAAAAAAGAAAAGAAGAAAGAAGAGAACAGAACAGAAAGAAAAGATAAGTAGTGTAGAAACAGACAAAAGTGTAAGAGAGAGAGAGAGGAAAGAGAAATGAAACACTGAGTAAAGGTATACAGCTAGTGAAAGTAGAACAAGAAGTCTAGTTATAAGAATAACTAGGAGAACCGAGGAACTTGACGTTTCGGGCAGGTTGACTGTCCTTCGTCAGAAGTGAAGCGTGATCTGAGGGGAGGCGGGCTATATATGGAGAATGCGGACCTAGATGGAAGAGGTCGGTCGAGGCGGGCTCGCAGGCGGGCTGAGCGTCGGCTGTTGGTGGAGTGTTGTGGTCGTTGCTGCGTTCTATTGTTCTTGGAGTGTGTTAGTGGCAGAGTAAATCTGTGAGGGCTAACTTGGCTGTTAGTAGGTCGTGGCCGGAGATTGGAGTCCGGGTTAGTAGATGGGGTTGACGCCGGTGGTGTGAATGAATTGTGTCGGTGAGGGCGTCTTCTGGAACCAGCGATAGGTGTGGTCGTGAGTGGAAGGCGCGGTTGACGTCGTGGGCGCTGTTGTGAAGAGGTGGGGGAAGAGTTATGAGAGGAAGAAGTAGAGGGGGGAATGTGCTGTGGAGAGAGTGTGTTGTTGTTGTCATTGTTGCTGTTTGATTGTTTGTTGATGAGAGGAAGCCAGATGTTGTTGATGTGGAGTCCAGTATCCTGTGTAACAGTGTCGTGTGTTTGAATTTCTATGGCTTCTCTGATGCGTCGTGTGTTCCAGTTTTTGATGGAAGTGATGAGTTTGCTGTCTTCCCAGTTGATGCGATGTTCCGACTGTTGAGCGTGTTTCACGATGGCTGACTTTTCCCATTCCGAACGTCTGTAGCATGTTTTGTGTTCTTTCAGTCTGGTCTCTAGCGATCTCCCTGTTTCACCTATGTAGACTTTGCCGCATTCGCATGGGATACGGTAGACACCTGGTTGTTTGTGTCTGGAGTGCTTGTCTTTGTGTGAGTGCAATGAATTGTGAAGTTTGTTGGAAGATGTATGACGAACCTGGATGTTGGCGGACTTGAAGATGCGTTGTAGTTTGTGCGAGGTGGCGCCGAGGTAGGGAAGATTTACAGTTGTGATGGGCTGTTCCTTGGCTGCTTGGTTGGGATGAGAAGGTGCTTGAGTGTTGATTTTGTGCTTGGGGTATTGGTTGATAGTGGTGAGTGTGTCTGTGATATGTTCGAGTTCTTGTCGAAGATGTTCTTTGTCGCTGATTTGGTGAGCACGTCGGACGAGAGCGTTCGGTACTGACTGACGGACTGCTGGATGATGGAAGGAGCGGTAGTGAAGATATCTGTCTGTGTGAGTGGGTTTGCGGTAGACCTGGTGAGAGAAAGTGCCAGCGTTGGTCTTTGTGACGAGAACATCGAGGAAGGGGAGAGAATGGTTGTGTTCCGTTTCCACTGTGAATGAGATGTTGGAATGTTGTTCGTTGAGGTGTGTGAGGAAGTCGTCCAGTTGATCTGCTTGGTGTGGCCAGATGGTGAAGATGTCGTCGACATACCGGAGCCAGAGTGAAGGTTTGTGCTGTGCCGTGGCTAGTGCGTGACTTTCGAAATGTTCCATGTAAATGTTGGCAATGATCGGTGAGAGGGGGGAGCCCATGGCTGCGCATATATATATATATATATATATATATATATATTTGGGGGTGGGGTTGGCAAATATGAATTTGTTAGATGCTTCAAATTAAAGGTATTGATATAATTATACTACTTAATTACAAAGAAATATTTTAAAAAGAATTAGAAGTAAGAAAATCGTAAAGGATATACTTGTAGCGCCAAAGTCGGCTTTGCGCGCTTTTTTCTTCCTTTTATGAGCTCCGTCTTTAGACGAATGATGACGCGCCACATATTTGCTTACTCCGTCAAGAACCATCACTTATATGGAATTACAATGAAATGCCGAGTCACGTAACCCAAAACTTGCGGATCAGATTGTGTGCTTTAAGTATTATACAAGGAGCACACTTAAAGTTATGGAATAACGAGTGAACATTTCAAGCCATGTGACTGGGTTGAAGGTAAGCTGAACAGGGTAACAGCTGAAAATTTAAACGTCGGAGTTAAAAGTAACTTACTGAAATCCCCCGTGTGTCTCTTGATCGTACATTCCAAGCCACATCACAGTGACCCCATTCTTAATTACCTGAGTGAAAGATGGATAGGAAAGGAATTTTAAGAGTTACTATGCAATATTAGGCGAGGCGAACAGTTAGTGTGTCTGCCAGTCTTCATCTCTATGGTATCGCTGTTATGCTTGAATTTGTTACCTGAGGCTTGAACAGTTATCTAAACTGCCGCAGCTCCGAAGTATGACAAAAAGTTAAAAAGAGTTAGACATAGTGTGCCTCTCAACTTTTGAAATGGGAGCTGTTTTTCGATGCCTAGAAGAAGCTAAATCTCAAGGTCATTCTGTTACTGAAAACGATATTGATACCATAGGCCTATAAGTGGTAATACATGTGCATGGATATTATTAGGGGTTATTACGAAGAATCTTTCTACCACTTTGTGGAACACTATTTGGAAATATATCTCTACCTCGGCCAAAACGTTCGAACTCCATATTTCACTCCATTTCGCAAGAAGGAATTCTTGCCAGGCTGCCCAATCCAACCACTATTACTACTCCTACTACTAATGATGATGATGATAATAATAATAATAACAATTATAATAATAACAATAACAATAATGATACAATACATTTATCAGGCACTTCATACGGATGTTTTGCAGAGTTTAACCGGAAAATAATATTTAATCAACCACTATTATGTCAACTTTCAATTATTTCTGGGTATTTCTCTCGTTAATTTGTTCATGTTAACTTGTGTTTTACAAATCTAGACTCACCAGTTCCTGGACGAAGTAATTTTCGTCCTTGCTGTGCACAGACACCATGTCCGATTGTTCTGCGGAGCAGCGAGAGAGGGCGTCGAACCACGTAACGCGGTTGGCCGAGTCACTACCCATGAATAGGTAGCACGTGTCGAGATCCGCATTGTAGTCCCAGCGTTGCCAATCTCCGCCCTCCTCGCACCGCTCGGCTTAAAAAAGGAGAAGAAACAAACAAAAGAGAAAAGAAAAAAAATTAGCGCAAATGCAAATGACATATAAAATGAAAACGTAATTCAAATAGTGAACATGCAAGTTGGACAAAAATAACGAAATTTTGACTCTCGGACAAACCTGACAATAGTACGTTGAATACGAGATCAGTGTTTTTTTGTTTGTTGTTGTTGTTGTTTTTTTTTGGGGGGGGGGTAGGGGTTTAGTTATTTTGTTTGTTTATTTTGCCCCTCTAGTAGGAGGATTTGATACAATTATTTCATTATAATTTGCTTTTTTTCCTCGGGGATTTTACAGCACTCGTGTGTTAGAGTATAATACGGGCGTAAATATGTAAAGTCATCAGTGTTATCACAGTTGCACATGCCAAAACAATGTTCTACGTTGAGGGAAAGTATTCAACAGAATGTTCAATGTATCATTTCATCACATCATTGTCTATCATCTACTAAACACTAACGGTTGCTATCAAAAATTATTCAGTTCAATGACTCTGCCACTATGTGAAGGGGATAAAAATGATAACTTTGTAAAAATAGCAGTTCATACAACATTTTACTCGACTGAGTGCTGCCGAACTCCATTCTATAGACTCACATTTTCCTGGCGAAACAGGGGGCATCGTTGTATACATCTCTGAACCTGCACAAATAAAACAAAATACATTGAGAATAATTGTAGTCATCATCACCATTAATCTAGCAGCAGCATACTTATGTATTTCTTCATGCAACCTGTCAGTGTATTCTGCATCTTTTCAAGATAAAGTAAAAAATCTTTCCGAAAGTCGTCATTGCTAACTGCTATTACAATGCGACCGTTTGGGATCACAAAACTAATGGCAATTTGTGTGTGTGTTTTTTATTTTAATGTGATTAGGTATGTCTTAGAGGTCCTCTCCAGGCAGCAAAGACCTTCACCTATCTGGGCAGCACCCTCTCCAACTGTGTCACAATTGATGCTGAGTTCAACAACAGGATCTCTAAAGCCAGCAGCGCTTTTGGGAGACTCAGAAAAAATGTTTGGGAGAGGAGAGGAATCAGCCTTTCAACAAAGCTGAAAGTCTACTGCGCAGTTGTTCTCACCACGCTTCTCTATGGCTGCGAGACTTGGACTTTGTACCGAAGACATGAGAGGCAAATCAACCACTTCCATATGCGATGCCTCCGCAACCTCCTTCGCATCCGCTGGGAGGATAAAGTTCCGGACACAGAGGTACTGAAGCGGGCAGGCATCCCTAGCATTATTACCAAAATCCGCAAGGCCCAGGTGAGATGGGCAGGCCACGTCACCCGCATGTCTGACGACCGCATCCCGAAAAAGCTCTTCTATGGAGAACTCGCTGATGGGAAGCGCAAGGTGGGAGGACAAAAGAAGCGCTTCAAAGACAACCTGAAGTTCTACCTAAAAGACTTTTCCATCAACACCGAGTCGTGGGAGACACCTGCCGCAGATCGCCCTTCCTGGCGCCACGCTATTGCTGTAGGGGCCCGTAGAGCAGAGGAGCAGCGCGTCAAGCATGCAGAGCACAAACGCCAGATGCGAAAAGCTAGAGCAGCCAACCCCAACAGTGTTGCCCCTACCCACTTCTGCCCTACCTGTGGGAGAGGCTTTCTTGCCCAGATTGGCCTCATCAGCCACCTCCGAACCCATCGAGCCAGTTGATGTCATTGGTCATCCTCGAGAACGAGGGACGAACACACACACAGAGGTCCTTTACCATTTCTTAAAAAGCCTTTACAAAATTTGATTTCCGCTTAAGTTTTGATAATCCCTTCACTGTGGTTGCTCAGAGTTTAACATCTAGTATCGTCCCATTCATTGCACAGAGCGCAGCTTCGTCAGTTTAAGCACTTGAATACATTCTAAACTTCAAGCGTCTCTTCTCACTACACACTTTTCCAGAGTGTTTACTTTCTTTCCATGATTTAGATAGGTTAGAAAAGTCTATTTGTATTGAGTTTTACATCATTTTAAAGTTTCGAGTCTGTTGTTGTTGTTTTGGGTTTTTGTTTTTATCTTCCTTAAGTGATAACTAAAAATTCATGTCTGGTGACTCTATGGTGAATTATACATGTATATATTTTCTTATTCATTCGGCAGAAAGTGTCCTTATGTTATAATGAAATTGGCACCGACTAATTCTGATGATCATTCTATCGTGGAAAAAATACTAGAAAATTTAGTACATAATGTGAAGTTAAAAAATGGAAAAAAAATATCAGAATGACATCTAAGCGTCAGTTTTCTAAAAACGATTTAGTCATGTTAAGAACCAGCCTTAGATTAACAAAATAAAAGGCTTTTGAAAATTTTGCGACCACCAAAGTTAAACGTGAACAACTAAAACTTAAAATAGTTTGTTTTCCTTTATTAACTCACCCTTATAATACAATTTCAAATAACATAAAAAAGAATAGAAATCCTCATAAACTATATACAACAACAAACCACAGGTATATGACCTGTGTGGTTTCTGGAAGAAAGTAGGGGGATAGCAGAGGCCGTCACCTTTTGGTGCTTTACATATCCAGCTCCTCTTGGATTCCATCGATATGAATTGCCAACCATTGTCTATATTTGCGGGGTACATCACAGCCGCTAGATACTGTCCGTCCTCTAAATTGTCCGGTACACCAGGTCCCCAGTTCACATAGTTCAGCTCACCGCCACCGTACCAGTTGAAATCTGCAATGGGCAAAACAGACAACACAGGTTTCACAGAAAACCACAAGAGTGCTGGCAAGTGGAACGAGGCAATTTCGAGATTTTTGTATCGTTCGCCTGCTTACAAGACATATAAACTGCACGACACGATACTGACCATTTATTTAAGTGTATTTCTGGCCAGGACCCTGTTTTATGAAGAGTTAAAATTAATTATAAAGTTGATTTCCATTTGAAGTCTATGGCAACCTGTGTGGTCAGGAAATCTAAAATCGATTTTATCTTTTGACAAAAGGGGGCCCAGGTGACCATTTTGTTTTGATCTTATTAATGAATAATTATTTGCCGTTATTAAGGCCATGGAAAATTAATATTATTTTGCGACGGACGACGAAAATGCAGACAAATTAATGTTTCTTTAATTTCATTCATTTTCCTTCATTTTCTTTTTGGTTCACTCACTCATACAATTCACTTTGCTTGATGTGCAGTTTGTTGAACTTTAAACTCCACAAACTGGTTGTTAACTGTAAAGAAAGCCTACGGTCTGCAGTTCTTACGAATAAACTGCTTGTTTAGACGTTTCAAAATCATTTTAATATCGTCTCCTTAATGTTATGTACTTAAAGCTAATCTATTCGTGATGTAAATAGTCTGACGAAAGACTGCACGATAACTTCCATCATGATCGCATGGTGATTCATAATTTCGTCACTAAATCTAATGATATATTAAATTTAGACGCCAAATATCACATACACCCTCCGCCATATTCTGTGAGACCAAGCCAGAATTCTTCCTCCACGTTAACCCTGAAGGAAACCAAAAAGAAACAAAACGAGATAAAAAGGCAGTTATCTCATACTTAAAACAAACACACAGAAAGACAAATCATTTTCATACATATTTTTAATCCCAAAAAGCAATATGGATTTGCGGCATACTAGTAGCGTCAAACTATGCATAACATGTCTTTTGAATTGACTTAAGAGAGGAATGAATACTAAGTATTGTGATAATGATGGTTGTACAATATTATTAAGAAAAAAAAAACTACATAATGCGCCAACTCCAGGCAAGACGCTCATGGTGCATGTACGATTAATACTCTTTCATATCCTCCTCATCAACGCAAACTCTTCCCTTTATCATTTTTTTTTTTTTAATGTTTAAAGGGGAAGGCTAGTAACTGATCAGTGGGAATCAGTGGAAATGCTGGGAGATGATTGTTCCAATTCTTTTGGGATTCATTCAAGAGTTCATTGTATATCTATTGTTGTGTGAAAATGATTTGCTTCAGAATGGTCTCATATTCAAGTAATGTGCAGTTTAATGCTTCCACGTTAGCGTCCCTGGTCAGTGACGGAGCATTAATCTGCACATTAATTGAATATGAGACCATTCTGAAGCAAATCATTTTCACACAACAATAGATATACAATCAACTCTTGAATGAATCCCATAAGGATTGGAACAATCATCTCCCAGCATTTCCACTAATTCCCACTGATCAGTTACTAGCCTTCCCCTTTAAGATAAGACTAATACAACTAAAGACAAACTAAACAGTTGGCATAAGAACTATCAATAGAATTAAGGTAGTCACACTTCAAGTCATAATTCAAAGCAATCGTAAGACTTAAAGTCAAAACATAGTTCCCGAATACAAGCAGAACTGTCGATTATTATTTTCAAATGTAAGCGTACACATAAGAAATGTGTGAAATAACGCTGTAATACATGTGCACTATTTCAGTTGGGTTACAACACCCAAAATGCGAAATAAATTATTGAAAAAAAAAAAGTGCGCCGAAAGTCAACAATCTCAGAAGTTACCTCATAGTGGTTGCTACTTTTTTTTCTTCATATCGATTATTTTAGTAATTGACAAATAGGGCCACAACGATATTCATTGATCTTCCGCGCTAGATTGATTATGCAGCTTGTTGGAAAATACGACTGTAAGGGCATACGATCGATCACCACGTTAACGTTCCAGGCCGAACGGGAGGTTTACGGGGAGGGCTCTTCTGTAGTAAAAGTCGTGTCCTACGATCGAAATTATTATACATTTTTATAAATCTTGAAACACTAAACAAATCATCATCGTGGCAGATCGCGTTAGCCAGGTAAGTTTCCTGGCAGACCCCTTCGATGTACTGGAAGGAAATTTCAAACGATGAATTTTGAGCCCTTCCGAGAAATATGTTTCGACTTTAAGTATTCTGACAAAATAATGGGCTGAGCAGTACTCTGGTGTCAGTGCTTGGACTTGCTCCTGTATAAACAGCTCTTCCCTATGGCTGTGAAGGCTGACCAAGTATGAGAACGAGTCAGAGGTGCGATAATAGCAGTCATAGAGGGCGCTGACGAAAGAAAGACGATTGGTCTCATTTTGCTCCCGCTGAATCTGGTGATAGGTTTGAAGCAGAGATTTAAAATAGGTTTAGTACTGAAACTTTTGAGCATACCCTTCGTGATATAAATATATATATATATATATATATATATATATATATATATATATATATATTATAATCAAGAACACGCTATTTCATATGTTTCATGTAATCTTTCATTTTTTTTTACTCTATTGACTGCCAAAATTGTTAAAGTGTATCTTTGGTCAAAAAATATTTGTTGATATGTGAAAGAGATGTATTTTAGTAATCTGTTGCACCAACAATCAGAAAAAAAATGTTACATATAAATGAAGAAAAAGTATATTTTGATATAGAAAATAAGAACTAAATCAGTGAGTCTAAAAGGAAAGACTATCAACTTTCTTTTGTTCTCAGGAACCAGCAAGGGATTAAGGAACCAGCAAGAGATTAAACAGCCTGGGAACAATAGCAAAGTTATAGTCAGTCTTCTTTTCAGACCCATTGGCTTTAGTGGTATGTTTATAACTTTAAATGTATCTTTCTTTGCTAATATTGAACATTTTCTTTCTGATTCTTGGTGTAATAGGTTACTGAAATGTAGCTCTTACACATAACAAAAAATATTTTTTGGCCAAAGATACACTTTAAGTTTATTTATTCATCAGCTGACAAACACCTGACACATTTGTGTTTAATACGGTAAAATTGTTCATGCACCATTTTGAAACATTTTAAAGTAAGTCCATTATTAGATAGTGTAAATTAAAACATTTCTAGTCCTTCTTTTGGTAAATTAACATGTATAATTCCCGGAGTCGTATTCAAACATTTTCCACATAATAGGACCATTCTTACTTTCTTTCTTCAGCAAGTTTAATCTGGAATATCTCAATTTAACAAGAATGTAATTAACTTTTTTCTCTCTCATTTTATCAGTTCTTCCCTGCTGGAAAGCACACAGAGCCCCACAGAATGGAACAATGTGTGAAACACAGTGTGAATACAATGTGAACACATTGTGAACACAGTGCAGTCTGAAATGTTTTTCATGTTATTAAATTCGACATTGTGAACACATTGTGAATCATCATTCAGTGTGAAATCATCTTCACACTGTTAGATTCGAGTGTTTGTTCATATCGTCTACTACAATCATATAGTGACGTTTGGTACCTAAATGTTTCTATGTGAATAATGTGTGTGTGTGTGTGTGTGTGTGTGTGAAGAAAAAGAACGAAAATAAATCGTTATGCAATCAAACTGTCCACTTCTTTTCGTGTCACTATCAGTGTATTTTCTTTTCTTCTGAACTTCACACTTCCTGTAGTGTGTCCAAACGTATTCTGGCTGATACATGTATCTTACCAGGTAGCAATAGGACCCGTAGTCCACCCAGCCAGGTGCGCACGACCCGCTTGGTGAGGGTGTGGGTGGGTACTCTGGGACGTAGTCGTCGCGTCGTGGTTTCTGACAAATGGCGGAATACCTGCTGTCACACGATTGGTCGTCCCACCTACCATTCCTGTCCTCCCCTGCACTCACAGCTACACACGGATGCTGGTCATTGCCTATCATGTGAAGACGGAGGGAGAGAAATGAAGTTGCATGTCTCCTTCAGCCCAGGGCGTTATTTGGTAAATATACCTCTTACGCAACGTTTCTAAATTGTTAGTGATGGGCGCCATTTACTACTTCCATGGACCTATGGACTGTTCTCTGCAGTCTTTCTTTGATGTAATGATCGTCGCCGACACCTGATTACGTGCATCTTAATGAATACATTCATTCTGGGCAATAACATTTGTGTGATCATGTATCGTCACTATTAACAAAGGAATCTTTTCCCTCATTTCAGTCTTGTTTCGCTGATGTGTCTTTTTCAGACGTAAATGTCTTTGCATAAATATAGATGATGAGGAGCAGCAAACCTGAGATCATTACAAATTTTGTGTCCAAAGATGGATAATTGCTGATTCGCACATTTTCGAATACGCATAAGACCTTGCCTAATGGAAAGATATACCTGATCTCTACCATTTCCGTCCCTTTTAGCTCTGGAATAAGCTGGAGAAAAGTGAAATATTGAGATCACAACAATCAATCTGCCAAAATTTTAGCTTTCTTTTAAAAAACTGCCTGCTTCTCCAAAGCGAAATTGTTTGAGGTATGATTTCCTAACATATACACCACAACTGCACTTTCACTTTTACTTGATTTTTGTGAGTTATTTTCTTCTGCGCATATAGTTATAGATTTCTCGAATCTCCGTCTTATTCTTCTCCCGGCTTGCTGGCGGTGACGTTCATGGGATCAAAGCAGTACGCTTCATTCCATATACAAAATGCATAAAGTAACAGAAATCATAATTATTTTGTACAACTACATAGGCCAGCATACAATACATGCATACATTTTTTGGACATCACGTTGGCCTTGTGTGTGTTTGTGTGTGTTTGTTTGTGTGTGTGTGTGTGTGTGTGTGAGTGTGTGTGTGTTGGAAGAAGATCCCTTACCTGGCTGCCTGGTGTCCCAGTAAGTGTAAGTCACGGGTTGTCCACCTTCCCAATGGTAAGTTCCTTCCCGATTCGGATCGTGAAGTCCAATCCAGTAGAGGCCGGTCTTACCAAACAGAGCGTCCATGATTGTAAATTGCTCTTCACTTCAGTTTGCAAAAAGAAAGCCAGAAAAGATTCCATTGCAGCTTCTACTCTCAAAATACCAAACACTATTACTGCAAATAATCATTGATAACCACTACAGTGAATAATGAAGGTATGCAGTTGATGTCGTAATGATGTCATTGTTGAGAACAATATTAAAGAGGCAATGATAAAAACGATAAAGAATTTTAAAAAATAACTACGAAGAAATGAATTAAATAATGTAAGTATGTTTGCCCACAGTTTCGACTTATGCCCTAGTCACATAGACATCCCGGATCACTCCGGACTATCCCGGATCTGATCCGGGGAGAGATCCGTGTTGACGCCGGGAGGCCAACACAGCAACTTTTGGAGGTCTAAAACATCCGGCGTCATCCGGGGATTGCCGTATTGGCAGAGCAATCCGGGGTGGTCCGTGTAGCTGCCGTGTAGATGCCGTGTTGATCCGTGTAGATGCCGTGTTTGTCCGTATAGACGCCGCGCTCTTCCGGCCTTATCCGTGTAGCTGCCGTGTTGATACCGTGTGTACAGTCATACCAGAATCCCGTGACTAGGGCACACTGCCCCAGTCACATATAGACACGGATACTCAAGGATCTACACGGTGATCCAGGGAAATCCGGGGACGTCCTTGGAGATCCGGGGAGATCCGGGATTTTTGTATGACTGTACACACCATATCAACACGGCAGCTACACGGATAAGGCTGGAAGAGCGCGGCGTCTACAAGGACAAACACGGCATCTACACGGATCAACACGGCAGCTACACGGATCAACACGGCATCTACACGGCAGTCACACGGACCACCCCGGATTGCTCTGCCAACACGGCAATCCTCGGATGACACCGGATGTTTTTGACCTCAAAAAGTTGCCGTGTTGGCCTCCCAGCGTCAACACGGATCTCTCCCCGGATCAGATCCGGGGTGGTCCGGGGTGATCCGGGATGTGTATGTGACTCTCAGTGCGCATGCGCATGAAGAGAGGCCAAAAGAGCCACGCGTCTTCTGGTCTCTCTCCTCCAATCACCGCAGCTCGCGGTCACAATGTTTGTATGATGCGTACACACACACACACGCACACACACACACACACACACACTTGTCTCAGTGGCAGCATTGTCCCACACGTATATGGATACAGCACCGATGAGTCTGGCATTGCGCAATTGCATGCACAAATTTCGGTCGTTCGGGAGTTTACGTACCATTAGGGATGACGATCGTCCGAAAAAAAAAGAAAAAAAAAACAACACCAAAAAAAAAACAGATCGAGCCAGTCATTTATGTTAAATGAAGTCAGGTAAAAGGTTTTCTAGTCGAATGTAAGCATATGTCCCAATTTCTCCAACAAGCAACAATGTTGAACTCGATTTACCTGTTGGGTATGTAGGCTATGGTGGTGTTGGTAGATTTGCCGTGGTCCGTGTAGGACTTGCATTCTGCCACGGCATCTTCCCAGCTCAGCTGTGTCTCTAGGAGCAGGTAACAGAACGTGTCGCTGCCAAACCAACCCTGTAGTACGAGAGAAGTTTACACCTTTTTTAAGGTATGGAACATGAGTGCGTAATCACCCATACGTTCTATCTTCATTATGTGATAAAATAACGGGTTGAACAACCTGGTTTAATATACACTGCTGTGCGTCCGTTTAGGCCTACATGATGTGAGCCAATTGCTCGCTATCTTAGAGTTTGATCCACGTTGTTTTAATGGTAATAGACTAAATACAATTCTAACTTTTAGCTTGCTCGCTATCTTAGAGTTTGAATCACGTCGTTTCGATCCAAATAGACTGAACTTATTTTCGGTCTTTGCACAGACCGGTAGACCTTATCAACATTTCAGGCTTTTCAGGCTGTTCTTTAACGTCTGGGTAAATATTGCTGTGTGTTCTTTATTTCATGAATTACCATTGGACAGTCAAATTCTGGTGGTGGAATCTCGGATGGACCAAAGGCAGATGCCGTTTTCTTGCACACGTAGCCGAAATCTTCGTCATCGCACTGGTAGTCTGCCCACTTACCGGCGTAGTACTTCCGTCCTGTGCTTTCTTTGCCATTCTGAGGGGGCAAAGAAACGGAAAGAAAATGTCATCACTTGAATGGATAAGAGTATCAAAACGGTGGACGAAAGCTATTCTGCGAAGGCTGACAAAAAAACTAAAGTTTGCTTCCTTGAATCAGTTGTACGAAGATATGACCAAATATTCTTACACTGCTTTGTTTTCCATGGTTGCACCGATACTTCTTTTATTTCATCCATCAGTCCCTACTCAGCAGTCTGATGTTTGCAGATCAATTCAATTCAGTTCAATTCAAGTTTTATTTTATTTTGCGAAAAGAATAGAGACATTTCACTTTCTTTGGTAACAGATATCAAAGCAAAACAAAGTAAACTGAGAGCACATGAAAATGAATGGTAAATTGGCTGGTTTTGTATTACTACCCGATCTGCAAACATGAATCTAATGATTTCAGACTTGCACTTGCGACCTTTTTGGGGCGTGGCACTATGACTTAGTACATTTATTTTGAAGCACTGATAATATCCCTCAGCATCTGGCTCCTCATTAAAGGCCTGGTGGAAAAAGGGCCGCTCAAACTGTTATTCAAACCCAAGAGTGGAGAAATAGAGAAGAATCCCGAACTACAGCGTACCTGAGAGTACGTGAAGATGCAGTCCTGAGCCTCGGCGAAATCGTCCGGTTCGCCCGAGTTCCAGTTGGTGTATGTGACTTCTGAACCATCAACCCATTCATACGTCATCTGGTGCATGCGATCGTTCAACCCAAGCCAGGCTCCTTTGCTGGTCAAAACTACGATTACAGAAAGAAAAAAGAAAAGAGAAAGGAAGACAATTGATCTAACGGGTAAACAATTATTCGTCCGCGTATTGTTTTCCTTCCTTTGTCCATACATCTTTAGGTTCAACTAAAACACATGCACACACACGCAGATGGCATTAACAACTATAGAAATGTCATTACTTGGCAAAAAAAAAAATATATATATATATACATATTACATTCATTGGTCATGGCGGGGGGGGGGGGGGTGGTAGGAGCGCTTCAATGTGACGTCATAGTCAAGTTCCAAAGGCGGTCATGTCGAGATGTCTATTGGATATCAACTAAAATCATCTTAAATCACCACAGTACCTATATGATGCAGCCCTGGTGACCTCGATCGCCCAGGTTAACTGGATGGGGAAAGTGTATTTGTTTTTGTTTTTATTTTTTTTCTGTCTTGTCTTGGTTTGTTCTGTTTGTTTGTTCGTTCGTTTGTTTGTTTTGCCTTTAAGACAGCTTTTAATAATTGGAAGAAGAAAAAAAAAACAAACAAACCAGAAACAAATCTCTAACTTTTATGACCGGCTAATAGCTTAAGCTGCTCACGAAAAGAGTGGAAAGCCATCACAAGTTACTATCAATAACAGTTCTACATGAGCCACAGTATACAGTGTCGTGTTCGTCTTCTTTTCTTTCTTTCGTTTTCTTACGCTTCTCCTTATTGTCGTATAACATGTGGTTGATGGTTCTCTGGTCATAAGATGAGAGCACTTGAGCGAGGCGACCTTGTCTCTTCTGGCAGTCAGCGTTAGCCTCTGCCCAAGTCAGCGCCTCGTTGACAACAGTAAAGGTTCGATCTGAAACAAGATGACAATATCAATTTGGATCATGAGTTGTTTTACGTTGTCCCCTATATAAAGACTATCTTTTAAAAAAAAATCGACTTTATCGAATAAGGTATATGTTAGTGAAATCAATGTATTTCCAAGGAAAACGATTGATTCTATCGACTATCCTAACATTCTTCTTAAGCTCAAAAAAGGCTTTGAATTCGTAAAAATTCTAGGACTTATCCATCTCTAAATAACTTTAATCATTGACCTTTGGACAATTATCACCTTTATTTGTCAACCGCAACACAAGACTTGGAGTTATATGTTCTGCGTGTTGTCATTTTTGTCCTTTAATGTGTTTGTAACCTAAGCATGATATAGCGCAGTAACAGAATAATGCAGAATAATGCTTTAAAATGCAAAAAGAGGATTTTACGTTGATTTCATGGCAATGACTTGTGCGTACCATTATCTCCAATGTAACGGCTCTCCGGGTCAATATTCTCGCAGATGTAGCGTTCTGCATTCCCGCAACCCCAGTCATACCATTCGAATTGCTCACTGTTCGAATCAGTATCAGCCTGTGGACTTTAGACAACAAGTCAAGGGATAGAGATGAGTTCAGGTATGAAAGGAACACACCTGCAAGACCGGTCTATAACATCTAGTGGTGACCTCAAAATGTCCACTAGCAACTACGAATTCTCCAGAATCACATAGCCTGAGAAATAATTATTGATAGAACCATACAAGGAGCATATGAATCCCTTGAGCGCTAATGAAGCACAGAGCATCGTTTGGCAATAATGATCATGCTTACAACGATTTTTGCAGAATAACTTGGGAAAGAAGTGGCAAAAACTTGCTTTATTAGCTTAAGTTGGGTTACAGCTTACTGTTTCGCATTTCCCACGAAAGTAAACACTTGATGTTGCAGTCTTCCTGGAGAAACATTACATGGTCTACACGTAGTCTGGCTGTGAGAACTTTTCAGTTTGACACCATCTTTTCAAACAAAACAAAAAAATCTTGAATGGAAATGCGCAACATGGAAATATCTACTAATAATATTAGTAGTAGTAATAGTATTAGCTAGACATATATTATATGTCTAGCTAACTCTTTCGATCCCTTGCTGAGTGTACATTATACTGTAATAATAAATGCATTTAGATTCAACGTCAGATTATTGTTTTGAGGGAACCTGCAAGCGAGCACATGTTAACGATGGTGTATTGGTTTGAAATACTGTTACAAAATGCAGTTTTATGATAATATGATTGACGTGGATGAAGGGAAAAGAGGCTGCCCGGCCCTTAATGATATTGTTGGGATAATAGACTTTACTAGCATATAGATAGATGTTGTATTATGCCGGTCAAACTATGGCAGTAGAATAGAAATACTACGTATAGCCTACTTGTATTACATAATATATTTCTCCTTAATGATGATGCTATGATATAAAACCCCGCTTTGAAGGGAAAAAAAAAACTATGAAAAGAAAAAAAAATCAGACACGAGTACATTGCAACTGGCTTTATGAATGGAAATCTTACGCCATCATGCCGCAGCGTTCACCATCTGTTTTATAGTTGTTCGGCTCCCCAGCGTGCCAGTCCGTGTATGTCTGTGGCGTCTTACTATCCGGGTCGCCTCCCGTCACCCACGAATTCTCGGATTTGATGTCATTCACACCAAGCCAGAAGATGTCAGGATCTTAAATGAAAAGATACAGGAAAGAGAACGAGGAAGGGAGAGACAGAGACAGGCATACAGACAGAGAGTAGATAAATAATCATTATGAACATGACGATATTTATGTTCTGTCTCCGTGCTTTATAGTCAGTGCATTGATTTTCTCATAATACACCAAATTAACATTTTACTAGGAGACTTGCAGGAAATTGGCCTATACGACCAAAAAGAAAAGACTATGGTGTGTTGATACATTCAATTACTTTTAAGATTATCTTTTTTTTAACAAATGTTTGATACGCACGTCGACGCAGTGAAATGTCATTTAATATCATTTTGAACAGTTGAAGCTGTGCATGTACTTAGTAAAGTACTAATGACTCAGATGCCAGCAACCTGATGAAAGTTCGTGCTCGCTCCGATGTTATTTAGCCGGCTTAACAACCATCACGCCGATTTCAACAGAAACCTGTCGAGCATGCGTCAAGTATACCAAAGTCGACGTGCTCACTGACACGGTCTTCTGGACGAGAATCAAGTCTTTGTCTAATCAATCTTTCCAAGCTTCTTGCTCGGACTCTCACATATGTCTATCGTTAAGCAACTGATGATGTCAAGTCCAAATAGACTGAATAAAGATACATCTAATACCATACATCCCCGTTAGATATGACAACGCTTTCTACTGACAACCGGTAACCTAGTCCAAATGTTGCCCGACAGAGTTGTGTGATATACAAGTGATGCATGCAGTAATTCATTATGTGTCTTGAAGAGCAGTTTCCTTAAAAAGAAAGAACAGATCGATCAGTAAGACCTACATGGAGAACCATGAGCGTGCAAAAAAAAAAAAGAAAACGTTTAGTCCATCAGATGTAAGGCCAATTTAACAAATGTCGTTTAACAAGATCTCTGCCTCGACTTACAGAAAGGGTCGTAGAAAGCATTCAGCAGTTCTTTCATCGTGTCGCGGTCGTCGTCATTCAGCATGGTGGCCATCGTACCGTCGTACTTCTTGCAGTGGTCCTGAGCTTCTGCGAAGGTCATGGACTCTCGGTGAGCCGTGTAGCGGCCGAGCTGCATGTCGCCAGAGTTGTTCTCGTCCTCGCAGACCACCTGGTACTGCGACTCGCAGTCGGCATCGTTCCACTGCCAGTTCCACGAGTACCTTTCGGGGAAGACGGGCAGACAATAGTGAGAAACAACGTGAAAAAGGAGAGGTTATGTTGTGATGTCTCCCCTCCATCACTCTCTTTTTTGTCTTTGTCTCTCTCCCTCTCCATCTCTCTTGTGATCACCCAGTGAGAATGCTAAAATAAAAAACAAAAATAAGTCACCTCACTTCTTTCAGAAAACAAAAAAAAAAAGTCAACTCACTTTTTTCATCGTGCGAACTGATTAATAGCCTTAGATTCAGCGTGGGTCATGACACTATTAGAAATCGTATGACGTCAAATTGGTCTTAGTACTATCGTTACCCTTCCCTTTCTTGTCACGAATCCATCTCGTACAAACACAACAATGACGCACCCTTGTACGAACATTCGCCTCTAGTGTTTCAGACTAACGCACACGCATATGCTCTAACTCAAAACTCCTCGATCATCACAGGCCAGAAAATTCCAGCGTACATGATAAAATAATCAATAATTAATAATTACTCTTTAAACGCGCGTAAGGTCAATAACTTACAACATGGCAACACAATCTTCGCCGTCAGCTCCGAAATTGTCGGGCTGTCCGTCCGCCCAGTTGGTGTAGCTGACTGGTGTTTCTCCCGTCCCGTTTCCAAAGACCCACTGATCTTGGTTAGTGATGCTGTTCGCTCCAAAGAAATAATATTCTCGGCCGGCTGTAACGTCCAAAAACAAACACACAAAAACGATAACAACACAAAAAGACGATACATGTTAACAGAACATAAAAAAGATTATTTATTATATCTTATTAAAAAGCACTAAGTGGCCCTCAATCTTGATGGTTCTGGACCAACTCCGCCGCTTGTTTATAGCTTTGTGAAGGCTAACCTGACAAAGACTTCGAAGAGGACTATCAGTTGCTGCTTTCCTCTGGTTTTCATCTCATGAGCACGCAACTGCGTCCGTACTGACCGCGTTTAATTACAACCTATGGTCTATTTATATCCCGAGGAATATTATCTTTGCTAGCACGGCAATATTTTACCAAACGCACCCTGCATTTCAATGTGACGCCTGTTGTATACATCTTTCCATTTCTCCTCAGTTCGTCATTGACAAGATACTTACAAAGTTTGAGAGTGACCTTACAAACGTCTTCAGTTTTAAGGACATTAAACGATTTTTCTCCTAACCTTCTTCAAGCTTGGTAACAATGTGTTTCATCTCGTCGTCACTATGCACTGAGGCCAGCGAGGAGTCCAGGTCTTCACACGCTCTGGAAGCGGTGTACCAATCCGTCTGGTCCTGCTGAACCAGGTAGCAGTGCGAGCCGTAGCGAGACCAGTCCGTTGGGCAACGAATACCAGGGGCTATCAGTGTAGGAAACAATGACAACAGCAGCAAGCAATGTGCATGATAACCGAAGATAAAAGCATTATACCTTTTCTTGCAGATCCATAGTAAACTTCCTAACCTTGACACTATTGTTTGACTGCACAATGTTTCTTCCCCAATCATAAGAATATGTCGCCGCTCTCCCTTATGGGCCGATGATAAGTAATGAACAATATTTGTAAACTGTCAAACAATGGTGGGAGCGCAACATTATAGAGCCAATTAAAATGACACATTAAATGTTTCTATTCATGAATAACTTATCCTGAGTTTCAGTTTATTCTGATACATGTAGTCTGAACTGAACACGTTTGACATGCTTGAGAATGAGAAATGACAAGAAACAGATACCAAATTTTAGTGAAAGCTTGTCACGAACAAATATGATCCCTGGTCATAGATTTCTAATCTACGTGTAGAAGAAAGTGTATCTAATAAATTCGAATTTTAACTTTCAAGCAAAACCGACAGAGAATGAGAGAGAGAGAAAAAAAAAAAGATGTACTAGAATTAACCTCCAGTGAAACGGAATTTTGACAAGCTAAACGAAGGTCATCAAATTTAGGGGGTGACGGAAAAACATAACAAGTATTGTTGGCATAATAAAGACCAGGAAAGTACAAACCCATCCAAAGAGATGAATGGAATTAATCGGATGATTTGCCAACTACACAGAAAAGACGTTACTTATCGCTTTACCCCATCAGTGTCAATGGTTAAATACAACTGTCGAACGGATACAGTAGTGCCAAATTAAAGGGATGGTATAGCATTGGTTGAGGTGAGGATTCAGCGTTTAACGTTTTGCGAGATATTTAGAAACCACTTTATGAAATTTTAAAGGGCATACAATTGTAAGGGGAATTGAAAGTTTATTTGATGAAAATCGGTTTTGAAATGACTGACATAAAGAAAAGACTAGTTTTCATCAAATGTGAATTCCCCTAAGAATTACAAGTTCTTTCATATTTCATAAGAGGTTTCTCATTATCACACAAACACACTCACACACGCACACACACACACACACAAGTTGGAAACCTGCAGCTCCATCTAAACCAAAACTGTACTATCCCTTTAAACACAGTATCCTAGTGTTTTCTGTTCTGATTCAGTATGCCTTCTGAGTATTGCCTCATGTTCAGTCCTTTTTGCCTCATGCATAGTCCTTTTTATTTACCTAGAGTTGTTGGTTCCATGGTTGTGAACGGTTTCTCGCCTGGATATGGGAAGAAAATAGGAGAAGAACATTAACAGCATCTCTTGCCATTCCCGAACACCAAGTAGTTCAGTTGCATAGAATAACACTTTGATTCTGAATATGAGAGTTAACTTAGTATGATTATAGCAGTTAGTGTTAACGTTGGGAGCTGTGAGTCTTAGCTGCTGCAAGAACCCATATCATCCAGTGGAGCTACACAGCAAGAGCATGCAAGTTCATCTGGCCTTAATGTTATCACCTGGTATGCATTATCGGCAAAATATGTTAGTGTGTACTATTTGAGACGCGACAGATGGCAATATTCTAAGGTGAGTATCACTTGTCAGCAAGATGATTGCAGCATTTTGAGGTGAGCATATCACTTCATGGCAAGATGAATTGATGGACAGATTGATGGACAAAAATAAGATTAAAAGTAAAGGTAGATATAAGAGGGTCAGATGGGTAAATTTGATAAACTGTCACATGGGCATAAAGGTAAAGATGAGTCAACTCGCTCAAACGGTGAACTAAAGCTAAAAAGTAGATAGCTGGGTTGCTTTCTAATTGCGATTCTTGGGTTCAAAGCCCAGTGAGACCAGCAGAGAATCGTCCTCTTGAGGGATAGATATACCGTGTCCCTGATATATCGGGCATAGGAAGTTACAGGAGTTCCTCGGTGTGAGAGAGGCAAACCCACAAGAGAGAACATCTCACTACACTCCCTGGGTAAAAGAAGGTAACTATGGAGAACCGCACAGAGGATCCACCTTCCATAAGCACACACAATATTAGCAAATCGATGCCGTCCCTTGGCAATAGTCTGCCAAGAAGTGAATTAAACCATGATGATATTAACCTATGTGGATGATGCATGGGTAAGTGATTATTGAGCCTTTTTTTTTTTTTTTTTTTGGCTGGACATTACTGCTCTTACTTCGTTTCTTGCAGATGTGTGAGAAAGTCAAATCGCAATCCTCGTCAGTCCACTTGCCGTCGATGCCCGACATCAAAGCACAGGCCTCGGTCCCGTGCACATTGTCTGGCTGACCTGAGGGAAACGGAGAGGGCGCTCATCAGGAATTTATGACAAATAATTAATGTATTAGCAATATTGTTGAATATCCTAAACCAACACAGCACTAAATAAATATATCTGAGGCTCAGAAATCCTACTCGGATCAAACTAAGAAAACTAGAAATGTCGCTACAGCGACTGGTTATACCCCCGCCAAACAACACTTCATAAGCTTTGGTCAAAACAACATTTCATAAGCTTTGGTCAAAAAAAAAATGAGGAAGTAGTTAAATCCGCAAGATCTTTCCTTGATCTTCTGCCATTAATATGCCGTTACCATGGCAACGTACTTTCGGGTACTGTCGAAAAATGCGTCTTGCACATCTACGACCAAAGGCACACATCTGTACCAAGTTTCATGGAAATTGGGCAAAAACTGAGGAAGTAGTTTGCAACACAAAATTTTCCATCATTTTGGCTCATAATATGTGAGCTGTTACCATGGCAACATACTTTTTGTCACTGTCAAGAAATGTGTCATGCTGACCTATATCCTAAGACAAACATTCAATATGAATTCCATGAGAATTGGAAGAACACTGATGAAGCAGTTTTGCCATGAAGCATTTTGCCCTATATTTTACCAATAACATGCCGTTACCATGGCAACGCACTTTTTGCCACTGCGGAAATATGTGTCTTGCACATTAACATATTCAGATGAACATCTGTACCTAATTTCATAAAAATTGATCAAAAACTGTGGGAGGAGTTCGCGACGCAAGATTTGCAACGGACCGACCGCCCGACCGCCCGACCGCCCGACCGCCCGACCGCCCGACCGTCCGCTGATTCCTATATACCCCCTTCAAACTTCGTTTGGCGGGGGTATAATAAAACCTATGTTAAAATGTATTAATGTTTTAACTCTAATAGCTATTAGTGGGTAGGCCTATGCTCTCTGGTTGGTTTCCGTTTGAACAGGGAAACAAGACAGAAGAAAGTGTAATAGTTGAAATTGATTGAAGTTTTAAAGACATCAATTGTTACTTTCATGACTCACAAAGACCTGCATACATTTGGTTTGTCTATCGCCATATATCACGTGTACTTGTTTTCTTCGTTGAAAAGACAAGTGTATTACACCCCCCCCCCCCCCCCAGAACAGTAAGACATTCAACATACACATGGTAGACTGATAACAAAATTAATTGTATTTAGATTTCATGTTTTCAAAATAGATAATGTGATAGTCAAGGTCGCGGTGCTTAGGATGATCGTTATCTATAGTAATTATCCTGACTACATCTTCATTGACAGAAGTATTTTAATCACTGGTATTTTTCCATCACTTGCATTGATATTGCTATTTGATATCCAATGTCAATGTCACCCCCATCATCATCATCATCATCATCATCATCATCATCATCATCATCATCATCATCATCATCTTCATCACAACAATCATTACCATCATTATCACAATCTGACTTTTTCATACAATTTCTATCATGTTTATTTACCCGGCCCCCAGTGAAGGTAGGCAAACGGACTTCCGTCCGTCCACTCCCACCCGGCCTCCTGCTGTATGTCCGTGGCCCCGATCCAGAACCCAAGCTGATTCAGGTCTTGCACCATGCCTGTGTTTGAGATAGGAACAGAAGTAGCATATCTGGCCAACAAAAGTACTTTCTCTTGTACATCATTTGTATGTCGAACGTCCATACATCGTAGAAGCTATTTATAGCCTATGCTAGAAAAGTGATAAAATTGTAGTAACATGTCTAGAACCCAAGAAGATTTGTAAAGTTTTCAAGTAATGAGTAGACGTCTCTTTCTGACATGACTGTGACCACTACATAAGTTAGTGAAATTCCTTTCCAAAGATGACTAGAAGCGTCACAAAGCTTCAAAACGCCACTATGAAATTTCATAAAAAATGAAAACAAAATAGTTAGATATACAAACAAATGAATAGATAAACTAATGGTTCAGTAAGATAAGTCCAAAGTTCGGAGACAGGGTCATAAAACGGCAGCAGAGAACATTGCGGCGGTCCGCGGGTTACCGAAGAGAAATGTGGACTCAGATTCTGACGTGATGCTGGTGAGTGAAGCGCCCTCCGCGACACACTTCTCCTGTGCTTCCTCGAAGGTTTGTTGGGTGTTTGTGTCCACCTTGTAGCACCATTCCTCCGTCGGGCCCACCATCCAATCGTCACCGGAACATAGTTCTACCAGGATAATATAGGCAGACCCAAGACATGGATTATAGACTTTGACTTTTCACCAATGTGGTGGATCAGCTTCAGAAAGTTTTTAACTCTACAGTGTGATCTTCACAATAACATAGAAAATATACAAAAGGTTTGAGCATTATGCTGTCATAACACTATCATCGGTTTGAACAACTTATCAAGAAACCATCTTTCACCAAATAAGTATGATTATGTCTAAACTTTTGTTTCTGTAGTCAAAGTAGTCCTTTCACTATCTTTCACCAAGGAGTATCCATAACCGTAAATTCCCTTCGCTTTTTGTTTTTGCATGTCAAGTTTAGCACCAAATTCTAAAGACCTAGGTATTACTATTTCCCCATTTAA
The DNA here is from genome assembly GCA_033980235.1 of Diadema setosum. Classification (NCBI taxonomy): domain Eukaryota; kingdom Metazoa; phylum Echinodermata; class Echinoidea; order Diadematoida; family Diadematidae; genus Diadema; species Diadema setosum. The sequence continues at coordinate 23,563,265 of CM067067.1, read as the reverse complement.
TAGTCCCCAACTATCAGTGGAGGGGGCTCACTTTCCATTTTCCCCTAAGCGAGTCAGAAAACAAAGAAAACAAAGCAAGAAAAATCAGACCGAATCTAATTCAACCGCCGCAAGGAGTGGAGACATATCTAACTTTTTGGAGTGAAAGGGACTAACAATGGGACGACCTCAAAGCTTCCCTTACCCTCAACCTCACACTCTGGAATGTCACAGTACTCCGCCACGATACCGGACGTTCCCTTGTAGTAACAGAAGGGAGCATATCTGAAGAAAGTCGGATTTCGGCAATAATTCTCTTCAAGACCTGTGCCATGGAAAGATTAAGAGATTTGGTAAAACAAAACAAAACAAAACACACACATATATATATTTACATATATACACACACATACAGAGCAATTCATCAATTAAACACTGAACGAAAACAGAAAGATAAGATTGCAAAGATTGATATGATCGACTGAATCTTAGGTATGTATTCAGCAAAGGTACCCTTGCTCCTTCACACAGTATAGTATTAACCGTTGACCAACTTAATCGTTTGAATGTATCATTTTATCATGTAATCGTGTTATCGTTTATTGTGCAAATAAGGGACTGTTCACTCAATTGGCATGATGAAACATCAGCACATCGATACTCGAATGTCCCCTTCTTGGTTACTGTTGTAATATGAGGATATATTTTGGGACGATTGGATAGTTTTCGGGGGAGAGGGGCAGACACCTTAACTGCGCAAACTTGAAGATTATTATTGTTGTTGTTATTTATTCATGGGAGATTAAAAGATGAATCCTTGTTTTTATTGTATTGATGTTGTTGTTGTTGTTATTGTTCTCTGTGATTCAAGCATATCCATAGATAATCTTGATAAAATATCGCAGCATTGAGGTACACTGACAAAACGAGCGAATCGTTCCTCAACGGAAAATATTTCCCCTCGCTCTCTAAATAGTTCTCCTGTGAAATGCTTTTCTCAATGGGGGAAAATACTGAATCTATCATGAGCTGTGATGACTGTATGGATATATTTTAGTCATGAAACGGACGTTGCTTTTACCTGAATTAGGATATCTGTCTGGTGTGTAATAAGTGTCCTTCCACTCTAAACAGACATGACCTGACGCAGTGGTACGGGCCGCACCCCGGTAAGAGGCCCCATCATCCAGAGCGTTGTAACAGCCAACGTCCTGGGCTAAATTATCACATACCAAAAAAGACAAACACAAAACATTTCATCCCATCGCCCAGTCAAATTCTTGTAACCACATGCACCTGGTAAATCTTGTAAAAATGCATTATGGACATTTGCATAACAATGGAATACAATGTGTAGCAGCCTCGTCATTGTTTATGGGAATTCTGAAAGCGACAGTATTGACTTTGGTCTTGATAGATATAATACAGCGCATTATGCAATAACAGAGGTGAGTTTTCATACTGTGTTAACATTTTAATACAAAGAAAACCAGCTATTGGGAAACAGCAATGTTTCGCAAATCAGGTCGATGAAGTGATATTTTAGATCTTACACTCATCCAACATAACACCGAGAAAAGTTAATGTTGTTAAACAGAATCTACGAAATTTATTCAAAGTACATAGAAAAAAAATGTCTTACCACCAGTCCTGCAGAGCATATTCAAGTATTGACAATGTCAGATTGCATTACAATACCGTAGATTTCATGAAAACATTTTACTTTCTGTCTTTTTGTTTTGTTTTCTTACGGTTGCATTCTGGTACGCCACAGTAGCCCCAGTCCGTCCTATTATTTCGGGGATCGTGGAAATAGCACCACGGTGCGGCAGCATCGCTCGGGTTTCTGCAGTAGTTTTCCTCAAGACCTGTTGGTTATCGTTGGGCATGGAACATAGATTATATAATAGGTAAATCACAGAGACATCAAAGAACAGCAACAACGTGTAGCTTCATCGACCTTGACTACAGAAAACATAAGTTGAATCCGACTTCATAGCACTGTAACTTATGGCGGCCGTAACTGCATGGGGAGCTTCAATTCCTACGAAGATCAAAAACACTTTCAATGGGTTATGCAATGAGCCAGGTGCAGTGCATGAACTATCTTTTGTTAGGCATACCTGAAGTCCCTCCGTTAGAAATTACCATAAAAAACAGTCCCCAAACCGAATTGGTCTACACTCAGCAGTATGAGCAGACATTGGATTTCTCAGAGACAAGATAGCTCGGGTTTGTTATCTGAAAGAGTGAACGCAGGAAACTCTAACTTCTTAATTCCAAGTAAAGGGTTATTTAGTATATATGTGAATGCACGAAGTGAAGAAGAAATATCTTTGTAATTTCGACATCTCAGACCTCTTCAACTGAAAAAGCATGGATTAGAAGTAGAAGTCGAGAGTTTCGGGGGGAAAGAAAAACTATCGAATTGTAAAAACAAAACTCGGCGATGAACACCCTTACCACTCCAGTGTATGTTTTGATTTCGAAAAATGTAATATGATACTTGTCTTGAAAGCCGAATAAATAATAATAATAATAATGATAACAAACGCAGATTCAAAAGCTAAACAAGGCGGGCGATGAATCTAGAAAAACGGTGCATGGTTTTCTACAGCTCGCTAAAATGAATAACACACTGACCGTAAGTCATGTTGCGCTGATAGTAATCGGTGTGGCCATCGGGTATGATGTCGCCGTCCTGGTCATTGTACTGACTCAGTGAGCAGAGCGACTGGGTGCCGGAAGAGCCCGAGTAGTAGTTGAACGACTTGCAGAAGTGTGAGTGGTCGTGCAGGCACTCGTACGCGCACTTGCTGAGAGAGATGTCCTCGATGACCTCGGAGACGTCACGGATGGAGTGGAAGGTAGTCACGGCGAACTCTTTCTCGGGTACTTTATGAGAAGTTATGAAAAGTGGTTGCTCTTTCTAAATGCAGACGTTCGCATGAACACAACAATAACAACAACAACAACGGCAACGACAACACCATAGATAACTCTCTTCTCATGGAGAAGGCATAAAAAGTAATACTTTGTCTGGTATGATTAGAATGGCATTAAGATAATGCTGCATGATATGACATATAATCATAATTGTGTCATGGTCGACTAACAGCACTTTTTTCTTCACGTCACGTATGGAATACACTCATATGCACAAAGATGATCAATAGTAAAACGTTGTCTCCACTTTCTTTGAAATGATAAAAGCAAATAACATTACATGCATTTTTTTTTTATTTGCCAAAAATATAATTAGAAACGACCTACATTATTTTAAGTGTTATGACTCTTTTTTCTGTTCGGTCAAGATTCTTTGACATATTCGCGGGTAAGTAACGAGTATTAATGTCTCACCTGGATAGAATTCGTCAATGAAGTCAACCCAGTTTAAGCAACTCCGACCAATAGTTACGTAGTTGGCCTCTCCACGATAGGTCGAACCTCGGCCAACGTAACATCCAACGTCATCTGTAACGAGATTGATCGCAACGATTGAAAGCGAGGGCTTCAATGTCAATAACAACTTGAACATCAGAAGTGATTTTCCTATGTTGTATTGGATGTGAGCTTCAGATTCTTAACCCCTGGTGGGCTGTAAGTGCCAATGGGCACAGAACAGTCCATCAGGTCACTTTAAGTTTGTTTTGTTTTGTTTTGTTTTGCTTGGTTTGGTTTTATTGTCCCATACTCTACATTTCACAAATTAAAAATAGACATATCAATAATTGAATGTGCAAATTGACACAAACATTTTAATGCGAAAATGAATCCAAGTGAAATATGAGGAATCTACACAAAAAGCATTATAGGCCAACTTGTAGGGCGTGGGTTTCTAGAAGCTGCTATTAAAAAAAAAAAATGAGTTGTAACATGGAACTTACAGTATCGGACGTTGAACACAATGTTCAACGTCCAAGGCACTGAGAGGGTTAAAGAGGAGATTCTAGAGGGTTCGACCACTCCTCTTATACGCCTACTTCTTATCACAGGACAATAGTTATTACCACAGCGAGCGTCTATCTCAAACAAAATTTGTCATGACAGTGCCTTCTTGGAGCAGAATGTCTAAAACATCTAAAACAGACCACCAAATACAAACAAAACTACGATAAGACGGATAAGAAAATACGAAGAAAGAATCAAGTCGTTTAGTTCACTTACTAGAACAGTGTGGCACGTCGCACATTTCTTGCACCAGTTTTAAATCGACGTCGACATAGCACCACGGCTCGTCATCTCCGCTAGGGTTCCTGCAGTAGTTTTCGTCCAATCCTGTGACAAACGTGAATCGTCCAGGTCATCCTTGTTAACGTGCTTCTCGACGAATATAGACAATTAATAACCTTTTCTTGACATATTGTGATTTATATTCATTACATAAATAACGGAATCAGAACAATGACACATCACATGGACGCACTATTGATTCAGAATAACTCATGGGGTACATGGAGACGTTTCAGACGACGATCCTTCGAGGAGAGCAAAACGGGATAAGTTCTATGGGACGCCAAGTGTCGCACAGTCGATTTCGGGACGAGATCCCCGTCTGAACGTAACAAATGGAGCAAGAGTGGGAGAGGGAGAGAGAGGGGGCAGATCTTATGAGGGGGAGGGAGGGCAGAAAAGATTAGGAGGAGGGAGAGGAAGAGAGGGGACTAGTGCAGTCGAAAAAGGGGTTATATTAGTTGGCAAAATAGGTCTACCTTGTGGATTCCGACTTTTCAATACTACTATAAATCTAAGTGTAAGCCCACATCAGGTTATTGCGCATGCGTGCACCTGCCTTGACCCTTTCCCACTGTACTTCTGAAGTTGTGCTCCATGAAATTATGCCGACGATTACCTGAACTGTTGTACGTTGTCGGGTTATACGGCATGGACGTAGCTTGATCCCAACGCACACAGTCGCTGCCATCTGCTGCTGTGTTGGCAGTTCCGCGGTAGTTGCGACCATTTCCTTCGTAACACCCGGTTGCTACACGCGGCAATGAATGAAGTTGGAAAGAGAAGGAGGGAGGAAAAAGTAACGTTCAAATAGAATGAATTGGTAGATTGTTTTGAAGAGGTTGTATGGTCGTTCCTTGCTTGATTTAATTTTATTTGTAATTATGTAACAGATGTTTGTGTAATGAAAGTTGTAGAAATTGTAGAAACTAGCTATAGTGAGTATCGTATATTTGAATAATATTTTATTACATTGGTAAAAGAGAGGGTTGTAAATGATGCCATACAGAAAATAGATCAACTCAAATCAACTCAAATCAAATCAAATCAAATTTTCTTCCGGTTAAAGACCAGATCTGAAGAGATAGTCTGACTTATTTCGTCAAGAAATATCATTTGTATAAAGCTAATGTTACACGTGCAAACTAAACGAAGTGAAATGAATAAGAACTGTCTTCTCGTATTATCTTAACAAGCTAGGGTGAAAAAATGATAATGGATGTCGATAAACAGACATTTTGCCTTTGGATGAATGAGGTGGAAACTGCACACTCACTGTTGCATTTCTCTATGCCGCAAGAACTCGACATGTACCCAAAAATCATTTCGCCGTAATAACACCAGGGGCCATAGGAAGAGCCGCTAGGGTTTCGACAGTAGTTTTCCTCAAGACCTGGTAAAATGGAGGGAAAATACATGGGGGAAATCCCAAATAAGTGGAAAGAGGGAGAGTAATGAGAGAGAAAGAGAGAAAGAGAGAGGGGAGAGAGAAGGGGAGGGAGAGAGAAAGAGGAAGGGGAGGGTAGCAGTTCAATATTACGGAAGGGGGGGGGGGGATCCTGGTGGCCCAACAACATGACACACATTCTGACAACAAAATAAATCACCACCACCAATAATGTCAAATCTAAAGTAACGAAAATTGTATTCTTCCCTCTCTTCAACCGCTATCGTCCCAGTCTCGATCCACCTTTTTTTTTTTTTTTTTCCAAACTTGGGCCGAACAGGCCACACCCGCTTTGCACAAATATTCATGACATCAAGTTTATAGGGAACACAAAGTTAAACAAACAACAAGACTAAATTATTTCTTTGAAATGGAACCCCCTAATATGCAGAATGTCAAGAACTCAGGGACGCTCAATCCCACTTCAACAAGGCCAGATACAAGAAATGACATACATTACAACGGAGTCTAAGTTAAAGAAGGCCACCGGTTAAAAGAAACGAAACAAACAATTAGTGTATAATAACAGGCACAAACCTACAACAAACGAATGTTTCCTACAAGGACCAAACGTTGTATATTCCTGTGAGGAAGTTGAATGCATGTAGCGAAAAGAAGTGGAAAGAAGTGGGAGTAGATATAAATCTACCTCGTTTCACTGTAGTATTCCTAAATCCATACAAAGTCGTTGTGACATCACAATTTGGTTTATGCATGCAAAGGATTAAATCTATCTGAAATAAACGAGTTGGAAATGTAACATGCAAGTAAACTGTTCTTCAACCTTCTTCCGGGAAAGTCTCCGGCCTGTAGTGGGCTCGGTTGTCCAGAGAGGACCAGGGGAGACACTTGTTCCCGCCGGAAGTCTCCGCTGCCTTTCCTCTGTACAGGTAGCCGTCACCCTCGTAGCAATCAGTCGGGGCTAAACCATAGATAATGAAAGAATGCAAACCTGTCCAATAATCAAACACTAAACATGACTAGTAGTACTCGAGTGGTTACATTTTACACTGCACTCCCTTCATAACGAACACGGTTATAACGAAATAACGTTGCAACGAAATAAAGATTCTGTTACCAAAGTTATCATCTTCCCTTGCCTGAGATTTTTTATATTGCAGGATAGAACGCGGAAATACGATCGTACTAAAAACATCTCTGGAAACGCCGACACAGACCACATACTGGTTACGTATTACTGCACATCATTCTAAAACTTAAACCAAGAAGTGTGTACTGCTTTACACATTTATTTTGCTTTTTATCATTGACATCTTCTTTCTCTTTCTCTCTCTCTCTCTCTCTCTCTCTCTCTCTCTCTCTCTATCTCTATCTATCTCTCTCTCTCTCAGCACACACACACAGACAAGCACACACAAAGATTGTGTCTGTAGGGTGTATAGGTTGTGTGTAACAGTGTACACTAGTATGTGAAGGTGTTTGTTTTTAATTGATATTGTAAACCTCTAAAGGGAGAGATAAGTATAGTAATTAAATTTTTCATGATGTTACCGTTGCACTGAGGTACGTCACACTCTTTCCAGTCAATGTCCTCATCAGCGACATAGCACCACGGTCTGGGACCGTAGGCAGGATTGCGACAATAGTTGCCGTCCAGATCTGATTAAAACAAAAACACACACAAAAAAGGAAGTAAAAATATGTGTTTTGTATACATTGCAAAGCAAGCGCGATTCTTTTTTTTGAAGAAATCGTAAAAATGTTCTTTATACCAGGCTATCATGTACCAAATTTTGATTTAAACACATTAACTCAAAGCTCTCTATACATTGCATTCTTTTTTCTTTTTCTTTGTTTCTTTGTTGTTGTTGTTGTTGGTTTTTTTTTTTTTTTTTTTTTTTTTGGGGGGGGGGACTATAATACAATGTATTATGTGTATTGATTACTCCTGTCTGTCGTAAAACGCATATTAAATCAACACAGCAAAAAGTGTGTCTGTCTACAGTCATGAATATGCAATATGCAAATTCGTGTAATTATGAGTGAACCACATGATATAACTTTTAGAGAGAGATATTGCACACATGGCGCTCGAGGAATAAGGTCAGAGGCATGTTTCATAAAGAGTTGCAATTGATCTTACGCTCGATTCATTGTGCGTAACTCGTTGAATCAAGCATAAGTATAATATCGAACGTAAGTCACGTTTCATGAAGACACTTACATTCGATTTCTAGATAAATCAAGCGTAATTTTCAGTAGATTTAGCGTTACTTGCGATCAATCTCAGAGTTGTTTATGAAATGCAATTAGCGATTGATTGCAACTTGAACTCAATCTTTATGAAGCAGGCCCAAGGTTTTGTCGTTTCCTCCAAGATGATTGGCGGTGATGTGCCTTTATTACTGTCTATTGCCAGAGAAATGACGTGTTGACACTACCAGTCTGAGTCTCCTCCACTTTACAAAATATGAGGTGTGGTTTTTTAATTTTGTTTTTCAATTTTGTTGTTGTTGTGTATTTGTCGTGTGTTGCTGTGTCTTGGGCCTGTTACGATTGTTCTTATGCTTGATTTATTGAGCGTTACTCAGTGAGTCGAGCATAAACATAAATACTGATCGTAAGTCTGTTTCATAAAGATGTTTACTCTTGTTCTGAAGGACAAAATTAAAAGCAGATCGATCGATTCAACTTTTAGAATGGTATCAATCGTAATATCAATCTTGCCATCAATCTTTTGAAACAGGTCCCTGGTATAAGTGAATTACTGTCTTGAATAATTCTTACGAGCGTCCGGGTAGTCAGTCGGATTGTAACGGCGGTTGGCGTCCTTCCAGTTCAGGCAGCCATCACCGTCAATGGTCACCTGTGCGTTCCCGAGATACGTCGAGTAGGGCTCGTAACAACTCACATCGGCTGCAAAGTAGGGAGTGGATGACCGCAAGGAGGAGTTCAGTTTTTGTCATTTATTACTTCGAGAAAAATCGCAAAAAAGCAACCTAATGTTATACTACGAACCTCACAACTGTCATAACGTGATGCTTAACTTTATATATTTCAAAGAAAATTACACTCGTAATGGTAAGTCCCTTTCTTTCACTTCAGCGTTTGTATTACATTATTTCTGACAGATTATCAAGATTGATCACAACACAGATTTAATATCAATGATAAATTATCCCGAAGATACCAGAAAAAAAGTTGATAATTTAATTTCCAGTGCTTTTCGTATCTCTTTGGTAAGTCATCTGGGTTTTTTTTTTCCGGTTTATGTTTTGATGTTGTCTGACATGTTAATGAATTGATTTTAGAAGTGAATGACTCGTCAAGATGTTACGCATCAGTTTATTGGTGGATGCCCTCTTGACTTTCAACATAAGAAAACAGAAAAAAAAAATGTATTGTCATTGAAAATCAAGCCTATGAAATGTTCGTTTACTTACGTGGATTTGTTGGAGGAACCGGTGTTGTTGTTGCTGCAACAAGAGAAGAAAACAAGTATGTGTATATACATTAAATACATCTCGCAGGAGCAATGATTTTAATAATAGTAGACCTACTTGTCCTACCACTACACCACTAACTACTACTACTGTTGTTGCTATTACTACTGCTGCTACTTCCACTTCTACTATAGTAGTAGTAGTAGTAGTAGCAGCAGCAGCAGCAGGAACAGCAGCAGCAGTAGTAGTAGTAGTAGTAGTAAGAGAAGGAGAATCTGCAGCTACAGTCGTGGTACCAAAAACATTAAAACATTAGTTATAAAGATAAGCAATGGAAATATCACATATGTTACAAAGATAAGCAATGGAAATATCACATATTGTAAAAATTGCACAAAACCGCTCCTGTTGAGGCCACTTTTATTTCTTTTTCAATCCGGTTATTCTACCAATATTGTCAAGGGCCTTGAGATCATTCTCAACATCAACAATTCTGGCCTTGCTCAGCGACTGTGCTTCATAAACCAGGCCTGCCTGTATGATATCAACTGTTTGGAATAGTTATCACAAGATTTAAAATGTGACGAACCTACATTGTCAACACAAACTCATTGAATGGATTTTTTTTTCTTTTAAGAGTGATAAAAAGGCAGGTATAAATGCCTACTGCCTTTGCACGTGAACAGCATAGTATATCGTACAAGCCGCTTTCTCGCAGATGAATGAATACAACGCGTCGCAGCTGACGTCGTTCCAAACTCCAGAGGGGGTGACGTATGGCCCCCTGACGTGTACGCATTCCTCGGTGCCTCCTCTATCATTGGGCTCATTCAGGTCCCAATTCCTGTAATCAAACTGAATACATGTGGTTTTCGTCAATGTTTCGACATGCTATTCTTTGCGAATACTTGAAAGTGAAGAAACGGTGTGCTGCTGTTCAGATGTCCGAGTATTTAGGGTTAGAGGCCCAATATATAATATATATAATATATATATATATATATATATATATATATATATATATATATATATATAGTTGAAAGAAATTGGACTGAGGCGGGACGTTGCTCTCGATCTTAGTCTCCCTTTTATTTGTCAAGCTTTCGGCCCGTCATTGGGCCTTCGTCAGGACCTACCAACAGAACGATTATTATATGAATAACCTGATGTGTCATATAATATGTAATGCAATTTCACATATTACCAATCTTCTAAATCATTTCCTTTATATACACAAATCAATCATTCAATTCAATACAAATATCCAGGGAACTATTTCTCACATTATATATATATATATATATATATATATATATATATATATATATATATATATATATATATTATATATATATATAACGAGAGTAAAGAAGAGGCGGTAGCAGCTGAAGATACACGTCTCACACTCACTATATATATATATATATATATATATATATATATATATACATATATATATATATATATATATATATATCAATTGTCTAATTCGTCAACCGCACAAAAACCCCAACAAATTAACAATAACGTACTTAATGATCTATCAAGTTATGAAGAGTTCAAGCGCTGGCCTTTTTCACTTCGGACAGCAGCGCATTGCAAGTAGTTTGGTTGGGACTATGATGATGAGGACAGCATGCACATTATGATAGTAAAATGCATAAACTTTGTCAAATGGTCAATGGTCTTCTACCATGTACTCACCGGAGTACCGTCAGTCCATGTGTAGACACCTTCAGTGTCACGATCTCCTAAGCCGATGTAGTAGTCTCGCTTGTCCAGTCGCACTGACAGAGAGAGAGAGAGAAATAACGAGACGCAGAGGAGTTTCAGGACATATTAATGAAGGTTATATATCAGAGTTGTTTGCCTGTTTATCTGATAATTTATGGGAAAGCGATTGCTTTTGTCAGTGCCAGTACGCTTCATGGATGATAACTGTATTAAAGAGTTCAATTTTATCGGAGAGAAAAATAGAGAAAAAAATGAGAACACAAAATGGCGACTGCATTTTTTATACTGTAAATACAAATAACAAAATCAAACAAATGAAAACAAACCGATATTAATTATTATCCCTTTAAAACCGTAACATTTTAACCATTGCTGCTTACATTCAATAAAGGACATTTCGCCGCCACTGTGAATGCTGGCCAAATGTCCACCGTAGTCGACGCAGATTTGCTCGGCCTCGTCAAACGTTATTCCGGTATTGTTGATGTAGTAACAGTTGTTCTCGTAGTGATACCAGTGTTCCGGGCAGTAACCAGTGGCTGAGCGGACAAGAAGAGGGGGTGATTGGCGGGAAGAAGAAAAAGAAAAACAAATGACAAGTTTTTATTGTTGTTGTTGTTGTTATCATTATTATTTTTGTCTGATCAGAGGCACACCATGGATGTGAAATATGAACGTAGGCAATCAGAGCTATGACTTTGATGTCGTTTATTACGTCGGATGGATCCAAACTGAACGCCTGACAACTGAAAACTGTATCAAAAACAAACAAACAAACAAACAAGACACATCAGGCAACACATGCTAAATAAACAAAATTCAACCACTGTATACAGTGACGATATATTCAGTTCTGGGAAGAGTAAATTGGTAAATTGATGGATAGATAGATAGATAGATAGATAGATAGATAAAATGATAGATAGATAGATAGATAGGATGACAAATAGATAGAATGAAAGTTAGACAGATAGATAGATACATACATACATATATACACACATACACATACCTACATAAGTACGTAGATATCTACATGAACAGAGAGACGAATAACAATTGGAAGGATATACAGGAAGGTGAATAAATAGTTGGAAAGGTGGATGGACAGACAAAGAAATAGAAGCTATTACAAACTTTAGGAAGAACAAGGCAACTGTAACTTACGAACGTCAGGGTCAACTGGTTTGACAGCGGATCCTATATTGGGAGAGACAGAGAGGGAGACATTGCATCACAAAAACACCAAGAGTCGCCATAACTTTCTTTAAGAAAAGAGCAGATTCTGAAAGAGCAGAATTTTTAGCTTTAAAATGATGTACAACTTCATTCAAATGAACTCTCCTAACTTATACCAGCTTAGCATAGCTGAATATGGGCTATCCAGCCATCTTCTCAGATGGAAATGAACAAACAAACAAACCAAAATATCGGAAAGAAAGCACACACACTAAGGCTCTGAAGTAAAGGACCTATTTAAGCCATGCTCAGTGCAAGTGAATGGAAAAACAGTATGTAAAACCTCATTTATAGCACCAACAACGAATGGGTCATCAAATTAGGCTGAAATTCATCATGTTCCATCATGTTCTATGAAAACATTCTATCCATGTCTAATACCAACTTTTAGAGAAGTAGCATTATCCTTTCAATAGTTATTAAAGTTGAAAGGAAAAAGTGTGCACAAGATTTTTCAGAAAAGAAAAGGGGACTCACCTAAGACACACCTAATCATACTATTATACAAAAAGTGTTCCAGGTAAAGACACAATTTCTCGTTTGAATGTCTTCGTTGTATGCTATGGGTTCCTCTTTGAGAACATTATAAATGTATAACGATTATTTTTTCTCCTACGTACTATCCTTTTTCATTATACCCCATGTGTAGGGGACATTAAATGTGAAACAGTTGATGTGACTGGCGTACCTTCCCTAATCTTGCAGGCAAAGCTGTATTCGTTGATGCAGTCTCCGTAATCCCACTGACCGTTAGAAGATTCTGTACGAAAAGAGTACACCCAGGTCAGAAATTTGTCTTGATTAAAACTCTTTGACTGAACATATACAAAGTACTGTATATCTTCTTTTTTTTTCATTTTCTACAGAAGGGCGCAATTTGGACATCATAGTCATGCAAAAGGTAAACTTCATAAACAAATAAACAGTTTGTGTTAGCTTTCTTTTGCATACAGACATGATCATGGCTTGCAATTTTATATCACCTGAACTTTGATTCAATACGTTTTTACATTTTTGTACTTGTTTCATTTCATGTCAAGACTACAGTGAGCTAATATTTGCTCTTGAACCATATCATTCATTGCAAACATTTAACTCCTGTTCTCTCACGTATAGGAGGTATTACGTTGCATAGCATGTATTTTTGCGAATGATGTCACTGACGTCAAAAGTTTGCCTGCTGCTACGCACAGTACCTCCTCGCTAGATATAAATTGTGCTTCTAGAAGAAGTTTAACGATGATTCACTCGTGATTCATGAGCCCTTTCTTTACCCAAGCAGTAACAATGAACCAAATTATCAATTGAGATGAATTGACTCTTAATCTATCTTCTTTGCTTATATTCCCGACATATTACTAATGCCATTGTTCAATCATCTATATGGTCATGTCGACAGGTGCTCGATTGAGACATCTGTCACAGGGAAGAGTTAAGCAAAAAGCAATGTTCTGCACACTCTTCTTAAATTATCAGTGGTCTAGACATGCTGGATTTCTAACCCATCAAGATATAGGGAGAGTAGTGGAGATCGGTGATTGGTTGGTGTGTGCAGAGTTACCCGTATAAATGGAGCCGCATTGGTTTTCGTCTTCCCTGTTGACAGGTGTCGTGTGTGACGCCCAGTTTTGGTAGTCATCCGGTGCCAGCTCCGTGCCGTCGGCCCATTGTATCGTCCCATCGTGTTCAACATCTGGGAAGTTTTGTTGGTTTATTCGTTTGTTGTTGTTGTGTTTGTTAGTTGGGATTGATTTGAAGAAGTTCAAGAAGAAGAAGAAAAGAAAATCATATGGCGTTATACCATAATTACACCAAGCATTGCCAAGGGTAGCAAATATATTCAAACACCACTATAATAAGTATGACAATGACCTGTTCAAACGATACGAAAAGGATCCAAAAAAGCTGTGTTATCCTCAACTTGCAACACTTACAATGAGCCAGAAGTGAGTACACTCAATACGTTTATAACTGACTGAGGATGGACTTCGATACAATCTATTTTACTCTCGATGATTTATTAATTCCATAAAATTCACGGCGATGAATATTTACTTATTATTCATTATGTTCAAAAACAGTCATAAGTGTAACACTGTGGATTGCTTGAAAGCACAGCAACTTGCATGTCATCTTATCATTGGTGATATAATTTGACAAGACAAATTATTGCGTGGACAAAATCTTAGAATAACTCTCTTTGTCTACACACAAATACACAATAGCATGAATACTCAAATAGGCCTACACAATACAATGAATGTACAGAACATACTATACTAAGCATCAAAGTCATTCCACAAGGGCTACAAGGTACATACCTGATATTCCAAACCACAGATTTTCAATTCCTGATTGTGACAAGCTCGACAGTTGTTGATTGATAAACTCCTGCTCTACCTCGCTAAAAACAAACAAAACACACAGAAACAAGAGAAGAATATAAGTTATGACGGAAAATACATCGTCGTAACAACCAAAAAAAATGTACCAGTGGTTACTAAGCAGTTTTTTTTTTCAGAAATGTATATTCTTCATAGTAATTCACGATTTCACTACAGAACAATTAATATTCACGTTATTGCAATTGATTTTTCTTTCCTTCTTTTTGTCGAGTACTGTACATACCTCTTTATAGTGAGAAGAACAGCGCCCTCTTTCTCGCAGTACTCCTTGGCATACATCCACGTGGTTGGCTCGTCAGCAGATAGTTGATAACAGTAGCCATTGTGCATCTTCCAGCCGGGATAACACATGCCTTTGTCACAACAACACAAATACTTATTTCAGTTTTGATATGTACTTTACTACCATCCTGCAAAAGGTAATACAATATATAATAATTTCGACGAATCATAGTGTCTTAATTTCTAGGAAGTAGGCCTACAAGTCATAAGAAAAAATACAAAATACATGTACGAATGAATGTATCACGAGAAAGAAAATGCAAACACTGGAAGGAAATGTATATGTTCGTTTGGAAAAACGAAATAAGATTTGAATTGCATTGAATTGAGTTCGAACGATCACGTGTAAGCATGTGATGGAATTTCCTTTGATATGTCAGCCAACCTGCCAATACATATCAACTAAAAAGGTCTAATTCTTCCAAAGAGAAGAAGCAACTAGAAAAAAAAAAAAGAAAACCCGATGGTTTACGAGAAAGGGGTCATTGTGATACCTTGGGGCTTTTCGCAGATAAACCTCAGCCAGTCATTGCAATTGCCGGTACTCCAATTTCCAGTTAAGGTGCTGGCGCTTTCTACCCAAGTGCACATTTGCTGATCTCTGGCATGGAATTTTGATGAAAGAAACGTTCTGTTAGTCTCTGTTTCATATTCCTCTAGTAACAGACAGTTTCCAGACAAATCAGGCGTAGATTATGTACACTATTCGAAGTTAGTTTACTTTAATTTTGGGCATTGTTGCCGTACTTTCTATTAGGTTATTCAGGGGCCAGAAGCTCTTGTTCACACCTGTATATTTGCAAGACTGACGGAAACCAGCCATCAATGGCAGGTATCAACAGTACAGTATATCTGCGGTTTATTTTGTTGTTGTTGTTGTTGGTTTCCTTTTTTAACTTTAGGCCTTGAGACATTGACATACCAAGGATTATTGGATTAATTTTGATTTAAAATTATATGTACATTTATTGGATTAATTTTGTTATTACGGAAGCAGAAGACTTACTCTCCTGGCTCGTTTGGCCCCCATTTCTGATAGTTCCACATAGCTCCTGACGTCCACTCGAAGTTGTTCTTCCCATTCTGGAAGATGTCACATGTGAGAGATGATTTTCAAAACTTAATTCAGTTTTGCTTTATTATTGTAGTTTTATCGTGTTTTATCACTTGAAATTTGTGGCCGTTGAGCAGATTAGCATCAAAACAACCCCAATAAAAGTAGGGAGGTAGAAAAGCCGTTACTGCCATGTCATCAAGCATGCGTCAACTTTTTAAACTTGCATCTTATGTATGACGAATTATCAAACATCAATTTGGTTGTTCAAATTCATTCGAATTAGGTTCGAATCCTACTCGAGTATTACGCCCATGATTTCTTTTATCATGGCTACTCCTAAAACATTGATCAATTCAGTGCTTATTTACGTCGATAGGGCAATTAGTCAGTCAGTTGCAATCAAGTTGATTGTGTGTTATTTTACTTTATCACTTGATTTATAAATTTAGATTTATATAAATATAGATATAGAAAGTTACACATGTTGTTATTTTCTCTAAATTGTCAGAAATTTTCGAAAAAGTACGCGGTAACTGAAACGACTCGACAAAAACGAAATCTGCAAATATATACAAAATATAATTCACTATTAGGTCATTATAGTATACACATCCCCTGCACTTAATTGGTACATATTGTTACTCACATCGGTGCGGTAGCCGATCCAGGAGTCAAGCCCCGCCTCGATGACGAGATCCACAAGCAAAGTCTGCTCATCTTCGTCTTTGACGTCCATTAGGTTGGCGTCGAACTGCTCGCAGTAGGTCTGTGGAAAGAGAGGGAAAGACGGGGAGGGGGCGGTGCAGAGAGGGAGATTAGTGAGGGCGATAAAAATAAGTATATACAATCGTAGTTTAATAAGTTAGAAAGGGGAGAGATGGAAAGCGAGAGATAGAATGGAAATAATGATAGTTAAGACTAAGAGGGAGTTCGGGAAAGTTATTAACAAGGGAGCAGAGAAAAACAAGGTCTTGCCTTTTTCTGTGTTCTTTTTTTTTTCAGGCAAATTGCCTCAATTTCTTTAGTTCAGTACAAACTATAATCAAATATTGTTCATGAGGGGCTACAAGTAACAAGAAACGCTTTCAGCAGTCCCCTCCCTTCTCCACAGATCTTCTGACATACTATGAATTCTACAGTATGTGACTATACAATTTCGTTGCACTATATTTTCCCTTGTCACGATAAACCGGCCTCGTTGACTTGTTATAAATATTAGCAAATATTATAGTTATTACGCTGTATTCATACTTCGTTGAAAATGAAATAAATGAAATGAAAATGAAATCAACGAAAAAATGGAAGAATGAAGAAAAGGGGAATATATAGATAAATGGAAACAGAAATGTCAAGCTTATAGCTTATTATTTGCGACCGTTCTGTATGGTAATTCATAACATATGTACTGCAATTATGTCACAGATGGTTGTGTCATCAAAATTGTTGAAATTGTAGAAACTAGCTATAATGAGCATCATATTTGTATATATTATGTTTGATTATGTTGATTAAAAAAATTGTAAATGATGCCATACGGAGAATAAATAAATCAAATCAAATGAAATCAATTTTTGTCTTTTCCGTCATGTTTTCGAGCAAAATTTTGAATCTGATAATTTAGATTATAGAAGCAACGAATATTGTTAAATGACGACACTGAATGATTTTTAACATGTAGATTACATGTTAAGATTAAACAAACAAACAAACGATGAGGAAAGAAGTAGATGTGATAGAAACATACGTACAAACAAGGAGATAATAATGGGTGACGATAAAAATTGGTCAAACACATACCTGAGCATCGTCAAAATTCCTCCAGACGTCTGAGAGGTAGTAGCAGTTCCCTGACATTGACTGCCACCCGTTCGCTTCATCACAAAGAATGGAGGTTGCTGGAAACAATAGATTTGAAATTTCAAATGGGGAACAAGAAATCATAATGAATTCAAATGTGCAGGGTGCAGGAAATGTGCAGGAAATTAGATTTGCAGGTTCAGGATCATCGCCTACGAAGAAAAGTTTGATGTGGTCTGGTAATTCCAAGCAAGCATACACACGCACTATCGCATTATATGGTGGCAGCTATATGGTTATCGATGTATTTTTCATCAACTATCTGAAACACAGAATACAAACTCACTCTCCCTCTCTCTACTCGCTCTCTTCTCTCGTACACTTGATTCATATGGTTAATGCGTATTATCAAATACATTCATGCGCGTAATAGAAACATACTATAGACATATTGTAATATTAGTGTTTGTGACGATGCAAACAATGTTGGAAGTGCATCCATCTCATTGTCTACCATCATGCATTATTGTATTTGCAAATCATACAACTCAAAGATTAAAAAACACACAGAAATGCAAAGTAAACACCAACAAGCAATAAACTAACCCATAAACTTTACCCTTATCTATGTATCACTTCGGGAGTTAATATCAACATTTCTATGGTCATTATTATCAGAGTCAAACTCACACAATGACCGTTCGCAGACGAATGCTTTTGCCGGGCCACAGTCCGAGTCTACCCACTGCCAGTTGTCGCGAGCCGACATTTTGACGCACGTCCTTGCACCTTTCCCATGACTCGGTTGCCCACTTGCCCAAGATCTAACACAACAGACATGTACAGAACACATCCATAACCTCACTTTGCTCGCTTGCTTCTTGTTGTTATTGTTGTTGTTTGTTCTTTTTAACTCCTGTCCCTTCATTCAATTGTTCGGCTAAATCAAGTTTGTACTAAACAAACGATTAAGAACAAACCGCTGGTTAAAGTATTGTTCAGGTAATGTTCAGCAATATGTTCAGCAAAGACGATTTAATGGGGGCGCCTTTTACTTACTTTTCAGACTCGTAATCATGTTTTCAGGTCAAAATTTGTGCGATGTTACATCTTTACACTATCTTATTCCCTTTCACTACCAATGACTAGTAACATTTGCCAACAAATGAGATTTGATCGCCATTGAGAAATTTTTATCTAGGAGAGAAATTGAAAAGGATAGGTTATACACACAAACCAAACAGTGATCTGTAAGATAGATGAATCGACTCTAACAAGAAAGTCGAGGATAATAAAAGGAGTTTTTGTAACTTTGCAGTAGTCACTAAGATGAATAATACTATAATAGTGTAATCCTGCACAGGGTCCAAATGGCAAATCAAACTAGGTCACTGCAGCTCAAACAACAACATGGGTGAGTGACCAAACATTGCCAAATTCCGAAAGATAAAAGGAATGAGATTAGCTTGTATCTGGTATAGACAATGAAAGAACAGATCGGATCATCTACAAAGTATGTAATCATGGTAATGTTGGGACTTAAATATTCTCTCTATGAAAAAAAAAAATCTTTAAAATCAAGCGGAGATCTGAAAATCCAGGAAATAACTTTGATGATAGTGCTGTTGAGAAGTCCTAACCAAAGAATACGTGTTTGCTGAAACAATTGGTAGTCTTTTTTTCTCTTACGCAGTTGAAGGGTCATACACTGAGCCATCACTCCAGGAGTATCGAAGAAGGCCGTCATTATCAACCAATCCAATCCAGTAATCCTGGTTTCCAGAGATCTGTGAAATCACCCACTCCTGCAAGTAAAAGAAGAAGAAGAAAAAAAAAAGACAATCGGAATGTTTAATTCAAAGATCAATTCAGCATTAGAGAGTTGTTTGCTCACATATTGCATAATAATAAATGCATTCTCTGTTCTTTCTTTGGAGAAACAAAATTGAAATATGCATACCATTTCATGTCGTTTCCAAATTGTTCCGCCGAAGCGAACTTTGGTAAAAGGCTTTATCTATTCATAACAGCTTTTGATTCAAACGGTTTTCCTACCAGTTGCCAGGTTTTCCCTTCACACATTACACGCCTCTAGGTTTGCAAAACCTTCACATTGCTGTTAGACTAGAAAGTAAGTTATATCGAAGAAATGTCATTAGTCTAAATAATTAAAAAACATGATTAATTTGCTATATAAAAACAATATCAATTGTGGGTGTTCTATCATCATTTATAAGGGGATGTATTTCGAAGTATTACGAATTGTTTCAGAGTAGTTTTACTCATGGAATCTTCGATCCGCGATAATAATTCCAATTACATTAAATCAACCTCTGATCTTCTGACATAATCTTTCATGATCTTTGAGTAGGCTTGGCCACTAAATCTGTAATGCACAATTACTTAAATAAATTTGAGCTGAAGTTTTATTATTATCATTATTATTATTATTATTATTATTATTTCACTTATTTTCATATGAGATTTAACATAAATCCAATACAGTAAAACATTAACATTACTGATACAGCGGACTTGACAGAGTTGTTGCGTTTTGAATATTGTTGTTCAACAGTACTGTCCATTCAGTAGTGTCAAATGCATACACATGTACAATTGTATTTGCACGACTGATTTGTAAAGCATAGTTATCTTAAAATATTTACACCCTTACGCCTATTCAGTTTCAGGTTTGACAGCAATAAGTCATCAATGAATAACAATAATGAATGAATGGAGGGAGGAGTGAACTGGTGAATGGAACCTTACGTTTTCTCCAGGCTCGTTCAGTGATACCAGACTGCCTTCGTAAATGCCGCAGTAGGTCCGTGCTTCGTCCCACGAAGAGGTGTCGGTCACAAACCTGTAGCACTCGTACTCGTCCGGCCTCTGGATCCATCCACTGGGGCACGACACACCTTCCACTGTCCAAGGTGAAGCCAAATGAGAAAGGGGATATTAAAGAATTAAAAAAAATGTTCTGATCTCTTCTTATCAATGATACGGGAACAAAAGGGGAACTGAAAGGTGCTTTTCATCCCTAACAATCTACAGTCAGAGTGGTCTGTTTTTGTTTTTGTTTTGTCTTGTTTTGTTTTAGTTGTTTTGTACTCTCGTCATAATTGCATTTCTCATCTATGAATGTTATCGGTAATCACGTATAGTTGCAGTTGTGCTATACGGCGCGTTGGGACTGGTGATGAAAATGTATCACAGAACTTGGCTCACAACATTCATCTTTATTATATGACGTATACGTCGCTATCATGAACCGGTATCAGATCTCCCTGAAACTATTTTTGATGTCTATTATGGTAACTAAACTTTTTCTGAGGGTAGATACTGACATATGGAGGGTGATGTAATTCCCCCTGCTTCCTAAAAGAGGTGAGTCAAGTTCTCAATCATATGTGCTAGAAGCATGGAAATTGCCGTGTTGAATTCTCTGAATATTATCTTTTTATCATTGTCCCGCAGTGGCGTCATAAACGCGTCCTCTCATCATGCTCATTCAGCGAAACTTTAAATCATTATTTTTTGAAAAGATCATCCGATTTTCCTTAAACTTCACTAATTTGTTCACCAAATATACTTCTGCATTCAGGCAATTCACATGTGTATATCTGGGTGTCATTCCCCTATACGCCAAAAGCGAAATATTATTGCAGAAGCTGGTGATATTACACACTGTCAAAAATTTGCATGCAAAAGAGTTTAGCAGAACTACCTGCATAACTTCTGCAATACTCTCCCAATAAAAGGAAAGATGAGAGAAAGAGAGAAAGAGATAGCCACTGACAATGACTTATTTCAGTGGGCCGATTTGGTACTGTATTAAAACAACCATACTGCTTGCCGGAGACTTGTGACAACCTAGCACTACAACTAAGCGAATTCCTTGAGGGAACAGGTGAATGAAAAATACTCATGATTAATTTGTTGTAGTCAATTACAAAAATAATCTATTCCTATCCATTGCTCTTGAACAATTTCAAGGTCATGTCACCAAACGGTCACAGAAAATGCAACATTTTCCTTTTAAAATCACGTGGCAAGCCCATACATGAAGTCAGGGTCAAATTAATCATTATCTTTGATGCAGTGATCGTGACCTCCTGATTAAACGCCACTGTTAAAATCATAAGCAAGATAACGGTCCGCTCCTGGACTGCCAACTTTAAATGCAGTTCCTATAGCTTTGCCACTTTATAACTGTGTTAGCGCGTGTATTTATTATGTCCGTATACATGGTTATTTGTGTTTCCCAAACATATACATGCATTTCGTAAGGAACTACCATGTTGAATGTCTATATACTATTATAATATAGGTTTACATGTAAGACTGCAAAATATCTACTTGCTAACTGTGTACGGACATGGAACGGCTTTGATAAGCCATTGTCGGTGGGTGACTCTGAAGTAAAAGTAAACACCTGTTATCAGATTTGCACATCGTATTATGGGGTAATATTGAAGACTTTGGCATCATTGGTTCTCAAATTGTATTTATATGTTCTTGTACCAGTTGGTGGCTGCCATCGTCACATGTTTACTGAGGAGCAGTTATACGAACTTTTATGGGTCCATATTCATGCCTTCTTTTACAAGTTTGCTATAATATCCTGCAGATTTTCACGATGTTATATAGAGCATTTAAATGATATATGCAAAGAAGAAGAAGAAGACATCTATAGTAAATGCCCGCCCATTTGTTATTACGCCTAGAGCAGATATGATTATCAAGTTGAAATGTGGTGGTACAAGACAGTCATTTCCTTGTATAAGGTGCACCAGATAATTATAACATGGGCTCTCTTGTTAGGTTATATGAAAGAATGCAGATCTCATGACCCATACTTTTAATCGGTCCGTTCATGTTGGTACATGTGTACAAGCCTCTCTGTATCATCGCCAAAGTGCAGTCATTTTCATGAAGTATAATTATCGATATCATGTTTTAAGATACGTGAGCTTAATGCGCACTCTTGAAATCAGAATCTATCTGAAAATATCTCAGCAATATTCTAAATTGTACCCATACTGTGTAGCATTCTTTTGATGACTGTCTCACTCTGGTTGGTTTTGCTTTGTGTTTTATAAGTTCATTTCAAGTTACGCCAGCTTGCGTGTTTATGTTAACGGTTGAAAATGTGTATTTTTTTTATCATATTTCTACGTATAGCCCAGTTTGCCTAGTCATCGTTTGTCATCTAATGAAATTTAGAAACATGGATATTCTGACGAGAAATTTAAAAGTAAATGCCCTCTTTCAATATTTTGAAGGTAAAAAAAAATTGACTGAAATCGGATTAAAAATAAGTTATGACATTTTGAAGTTTTGCTAACTTCTGCAAAATATGATGTTATTCCGGGTTAAATAGCCTCACAGTAATGATCAGTTAGATATAATTTACCAGGATTTGAGCCTCGGGCATAATTGCGTTTGAATATAAAATGTTATGTACAAACTATTATATGGCAAGTTGTGAGGGGATGACATGCTCACTTTTCCATTTGCACATCCATACTGACCGCTCAAGAACTTCCAGAAAAAAATTAGCGAAACTTCAAAATGTCATAACTTCCTTATTTTTCATCCGATTTCGATCAAAATTGTACCGTTGAACTCGTAATATTTTACTTTTTCTTATCAGCGTTACAAGGAATCATTTTCCCCCTTTAAGCTGAAGGGTAGGATGTAGGTCCTAGTATACGTAGTATTACATGGGGAGTCACAAGAGAAGATATGACAAATATCATGGTTTGGCGTGATGGTACAATTACCCTGAAGGGATGGATTAAAAAGTTGAACTCATCATAAAATGTGTAATAGTTTTATATATATTTATATATATATATATATATATATATATATATATATATATATATATAATGGTATTATTATCCGCGTGTTGAAATAAGAGCATGAAGACGATGAAGACAAACAAGTTGACATAATGCATTAGAATCCAACTTCCAATAAATGAAGTTGGATTCTAATGCATTATGTCAACTTGTTTGTCTTCATCGTCTTTATATATATATATATATATATATAATAGTTATCTGTGTTTATGTGTTTTTGTTAAGTTTGCACACACAAATGCAGAAGGCCTACCCCGTTTCCTCTAATAGACATAAAAATATACACGTAAACACCAATAATTCTACACAAACATACTTTCCAGACTTTCCAGTAGTAAACTACTTCCGTAAGATAGGTGTAACTCTTACCTCTGCAAAAAGACAGCATCAGGGTCATCACAAGGACGACAACCGACGTCAGTGTGGTAACATCTTCTGCCATGATGTTTCCGCCCACCAACCAATCTCTCTCCGTTAACTCTTCTTCGTTCTTTAATCCGAAATCACAGCTCACACGTAATCAAGTTTGACTTTAAAGTTACAACTGAGTTGCATTCATAGCTTCTTCTATAAAAAGCTATACCTCCGCCATATGCCTCCACGGTATTATATCCATGTTCCACTGTGACTATGATTACAAGTTTAGCTCACGAAAACGCGCACATTCCCCGCATGCACACAAATTGGTCTTGATATAATCTCTTTCTGACACTGAATTGCAAAATACCCACACAGCCTCATCGTAATTTAGTAGAAGCTAACTACGCTTGTACAATGTATTACCCTGTTTTTTATCTGTTAGTTTGTACTGTGGACACCAATCTAGAGGTCACGTGCTATTTGCTTGTTGAGCGTACTGCAATTTTAAGGATCGCTCACGGTTGCACGATTGGGTAATCAGACACCGTGTCTCGACCCCTGCAGGTACGGCGCGTAAATGATGTGCTTGACGTGCAACATTAAACAAACATAAGCAGGATTCGACAACCACCCCTCCAGAACGATACTTATGTCTAGCATTTCAAGATGTCACCGCGATGACAATAGCTGGAAATCCAGACAGTTTGTTACTCCTGAAGTCCTCAATATTTAAATTATAGGAACGGGTCACCTAAGTGTCTGTCACACTGTAATACATTGAGAACCTTGAGCCTGGTACAGATAGCTACTACCCCCTGAGTTCTGGGGAAAACTGCTCACACCACTCGTCTGTTTTAAGGGGAGGTGCAGGACTGATAAATGAGCACACAAGAGTTGGACCATGCCCCCTATGTACCTGCAGTAGCCATTGGTATCGCCTTATGGAAAAGGTGCATGCGTTGCACCAACGACGTATACTGTTTGGGGATTGTACATTTTCCATTCTTATTGAAAAGATGTTGTAGTAAATTGTTAATTGACTTGAGTAATAGTCACTAATAGAGATTTCCATTTGTCATAGGCCACCGCGGACATGACGAAAAACATGTGTTAATATTGTGACTGTTGTAACAACAACAGCAAGTACAGGAATATGTCTACATGACTATTCATCGCGACAACCGCCACAGTATTTTGTGTTATTTCTTAAAAGCAGTGTTCAAGAATTAGTGACGGGCTCTAAATGGTACTTGGCTGTAATCTATTGCTATCTCTCTTTTTCATAAAAGAGTAGGCAATTAAAGTCTACGTCATTGGGAACCAATGTCTGACGAAAACAAAACAAAAAAAAAATCCTCACAAAATGTATCTATATATGGCTTTCGTGGCCTGATTTGCCTATACGGAAAGGTAATTACATGCAGTAAAATTAAGCACACCTCTGTGGGAATTCATGGATTCATTAGCTCCCTTTTCGTTTCATTTTTCTCTATCGTGTTTGATGACAAGTAGACAAACCAGGGATTTGTAAGTCACAGATGGAAGTGATTATCAGTAACAGCGGATCGAAACCGATCGGAGATCATCACGGCTCATGACCATTGTGACATGAAAAATAAAAATATGCAACGTTCGGAACACATGCATAACAAGAACTGCAACACTCGATCTCATTTCAAAATAAATCGATTGACTTCGTTTTTTTTTTATTTATTGTTACATGGTGCATAAAAGTATTGAAATTACATATGTGGCAAAGCTGTCTAAAATTACGCCGTTAAATAAAAAAAAGTTGTTTGTATATAATATGAAAAAAAATTATATGGACAATTTTCATGACATGGGTAAAAGCTGGAGTATTAGACGCATGCCATGTAAGGTAAAACTGAGACAGTTCAGTCGAGTCACCCGCAATATATTTTAGCCGGGCTTTAAATGTTAATGTTTAAATGTTAATGTTTAATGACAAATTGATCTTTATACAACAATTAAAAGTTACAGAAACCACCACATAAGCGGATAAGTGGCAGGAATATTCCACACAGGAATCGTTCGCCAAAAGCCACGAACAACAACAACAACAACAACAACAACAACAACAACATCGATATCTAAATGGCAGAAACTAAAAGCAAAATGATAATTTTTTTTTTTAATCGTCCCTACTGTTCAAAACTGTCCACCCTGATGAACCTGCCAATCATCAATATGCCAATTATATTGACAGTTACCAATTCACATTATTTAACCGTCGGAAAACTTGGTAAGTAAAAAATCTTGTCCAGACAACTGTTGCCAGAGGAATTCTGTAAAAGCCCAACTAGGAAATATTGTGTAAAAGACCCTTGCGTTATTCACTGCGCTAGATTTTCCTTTCCAACTAACACAATGTTCTTACTGTCTCTTATAAAAATGTAAGGGGTCATCCCATGAGATCGACACCCATGAGTCACACAGCCTACGAGTCATGCAGCCCATGAGTTCGACACTACGTAAGAAACAACCCACGAGTTCGGCATTACATCCCGGGGCTTAATGTAACTCGTAACGTGCACAAAAATGCAATGCGTTTGACAATTTAATTTTCTTTTTATTTCCATATACAACCATGTCTGGGAGGAGAAACATGAACAAAACTTAACTGCATCATCAAACGTATTCTAACAGACTAAATTAGATATCGTTTAAAAAAAGATAACTTTACAATCATTTCACAAAATGAGATCTTATACATGCGCATGTCCTCATCATGGACTTCATGAATATGTTATTGTATATTTTCAAGCATAATGTACCCTAACTGTATATCACATTATGACACACTTTGAATAGTATACCACTTCGTTTCAAAGGGCATACTATACATAAAAATATTATACATGTAAATATAGACATATATATATATATATATATGTACATGTATACATATTATTATGGGTTATAATTCCAAAGGTTCGAGTGAAAGAATTTGCATTATAAACTAGCACCGAGTGTAAATCATTACGGCATCTACATATTATTTCATCAACAACTTTAATATATGCACATTCTATAATACGACACATTTTCAAGACTTCTATTTTAGTTTGGATCACATCGAGCTGATTTCAACCATAGGTGGCGCATCTGTAGGCTATTCGTTGGCTAGTTCGGTAGCATATCCTGTAAATCACTCTGGGTTTAGAAAGTAGAAAAGAGGAGAAAATGTAAACACTGCATATTCATGTTTCAATACTAAAAAAGTAATTTGTATAATCAATATCTACGACTGATTCAAAATTATGAAAAAGTAGAGTTGATTTGGAAATGACCACTTACTAAAACCATATCGAAAAAATGAGATGATTATACATTAAACGCATTAATTCAATTTATCTTTCCAATCTTTGCTCTCTGTGGCTTTCCGTTAATAGTGTATACGATAGTGTATACGATCCGCATTCTCGTATTGTATGCACCTATACCTTACGTAGTCCTGACATTTTCAACTTCCCTCGTAAAAGCTTCAGTAAACTTTGATGAGTGGCGTATATAGGCAAAAAAATATCCCTATTTCAATGGTAATAATAAAAGAGTGGTGCCAACTTCAAGGGATGAGTGATTCCAGTAATATCTTTCCTTATAAGGTGGTATTACACTGTCCCGAAATTTATACAAGATCGCCATTTATACAAACATGGAATTATCATTCGAAGCTGAATCTTCGTCATAAAATGAATATTTGCAAGATCTTAGGGGTATCCCATGGTTTGCCAAAGATTTTGCAGCCGCTCGCGGATTCGGAGAAACTCCATGAACAATGCCCTTCAGAATAATCTGAAGTTTATACGGTCCAGGGGCGGATCCAGGAATTCCTTAAAGGGGAGGCGGTTTTACAAAATTGAAGGGGGCCCCCCTTTTTTCATTTTATTTCCTTTGCTTACACAAAAATTAAAGGGGGCGCCTGTTACGGTCTTAAAGTGTAACCCGGTCTTAAAGTGTAACTCGATGCCTAGGCTTCTGAAAATGTGTCCGCGTATAGAGCCTCACCTGTGGTTTTGGATACGTTTATGGGCCAGTTCTTTCTGTCGTCTGCTCACTCACCACTCACTTTTATATTTGCCATGGTTTTAGAGTAGAACAAGTAACATTAATTCTGCCTGCTTATATTTCAACATGTCATAAATGAATATCATTATTTTCTTCCCTAAACTCTTGTCACTATGTATGAAGTGTGTTTATTTTTTTAAGAGGCATAATAGATGAAGAGGTGAATGACAGATGGGGAGATGACGGAGTAAATGGCACTGAAGGGGGGGGGGGGTGGAATAACACGTATGTGTGAAAAACATCACAACTCCATACTGGAAACCTACATTTAAAAAGTGAAAATTGCCATCTTTTCATAATTTGATTTTGTACCTAATCTACATGTATATGTATACCTTGATGTATGTGAGTGTTAGTGTCTTTGTTGATGCGTGATGTGCGAGTGTCTTGTATGACTTTAAGCAGGAATGACCTCCCTCAAGATATTACTTCTTCCTTATCTTTATTTACCTTCAAACGCAAATCAAAACAGCTATTACTTAGTGGATGCACACTACCAAGTTCTTAGCAATTTTTTTTTTTTAATACTCCCAGTCTTGACTTTGTACCGATACACAGCATTCTTTTTCAAACACGGTGAGATCCGTATACAGTCTAGTTTGAGCGATATCCATGATGTGGTTCATTAGTTTATTCTTTATATCGATTTTTGTACTGGTATAATTTCAATTGGTCAAGACAAACATATCCATTCTCCGTATAATGTCTATGAATTCGTGAACCTACAGTTTTACAAGCGTTATAGCTTTTATGTATAGCTCCCATCATATTTCTGATATTTACATGTGGCATCTTCATAATATGATATGACCATATACATTTGTGTCAAGTATGTTTTTTTCTTCCTCTTCAATCAAAAGACATGATTGTATATATTTTGTATTCTTGTTTTATTGTAAATCATTTTGTAATCTCATCATTGAGAAAGTGGAAATAAGAAGTATGAAAAATAAATTTGAACTGAACTGAAAGAAAGCAGAGATAAAATAAAAGGAAAATGGAAGCATGAGGAATGAGATTTGCATTTCCTGAGAAAATTGTGAATTTTATCATACAAGCAGTTGACACCTCACTGATCAGAAAAAAAAATAAAAATCATACGCATTCCTACGCTGCATCAGTGACCACCATGTAGGATTTCAAAGTGAAAACCATATAGGACCTTTCTCATCTTGGGATGAAACAACCAGGAATGAGTTATAGGCAAAAATATTGTGAAAATTAAAACCCATAAGGGGGTTATTGATTACTTACACACCAGCAAAACCGTTACAGAGTTTATGTAAAAATAATATGTTAGGTGTTGAATTACTCTTGGGATGTTTCCTGCCTTGTAAAGTAAAAATTTAAGAGATTTTTCAAGAAGATGTTGAAAATAATTATGAACATTACGCCTCCTCCTCCTCCCTCCCCCCCCCCCCCTCCTTCGGCATCCCCTCACCCGCCATATCAAATAAAAAAAAAATACATTCATACATTCACCAATATAGCATTGCATCAGGTCTCTGTTACGTATGGTTTTGAAGAAGATTTGCATGAATTGTGTTCAAACAGTCCCCTATGTTGAGGCATTTGGACTTGGTGCCCCTTCAAATAAAGTGGGATTCTATTACCCAAGGGATGCTACACATTTGGTGGAAATGTACATGTTATTGTCATGATTATATTTTTCAAAAAGATGCTGAAAATGTGAAAATTCCGCCTGGATAGCGCTATAATCTAACATGAAACTTCAACTTAACCATGTCTTCATAGCATTTGCTGAGCACTATTATTTTTGGTTCTATATAATGAAGAAGGTATAAAAAAAAAAATCCATCATTTCTTAGATAATTATCTGCACATGAATTTTGATAATGCAATATATTTTGATAATAGAATTAATGTACACATTTATTTTTTCTCCTTTAAATCATGTACATTGTAATATATTTTCATAGATTTCGCTGAAAATAATTTTGATTCTTATATGAAAATGTTGAAAAAATACAAAATAAAAAAATCGTCATTCTTCTCTTTGTTGATTTTTCTCTTGCTCTTGATCTTGTTTTTTATGTATTAACCTATAACTCATGTATGTCTGCATCCTCTTCCCCTGAAGTAGGCATCTTGTCGTAGTATTGTCCGTGCTCTTGTGTCTATGTGGTGTGCTGCGTTGTGTATTCCTTAGTTTTTTGTGCAAAACAGCAATTTTGAATTTTGTTTTCTTTCTCTTCCTTTCTCCAGTTGCCCTTTAAACTATTTTCTTTTGAAATGTTATACTCTAATGAGTACACATAGGCCTAAGCTATTGCATTCTAGTGAACCCCTACGTTCTTCAAAACATGTAATTAATAAGTAAGTTCCTTTTCCCTTATGTAGTTTATATTCGTTAAAGATTTCATTTATATCACGTTGAAGAACAAATGAATTTAATTGAATTGAACTGAAATGAACGCGCCTGACGATGACAAATGCATTCTGTTTCCGGGCACAAACCCTTGTTGGTCGTAAAGGAGTCTGCGCCAAGACTTCTTCAAGCACCACACTGGCACTGAACCTCTCTCCCATGGGAGATTGGCACAACCACGAAAATGTGCGCGACCGCGGCATCCCATCGCTCTGACCAGTGACCCTCTCACCAGCCTCCTTGCTCTGACACATTTTCAGAAGCCTAGGCATCGAGTTACACTTTAAGACCAGGTTACACTTTCAGACCGTAACAGGCGCCCGGTGCACCCCCGCCTGGATCCGCCACTGCAATCAGATATGAATTCGAAGATTTCCTAAACTTTGTTTTGTGTCCATCTTTACTCAATGTTGGGAGAGCGCAACGCCTGCATTAGTAAACTATCAAGTCGGTCCTACCTTGCCCATTCACATGTTTGAAACCACTCTGGATACCCGCAAGATACTCTGTATTTCTGTATGACCGGCTGCGCGTAGGCGGCTGCAAACGTTTGTCTGTATGACTGAAATGTGCACCAGTTTTGCCTGAAAGAGAGAGAGAGAGAGTTTGGTGATAACTTAAGA
Source organism: Diadema setosum (assembly GCA_033980235.1). Taxonomy (NCBI): domain Eukaryota; kingdom Metazoa; phylum Echinodermata; class Echinoidea; order Diadematoida; family Diadematidae; genus Diadema; species Diadema setosum. The sequence continues at coordinate 23,532,360 of CM067067.1, read as the reverse complement.
AGTTTAGCAAGCACATCTGAAAGTGTATGTGTCACCTGTCTTTCAACAAGAAAAGATAATATTTAAATGGACAAAAAAAGAAGAAGAAAATGTTCTTTAAAGAATATTTTATTTTTTTAATGTGAAAATAATACCCAAATATAAGCGTAGATTGAGTGAATGTATAGTAACGTCACGAAATGTTGTAGTGTTCTCATCAAGCGATGATGTCGGCACCGAAAATTTAAAACTTCATTAACTTTTGCACAATGTGTCCGGCTTTCCTCAAACTAACGCATATGTTCTAGTATTATTGTTTAATGCACTCAGTCCACATCAATATCTGCATATCATTCCTCTTTCAATCACTTTAACACATTATATATATATATATATATATATATACATGTATATGCAAATATAAACTCCTAATAGGTGCAGTTGTTGGGTTTGTTTGTTCGTTCTTAACAGAAAAGCCCGAAACAAAATTATAACAAAATACATCCCACATACATTAACACATGAAAAGGCTGACATTAAATGTGATTTTACAATCTCATCGATCAATGTTAATTTCAAGACAATTTATTGCAATTAGCAACGTAATTATACTAACTGATTAGTCTGCAAGAATCCGGTATGATGCTACAGTGAACAATAATTCAATAGGTTATGTTTCAAAAATGTGGGTTAATGCTTGCCACTTTTCATCCTTGCATTTCCAAACTCTTGAGTTACATTTAAAAAAAAAACAAAAAAACGATGTCATGCTCAACAGCCATCGTGGCTGTCGAAATAATAGTAATTTAAAAAATCGTTACAGTACGACTATTGGACGACAATCAATCGCAAAGATAACAGTTCACTCACCAAGAACTTGTGTTTTTTTCTTTTTATTTATTAAACCTGAAAATCTGCCTTTATTTCACCACACTGAATTCCAAAAATGCTATCAGGACGAACTTTGCCATCAACAAGAAGTTTGCAGGGACAAAATTCCATGACCACAAAACTACGCGAGGCACAGCTTGTTTAAACACAACATCTTTCTGACGTCTGACAGGTCAGAAAACGTGATTATCTTCTTCTTTTTTTTTAAGTATTGCTTCCAAATGACAAATAAATATGCCTCAAACCGCGCTTAATCGATGGCATTGTATTAATGCCAATACCCTTTCTTGCTTTTTCAAAAGTTGATCGAGAAACTTACCTTGATGAGTGGTAACGGTAACATGTGTTAAAGTCAACACAAAAAGACCCGCTCGCACAGCCTCGCGAACACTTGCCTGAAAGAAGGATGCAATAACTTTTGGTAGTGAATGGTTCATGCAGTGTGTAGTGTCAATATTAGAAGAGACTTTGGGTTTTTTGCAGAACTAACCGTCCAAATGTCCATGTGAGTTTGTCAAGGTATATGCAATAGATGTTATTTAAACTTCGACTAATCATTCTGTGAGGTAGGCCTACCAATATATCCTGATGATGCAACCGTAGCCGCAAACTATACGTGATTGTCCATACGGTAACCGTGAAAATAATTTATGTCGCCGTAGACTGACTAAAAATTAGGACGTTTGTAACTAATGTTGGTATATATTATTGTCTAGGTTTATTTTTTCATTTGCCCTGACATTCAAACCTGGAAGTCAGACACTGTAAATGCCAAAAGAACAAACAAAAGGAAATATTTGATATTTCAGGCAGGAACATCACTTTACAACGCAAAAATATACGACACTAACGTTGATTTAATACTGAAACAAAATAAATTAAAATTAAACTGCAGTAAACCTAAAGAGATATTAGAATGGTTTACCGATTAGAACGTAAGCATTGCAGCCTGGAATTCAATTCAGTGTTGCAAACCTTACATAAGAGCCACAGGTGATTTTTCGTATGATATTTTAGATAATCTATAATCCATAATTCCTCTTCTTTACCTTGATACAATAATTTTATTTTGGTAGGCCTTATCCCTTCAGCTTAATGTATCATCATTGTTATTTGTAAACGAGAAATTATTGGAACTTCTTCATCAACACAAGTTTTGGCCTAATTGTTGGGGATTGGGGCACGACTATAACGCTCATCTTTACCAGTGTATTCACGCTTTGCATTTTCTTTTATTAATTGTATAATTACTTGCGTAAAATAGCATTTACACTAGACGTCATGGAAATGGGCGATCTCTTCGTTTGTATGAAATACATATATGCTTTTCTTTATACATTTCTTTATGATGGCAATGAATTATAGAATAAACAAACAAGAAAACTATAACGTTATTCGATGAATAAGATTACCGTGGACAGGGATGACTGAAAACGTCTTAATATTCTGTTATTTACCAAACATAAAATTGCAGGCTCATTAGCTATTGCTTTACTGTGTAGACGTTCGACCCCTCCTTTTCTTTATATATATTTCTAAGTATTCCTAAATCATGTTATGATACTTTCTTTAACGGAGTATTTCAGTACAGGCCCGTGGCTGTCTATCTATATGATTTTAAGAATTTTCTTGTACGTCCCTATTACATGACTTACTGTACTGGCACTGCGGTCCAAAGAAGCCTCGTGGACATATGCATGTACCTGCACCAACGCACCTTCCACCATTTAGACACAATCGTCGGAAATATGCTGGGAAGAATTATTCAAAAAATACATTCAATTTTCATAAACACTTATCTCATTCAGATTTTCGTATTTAAAAACCTTATCTCATCCAATGTAAGAAATCGTAGACGTGTAAGACTCAAATGTGTTTGTTTTTATGATCAACAGTTTAAATATTCTTTCCATAACTTTTGAATAGATATTATTGTGAACAAATTAATGTATATATTTAGTCAAACCTTCTACTCATATTAAAAAAGGACAGGAATCAATATAAGCATGGCCGTGTGAGGCATAATTAAGATGAAGTTTGTATTGCATCACATGGCCAAGATGAATGTTGCAATGTACTAACCGATACACGATTCTTACAAGATTTCCAAATTACCACGGACTCTACACAACACAAGAGCCACCCACACCAAGGCTGCTAATTTTGGTCGTTCGCTATCAAATATCGAGCGATAAGATTCTGCAACATTTACATGTGAACATTTATATCTGATACCTGAATTTGGTTCAAATAAAGGTTGCAGGCGTAGAAATAGAATAAAAACAAATCATAACAGTTCTAAGAATTTAAGATGACGGCCGGATTGTTTCATAAACACTGAAAACACTTCTGGCATGGATTATTCTGAATGGTAATTTGGATTCGTGGCGAATGAACAAATGTTGCTTATGTGGCGCTCAAAATGACTTCATTCAGGATCTTGGAAGACATGCAAACAATTACCAGCACCAAGAAGTAAACGAAAACTGTCATCCACTTGGTAATATGCACATTTTAAGGCTAATTAAATGTATACTTATAGTGTATACACTGTTAGAAAAAACAGTAGAATTTACAGAAAAAAAAATACAGAACCATTCTATAATTGTTAGTAACAGCAGATTTGCTGTAATTCAACAGGAAAAGTTTGTAAGATAAGGTACAATATTATGTTTTTACAGGAAATTTGCAATCTTTCAGATTCCATATACAGACTTCTGTCATTCTACAGAACCTTTTCTTCATTAAAAGTAAAGCTCATTTTTTAACGAACAAAAATAAAGAATTTACAGAAAAGAAAAATATAATAAAATTCTGTATTTTGCAATAACTGTAATTTTTTTGCAATTTTAAAGGAACATGCTTCTTAACGAAAAGAAAATTATGTTTTTTTACAGGTAATTTGTATGCTTTTGGATCCCTGGTGCAGATTTTCCGTAACTCTAAAGAGCGTCTGTTTATTTGAATAAAGTCCATTTTTTCTAATGAACAAAAATAAAGAATTTACAGAAAACAAAAAGAAAGAACTATTCTGAAAATCGAATTATCTGATTTTTTCTACAATCTTACAGAACAGGTTTCTAAATGAAAAGAAAATTATGTATTTTTGCAGGTAATTAATATGCTTTTGGATTCCTTATACATATTTTCCATAATTCTAAAGAGCGTCTGTTTATTTAAGTAAAGCACATTTTCTAATGAAGAAAATAAAGAATTTACAGAAAAGAAAAACTTAATAAAAATTCTGTATTTTGCTATAACTGTGATTTTTTTTTGGTGCAATTTTAAAGAACAGGCTTCCTAACAAAAAGAAATACATGTATTTTTACAGGTAATGTGTATGCTTTTGGATCCCTTATGCAGATTTTCAGTAATTCTAAAGAGCGTCTGTTTATTTAAATCATCCATCTTTTTCTAATGAACGAAAATAAAGAATTTACAGAAAATAAAAAGAAAGAACTATTCTGAAAATCGAATTATCTGATTTTTTTCATAGTTTTACAGAACAGGTTTCTAAATGAAAAGAAAATCATGTATTTTTGCAGGTAATTTTATGCTTTTGGATTCCTTGTACATATTTCCCATAATTCTAAAGAGCGTCTGTTTATTTAAATAAAGCCCATTTTTCTACCGAACAAAAATAAAGAATTATAGAAAGTAATAAAAAAGATTCTGTAAATTTACGTATCAGCAAATTTACTGTAATTTTAGAAAGCAGCGGCTTCTAAATGATTTTTTTTTTTCCAGGAAAATTTCATGCATGGCTTAAATCCGTTATGCAGATTGTTCGTAGGCCTAATTTCAAAGATGGTTTGTTTATTAAAAGTAAACCTCATTCGTTCCAACAAATAAACATTAGAAAATGTATTGAAAATTTAAAAAAAAAAATGATTTTTTAATATCAAGTAGCTGGAAAATATCTGTAATGTAAAAGACTTGAGTTCCTTTTTTCCAACGAATAAAACCGAAAAATGCAATAAAATAAAAATAGAATAACAAAAAACCGGAACGATTCTGATTGATGTGTCTGGAAAATTTCTGTAATTTAACAGAACAGATTTCTAAATGGGGAAAATGGTTATGTGGAGAGAAAAAAAAAGGTTCCAAATTCTAAATGCAGCCGCGCCATTCCATGCAGAGTTATGTAGCCTACGGTAAGTTTATTCAAAGTTAATCTTATGTTTAGTGGATAAAGATCTATAATTTTTACAGAAAGCAAAACACAAAGCAATAAGCAGATCAAGTTTAGATTGAGGTAAAATCTCTGGAAATTAACGGAACAGTTCTCTATAAATTGATTAAAAAGAATAAGATTCTTTACTTTTAGATTTCTTATGCCCGGGTCCTCACAATTTTTGTGTTTATTTTCATTCATTTATATTTTTCGTAATTAGATTCAAAAGTGCTTGTGCAAAAACCCAAATAACCCAATCACATTTCTGTTTTTTTTTTTCCTCCTCTTCTTCTTCTTCTTCTTCTTCCTTTTCTTCGGGCTTTTCTTCTTCTCCTTGTTCTTCTTGTTCTTCTTCTTCTTCTTCTTCTCTTTCTTCTTTTCTTTTCTTTTCCTGTCTTCCCTTTTTTTTAAATCTTGTTCTCCCTTTTTGTTCCCCGCCTCCGTTTTCTTTTATTTCTCCCCCCCCCCCCCCATTTCGCCGTTAATTACACCGACAAGCTAGAGCAATCCACTGTACTTGTACGTTAACTCATTATTTACGGGATCAGGAAGATAGTTCTTTTTGTTCTGTGATAAATAAACCATACGATTTCGGAGGCAACGAGTTCATCGTTTTGTCAACCGCCTCGCACTGAAATTCGCGCGCAGGGGCCAGGCCGGATCTACACGCACCACTCAGCTCTAGAATGGGTAGTGAGAATCCTGCGATCTGATTGGTCGAGATCGAGCTATGTGTTGATTTTTACTGGCCGCACGCTACGGTACGCTGAGTCACAGTGGTAAACATGTTATCGCGCACTAGTAGCAAGAGTACGCGTACTTGTCTAGGTTTGCGCACTAGTTCGGTGAGTGCATGGATGGTATATGGAGCTAGCTAGCTAGCTCAGCATGCACCACTGCAGTACTTGCACTGCTGCACGTACGTACGCACGGACGTGACGTGCAAAGAAAAACATTCTTGCTGGACCCGTCCGTGTTCGGACACGAGGTAAGTGTTTTGTCGCCCAATTTATTATTCTTTTTAAAAGTCGTAAAACTCAGAATTTTAGTATTGGTATTGAAAACATATTTGTCTCTGATTATCGTGGTACGTTGGTGTTGCATTGTTGGATGGAGCCTGGAACTCAAGCCTATTTTGTCTTTAGAAATGTCTGAGTGACTCTGAGTCTGAGACTGAGTGATGAAGACCTACTACCTAGATCATGTCGATGTCACACCTATCTAGTCTAGATCTAGACGTAACATTAGACCTATGCGGTTCTAGAAAGAACCACATAGGCTTTGCCTACACTCTTGAGTATAGAGTATAGAGTAGTAGGCTGTAGGCCTACTACTGTGTCATACATACACACACTAAAAATATGTGCGATTGCTAGAAGCACATTTCAAAAAATAAGAGAAATTTTGAGCCATATTCGGGATGTCTTCATGCAAATATTTCTCCATTTATATTGAGGCATAATTATAGAAAAGAGTGTAGGAGTGCATGGTGTTTAATGTCATACTCAATACTTAAGACTTAAGTCTGGGCCTACTGTAGGCCTACTGCCTCACAGTCACAGTGTGTATGGCAAATCTCTAACGTTAGCTGTGTTTTTGGAAAATTGAATACTGATGGATACTGGATTTCTAGTGAGGAATAGCCAGTGATAGAGGGTTGTGGTTTAGACCTTGTAGAATCCAGAATATTCAGCTTGAGGTGTGATCATCCATGGGCAGATCAATGTTATTGTGCATTATTATTAGACATTGATTGTGCCTTCTATTGCTGTAGCGTTGGTATTTCAGTGACGGAGTGGGTCATCCGATAATCTGACATGATGAATCGTGCAGCCTGGCGTTGAATTGCCAGATTTTGGAGCCTTGTTTGAGGTTTCGTCAAATGAAGTCTAGCATGCTTGCCTTATCAATATGGTGTTTCAGGTGTTCCACTTCATCTAGACCACCTATCCGTTATGCAGATTATTCGTAATTTTAAAGATTGTTTATTCAAAGTAAACCTCTTTTTTTTTTCCAAAAAATGAAAAACTATATTCTATCAGTTTTAAGGTGACTTTTAGATTATGCAGGCCTAATTTTGCCTGATTTTCTTTGAAATTTAGATAGTCTTAGAAAGAATGAAATCTTGGCTTTCAAATCTAGACAATGTTTGTATTCTCTCGATAAGCATAGGTTTTCCCAGTCAACTGTTGCATTTCATCGCCCATTTGAATTTGAGAGCGTCCGATTTAAGACAGGTTGGCAATCCGTGGGTGGATAAACGTTTGAATTCTTCATTAATTTGTTGGTATTCATTTCTCATGCAACAAACTTTTATACAGTGTATGTTCAAATGGGTTATTCACGCACACTTGTTGAAAGAATTAGATATCATACTGATGTCCGAACAGTTATAACGTCTGCTGAAACAGTCGTATTCATTAAATAGCATTCCATTCAATATGATTTGAAAGAGGAAATTTTAATGACGCTGGTTTCTTCTTCTTCTTCTTAATAGTGAAAGAAGATTGTGTTGGAATGCATTGCACATTATGGACAATTATGAGGCGTGTATCGGGGGGGGGGGGGGGGGGGCTGTTAGTTGAGCTTTCTCCCATGTGTCGAAGGTGACATAATGAAAAAAAAATATAATAAACACTGGATGTGTTAGTGCAAAAAAAAAAAAATATGAGGAATGAGAAGGAATGAATGATGAACAGTCCTTTAAAAATATCACATCCCCATTGTATATGATGTATGAAGATAAACCACCAGCATGTGCGTTTACAGTCTCTAGGCTAACCTCTTCCATTCAGAGTGTAATCCGATGATAAAATTTAAATCATGACCAAGATTTGGGAGACAATGGACATGTTCATACTATATTGAGCTAAACGCAATGATTTTCAACGGAGTGCGCTGGTTTAAAATTCAAAATGAATATCGTAAAAGTCGATAAAGTCATAGTTGCCCGCTAAGGATGAATATTTTAAACGCATCATAGTTTACAAAAAACTTGTACTCGTATGATAGATTCAAAAGTCATAGAATGCAATAAGTTGCTTTGGTAGTCCTATTGAAAGCCTGGTGTGGAGATTGGATGTGTTTCTCACCGCACAATGCCAAATGGTCTTTAACTGAATGTTCGCAAAAGAATTTGGGTGATGAAATCAGCAACTTGACAGAGAAAACCTATATATAATGCCAATAAACTTTTTTTTTTTAAATTTTATATTTCATTCTTTCATTTCAGGTTAAATGTGCTTATTCGAGGCCCTTTGTGCTTACTAAAAATTCCAATAAGTAGCTTTGGACAGACTTGATAGGTATGTACAAGTGTCATCACTGCCATTACAGATCAAACTCACCCAAAAATTATTCAAGCCATTATGCTATTCATAGGTACATTAATAATGCAAAATTTCCTTGTGGTGTGCCGGGTTGTACAAGAGAATTTGGGGTGTATGAAAGCTTTACTTCACATCTGTCAAGAGACCATGCTAACTATAGACTTTCTCAAAGTACCACTGAGAGATCCAGTGATGCCTCCAGTGGAACCCCATGTGATTACCTTGAGAATGTGTGCGTGGAAGATGCAGTGGATTTAGCATGCACTCACTGTGAGAAGACTTGTGAACATTATGATGCATTGCTAGCTCACCTTAAGGAGCACATCAGAAATGGAGATAAAGTTACCTGCCCTTTTAAAGATTGCACTTCTAAGTATGGAGTTATATCTTCCTTCACTTCCCATCTGTTCCGTATTCATCCATCATTAAAGCACAAACCAGCCGCATCCAATACAGCCACAGGAAGTAAATCTCCTGTTCTTCCTCCCTCACTGGGTGACACATTGTATGATTCCAACAATGACACTGAAGATAACTGCATTGGACTACATCAGGAACTTCCTGGATTTGAGGAAGACTCTGATAATGAAAATTTGTCAGAGGATGTGTTTCTGGAAAGTGTAGCCTTGTTTTATTTAGAACTTGAATCTAAGCAACATATACCCCAGTCCACTTTACAGAAAATCGTTACTGGTGTTTGTAATTTCCATGATGTTAGTCAAGAGCAGCTGCAGCAGCAATTGAGAAAAAGTCTGGAAGAAGAGGGCATAGCTCTTGACAGAATCCCTTTTATACTAGATGATGTTTTCAGCACTGATTTGTTTCACTTAGTAAACAACAGTAACAGTGGCGCTTTAAGGTCGAATCACTGCAGAAAGAAATTCTATCGTAAACATTTTGATTTGATTGCCCCAGTATCGGTACGCCTAGGTAGAGATGGGAACAATTCTGAAAGGCATTATCAGTATGTCCCCATTCGTAAGACAATAGAGTCCTTCTTCCAAGATTCATCAGTGAAAAAGCAGTACAAAATGAAAAGCAATGCTCCTGATGAAATTTATGAAGACTTTTGTAGTGGCGAGGTTTTCAAAAATCATGAACTGTTTGGTAAAGATCCAGAAGCTGTGCCTATTATCCTGTATCAGGATGCATTCGAGGTTGTCAATCCATTAGGATCAGCAAAAAATAAGCACAAAATTTTGGCAGTCTATGCAACTGTTGGGAATATATTGCCCCAGAATCGGTCTAAAGTTGAACCAATGCAGTTGGTTCTTCTCTGCAAAGAGAAGGATTTCAAGTACTTTGGTATGGACGTGATATTTCAGAGGCTAGTATCAGATTTGCAGGATTTAGAGCAAAATGGAGTCAAAATTGGATGCAAGAAAGTACCCACTTCTCTCCTCTTTATTTTAGGGGATAATTTGGGCAGCCATTGCATTGGGGGATTTTGTCAAAACTTCTCATCACATCCATACATGTGCCGATTCTGTCTGATCACACAAACTGAGTTCCAAGAAAATCCTCTCTCTCATGCAGAGCTAAGAACAGTTGAAAATTATGAGGAAGCTGTCGCCCACATTGAACAACATGAGAAACCGTTCAAGGGAATTTTCAAGAATTCTCCCTTTAATGGCCTGAGGTATTTTCATGTATGCAGTCCAGGGTTGCCTCCTTGCTTGGGCCATGACATTTTTGAGGGTATTGTTCGATATGATTTGGCACTGTACATTAAGGATCTTGTAAAAAAGGAATGGTTCTCATATGAATACCTAAATAGGATCATGAAAAATGCTAATTTGCAAGGTTTTGATGCAAACGATAAACCCCCAGAAATAAGAAGCTCAGGGGAAAAAATATCTGGCCATGCTGTTCAAAACTGGTGTCTTCTGAGAAATCTTCCCTTTTTCCTACATGCTGTTATTCGTGATCCAGAAGATCAGTCCTGGCAACTGATCTTGCATCTCAGAGAGATAGTTCAGCTTGTTTGTTCCCAAAGAATCTCACGTGGACAAGTCTTGACTCTCAGGGTTTTGATTGATGAGTATTTGATTGACAGACAAGAAGCATTTCCTTTGATCAATCTAAGACCGAAACACCACTACCTCCGACACTATCCTGAATTGATTCTCAAGTGTGGTCCATTGATCAGGGCATGGACCATGAGGTTTGAAAGTAAGCATTCATACCTAAAATCTCATGCTCGCCATTGTGCCAATTTTATCAATATTACCAAATCCCTAGCTGAAAAGCATCAGCTTCTGCAGGCTTTTTGTAGACAGGGCCAATATTTCAGTGTTGGCATTTCAGCTGATAGATCTATTCCATTCCATTCAGATATGTATGCCTCTTCCGTGCAGTCTGCTGTAGCTAAGTGTGAAGAACATCGTGTTGGCGAGGTTCACATCTCTGACTCTGTTGACATTCATGGCTTACATTACATGAAAGGGGAATATGTCATAATCAAACAGACTATTGAAGATAGGTTCCATCTGACCTTTGGTCACATTCAGTCATTCATATTTGGCAGTGATGATTCTGGTATATGCCATTTTCTTGTCTCAGTCATAAAAAGTTGTTATGACCCTGACTTTGGGCTATATGAATTGCACGAATCCTCCAGTCAGGAAGCACGAGAAATCACCCTGAGATGTTTGGATAGCCAGCAACTTTTGGACACCCAGCCACTGCATGCCTATACTGTAAATCACAGGAAGTGCATTGCCCTGAAGCACTCCATCTGTTATTGATGAAGAACAGTGAAGTTTGATGTGTGAGGTACATGTATAATGTGGGTTTTAATTGAAGACCTTGGTGGGAGAAGTACCCAAATTCCTGGGTTGGAAGTCACAAACGTGGTTTATTTTTTAACAAAAACATGGTTTTGCACCGGGTTTAGTCCATGGTCTAAAATAAACCGCCTTGGTGAATTCCACTCCTGGAGTGCAACATGAGTATACTAGCTCTAATGGGATTTGTGTGTAAAAAATACACAACTGATACATAGAGGATATTGTAAAGCCCAAATATAATTTTGGTAAATGTAAAGACATTTTTTTTCACATTTTTACTCCAAGACCAGGTAAAATTTGAGATAGCATGATGATGAAATTGCATTGGAGATTAAAAAAAAAGAGTTTTGTAAAGTAAAAAAAAAAAAAAAAAAAAAAAAAAAAAATAGAGAGAGAGCATCGGGAAACACAACATTTAACCCAGTTTTTCTTTCTTGATATAAAACCACTTCATATGAACAATAATGGATGAAAATTTCAGAATTGCATTCTCTTACATGATATTATATTCATTTGCTGAATATATAGATAGTAAAAAAAATGCCTCAAAATAAAGGAAATGTTGAACTATTTACAAGAGAGGGCGTTAAATGATTTAATAGTCAAATTCAAATTCAAGAAAAAAATGTTATGGTCACAAAACATTTGTAAGACACACATATTGCAACAAACATCCCATATAATTAACATTTTTTAATCTTTACCTAAACTATACTTCGGAAGGTACTTCTTCCACTAAGATCTTCAACTAAGCTTATACTATAAGTAATTATAAGTAATTATCTTGTTTGATGTTTGGAGGATTGAGAAGTCTGTAGATGACCCAAAAATTGCCTTGAAGCTCTCAGAAAGTTACCAACCTTATTTAATATCCGTGAATGAGACAGAAGAAAAATACATTTTGGGACCACAAATTTTGTGGACTTACCTCTCAGAATTGGTTGCAATTAAGTGCACGTAATGACATGCCACCACTAAAATAAATAGTATAAACGGCCCATCTGTGTGGACTGTGCCCCAGCTACACCCCCTTTTTTACTTCTTTTTTTGTTTTGGTAAAAATGTATGTGAGCCACAATTTTCTAATAATAATTGTGTTGAAACTGGTGGTCCAGTGTTTATAATGCCAGACACTATATTTGAAAATGTTTCACCTTGATTGTTACAATGCTTTCTGTTATTTTTTTTTTCCATATAGCGATATGGACTATCAGACAACAGAGATAACAGAGTTCCTATCCCAGGTTTTTCCTGCCTTGGACAATGACAGTACTGCAGGGATTAGAGTTGAACTCGTCAACCTTGGGTGCGATGCAGTTGAAGATCTACAACATGTCACAGAGGATGACCTGTCCTTCTTGAAACCATTACGAAGAAGGAAACTTTTGGCTGCTATTTCTAAAAGCAAGTATTACAGTACATGATCCCTTTTGTCATATTGATAGTGTATAGCTGATACATGTAGTAATACATTTATCAGTTACTGTTGAATGCTCCCCAGGGAGTGGAGAGTGGAGTGTGGAGAGTGGAATGTGGAGTGGAGTGGAGTGGAGAATGAGCACTGTTAGTGCTGGTTGGAAATAATGTATCCAGTGACCGGGGTGATAGTAGTCTGTAAAGCGCATTGAAACCCTGAAGTGTGTGTGAAATGCGCTATATAAAAACCAGCTATTATTATTATTATTATTATTACTGTATACACCAATATTTTTAGCGTAAAGATCGTTTAACATTTTGGGACTAGTCACGAGTTTGACATTAACATGTTATTTCACATTTTGAACAGTGTTGATTTACGTATGATTGTGCATAATACAGAAGGGAAATTCTGGAGAGGCCAGCACCACAAAAGTAGCAACAATAAAATCAATGCAAAAACTTAAGCTTTTACAATATGCAGTGATACATACTAACTTTATCTGAATTATATTTGGCATAAGCGTGTTTGTCAGACAAAGCATTGCCATGGTAACCACGATTCTTTGTGGATCGAATGACTTACACTACAGAATCCAAGCAAGTGAGATGAAATTTAGTATGTAAATGTATGCATGATCCTATGCAAGTTACGAATGTGTCAGTAAAAGAAAAATGTTTGCTGTGGTAAACAAATTTTGTATCAAAATTAAGAATTTAAGCAATGAAGGTCAAACTGGTGCTCAATTGCTCTTTTAATATGACATCACATAGTGTAAAGTAATAATTGGGGAGGGGGTATTAATCGTCTGTGATATTTCCTACAGCTATGGTGCACTCAACTCTGGTGAAGTTAATGGGTACCCAGTAGGGAGTTATTCCTTGAATGCCTGAGCACCTTATGGCAGCTTGGGTAAAGCGGATATAAACATTTGCACATCACTTTGAAAATGTTATGAACAGCTATATAAATGTTGTAATTATTATTATTATTTTTCATTATTTATGTATATTTTTTATCACTTATTATTTTTTTAATCTATGCCAAAGCACATCTCACATGCATAGTACATGTAATTACATACAATGTCTTGGCTAAATTTATTCATGTTGGTTAAACACTTTATTTGCAGGATTACCAAGAACCTCTGACAAAGATCTGCACGATACATCCCTGGACAGTGTCGGTTCCATAACCACCATTCCTGACACTGATATCGAAGCCTCTAGCGACTGCTCCGAGTCAGATTCCATCAGATCTGGTTTCAGCATTCCCTGGCGTAAATTTCCACGCACTGTCATGAGAAAATGTTCCAGTGGGAAAAGACTTACTGCAAGTGAGACGCGCGAGGTTAAACGGATTGTTAGCGATGAGATGATGGCAGTAGGAATTACCAAACGTGCAGCCATTCGCAAAGCTGCTGAAGACCTTTGTAACAAATATCCAAGCTCTTTTGAAGACAGAGGTATCGCAGGAGACAAACTGGGCAGTGGATATCAGAGTTTGTTCTCAGGAATCGAAAATCGCATATATAATGAAACTCATAAGATTCGCAAACGCAAAGCTGAAATGCTGAAGTCAACGACGTCAAGTGATGTCTCATCAGGGGATGCATCTGAACTGGATGTGTATGGCTGCAAGCAGGGGATGTGGTTGCCCAGTGCTCCAAATGAAGATGATCTCAAATCACAGATGGACATGAAAAAACAGCTACAAAATCTTAAAGAGCTGCCAGATCGTGATGATGAACAGGTGAAGCAGCTTATGACTGATGCATACTACCTCGTGCGCAAAGATGTTACAAGTGGAATGCCTGTTGTAGAACTCAATGAGCAATGGCCCTTGTTGTTGGAGTACAAATGTCTGACAGAACACTTTTACATGCTTACAGAAGTGAATCCTGTGTCCGCCTTTGAGGAGTCACTGATTGGGAGGAACAAGGGCAGTCGCATATATGACTACATACTTTCAGGGTCACAGAAGAAAAAAGGCGAAGATCTGAAGCGCTGGATGAGTCTCATCAAGGCTGAGGTGGACGACACAAAGTCAACCAAGCCGCAACTCCAAGGCGTTTTCTTCTTGCTTGTGAACTATTTTGAAGAGAAAGAAGATCAGCTGTTCCGATTCTATGGGGTATGTATAACAAATAATGGAATCTACATGTACAAGATTGTCTATACCAGATATTTCACTATTTCAATACAAGAAAAATAATTTGATCATGATATTGAAAAGGGAATGATCAAAATTGGTTAAGAAATGATGTACGTCTTTTAAATTACTCTTCGCTCTGCAAATCTGATGACACTGATGACATAATTGATCAGATGTCCATTCATATTGTACATGAAATTTCACATTTCTCAATTTTCTAAAAAGTTACATATTTTCTATACCCTAATTAGACAATGTATGTTATGTAGAAAACCATTTCCCTCAACATACACTGACTAAGGGTATATAAAATACGTAACTTATGAGAAAATCGAAAAATTGTGAAATTTCATGTAGAACATGAATGGAAAGCTGATCATACATGTTTATGATGTCATCAGTGTTGCTGCTTTGCAGAACGAAGAGCAGTTGAGAAGAAAATGTAAATGAGAGTAACTTCCTTATTCCTTAAACCAATCTTGATCGTTCCTTTTTACTATGGCGTTCAAATTATTCTCCTTTTATTGAAATAGTAAAATATCTTGGGTGGACTATCCCTTACAGTGTATTGTATCCAACTGACATACCGGAATTAAAGGGGAAATAAACCCAAGAAACAATGTTTCCTCAAACTCAAGATGATCAATAACTGTCCTCATTTCCACAGGTGAATCACATGAATGATCTCCCATAAGTCAGAAACGCATGGAACATGAGCTCCACGAACCGGCAATTTTGCCTGTACACTATTGTATGTACGGAGCCATTGTTGCGAACGGTCCACTGCCCATCGCCGGGGGCGTGACGTTTTTGTGGAGTACACTATTCCTGCGTGCGATTGGTTTATTGTGCTTGATCATGCAGTTGATGCATTTAATCAATAATTTTCATATTTTTAATGAAACTATTCTCATTCAGTGATTTTATAATGTACGTACATTCCACAAATGGCCACTATGGCTTATCTAGGGAAGGGATTAATATTTTAAAAGTTATTTGCACTTATATGCCCATGGGTGCGTGACTGTCTGCTTTGGGGGATGTAACAAAAGGGGGCGAGTTCAAGACGCATGGGCCATTTGGGCAATCCCATAAATTCGGACGTACATTTTGGACACTTTTAGGGCCTGTATTTTTGGTGTCAATGGGCGCAACTGTCTTTAAGTGTGCATGATGTGTAAACCTGCTAGTGTTGTAAACCTACCATAACTTAAGAGTTGCATCAGTTGCAAAAAATGCCCACTTTTCTAAATTTATTGTCCCTGCTGAATGAGTTCAAGCAGGGGACTATGAAACGGGCTCCGTACGTGTGTGTGTCCGTGTGTGTGTCCGTGTGTGCGTCCGTGTGTGATCAAAATCTTCAATTTGCTACTTCTCTGTCATTTATGAGCCAATTTTGATTCTGGTTGCTTTATATGATAGCACTACGTGGGAGCTTTGAAACTCCTACACAGAATTTCAGTGGTGACCTTTGACCTTGACCTTTGACCTATATTGTACATTTTGCTACAAAATGCTACTCCTTCGCCATTTCTAACTTGATTTCGATTCCGTTTGCTTCATGTGATGGCACTAGTTGAGGGCTTCAAAACTTCTACACAGAATTTTGATCTTTGACCTTTGACCTTGATTTTTTGACCTGTATTGTACATTTTGCTACAAAATGCTACTCCTTCGCCATTTCTAACCCGATTTAGATTCCGTTTGCTTTATGTGATGGCACAAGGTGGGGGCTTCAAAACTTCTACACAGAATTTTGACCTGTGACTTCTTTGACCTTGATTTTTGACCCATATTGTACAATGGCTACAAAATGCTACTCCTTTGCCATTTCTAACCCGATTTCGATTCCGTTTGCTTTATGTGATGGCACCAGGTGAGGGCTTCAAAACTTCTACACAGAATTTTGACCTTTGACTTCTTTGACCTTTGACCTTGATTTTTGACCTGTATTGTACATTTTGCTACAAAATGCTACTTCCGGCGGGGACATAGCTACGCACCGCTTAATTTCTGCTTTTCCTTGTTTTTATGTGTGCTTAACATCTAAACTTTATTATTTCAGGTTGATGGCAACAAGCAGAAAATTGCTGGTGACAAGGACAAGCCCCAAACTCCATTCATTGCCATAATTGGTGAGTGTACATCCTTTTGATTGTGGATGAAATCAGTATGATACATCAATAGACTTTCTATTTGTTTCATTACAAAGGTTTTTTGAGTATTTTTAACCCTATTCTAACTTGGCTATTTGAGAACAATTTAATACTTGGGGTGTCCATGATTGACATTACAGATATAAAAATGAGTGTGCATAATGGCTGGGCCAATTGCTTGATGCTGTGTTCAATTTAGTAACTGGTAGTTGAAAAATTTATGGGCATAAGACATTGCTCTCTTGATCAAATTATTACATTTTAGAGTTGTTATGCCTCTCCCCACCAAAGGTGGTGCTGGCGGAGGCTTTATGTTTTGGGGTTGTCAGTCGGTTCCGTTTTCATTCTCGCGATAACTTTAGAACCATTACACGCACCAACTTGAAACTTTGGTCATGTATGCATACATATATGGGAGGGCCAATGATCTGATTAGATTTTTGATTCATCAGGTCAAAGATCAAAGGTCAGTGAATATATGAAAATGACTCTTTCTTGTGATAACTCGAGAACGGTTTGACATATCGACTTGAAACCTAGGTCCAGTATGCAATGGGAACCACAATGATCCAAGCAAATTTTGGGGTCATTGGGTCAAATGTGAAAGGTCATTCAGGTCCATTTATACATGAAAATTGCTCATTCATGCAATAGCTTACAAACTGTTCGACAAGTCATTGTATTTAAATCAAGTGTGCAAATGGGAGACACAATGTTGAAATTTTTAGTTCATTATGTTGAAGGTCAATGATCACGGAGAGCATGCTTAGCTTTTGAACTTACAATTATGTAAACATACAGTATTAAAAGTAGAAGGGGTAACTATTTGACTTTTAATTTCAGTTAAGTATATAAGTGGGTAATGTGTTTCTGATCTAGTGATGACAGAGGCATAAAGTTTTTCCTCTGTGTTAAATGATGTTAAACATCATTTTGACATGTTTCATGAAGAAAATATTCCTTTAAAATTATTTTTAAAATCATTAGAATCATTTTATTTTGAAATGGCCAAGGTATAAATTGTCTGCGCACAGTTAATTTTTAGATCCTCTTTTCCCCATGAAGTTAAAATGCCCACAAACCTTCCACATTTTTGGCAGGATCCAGGGAAGACATCTTCAAAGGACACAACATCTATTACCTTGTAATAGAGGGATCGGTCGTCAATGATGGAATAGAGACGTTCCAGGAAGCAGTCATAACACTGTTCTGCTGTTTCTATGCTCTTTCGTTGGAGTATCCATCAGAGGCATCAGTCACTTTGGAGTTTATCCAGAGGTGGGTATGTTTACCAACTTTTCATGTATAGCGCCCAGCCGTCCATCCATCGTAATTTCTCTTTAATGCTACAAGAACTCTAATAACTGTACCGAGGGCTTTACAAATTTCAGTCAGTTTTTGAGGGAGTGGGGTTACACAAATTTTCATATTTGCAAGGGTCAATGAACTTGTTGAGCCTAATGTTCAGATTTTAGAGCACATTTCAATTACAGTTCAACATTTTTGAAGAGACATATTTTGTTGCTTTCACTTTACACATGATCCTAGTAGAACTCATTAGTGGGAGATAAATTCATCGCAAATTGCTTAAAACAAGCAATTTTATGAAACATTTAGATTTATATTTGAATGAAAAAAAAGAAGAGGGGAATGGGTGTAACATTGAAATGTGTGTTCAAATATATAATTATATAACTGTTCAACTGAGCAGCATGATTTTAATGAGAAAAAATATGTCATTTAAAAAAAGTTTATACTTTTTCTTGCCTAAGGATAACGGTGGACAGAGGAAAATGTTACTGAGTGTTTTGTCCACTACTAGTAAGGGTTAACCCTCAGTCTATCAAACCCTTTTAGATTCCATTCTTTGTATGCTGTGCCTAATTAGTCTAAAACTGAATGAAAATACAGTGTTGAATTTTGCAATTTATGCTGAGCAGATAAAATGATTTTAAAAGTATGCTGTTTCATTGCCTACACTTGTCTGTTTAATTCACACTGACAATTTCCTACTTTGTTCAATGAAATATGTGAATGATTTGTATGAATTGAGTTTCCATGTGGAATTGAAGACCCCAGTGGAAGAAGTAACTAAGTCCAATGAACCGTTTGTTTACCACCAATGTACGCGTTAACACACTCTGATTCTTGGACTGAAGTACTTCAGTCGAGGTATTCAGTGTTAGGCCTAAGGTTCATTTAGTAGAGATAAGACTATTTTTCAAGATAACATATATTATGTGTTTTCAGGGAACTGATTGGCATCAATCCTGAGGGTCCAGTCAAGTGTGGAGGAAAGAAGAAGAAGAAATCAGCTGTGTCAACCAAGATAATTTCGCTTCTTCGCGGGATCTTGGAGTTTGAGTCGGACTGGAAAACAGAGTAGACATTTCTCTACCTGTAGGGAAACGACAGTTTGTGTGGACAATTTCCATCTGGTAGAGAGAGCATCTTGCAACCGAGTGGCAGAGGAACAAGAAAGCTATTGTTATGCCTGAAGCAGAGTCACAAGAACTTCTGTAAATTTTAAGATGTCTTACGCGGAAATATTTTGTATTTTCCTGCAGTGGTTGGGCCCGTGTTGAGTTTAGTGGTCTGAAAATATTTTCAACAGTCTGGAAACTCTGCTGCAGGAATTTCTGTAAATCTTCTGGGGTTTTTTTTTTTTTTCTTACATTGCATGGGAGGAAGATCTTTACGAAGATGTATGCATATACAGGATGGACCACAAAGAATGTAACCCACAATATCTTTTTTCTCATCTAATTGAGGTGTGTGAAATAAGAGTTGGTAATGTACTTCGGCAGAACAATAGTTTCCCACTTTGCTTTTCATAGACATTCTGACCATTTCTAAAGGGAGCAAAGTAAAATTTCACATTATTAAGTAAGCATTTTTTTTTCCAAGGGAAAGCCTTAACGATCTCCATGCAAATGCCAGGGATTTTCTCTCCCGAATCAGTTCGCTGAAGGCACACATTTCGAAAAATAAAACTAAATGCAATATAAGAGAACTGCTGAAGCTGCCTATCCAATAAAGGAGAGCTAGTGGAGTATAATGAAGACAGAAAAGAACCTGAGCTTTTGATCGTAGCAGAATCTTCGTCGAAGTCACACCTCTCACTTAACCCCTTTTGTTCCCTTTGTTCTTTCTCTCTAGGCTTCTTGTAGCTTTTTTCTTCCCTTCTCTATATGCTTGTTTGTTCACTACAGATCTGTACCATTTTGTCTTTGACGAAGATTCTGCTACGATTGAAACCAAAACTATTTACAGAAGACATCCTAATATCAGAATGCCTGAACCAACTTGTGAAAATTGAGCCTGTAATGTCATCCTACTCTTTTTTCTTTTCTTTTTTTAATGATGTCAATCATATTTACACTTCAGCCTGTCTCGGTATGTGAGGGGTTTTCAATTGAGCTTTAAGGGGACACTATACCCACTATGCAAACAAATCACATATTGACAAACATCGTGTAACCATGCTACAATGATACAACAAAATATTCCACTCAGAACACATCTCAAATAAAATTACAGTATTTTTAGTATAGATAGAAATCTTGTATCAAACATTGTGATGATAAGGTTCCACTGTACATGTAATGACATCTGATGGATAAATCAATGCAAAGTTATCTTTGCTCTAGGGTTTTAGCCCAATTTGTTCCTTTTCCTAGAACAAATTTTTGGTGTAGACTCAAGTAGTAACCTTCAATGTGTGCTTCAATTACATAATTTTATGTCATTTTACGCAAACAAACATGACTGGAAAGCTGGAATTTGAGCCGTGTTCACCTAATGTCGTTCGTAGAGTGAAACCTTATATAATAGCAAAACAAAGTTTTTTGGACCAGGAGAAGTACCTTGTTACATATGTTAGGATGGCCAAAACAAACAAAAAAAAATTATACAAAGAATTTAGACCAACAAATCTACCTTGTTATATCAGAAATCTTGCTACATACATTTGTATATCCAACCTTGTTGTAATAAGGTTTCACTGTATTTTACAATATAATCTATGATGTGATTTTCATGTGTATAAATATTAAACCTTGCAAGACACCATTTTCATCTGGAAAAAGTACCTCAAGACGATCGGCCGAATTTAATTTTTGGGCAATTTATTGGGAGACCTCTCTTCCGCCTGAGTGGAGGGGCTAAGGTGTACTTTTATACTCATTACACCATTTTAAGTTTGTATGTTTTGAATTTGGCAAATCACATGCAAATCATGTTAAGTACATGTAGTAGTAAGTTAAGTACTTACAGATTACAAAGGTTCTATTTGTTCAATATTTTTGTGAAGGAACAAAGAGTAATGATACACCTATATTCAGGCATCTACACAGGTCTAGTCAGAAAAAATATATTTCTTGACATCTGTATTCCTCTCTTTTGCCTGAGTGGAGGGCCTAAGGTGTACTTTTATACTCATTACACCATTTTAAGTTTGTATGTTTTCAATTTGGCCAATCACATGCAAATCATGTTAAGTACATGTAGTAGTAAGTTAAGTACTTACAGATTACAAAGGTTCTATTTGTTCAATATTTTTGTGAAGGAACAATGAGTAATGATACACTTATATTCAGCCATCTACACAGGTCTAGTCAGAAAAAATATAATATTTCTTGACATCTGTATACCTCTCTTCCGCCTGAGTGGAGGGGCTAAGTTGTACTTTTATACTCATTACACCATTTTAAGTTTGTATGTTTTGAATTTGGCAAATCACATGCAAATCATGTTAAGTACATGTAGTAGTAAGTTAAGTACTTACAGATTACAAAGGTTCTATTTGTTCAATATTTTTGTGAAGGAACAAAGAGTAATGATACACTTATATTCAGGCATCTACACAGGTCTAGTCAGAAAAAATATAATATTTCTTGACATCTGTATAGTGTTTTTTTTTCAAGGCCTGTGTATTTCTGTATGTTTCACGCCATTGTGCAGTTTTAAAAGTTTTGCCAGTGTTTCATTTTAGCAATCACATGGAAATCATATGTTATAGTAAGATTTTTATATTTCATGGTTATTTTTAAGAAGGAACAAATAATCAGTAAGATCTTTTCTTCAGACATGAAACAGGTCGAGGAAGAAAACCTTAACACTTTTTCGATTTTTTTTTTCAATTTAATGGCTTTGGTGCATGTGCGTCTTGAAGAGTAACTTTTTTAAGGTCATGAATCAGAATCCTACATCAGAATCCAATGATATGTTCTTTGTAAAAGGGTTATCCCTTGATAATTTCATTTAGTTTTGTTATTTATCATCACAATCCAATGATGTGTTCTTTGTAAAAGGGTTATCCCTTGATAATTTCATTTAGTTTTGTTATTCATCATGCCAACAAAAAAAGCATGGAGTAGTATTTTCAGACCTAACAATTCTGAAATTGGGGAAAAGATTTCGACTTTTCAACCATTTCTAGCTCTCTTTTTTAACTCACCCGAGCCGAAGCTAGGAATCATCCATACGGGAGAAGGGTCCAAAGTTCTTTGCATGTTTTTTTTTTTTTTCTTTCTTTCTTTCTTTTCCGGGGGGGGGGGGGTGCGGACTCCTAGCAAAATGGAAAAGGGCCTTACTTTACAGGAGAATTAAACTCCTATGGGAAATCATCCTACCCCCTCCTCCCTATTTTTGAGCAAAATCCTTCCTCATTTTAACAGAAAAGCTTGGGGTGTACATGTATGTATTTTCCTTATAACAGTCAATATTCCTACAAAGTGTCTTATTATGAAGGCTCTTAACTGCAAAGTTGATCCCAAATATGCAACTTCACATTGTTCAGCACAATGTGGGGGTAATTGTTGATATCATTGGAAAGAGCAAATCGTCAGCAAAATTTATTCATCATTTTTGTTTTAGTTTGTTTAACAACACTTAGTGCAAAACTTGCAAGTGGTGATATCACCATTTCAATATATTCTCTGAATTGGCCACGATTTCAAAATTTCCTTTAGTATTTATGACAAGTGTTTGCATAAAGTGCGAAAACAATATGCTTGCGAATTTGGGGTCATTTATCAATGAAATAATGCTTTGCCCAATCGTATCAATAATTATGCTTTTATTGTACTACAGAGATACAGTGCAGGTCACAATTCTTAGTGTACCTCTTAATCTGTTAGGGCTCAAGACAATAGATATGGTCCAGTGATCCCACTGTGACCCCATTGTTATTGAGTCCTGTAGCAGGTTAACAGGTAAACTAAGGATTGTGACTTGCGCTGTATATGCCAGGCGTTTGGGGGGTGGGGGACCATTTAGTCCATTTAAGTTTTTGTTACATTGTTGTACAACATGCATTCACTACTATTTAAGTTTTTTGTTTGTTTTGTGTTCTTACATGTTGTGTTTTGGTATTGATTAATAAACCTATATACACGAAAGTATAATAACGTAATTGTTTGACTGACACGTGCATCTATAGATTAAAAGCATGTGCTTGCAGCAGTCTTAGGCATTTCTTTTTTCTTCTGTATTCTATATATTTTCTTTGGTTTTGCTGGTAGTTGGGCGTATATGCATTCTTTCACTAATCTTACATGCATCTGTAGATTAATGTTTGGGTTTTTTTTTTTTTCTATAGAGTGATATTTTGTCAATTTATGTTTTTAGTGAGTAAAGTTACAGAATTCCCTGAGACTTCTGCAAGCATGCTGGACATATATATATATATATATATATATATATATATATATGTAATATATATATATATATATATATCATTATTTATTTTCCTTGACTCAATGATTACAGGAAATATTTTATAACTGGGAAAATATACATTTAATTAAAGGATCTTTCTGTAAACCCATAACAAGGCACTTTTCTGTCCATATTTTATAAAGAAGAATTGTATTTCACACATGCAGACTACATGTTATTAAACAGATTTTGCTGTAAATTGCGTAAAAGAACAGATATAAAATTACAGGAATTCTTTAATATTAGAAAAAAAAATGTTTAGAAAAACAAAGAGTCTATATGTTATTAAACAGATTTGCTGCAAATTGCGTTAAAAAAACCATATAAAATTACAGGAATTCTTTAATACTAGAAAAAAAAAATGTTTAGAAAAACAAAGACTCCTGTAAATTCTGAAGAGAGCACTTTTCTGTCTTTATCATTTAAAGAGAAGTTTCATCTGGTGGACACAGATTGTATGTAATTAAACAGATGAGCCTTAAAGAGTGATAGTATGTATGCTGTAGAATTAAAGAATTTGCCTAGAGTTAGGTAAAAGAAAACTAGTGAAAAAAGAGAAATCTTGTATTATTCTTATACTCGCTTTCTCTTAAAAAACAGGTGAACTTTACATCACAATAACGAAGTTCTGTAAAATTAAAGACGTTCTCGAGACTCTGCTGCAGGCACTTTTCTGTATTTTTATGGAGAAATTTTCTAACAGTGTATAGGTCATAATCATATTTAGCACAGGACAAAGATGAAGAAAATATAGTGGTCATAGTTCTGCTATATTTCAGACTTGATGTTGCTTGATTTGATATTGCTCCAGCAACATGTTTTTTTTTTTTTTTTCTGGTTTGCAAGATGAAAAAAGAAGAAGAAGAAAGAAATATGGCATCAACGTCATATTGGAACTACTGTGACGTCATGACCGTACCAATTTCACAGTATCGACCCGTATATCCAATGTAGGGTACCGACACAGTCCATCTCGGCTACATACACCTCCATACTGACAATATTCCCTGCAGTAGTTAACCTGAGATGAAGGCCAGAGATACCCCCCCCCCCCCTTAAAAGTCTTGTAAACTCCGTGGTCGGAAGTCGTCGATCGCTCAATCAATTCTAATCAACTCTTACCTTGACTACAATCGACACCGCCGTACCCGATGAGGCAGCGGCACTTGTTCGGCGCGACGCATTTTCCACCGTTTTTGCAAGTTGGTTGGCATATTGCTACGAGAATACACAAAAAGCATGGTACATTTCTGTGAGCAAATTCTCCTGCTTTTTTTCTTATTCCTTTTCTCCATGACGCAATGTGTCTCACTGAATGATGTTGGACTGGTAACCCCTTCCTCTGGTTTCAGCTTAAAAGATGATCCCTGATATACAGTAGTAATTGTCACCCTTGTTTTGTCTACTGCCCACTGCAGTTCCTTTTCTTGGTCCCTAGCAGTTCCGGGTCTGGTACTACCACCACTTGTAATGGTGTCGTGTTTATGTCTCCTTGCCCTATTGTTGTAGCTATATCTCCCCCTAATCCTCCTGTTAACATTGCTACTAGCCTACTAGTATTTCTTTTACGGAGGGCAGCTGTAGCCCGCTTGATGACTTTTTATGATATTTCTGTACATAAAGCAATGTAAGAGTTGTAAGCTAATGGCATCAGCTGATGGCATCAGTAGTAGTTCAGCTAATTTGCATAATATGTGGTTACGAACAACTAACGACAAACTTACCAAACTGACAATGTGATCCGAAATAGCCTCGTGGACACAGACATTCATCAGCAGGACCGACGCACCTTCCGCCATTTAGACAGACTCGTCGGCAATACGCTGGGAAAGAAAGAAATACATTTATTTGATTTAAAATCTTCGTACACCAGGTCTGCCAACTCTCACTCATTGAGAGTGAGACTCACTCATTTTGGTCCTTTCTCACTCTAAAACTTCATTTCATTTGCATGCATTTCTATTGATCTCACTCATTTTGACTCCTAAATTATAGCATTGGCCTATGGGAGTCTCACTCTAAACTAATTTCCAATGTTGGCAGCCCTGGCTACACTAAGAAGTGAATAGTGTCATTTTTTTCCTGGACAGTTGGATTCGGAGCTCCTCTCAAAAAAAAGAAAAAAAAATGTCATTAAAAAAAAAAAAAACTCAAAACATAGATAAGTAGTATACAAGAGACAAAAAGCAAGCAAGCCAACAAACAAACAACCAACCAAACAAGCAACAAAGTTCTCTTAGCACATCCGGAAATCAATTTAATAGGATGAAGTATGCAGCACACCTTGGCAACTGTTGTACTGTCCGCAAGTTTGATGCTGCACAGCAATACTGTGACCGTTCTTGCAGTCGGAAATTTTGGTGTCAGGTCTACAAAGGGCGTAGCGGAACCGGGTACCCGTCCCGCATGATCGACTGCAGGCAGTCCACTGTGACCACCAGGCGCCATCTTCGGTAGATACTGAAGACAAAAAAACAACAACAACAACAACAAACAAAAAAACTGGAATATGACAATGTAGATCTGAATCTCAAATGAAAGAAGAATTCCTATAAGGACAGTACGAACTTCACGAGTTTTAAACATTGTCTACAATTAAGCACTGTCGACAATTTGCAGATGAAATAAAAACCTAGCTTAATAGTACTTCAAAATAGTTCTAAAATGTGAGTTAGGGATAGAAACAACCAATATATAAACTTATAAAGACAGCACGAACTTCACGAGTTTTAAACATTGTCTACAATTAAGCATTGTCGACAATTTGCAGATGAAATAAAAACCTAGCTTAATAGTACTTCAAAATAGTTCTAAAATGTGAGTTAGGGATAGAAACAACCAATATATAAACTTATAAAGACAGTACGATCTTCACGAGTTTTAAAGGCATTATCTACAATTTACAGATGAAACAAAAACCTAGCTTGATAGTGCTTCAAAATAATTCTAAAATGTGAGTTAGGGATAGCAACAACCAATGTATAAACTTTAATCAGTATGAGGGCGCCCTTTTCTACGGGATCAGACGGTAGGCATGTGATAATGCTGATCTAAATTTCCACCAAAATTCTGACCGAGACTAGATTCTGGCGGTAAGCAAATTAGTTTTCTGTCTCTTGATGATCTGTAGCAGAGCCTGAGTAGTGATGGGACCTAAAAGACAGCTAGACACTCCTGAAAAGTATGACTCCAATCTGACGGCCCCTAGGAAAGTCATCGTGCAAGATCTTGACACGAAGCAGGCCAGCGCGTCGGGGGAGGATTCGGCGGCGGAGGGTGCAGGGGAGACGCAGGTGGGTTCGGCTAAACGTTCGCTTCCGTTGAACAGTGTCGATGGTGTTATGGAATCTGATCCACCGCCGCGTTGGTTCAGCAGCTTTGTTGATCGATTTGAGTCTCGCTTCTCTCGTTTGGAGCAACGCATGGAGTCTCTTCTTCAGGAGAAATTAGATGAAATGACTTTGAAAGTCTCTCATAATGAAGAGAAAATCACAGCATGTGCTATCCAGCTTGACGACGTGATTGCAGAAGTGAAAAAGCTTAAATCAGAGAGAGAAGACATGATTGCCAAGATAGATGACTTAGAGAACAGATCCCGACGCAATAACCTTGTCTTTCATGGTGTGCCGGAAAGCCCTAGAGAAAATTGCAACGAGGTACTACAGGATTTCCTTCATGGTTTTGTGGGCTTATCTCCAGATGAGTCTACATTCGAGAGATGCCATCGCACACCAACCTCACCGAAGAACCCGTCTCCAGATCAGAAAACAGGTCCAAGGGTCATACATGTAGCCTTCACATCATACACCGTGAAGGAGAAAGTACGTAAGGCTTGCATCGTCAAACTGAAGGAGAGCAACTTCAAGGCGAAGAAGATCTTTGTGTCCGAAGATTTTTCCAAGCGTGTTCTACAAAAGCGAAGAAACAAGCTGGATCTCATCAAGCGCTTGAGAGATGAGGGGAAGAGACCCTTCTTCCTCTTTCCAGACAGAGTGGCCTTCAGGGATCGAGATGGAAAGCTGCACTTTGTTGGTTAACTCAGCACGTTAATTTATCGTCTTTTTTTCTATAATACTTTCAAAGAGGTGTAAACGGATGTTGACTTTCACTTTATTACTTGTTAGCCATTGGTATAGTATCAGTCCCTGAGGCTGTATATTTCAACTTTATTTTAGCTTCAACCAACGTTACTACAAAACAAGTATACATTGATTTTGTTACTGATATATCAACAACATGTGAGTCTCTACTCTCTGGACAGTCTTTTGGTGCCTCCATGTTTTGTTGTGATCTCTGTGGGTTTTTTAGCACATGCATTCAGGACCGGGTTTTGATTTTAGGTCCTGTTTTTCATCTTGTGCTTTCCCTCCTATGTTACCTACATCTGTCTCAATATGTCCTTTTTTTCTCTTTTTTTCTATTCATTATTACACTGTTTTTGATATGCTATGTTTGTTTAATGGCAGCTTCTGTATTTTGGTGTGCTGATATTGTTTGCTCTATGAAGTTACAGGATACATTCTGTTTGGGATTTAATTGTACAGGTACTTGTGTGTTTGTAAACTTAACTAGAGTAATTTTCAGATATTGTGACTATGGAGTTTATTTGTTTGCAAAATGTTATTGAAGCTGCGTTCTTTTAATTGCCGTGGATTGCAAGACCATGTAAAACGAAGGAAGGTTTTTAATTTTATGAAAAGTATTGATAGCGATATTATATTTTTACAGGAAACACACTCAGAAAAAAATGATGAAAATTATTGGAAATGTCTTTGGGGGGAATCTGCTTGGTTCTCAAGTTTTTCTTCTAACAGCAGGGGGGTTGCCATATTGATAAAAAATTCTGTATCTGTCAAGGTCAACTCTATATTTAGGGACCCTAATGGTAGATTTTTGATAATTGATGCATTATTGAATAGTTTATCTGTAATTTCGGTGAATGTATATGCTCCGAATAATGACGACCCTAATTTTTTATTAGAAGTGTTTGGTGAAGTTGAAAATACAAATGGATCATCGTTAATTGTGGGAGGGGATTTTAATACAGTCATCGGCCCCTTGGATTACCAGGGTGGTAGGACACGCCATTCTAATATAAAATCCAGTGAAATGTTGTCGGTCATAATGGAGGATTTTGGATTATGTGACATATGGAGAAATTTTCATCCCACATTGAAACAATACACAAGGCATCAGAAAACCCCAAGGGTTTTGTCTCGATTAGATTTTATTCTCGTTTCAAATAATTTTTTACATAATTGTGTTAAATCTAAAATTATCCCTGGAATCCAATCAGATCATTCTGTTGTTTCTTTGGAGTTTACTGATAATCAACCAATGAAAGGACGGGGATTTTGGAAGCTGAACTGTTATTATTTAAATCATGATGCTGACTTTGTTAATTTGATTAAGGATAAGATAAACGATTTTAAAGATATTCACAAAGGTTCACAGTGTAATCCTAATACTTTGTGGGACTCCTTATTTAAAGTGTGTGATTACGGGTGTGTGTATAGAATATACAACTAGAAAAAAGAGAGAAAGAAATAAAGAAAAAGATAAGCTGCTTGCTGAAATTAGTAGAATAAGGATGAAGTTATCAAATGTTGCAAATACCTCAGATCATGATTTTTTATTATTGGAGGAAATGGAAGCCAAATTAAATAAGATATATGATTTTGAAACAAAAGGTCATATAATTCGTTCTAGAGTCCGTTGGTTAGAAGAGGGAGAAAAAAGTTCTAAATATTTTTGTAACTTAGAAAATAGGCAATGGCAGAATAAGAGTATAAACAGATTGAATGATAGTAAAGGAAATTTGATTGTGGACCAAACTGTTATTTTAAAAGAAATAAGTGATTTTTATAGTAAACTGTATTCCTGTAAAGATGATGGCTCAATACATGATATTGGCCGCAGAAGTGAAGTATTTTTGAACAACATTGATATCCCAAAATTAACAGAAGATGAAAAAGCTTCTCTTGAGAAACCCCTCACAAAACAAGAACTATATGATGTAATTAAGTCTATGAAATTTAATAAGACACCAGGTTATGATGGCCTTCCTGTTGAATTTTATACATTTTTGGCCTGATATTTGTGATATGTTGCTGAACTCATATAATTATTTCCATGCAGAGTGGATTATTGTCGTTATCTCAAAGAAATGGTGTAATAACTTTACTCCCAAAGAAGGATAAAGATCTTTTATATATTAAGAACTATAGACCTATAACACTATTGACGGTTGATTATAAAATTTTAGCGAAGTGTTTAGCTACTCGTTTGAAAAAATACATAAATAATTTAATTCATTCAGATCAATCTGGTTTTTTAAAAGGACGATTTATTGGTAACAATATACACCTTATTTTAGATATTATTGAATATGCTGATTTTAATGATATTCCTGGTGTTATCTTATTATTGGACATAGAAAAGGCCTTTGATAGTGTTGAGCATGATTTTTTGTTCCAAGTTTTGAAACACTTCAACTTTGGAGATTCTTTTATTAATTGGATAAAGGTAATATATTCAGGACGACAAAGTTATGTTATGAATAATGGGTTTTTAACTGATTGTATTACTATGCAAAGGGGTATTTTTCAAAGTTGTCCTATATCTCCATATCTATTTTTATTTGTGATAGAAGTAATGGCTTTGTCAATTCGGCAAAATAACAATATTAATGGTATTTCTGTTGGGGACCAAGAAGCAAAGATTTCTTTATTAGCTGATGACTCAGTTTGTTTCATAGATGGTTCAAAGGACTCATTTGATCACCTTTTTGATACTTTGCATATTTTTGGATCATTATCTGGCTGTAAAATTAACAGAAGTAAATCAGAAGCTATGTGGATTGGAAGTAAAAAGGGGTGTCAGGAATTTCCTCCTTCAGCTAAAGGAATTAATTGGAAAACCTCAAATTTTAAGTCATTAGGAATTAATTTTTCTCTTAATCTTGGATTACTTTTTGATCTTAATTATAAAGAGAGATTGAAAAGAATTGAACAAACTCTCAATTGTTGGCGAATGAGAAATCTTTCCTTAATTGGTAAAATATGTGTCTTAAAATCTCTGGTGTTACCACAGTTATTGTATTTATTTTCTGTTCTTTGTATAAAGATACCTCCCCTATTTTTTAAAGGACTCAATAAGTTATTTTATAAATTCATTTGGAATGGAGGTCGAGATAGGGTGCAGAGAAAAATGATGTGTAACGATTATCTTCACTGTGGCTTGCGAATGACTGATGTTCAGATGTTCGCACTTGCTCAAAAAATGTCCTGGGTGAAATGTTTGCTTGATAAAGACTATAATTGTTTGTGGAAGACTATTGAAGTATCCTTTTTAGAAAAAATTAATGCAGACAGAGATGTGTTATGGAAATCTTATGCTCCTGAATGTATATTGAGATCTTTGAATAACATACAGTTAGCAGAATCTTTACGTACATGGTACAGTTTCAGAGAGAAGGCTTCTTTTGTTTATTTTGGACATAAATTTTCAGACCTTGTTTTATGTCAGTCACTGTGGTTTAACAGACTAATTCGTTCAAAATCTAAGCAGTTTTTATATTATGATACTTGGTATGCTAAAAATGTTCGTACAATTGCAGACTTAGTTAATCCACCTTTACCTGGTTATAGATTATTTGAAGAATTTGTGTTAGACTTTGAAGTTCCCAAATCTGATAGAAGAAAATACAACTTTTTAATTAAACATATTCCTCATGAGTGGCTTGATAACCCAAGTAACACAAATGTTGATGTTATTGATACCCTCTCCGAGCATTTGGTTAAAACGAAAAAGGTACCCTGTTATGCTTATAATATATTGTTGGATGAGTGTGTTCCAGACTCACGATATGTATTTTGGGGCAGTAAAGTAGCTCTTCCGCATGATATTAACTGGGAAACTGTGCATATTAATAACTTTAGATGTACTATAGATACTCGTTTACGCTCCTTTTATTTTAAATTATTTCATAATACCATAGCCTTGAATTCCTTTTTATACAAGATTAAACGGAAGAACTCCCCAAATTGTAGTTTTTGCAATAAAGTTGAAGAAACAATAATACATCTTTTTTGTGATTGTGAGAAGGTAAGCCCCATTTGGAATGATTTGTTACGCTTAATACATAACAAGTATGATTCAAATTTTAATTTAACAGATTTTAATAAATTTTTTGGGGTTGTCAAGGATAAATTTTTGACATTTCATTTTCTGGCAGTTAAATATTTTATTTATGTGTGCAAATTTAAAGGTGGTAATCCTAATTATGTGGCAGTAAAGTCTTTTATTAGAACTCTGAAGGAAACAGAATATTATTTGGCAAAAAAGAGAGGCAAATTACCAACTCATTTCAAAAAATTGAAGTTTGATTTGTAACGTGCATATGCATATTGTACCTTTTAAATCATGACTCCACTCTTGTTATATGTATATTTACCTTGTTATATTTATCTTATATATTTATCCTGTTAACTTTCAAATACTCTTGTTATATTGCTGTCTGCACCTTTGCCGACCGGTACCTTTACTTTGCTGCCTTTTTTCTCTTTTTCTCTCTCTCTTTTTTTCGCAAACTTATTTTTCTTGTTTGTGTTATTTGTACACCATAATTGGAAATGATTTACGTTTGTATGCCAATAGTTGAAATCAATAAAACATATAAAGAAAAAAAAAACTTTAATCAGTATAATCAATATCAAATATTGTTAAATATATGCAAAAATGTAAACAACAGCTATGATAAAATTGTTTCTAGACTAAACCGTCTACAGTTGTGGATTATAAAGAAAAACAGTGATATCTCCTAATATTTCATGCGTTATTGCAACATTTTTATATGGTAGGATGTTTTGTAATACAATTGGCCAATACATAATATGCACCAAATGTGATAACTCCAGCAACTTTTAGTTCACTGCTCCCAATGGTGAATAGTACCTTTAAACGATGAATGGAATGAGTACGTCAAAATATTATTGAGTATTAAACCAGATTACATTGAATGTCGTCACTGTGAATTGGTTGCATGGAATTTGTCATTTCAAAGTATTGACATCATTGTCCTCAGATCCAAATTGCAATTTACAAAGTACCCTTGCCTGTACCTAAACGTGACGTGAGACAAGCTGATGATATACCGGTTACACGTTTGTTTTTTTTTTTCTTAATATTTTCAATGTCGATGTTTAGTCTTGACATTATGTAAAAGCAGGACACTCAGCTGCCATGGACGTGCCTATGGAGTTTGTTTCCTTGACAACTAAACAGCATATAAAGACATTCTTGGAGATATAATGCTTGTGGCATCATAAGGTGAAGGTTGGCAGGAATTAAATGCCCTTCCGCCTCTTTGGTTTGTAGCCCTTTTGCTATATCCAGCGATGACGCTACATGGATTTAACCAAAACCTTACAAATTCGTTTAAGTTCTTCACAGATTTTCAGATTTCCCACAAACTTCACATAAAAGTGGGGCCTCGTCAATTCTTGTATAAGGAGTGTAGTATTGCTTTCTTTTAGCACAATAACAACATTAATGTAGACAACTTAGTTGAGGCAATGATTTTCAACTGCAGTCATCTCAACTCTCTCCTATTGCTTTGTCTCTAGAGTATTGTGAAATCAATTACATTCTTGTTAGTACTAAGGTAGCGCAGCTGTTACTCTTGTCCTTTGACAAGTTTATGTAGGGTCGCTGCAGCTTCATCACGATGGGACATGAAGGATATGGCGTTCCTTTTAATTTCTCTATCCCACGAGCATCATGTTGGACCCCCTTTTTCTCTTTTATATTAATGTTATGTATCATCAGTTGCCAAAGAGTTAAGCTCTTAGCTTATTGTTGGCAACCGTTCTGTACGGTAATTTGTAACGCATGTAATTATGTCACAGATGTATTTGCAATGAAAATTTCCTGAAATTGTAAAAATTTTGCCATAGTGTGGAGTACCATCTTATGAATACATTGTAGTATATAATGTAACGTACACAGTCATATGACTGATTTATTGAACTGTTGATAAATTTGAATTGCTCTGATTTTCGTGATTAGTCTGACCTAATTAAAATTAATCCCAATATATATATAATGTATTTGCCCATTGATCATCAAGTCAAATTAAACATAGGCGTGATTAACACTTTAATCTTTGGTATATTTAAGCCATCATGTCTCTATACCCATAGCTTGAGAGGTCTATTTCGGCAGTTAATGGGCTTTTATTTTGCTGATTGACTAATAGGAACATACAAGTAAGTTGAAGTCTGTCATTTAAATACCACCGAAATCATCCAATCCATCGCGGAAGCAAAAAAAAAAAAAACCTCTCCACACTTCCACACGCGTGTTCCTCTTTCATGTCTTTGGCCCCTGGAACGGTATACCATCCAATTAGCAATAACCAATTCATGAAATCCATTCTACTAATCAGCACTATTTAATATTTAACAAAAGACGCAATACTAACAAAAGACCCGGGCCCTGTTTCATAAAGCTGTTCGTAAAGTTACGAACAACTTATGAGCGACTGGTGATCAGTTCTGATGTGCTATACTTATCAGAATTTCCATAATTCAGCACAAGAACTGATCACCAGTCGCTCGTAAGTTGTTCGTAACTTTACGAACAGCTTTATGAAACACCCCCCAGGTAACAACTTTGGTTATCACTACCATCAGCACTAACAGGAAACAATCCCAAATCCAGTAATCAATGTTTATTACGAAGAAATAAAAACATAGTATACATCATACAGGGCTCGCCACTAACTTTTTTTTCTCTGGTGGTCCGTTCGGGCCACAAAATTCGATTCTCAGTGGCCCCGGGCCACCAGGCCACCGTACCTATATAAATAAACATAAATCCAGGGAAATCAGGAATATGATGTGGATAGTTCTATTTTTTTTTTTTTCACAAAGTACAAAATCGCACATACCTGTCTTCATTTCCGGCACTTTTGGTACATCTGGTGTTGTCTGGTATGCATATTCTACGTCATGAGGGGAAAAAATAATATATTATAGTTCAATACAAGCCGTGATAACTCCAGTAAAATTAACATAAACAACGAAGTTCAAATCAAATCTGACATTAAACCGCCACCAAAATCATCCCACCAATCCCAGAAAAAATAAAGCCAATGCACCACTACTCCGAACGCGTATATCACTTTCTTCTTCTTCTTCTTCTTCTTCTTCTTTTCTTTCTTTCTTTTTTTCTTCTGATTGAGAAGTACCATTCAAGACAATCAGTTAAAATCAGTGTATACATACCATTGCCATAGTATGGCACCAATAAGATCACACTGGATCGGAGACAAACTGATGTACCAAATTAAGTAACCACTATACCATCCAATCAACTTTACACCAAAAGACAAAAATCCCAATCCAGTAACAATTTTAACTGCTATGAAATAAAATTATAGTACATGTGCATGTATAAACAAACACCCCAAAACACACACACACACACACACACACACACACACACATAGGATTAGTATATATATATATATATATATATATATATATATATATATATATACAGTGTATATGGATACATTATTTATTATCATTTTTTTTTTCAGAGTGCGAGATAGCACATACCTGTCTTCATATCTGGAACTTTTGGTACGTCTGTTGTGTGGTGTGCATATTCTATGTGATAAGAACATGATATTACAGTTTACAAGTGAATTGTCTGCAATGTCAGCATACAAGGAAGTAAATTTTTTTGGCAAAAGACTAACACCAAAATCATCTAACCATTCCCGGAATAAGATATTAAAAAAAAAACCCACCACACTTCCGACATGTTCTTTTTGGCTCGTGGACAAGTATATTATGAGACAGTTCGATCAATTTCTATTTCCTCATCAGTACCCTATGGAAATAAAAACCAGTGTTCAATATGCATACGCACACATACGTGAACATAAACTCCACTACCCCCCTCCCTACACGTGCCCTGCACACACACATTCAGTGACATTCACCGTGGACTATTCTTATACAAACACAAAGGCGTAATGATTGAAGTAGCCATTAACAGACGCCACAGCTTGAAATCCCATATCAAAATAATGGGCAGATTGGTAGGTGTATGATATACTTTTAATAGCTCAGCGTAATGTGTGTTTTGATAAAACAAATAAAATAAGCTAAATTAGCTGCAATTAGATGTTAGCATATTTACCTATCTGGCAAAAACTAGAATATGACACATACCTGTCGTACCATCTGTTACTATCGGCACGGTCGTGTCTGTGCTTTGGAAAGGCGTATCATCTGTCATGGTTGAGAACCCTTTGGTAAGAATGTCACAAAGATTGCTCATGAAATTATTCTACTCACTGCTTATATTCAAGATATATAATGGATGAAGAGAGATAATAGGTGAGATCATGAATGAAAACAAAGTGCGTGTTTATCGAAAAGAATATATCAAAAGATCAAGGCACTTTTTTGTTCTAATTATTGCTACAAGTGTATTTCATCCCTGCATTGACATCATTGGGGTGTTTCATCAGTTTAGTCAGTGCTGACAAGTTTTCAGTCTCCGACAATTTCAGCAAAGTGAAGACTTCAGCAAAGTGAAGAGTGAAGGATAAGGATCATGAAAATGCATGTAACTCAATTTTTACAAAAGTGTGGGTTAGCACTATATTGCACCGACCCCTTCATATATACATGGATACATTATTTATTATCTTTTTTTTTTCAGACTGCGAGATAGCACATACCTGTCTTCATATCTGGAACTTTTGGTACGTCTGTTGTGTGGTATGCATATTCTATGTGATAAGAACATGATATTACAGTTTACAAGTGAATTGTGTGCAATGCCAGCATACAAGGAAGTAAAATTTTTGGCAAAAGACTAACACCAAATTCATCTAACCATTCCCGGAATAAGATATGTGTATATATATATATATTTATATATATATATATATATATATATATATATATATATATATATATATATAAAACACCACACTTCCGACATGTTCTTTTTCAGTGGCTCGTGGACAAGTATACTATGAGACAGTTCGATCAATTCTATTTCCTCATCAGTACCCTATGGAAATAAAAACCAGTGTGCAATATGCATACGTACGGAGCCCGCCAGGTGACATGAGGAAAAAAAAATATTATTGCGCTCCCTCGCAATAATTATTGCGTTCCCAAGCAATAGTTATTGCGTTCCCAAGCAGGGAACGCAATAATCCATTGAGGTTTTTTTTTTTTTTTTCTCATGTCACCTGGCGGGCTCCGTACATCCGCACACATACGTGAACATAAACTCCACTACCCCCCTCCACTACCCCCCTCCCTACACACACACACACACACACACACACACGCATTCACCGTGGACTATTCTTATACAAACACAAAGGCGTAATAATTCTTAATCGTGAAGTAGCCATTAACAGACGCCACAGCTTGAAATCCCATATCAAAATAGTGGGCAGATTGGTAGACGGTGTATGATATACTTTTAAGCAACCTTTAATAGCTCAGCGTAATTAGTGTTTTGATAAAACCAATGAAATAAGCTAAATTAGCTGCAATTAGTTGTTAGCATATTATTTATTTATCTGGCAAAAACTAGAATATGACGCATACCTGTCTTACCATCTGTTACTATCGGCACGGTCGTGTCTGTGCTTTGGAAAGGCGTATCATCTGTCATGGTTGAGAACCCTTTGGTAAGAATGTCACAAAGATTGCTCATGAAATTATTCTACTCACTGCTTATATTCAAGATATATAATGGATGAAGAGAGATAATAGGTGAGATCATGAATGAAAACAAAGTGCGTGTTTATCGAAAAGAATATATCAAAAGATCAAGGCACTTTTTTGTTCTAATTATTGCTACAAGTGTATTTCATCCCTGCATTGACATCATTGGGGTGTTTCATCAGTTTAGTCAGCGCTGACAAGTTTTCAGTCTCCGACAATTTCAGCAAAATCCTTGGTTTTGATTGGCTGAGATGCTCTGGTTACTGACTGTTACCATGGTTATTGTCGGAGACTGACAACTTGTCAGCGCTGACTAAATTGATGAAACACCCCCAGCTCTATAGAGCATGGATGCTAACATTTATAACATAACATTTGTACCCAAGTTACATCGTATTTTTTACCAGTTAGTCATTCACATTACATGTTTTAATCAAGAGCAAGTAATTGCAGATGAACACATGAATCATAGGCATGTACAAACACTTATTCGTGATCGGCCCGGGATGTTGGAAATTGACAGTCTCGACATAATTTGTAATTTGTAATTTTAGTGGGCGCTGAATAATGTAAATGCTAGTAATCCTAAATCTTTGACTCATATATGAAATTGTGCTGATGGAAAGTAAGCTTCAAGATGTCATTATTTTGTTTTATTACGTTTCTTTATAAACTCATAAGATATAATACACACCTGGAGTGCTCTCCGTCACTATCGGTAGAGCCGTGGTTGTACTTGTGTAATCTGTATTATTAAGGACATGATGAAGAACCCTTTGATCGACATTAAATGATAATCGCTTCAATTGGTTGCACACAATCATAGGCAACTGAAGACAGCAGGATATTAGATCAGTGCTCCACCACGTAAGTATATTGACACATTGACGTCTAGGGGTATTAAAATTCACGCGTTGCCAAATGAGTGCCTTACCAGTAATGATCCCCCCGTTAGCCAATGCCATTTGTAGAAGTACAATTTAGTACTTATCCTATTTCTGTTATCAGAGAAAGTGATGTTTATAATGTTTTTTTGTCGAAATATGAAAAAAAAAGTGAAATTGAAATAGAATGCAAGCATAATTAATAGTGTAGTTCGTTGATGCGCGGTGCTGTCTCTCATCCTGCACAAACTTTCAGCTACATCTTATACAAAGTAAGAGATCGTCACATACCCGTCGTCATCTTCATCACTGTTGGCACCACGTCTCTTGTTTTGTTTGCACAATCTATGTCAAAGAGGTGGAACACATCATGGTATCTCTGATTAATAATGTAACAAGTGTTATGCTGATACATATAAACGAAAGTTCAACACCTCGAAAGCATGACATAAAATTGTTCATATTTGAAATCCTTAAGGAGAGGAGGAAAATGAACCAATGTTTCCACCACAAGATAAGAAAAAAAAAATACATGGGTTTTCACAGTATGCGCGTGAAAAGAGAGTAAGGTGTGGATGATATGAAGAGCTTGCTTCCTTCAGTTAAACAAATTGTTATAAGGCATATTATGTTCAGGGGCCGTTGTCCAAGTCAAGCGTTTTTCTTATTGATAACGGTCTCCACCACCTGTACACTTAAAGATTTGTAATGATATTTATGCATTATTTCACATGATTATATATTTGTAATGTAAAATTGTGTTTATATTTCCATGACTTATGAATAATATGTTCGATATTGTTATACTTATTTTCTGTTATGTACAAGTGGAGAAATAAAACTTACTGAAAAGGCGCTAAATCCATCATTTTGCAATGGATTTAGCGCCTTTTATGGATTTAGCGCCTTTTGGATGCAACTTCTTATATGTATAAATGATGATTTGATAGATTACTGACATACCCAATGGCAGAGGAACTCTTGGTGGGGGAGACGAACAGCTGCATGTCGTTACACCTCTCTTAAAGCCCACAAAGTCTAGACAAGTGAATAATGTGTAGGAGGAGAAAGGTTTTCAGGCTATTGTGTTAATGCTGTGTGCTATGGCAACATAGACTAGGAAGTAAAAGTTTGTCAGTAGACTGCCACAAAAATACTCCCCAAAATTAAGGAAAACATAAAACCCACCACACTTACACGATGTGTACCTTTTGGCTCAATGTCAGTACCAACGAGACAAGTACAGTAGTTAAAACCATGAGATCAAAACCACTTTATTACCATTTTTAATGGAACAAAAGGGAAGATGGTGATACTAGACCAGACCAACCATTTCAGGTACCAAGAACGTCATTGTGGCTTGTTATTTTGTATTATACTACACTTGTTTCCGACTCCAACATTTATCCACAAATCAAGCCTTTTGAACTGATTAAAACAACACAATTTTATTTGTGTTTTAATATACGTGGCAAAACGCCACAATACACTTTAGCTTTAAAACACATCAACTGAAAAAAGATTCTCTACGATTTATTTTTATGAATTCGTAAAATATGATGCTTCGAGAAAAACACAAAAGAATGATAGCATCTATTGGTTACTACAGATGAGAAAAGCTCTTACACAAAGTATAATGCAAGCGCTCATAATTGTGTCTCCATTTCTGTCACTGTTGCCTGGTTTGCAGAATCTTCATCATAGTGATTATGATAGGCCTATGCATACAACATACTTTTTTTTTCCAGCTATAGGATGACAATTTTTACTATCCAGGAGCCACGGAACTTTCTTTCATTGTGTGCGTGTGTGTGTGTGGGGGGGGGGGGGGGGGAGAGGCTGCCGGGCAATGGGAGAGTCAAGGGTCAATGGTCCCCCAACACACACACACACACACACACCCGCTACAGTGGGAAGAATGTACGGTGGGAGCCCCTGGAGAGTTATGGGTCTTACGGTGATTTTTTTTTTTTTTTATTATTATTTTTGGGGTAAATTCTTCGTTCGTTTTCCTTGTCAAGATTCAAAAGTGTGGAGAGGCTGCAACACGCCCTCCCATCCCCAGTTCCGAGGCCCCTTCTACCAAAATCAATGATCATCTAATACGTCCCTGAAGGAGCTGGTATACATAATATGACTTTTTGATCTTACGTCGTTGATTGCAAATTTCTGGTTCGCTTATATCAGTCCTTCCAGTGAACAGTTGAAGTACAAAGTCATGGTGTAATATCAGAAACACGCGGATATTAGAATACAATGACAGCCTGAAAGAGCTTTAGAATAGTTATTTTTACAGGCTTTTTTTTCGGGGGGGGGGGGTTGGTAAGGTATGGATATAAAATCATAATTTCAAGCGCTCACCAGCAAATGAAACGTGGACAAAAAGAAACAGAACGACTGGTATCGATGTAGGATTTGTCTGCAAGGAATAGAAAAAGATATGCTAGAGTGATGACAAGATAAACAGGCACACAGACATACAGAGAAAGAGGGGAACATAATTAGGATGAAGATAGAGATCGCACCAATTAGTTTTGATTAAAGGCATTATTTACCATTTGCAGATGAAACAAAAACCCAGTTTAGTGCACCAAAATAGTTCTTAAACGTTGTTAAATGTGAGTTCGGCATTGTTAGGGATAGAAACAACCAATGTAAAAATGTTAATTAGTATAATCAATGTGAAGTATTGTTGAATATACAAAATGTGAACAACAGTTACGATAAAATTGTTTCTAGAATAAACCGTCTACAGTTATGGTTTATTGAGAAAAAATTGATATCTCCTTATATTCTAGTCTTTATTGTTAATTTTTTTAGATGGTAGGATGTTTTGTGATACAACTGACCTACACATAGGCCTATGCATCAAATGTTATGATTCGAACATTTTGTTAAATCACTGCTTCCAATGGCAAACTATAACTTTAAAGGAGACGCGTCCGGATGAATTTCAGACTTCTGCATTTGAACATCTATGCTTAAGGTTATACTGGGTATACAGAGTTTCATTATTTATATTGACTGAGATGAGGGATAAGAATGTTTTCAAGATTCACAAAACATATCGAATAGATGAACTATAATCTGCCAATAGACATATTCAAAATGTCTTGCCCTCTACGTCTGCAATATCAACCTTCCAGACAGACCCTACTCAGCACTGATTTTATTAGTTTTCATTTGGAAATAGTGATGATTAGTTTTCCTGCTGAATTCAATGTGTACTGTAAGAAATCTATCGCGAAGAAACATCCTGCATATGTGTGTGCGTGTGTGTGTGTGTGCGTGTGTGTGTGTGTGTGTGTGTGTGTGTAGGGTTGCTTTGGCGAGGTGGGGTTGGAGAAAGTTTCCTTGACGGTTGGGTCAAGGGTCATGATTAATATGAGAAGACCC
Source organism: Diadema setosum (assembly GCA_033980235.1). Classification (NCBI taxonomy): domain Eukaryota; kingdom Metazoa; phylum Echinodermata; class Echinoidea; order Diadematoida; family Diadematidae; genus Diadema; species Diadema setosum. Next base: position 23,490,702 of record CM067067.1, on the reverse strand, counting down.
TGGGAAGTCAAAGGCTTCTGGTATTTTTGTTGTTTTTTTTTTGGGGGGGGGGCATTCCCTCCTCCCCCCCCCCCCCCGCGATTCACTTAAGATCCAATTTATCAAATTTTCGGACATCAACACTGAAAAGAATGAGACAAGCATCTACGTAAAATCGCAGGGTAAGATAATATGAATAAGACTCACCATGATGTTTCTTCTTCAGACTGTGTCATCGACGTCAGATCTGCACGTTCCATTGGATCTCTCACATCAAATCCACATTGATACTTCCGTGTCGAGTGCACTACAATTACACTAAGATATAAGAACAACTTTTGTTGTTTGTATACAGCAAGCTGATCAGGCTTCTCTCCTCCCAGCTCTTATGTGGGTGTGCTATACATACAGACTCTTGGATGCACGGAACTATTGCTTCTGCGTGTAGTGTGCAGCACCGGTTGTGATCATGCTTCTGGTGTATGGCATAGGTGAACCACAGCTTCATGTATGTACTTCCCAGCATCCGCTCTTGACGCTATGGGCCAGATCTCTGCACGTTACATTCCAGTAGGCACATGTACGATCTCGCTAAAACATTTGGACATAATTCGACAGACTGCAATGTATTTCAGCAGCGTAAACATCTGCCTTTGACTCGAAGCTGAGTGGTTCTCCATATCCTTTTGCGCTGTAATCACGATGTTTGGAAATTCTTGACCTATAGTAGCCAGCTATGACAGCTACAGGGCCTGTGGAACTTTTTTTTAGACTATCTCCCTGAGATTATACATGATTTTATATTGTTCTTCTCAGGAGAAACACATTGCGTGTTACTGTTCAAAGCATAAGTCTGATCAAGAAGATGTAGGCACCCTTATACTAGAACTGCAGAAAAAAAAATGAATATAGGCTATTGTGAACTCATGGGCGTCTTATTATTGCACTAGTTTTAAGTGTAATTCCATAACATAAAAGGATAGAGAGAAAAAAAATCCACCAAAGTTAAGGTTTCGTTGAAATCGGGTATGAAATTTAAAAGGAATTAAAAGTGAATTTATGAAACCAAACAATGAAGCATTCATTAAACAGTAATGTTATAAGTATACTACTTTTTGAAATAAAAAAGATAAGGGGTGACGTATCAATGACCTCTAAAGTCTATTGTCTTTTAGTCTCTATTGTCCGACAAATCACTACCCTAAATATCCAGTTGTTAGACGGTAAAAAAAAAATTAAATAGTCTTATCAGATATTGGTGCCTGATAACTCCAATTGGTATAACAAAGCGATTGGTTCCATGACATTATTTGCTCCTGCACGTTAAGCCAAAAATGAATTCTGCCAACAAACATAACAATAATAAAACAACAAAACTGCACATATGCACTTGCACCCTAACTCACGTCCTTTGCACTGATGCATTTTGTAGCTATTCGGTTACACAATTTGATATGTATTAAATGATTTGTAAAGAAGTATTAGCCATATGCTTTTCCAGAGGCCGCCGTCAAACTCAAGCTTCAGCTTAAGATGACGGTCTCATGCATTTTATCTGTATTAATTCGATTGAATTAATCAATGATTTTCTAATTGTTTTTGTATGATTATAATTCACCTATACAATATTTCATTATTGGTACATGATGATTATATTTACATTCATTTTGTGTTGGATATAACGTGACTAGTATTGGAAAATGGTTTGTTATGTTGTATATACTTTGTGAAAAATGCAGAAATTAATCAAATCAAATCCAATCAAACCCTACCCCTAATCCTAATCCTCACATCAAACTGAACATAAAACCCTATCACAACCCTAACCCTCTAACCCTAAGTCCTTGAAGAAAGTAAGACAGGAGCAATTGGCGCAGGAGCAAAATGTCGCGTCACAAAAGCGACTAGCTTTTTGATGGACTCCCCTTCCCCTTTTTCTGTTGTTGTTACTCCCCGCAAATAGGATATTTTGCTCCTTCTTTTTTTTTGTTGCTGTTGTTTTTGTTTTAGTTTGTTGTTTATTTGATTGTTTGATCGTCTTGGGGAGGGTGGGGAGAACACGTTCGTGCTCTATACACCCGCAATCAATAGACACTCTCTATAAACATTGAAGCCTGCATTATGGTAGTGCTTTTGTTAAGGCGCGATATTGCGTTCTTGTCTCTATACAGAACAACGTATAGTTCCTCTTTGGTATTTGGTAAGTCAATATTGTTATAAATTACTTTATGATTAGCATTTATCGAATACAGCAGATATTCTTAATGATCCGTCCAGGGTTTTCAAATGCTATTGGGACAGTTATAAGACGAAATCGAGGAACTTGAAACCCCGACGTCAGACCAGTCTCTATATCCCTGTCAACAAAAGTCTGTCATATTAATATTAAGTGACAGCACTTTGTGAAAACGCATAATTATGTCTTCACCTTGAATTTCTATCCATTTCCCTATATCATAACCATTTGTCACTAACCCTAACCATAGTCCACATCATGCGCTGTGGATATACGATATACTTTCATCTGCTCGACTTATCTTGGCGCCGCTTCCCTACCTTACTGTACTGTTAAGAATTATGAACTCGTTTCCCCATGTATAAGCATCCATAGAACGTCCCACCAATCGGAAACAGTTAACAATTGCCCTGGTCCAATACACTATTAGGTATGTCTAATCGCTAAATACATTATTTTGAGTAGCATATAGTGATATCACATGCACTGAGGAATGTATCCCCAAGGTTTGGTAGAGCACACCCAGATACTTTCTGCACACAACTTTACCACAATTCGTGGGAGAGTTAAACTTCACGTTTTAACACTATACTAAGTAGTATATTATAACACTATACTAAGTAGTATATTATATCAATTGTAATAAATCAAAACAACAATGTACTTTTTCAGAGTGCTTGAAGGTATGAAAAAAAAAACTTTCATAGCCATTTTGTATATTCGTGTGAGTGTGTGTGTGTGTGTGTGTGTGTATGTTAGTGTATGCGTGTATGCCTTTGGAGATATTAGTGCTCTGACCATTTCGCCATGACTTTGTATCATCTTCACGATCAATCAGTTACTACTTGCATATATAACATACGCACATAATGGCAATCTATTATCGCTAACGTTTACTTCTCAGTTAGATTCTACGATAGTATAGATTGTTGACAGTTTGTTGTAAAAGATGTTGGCAAAGTATAATTAAGTAAAAAAAATAGAACCATTACGCATTCATTTTTTTTTTTTTATTATAGAGTTTATTCATGTACGACCATGTTTGCAAATCATTCATGTATGACAAAAATTTACTGGATGTACTGTGATACACTTAAATATCGATTCATAAGGATAATAATAAATCAGACAGGTACAAGATGGGCTTTATCTATTTACACACCTCTTAAAATTATTCATTGCCCGTGCTCGTCCTCATACTTTATGATAACACCGAAGTAACATTACTGAATAGAGACATACTAGTATTGCATTGTGTTACACTTTGAAGACGGCATGGGGACATCCTGGAACGCATAGAATCGAAAGAGATATTGAATCTCACACTGGAGGCTATTTACAGGTACCAAGTTTAATGGTATACTGGACTCCCTATCCGATATTTAAAACAGCGTTTGTCTGTTTGTTTTTGTTCGTTCGTTTGTTTGTTTTTTGAGGGCTTTACTTAGAATATCAGCTTTCCTTACCGACATAGATGTGTAGTTGCAACGAGTGATTTTCAAATGTAATGCATTCCAAACAAAGGAAAGAGTGCAGCTTTGAAATTCACATTTTGGAATGGTAATATACGCAGAAGAAAATCAGCAATTTCGATAGCAATCGTTTTTAAGAGCACACATTATTGTATACGCCACCCCACCCCCACCCCCCCCCCCCCCCAAAAAAAAAGAAAATCAAAACAAAATAATTTCTAATTCTCATAAAATTTGCCGTAATCTCCCTAGTTTCTCAGCTCAGTGTAATGATATTATATCTGAACCGATCAGAATTTGGCTGTTTACGAGCACTGTTATACCATACAGATGTCATTCCAACTGATTGATAAATTGCCCTACATCGACGTAAATAAGCACTGAATTGATCAGTGTTTTAGAAGTAGCCATGATAAAAAATCATGGGCGTACATACTCGAGCAGGATTCGAACCTACGACCTCCTGATCACCGGACAGGCGTCATCTCCACTAGACCACCGAGCTTTCGCCCGACAGCAAGTTTCACTGATCAATTGAGTGCTTATTTACGTCGATGTAGGGCAATTTGTCAATCAGTTGCAATGAAAACACCTTGAAGAATTTCATGAATTTGAATTACATATGTCAGTTGTTATATCAGGACTGCTAACATGCCACTACAGCAATTCGACTGCGGCAAGCAGCAGAATTGTGTGAAAAAGCAGAGATGGCTCTAGCTTTTCACACTTTAATCCGCGAGAATGACCCTTTCCTGATATCAAGATTAATTTCCCTGACATGGACCTTTGACCTTCATGATTAATTTTTTAAATCTTAGAGCACTGACTGAACAATTTTTCATTCTTTCATTTTGTCAAATTTCACTCCCATTCGACGGACCTGGTAAAACACGAGTAAAAGGAGATTTATGTAAAAATTCAGAGACCTGGATTTTATCTTATTCCATTTGTTTATCATACCCATACCTTTTCATCTAAATAAATTCACAATGTATATCTATTACTCTCCCAGCTAAATTTCAGTGACATAGTAATTCGAGCCTTCAGATCAATTGTCGTGCCTAATTAATTACTTCCATTGATCTGTCCTTGCTTTTAAGTAATATGGACACATATTTCTAGTTTAATTCATAGGTCGAATATTACATGCTGGCAAAAGGTCAGTAGCCTTTGGTCGTTTATCCCAAATTTTCATCTTGTTACTTCATCAAAATTACATTTTGTTCACCTTTATCTGTCTACGTATCAATTTAACAATTCAACATTCGAAGATTTAGTAGTTTAAGTTTTGTGCTCTTTGACCTATGACCTGGTGATATTTTGCCCAAAATCTGCTATTCGCATCTGTACGCCCTAAGTATTAAAAAGGATCCATGAAAAATGTTCTTAATTCGTACTGTTAAAGAGATCTAGAAAGAACGAACGGACGGACAACCTAAAACCAGAATGCCACTATATAATGCCCCTGCAGATAATGTCATTCACTGGTTCGACTCGGAAAAATGTTTGACAAGGCTCTGTTATTTCTGTCTTTTTCAGCCTTTTGGTCTTTTCATTATTCATGAAACAACAACAACAACAATGATAACTACGAAAGGATGCATGTCATTTTACATAATTATCATTAATTGCATTTCTGAGCAAACGATATGTGTCAATTAAACATCTAATACTCAAGAAATTCACTATACTCTCACCTTAAAATCAAACAAACGAGGAAAAAAGGGTATGCTATTAAAAAAAAAAAATTGCCATCATCATAATTATAGCATGAAATCCCCTATATTTCAGACACTGAAATGTTTATCCGACTTCGGCCCAGATTTTGCATATCTGTCGCATGTGTTCGTCTTCAATAACACATGTAGTTTAAAAAAAAAAAAAAAAGATGTTTGAAATCGTCACGTACTGTCCAATAATAACAATAATAAGCAGTTTATGTAATGTATTCCAATTTTATAAGCATCCTTTCTTCTTTAAGAGATTACCCATAACAACCACAAAGCTTGCCAGAGGCTTGCTGAACTAGCAACGGCTACGGCTAATGTCATGCTAAACATCGAATTTCGATACATAACAGAAACTCTCTATTGCGAAAAGCCACATATGGGTACTGGCTTCTTGGAAGTATATTTACATGGTTGAGGCATAATTCAAATACTAAATTATACTGCTAGGAATTTTAAGGACTTATATCAAAGCTATGTAATAAGATTTAAGCCTCTTTTAACTACACAACATTCTATCTTAAATAAGCTAAATACTAAATCTGAGGAGACGCATTCATCCAACACACATTAGGTAGTTCTAACGATACATTTCATACTACAAATAAACAATAATTATCACGATAATCAGTAACTCTATAATTTCTTTTCGTTTCAATACACTGCTGCATTTTGCCAGTTGTTTGTTAAAATCACTACAAAGTAATATAGATAATACGGAAATTTGAATGACATGCAAAACGAGTCTCAATGTCTGATCGTCGTTATTGTTTTATTGCTCAGTAATAAGGCTGTATACGTGCATGTTTAGTATTCAAATTTCCAATGATGAGTGTTTCAATCGGCTGTCAAGTGAAATAGGTACCATCGTATGCGCACGAATTATGCCCTTTATTGTGCCCTTTGCACAACTACCCCCACTCAGTGAGTGGCAAGATTTTCTTTATGTATATATCTCTTTACCTGGGGCCATCTTCCTCGTCAAGCTTAGCTTATGATGATGGTCCCCTGCATTTCACTTTTATCATTTCCTATTGCTTCCTTTCATATATGATATTCGTTCTTGAAAAAAAAAGAGAAAATGTATGTAAGATCCAAACGTTACGAATATTACCTGTGTAAATGACTATATAAGTATTTTGATGATTTGTTGATTTGTATTGATTTTGAAATGCAGAAATAAAAAACTGAACTGAACTGAACTGAATTACGAGTAATCGTCAAATGCTGACGTTTCCATGGCGACTCAAGATGCGGGGCGGAGCTGTCTTCAAATGCCACATCAGTGCGTAGTACTTTTTTTTTTCAAAGAGACAGCAAAAAAGAACTTTGTAGATATCCTGTTATCTCCGTGATCACCCGGAATGTCCGGAAAATCAAAATAAATCGATCAGTGTCGATGCTTCCAACGTGTGCCTTCATTGTCATCGATTGTCGAATCGTCTAATAAACAATCGACATGATTGTAATACAAAACTGTTATTATGCGTGCTGTAGTTGAATGTTCGCACGGTCCCTGTCACAAAAAAAAAAAAAAAAAAACATCGCGTCGCGCAAGTTCCCCATTCCTTCCATTAACGAGCACAACTTCGCAGTCAGCACATCCTTGTGAAGTCAAAAACTATTTGTGGCATAAATATATAAAAAACGAGCACCATTGATGAGGAGCGAATAAATCACATACACTGACTGACCACACAAACTAGTTTCACGACTGTTTTGAGGACCAAGGCTTCCAAGCCACAGTACGAGACGAGTTTTCAAAGATGCGTCCAAGGACTGACGTAGAAAAAAAAAAATCCGGCAGCTTTCAACCATAGGGGGCGCATCTATATCCTGTTCGTTGACTAGTTCGGTAGCCTATCTGATAGATTATTCTGGAATGCAAAAGAATTGGAAAGAAGAAAATAAACACGTGTATCATATTCTTACTCTGTAAAGCAAACCACTATATCTGACTGATAAAAGAAATGTACTTGATCATAGATAACTGACGATTTCGAGTAAGAAATAGACTATGAATATGTAATCTTAAAGTACTAAGCAAGGAAGAGCTTTTGCTGAAGCTGTCGATGAGTGGCTATTGTGTCAAGGTGCCATTACAGCCAGTGCGAAATCGTGTCTTTGCTAAATGTGAAATCCATAGCTGTCAGTCTTCTGTGTCTCTGCAATGAGATAAATTGCTATCATAATTATTTGCTCTAAGAACTTTCAAATTTACTTCAAGCTCTTGAAATCGCTACCAAATCTAAAACCACACCATGTGTACACTCAGTGAACATGGTTAAGGGCAATATGACAATTGTAATGCCCTGCCTCACTGAAACTCCACATAAAGAAATCAAATGAAAAATACATATTATCATAATCATTTACAATTACTTCAATGAAATTGTGATTGCATTTAGCATCCCCTAGATCATCCATTGCTGAAATATTCAAGAAAGGGGGGGGGGGGGGTGTTCAATAATGAGCCCTGATACCACTAGGACTGGAATAGATTAAGGCCGAGTTATATCTTAGAAACAACTTGGTTAGCCTTACCTCGATGATTCACATGTTTGCAATCTTCGTGACCCACAAGATATTCTGTATTTCTGTATGGCAGGTTTCACATAGGTCACTGTGTAGGCTTGCGTGTATGATTGAAGCGGACACCATGTTTGTCTGCAAGAGAAAAGATATCAGTGAATAGATGTATAAAAGAAAATTAAAACAATTCTAATAGCGAAAAAAACTGCAAACCTGCGTTTCTAGCCCTCCATCATGTAACAGAGATTTCTCAAATCACAGAAATGTAGCAGGGTAGCTAGTTATTAAAAGAGGAAATGTTCATCTCCATAGAGAGACACGTACACACGCATACACATGAAAAGGGTCGGTAAACTGATGGAATGTAAGATCAGGAGGACGACTGTTCAAACTTGATATAAGAGGAGAATGGTCAGTAGATCGATAAGGGAAGATCATCCTTCTACCGTCCTTGAGGGCAATCTTCCTAGTCAAGCTATGCTTATGAAGATGGTCCCCTGCATTCCAATTGTTTCTCCAAGGACACCCTTTCTTATGCATGGATATACTACATAAACTACATAACAATGTGTGTTGATTTTGTATACAATAATGCCGACACTTATCAGCTTTTGTATCAGCATATTGGCAATGGAATGCAGAAATAAAACTGAAATTACCTATATTGAACATTGTATACATTCTTACATCATGATATTAAAAGAACCGTTACTGCCGCTACTATAGAAGTTCTCCCGTATTATCTGTTTTCGACAAGAAAATTAACGTACCTTGACGACGAAGACGAGACGTAATTAGAACAGGTATTGTAGCCAACACACACAGAGCCGCCTGTACAACCACGAGGGCACTTGCCTAAAATAATGACATAAAATGAATATATCATCTTAAAGATAAAGAATATCTCGCATTGCGAACGTTGCCATCTTGATCAATAGATAACTAAACCCTGTTGATTAAATATGCTCCGCAAAACGCTCGTCGTTTATTTCTTGGAGTTAACATTACCGTTAGCATTCCTACGATTCTGAAGTCATAACATGCATCAGGAGTTAAGATTAATGACTTTAGCCAACTATGTTGCAAACAAAGCTCATAAGTGATGTGCTCCTCTAAGGAAACATGGTCCATTTCACTAACAACAAAGGGCACATGAATTTGGCAATAATACCATCCATGCCATTTCAATATAAGAGATGCCGAACTGTGATGGCGTTCTGTCTTTCTTTCTTCGATGTCCTCGATAAAGACTCTATCCACAGTACATTATATAGGTACATAATCCAATATAAATTAATTATATAGGTATAGGATTAACAACGACTGCATCTATACAGTCAAAGTCACGAACAGTTATATTGAAAATTTGATTGACCTGCATGTAGTAAAGTGTCCCTTCTAATCACTTACTAAGCTGACATTGAGACCCAGTGTAGCCCCGTGGACACGTGCATGTATCCGCACCGGAACACTGCCCGCCATTTAGGCACGACCGTCTGCAATATGCTGAAAAAGTCAGAGTAGGAGGGTTTGGGAAAGAAACTATATGATACACTGGTATATTCCAAAATTTATTAATTGTGGGTTTATGACAGCTTATCATACTATAATATCATATTATAAGAGTTTGTAATATAATAGTTTATCATACTGTTTGAGAGATGATTTTATAGCACACATGAAGTTGTGACGAATGCACACTTCATATTGAATGAAGCATATCAATATTAATGTTTATTCTGTCCAAAACTATTATTTAATAGATGCATTTGCCTAACCAGCAAGTAAATACATGCTTTATAAGTAGGTGTCCATCATGTTTCAACAATGTGCGTATGGCCTGGCATAGTTTAAGGCACATATGGACTAAAGTTAAACATGAAAGATCTAACAGGGTATTTGTCTCTAAAACGCTCGGGAAAAGAGAGAGAGAAAAAAAAATAGAGCGCCAAAACGAGGAATGAGTCCATATTGTAATTTTACTTCGTAATATTTGCATTCACTTCAAAGTGTTGTTCAAGGTCTTGACTCACCTAGACCTCTGACTCCACTAATATTAGTCTACACTTTCTGACTCTTGATATCAAATAGAGTGCTTACAGAAAAGTTAAATAAAGTTTAAGCAAGATTTAGATTCCACTAAGAAATAACTTACCGACTTGACACTGTAGACCCCTATAGCCGGCTGGACATCGACAGAACCCGGGCCGTATGCAGCGTCCACCGTTTTCACATGGAGGACTGCACTCCACTGTCATGAAATGGGGGGGGGGCAATACCAGAATTTATTTATTTTTACCGATTAACGGAGGAAGTTTGCATGTTGCATACATGTCAGTACGTTTCAGTAATCGTTTCAGTACGCCGACTCCAAATTGCTTTCACATTGATAAAAGTTTCAATATTATTATAAATATAAACTCTTGTCGAAGAGTAGTTGCTTCCAAATTTCATGAAAGGTAGGACATGGGCACATTTTGTTGTATTCAATCTGATCCATACAGAAATATGCTGGCTTTAATCCATGTCAGAAGCATCTTAACGAAATGCAACGAGTGTCGAATGGGCGACTTCTCACAAAAGTATTTTGTCCATAAATGTTCTCACCTTGACTGCAGTCGGCGCCGCTGTAACCTACTGGACAGCGACACTGGTTTGGCGCGATGCATTTGCCACCGTTTGTGCACCTTGACTGGCATATTGCTGTGAAGATTACCAAAAAAAAGTAAGAAAATGCAACATGACCAACATGACGTTTTTGTGCAGACCTCTACGATTTCCACTGAAATTAGTTGATACACCGATGCCATTTGTCAGTGTCATCATTACATATCGAAAAGTGGCTTTTTTCCTGTTGACATAGTTTGATCCTGAAAGAGGTTCGCCTTTCATTATCATATGTTCATCTTATTAAATACATCCCTTTTCCCGTCCAAAAGGAGGTGAAGATTGTGTCGACAATGTGAACATCTCCGTGATGACGTCATCTTAAATATCTGCGCGTGCGTGACATCGTCTCATTCATTTGCTTGCGCTTACTCTTTCCTGTTGTCTCATATAATGGAAGTGAAACACATTTCAGAGGCTAGCAAGATGAGGTCGATGCGTCCACGATAGTGCTACAATTTATCCGCAGGCCCAATGAAAAGTCCCATTTTGTCATATATTAATGGTTTCAGTTATGTGGTTGTAGGTTGCATAATCAATTACATTTTTGCAAAGGTTATACATGACCTGCCACGATGTGAATATCCACGCCATTTTTAGCAATACGATATGATTGTCTCGAGACCAAAGTGCGATGTTATTAATGCCAATAGATGTTTGACATTGTAACATGTGACACCTGAATACATCAGAAAAAGAAGGTCCAAACGCCAGTTACAGGAAACGGCAAAAAACAAACAAACAAACAAATAAATTTATTTTGAGTGCGTGCACACAACTGTACGACACAAAGAAAACGAACTACTGCAATACTTTTCTTTTTTCACGCACTAGTAGGTGAAATTATGACCTTAACTCCTGACGCTATACTTACGTTTACTGCAATCCGGGCCTGTATAACCACGTGGACAAACGCAACGACCCGGATGTACGCAACGGCCGCCATTTTGGCAAGAAGGGTTGCAGGGCGCTGTGAAGTATGTAACAGATTCAATAATCAACGTCGGGTTTGTAAGAAGATCGGTAAAAGAAAATAAATTAAAAAAAAATTACGTTTATATTATAGCGTCAACATATTCTCATTTTTAAGTGTACGTGGGTGACAAGTAAGGTTTGACAAAACTATCATTGTCCTTCAAGAAATAAAAACGGCCACGATTCTATGCCACCATACATTTGTGTATCAACAATAAGCAAATAACAATTGCTCTCTTCTGACATTGCGTGGAAGGATTAGGTATGCACTATTTTCATTGTGATTTGATACGTGGCTTCTGCTGCTTCTAAATAACATAAAAAGACGGGAAACTAACCCCAGCCCCCTTGCACAAAAGAAAGAAAGAAGAATACCGTATTGCGTCTCCCTTTTTACACGAAATCATAGGGAAAAAGTGACAAAGATTGAATGTATATTATGTAAACGACAAACACGGCAAATGTAGTTCGTTCTTTCAATTTGATAACTTTCATTCTGCTTTGATTTGAAGAACAACTCGTACAAGAATCTGTCGAGCATCGGACAATGTGCTCGCTCTCTGTCTGTTTATACGTACATTGACAGAACGGTGGAAGGAAACCATACGGACAGGAACACCTATTTCTGCCAATACATCGTCCGCCATTCTGACAGGAATGCTGACATAGCTCTTGGATGGTCATGAAAGAAAATGATGCAATTAAAAAAAGAAGAAGATCAATTAGAATAGACGAACAAAAAGACAAAGAGACATCATACATGCGTCACATGCATACATCAACTGCATACATCAACTGCAAGAAGAGGACAAAACAACAACAATCACAGATTTACTACCGTATTTGGATTTCATATTTGCCTGTGCATTACAGATTGTTTCCGACAGTCAGAATTCCATGTTTCGAGACTTGGTCACATTATAATTATGCAACATCTAATGGCTGCACGTGAAAAGCAGTCCATACAGATGTATTGCAAGAAAACAACAGTTCCTTTTTTTTTCATGGAAACATGCAAAATATGATACGCGGTGTTTTTTTTTTTTTTTTTTCCAGACTTGTCGGGAAAGACCGGATACGCAAAAAACACGCAACATTGTAGGTCGCTGCCATAGCACCGAGATCAACCTTTAGACAGCAAAGTTTGGGGGTTTTGTTTTGTTTTGTTTTGTTTTTTTAGCATACACATCTCTTCGTATAGTGTGCCACGAACATTTTGCACTGTGACCTTTTTTATTTTTTTTTTACAACGTGATTTAAAATTTAAAATATCGCACTTGCTCTGACTGAAGAGAAAGTAAAAAATTTCCCTCAAATCTATTGGAAGAGAGAGAGAGAGAGCGAAAGAAAAGAAAGAAGAGGAGGAGAGCAAAACAAGTAAATGTATATAATTGGCGTAACATATTGTTTTACCTGTTTCACAATATCGGCCCGTATATCCAAGGGGGCACATACACACCCCACCCTGGCCACACACACCTCCATTCTGACACCCGCCTGGGCAGTACACTGTGTATGGTGACGAAAACGGGGTGAATACTTTATTAGTAACAACATACCATGCATTAAAAGTCATTTGAGATAACACAAAAACAAAAATAAAATCAAAACAGAGAGCTTATTGATGGCGATAACAACAATAAGAACATCAGTCTATAATAAATATTAGATTACAAAAAAATCACAAAAATATTCATAAGGACGACGATAATGATGTTACTAGTATCTGTACACCCTTTTTTCCCCATCCCCCTCTATCATTGTCTGTCTGTGAAATTACATAACGCCGTAGTTAGTACTTGCTACACTGGATGTTATTATGCTGTTATTTTGATTTTTTAAGGCGCGTGTCATTCGGTAGTGAATATTTACACCTTTATCAGTATTCGGCTTTAGACTATAGCCTCTGGGTAAGCCACAATCACCTTCCACTCTGGCTCACTGTTTCGGAACACTGATAATTCTAAAATGCCTCTTGATAATGTAAGAGAGTGTGGAATTAGAAAGAGCAGCAGAAGTAGAGGTAGTAGTAGTAGTAGTAGTAATAGAAGCAGCAACAGTAGTTGGTTGTAGTAGTAGTAGTAGTAGTCAAATGTGAAGGTTATGCAGAGTTGCAGTAGAAGCTGCAGTAGCAGTTAAAATGAAAACACTTTTCATGTTGGGGTAGTAACGATTTCATTATAATGATTAATTTACCATCATAACCACAGGTATCCTCATAGTTATCACCCGAATTATCTATTCGTTATTCGACGTTTTTCACAAACTATAGCTTCACCATAACTGGCAGCTGCAACCAGAAGAACTGACAACATTCATGGAACAAATAGCAGACCGGTTTACGAACAAAGTGTGTCATCACGACTTCTTTTTTTCTCTCAGTATTTCATAACAAATCTTTTTGATTGGGCAAATTGTACTTACTCGGGCATTCTGGTAGACCCTGGCATGGACGCCTCTCTATGAGTAGTTGTCCGATGGTGGTGCAGTTGGGGTGCGATTCGATATCTCTGCAGATTGCTACCCGGGTCTCGAAACCCGTACCACAGGTCCGCGTGCATGTACCCCAGTCACTCCACCGTACAACGCCTGTATAAGATGATTAGACACGTTAGAAGAAGAAAGAACTGAAATTGCGCAACGCATGTCATAGTTCATTCATTAATTTATTCGCTTCTGCAACATTTTCATAAACGAAACGTTATAATGTCTAAGCACTATACATACATAAAATAAATTACATACAGTTAATTCGTTGTTTGGAACATATAGAACGAAAAGTATAGATGTGACATTATAAGGTATAGAACCATTCAGATCTATGTTATTACAAAGCTTGCAAAGAACTAGATGGTGTTTTCCCGAGTATTATCTAATGAAAAGAATGCCCAGCGTTATAGCTTTGCATTCCACATTTTGCAATAGGGCTCGAGTGACAAATTAATCAGTTTATCTGTTTTTATGAATACATTTCAGGTCTTGCAATCAAGCATTACGTTAGATGTTGCATGGTTGGGCAAACTTAGGGCAAGCTTTCTGGTTTTCCAGGATCACGGTAGTTAAGGAAATGCATAATATATAAGTTTGGAATATTATTAACAAACCAGTCTATTGGGGGTCACAGACGTACAAGTAGACCAAAATCAAAACAAAAACAAAACTAAAGACAGCTACAAAATCTGGTTCATCGAAGAAGCGTACCTTGACAATCGTTGTTTAGTTGACACATTTTGTGCTGGGCGGCAATCCCGCGACCGTTTTTGCAGTCTGGTAGCTTGGTGTCCGGACCACAAATGGTGTAACGGTACCGGGTACCCGTCCCGCAAGATCGACTACACGTACTCCATGTGGACCAGTTAGCGCCATCTATAACGGGTGACGATGAAAATGGACAATAAGCATCAACATGAATCTTGAAACTTATAAAGCGGGTAAGTACAAGTAAATACAATCATTCATTTGAAAAGTTAACGTTTTCGTGTTCTCAAAAAAAAAAGAGTTTTATATAAAAATGGGCATTTTTGAAATCTTTTCTGCCCTGATTTTTTTTCTTCAGATGGATGGAAGTACAGGGTTCCATTTAAAGGGATTTACTTATATTCTAGATGTGATCAAATTTTCTCCTTTTATTAAGAGGGCACCGCCACCGCCAAAAACCATCATAGATCTCAATCTTATGATAGAAAGAGTATAGAAATATTGCCTTAAATTTGACATTTATTTATAATTCTCCGTTCCCAAAGCTGAAAGAAAAAGATATGAGGAACACTTCACATACACGGTCATAACATGATAGTAGATACTCAAAATCAATGTTTGGGTTATGGAGCAGGTTGTGGAACGTTCTTTCTACGGCAGGTGGCCTCTACCCATCTTTGTCTCATGTTTCATCGCCATGTAAACAACTGAAAAATGTACAAAATTTTAAAAAAAAAAAGGTGAGCCAAATATCTGATTACCTCAGTGTGAAACACTTTATGTCATACAACATGGATGTCGATACGAACGCTTTTCGGGGGGAAAAAAGACTTAACAGTAACAATGACATGTATGGGTTCCCCCGCATTTTACCGTCTATAGGCTGCCCATATTCTTGGATGGATGGTCGAGGAACCTCCGCTGGAGAACCAGGAGAAATGAGGTTCTTCGGAGGAATCGGCCGTATGGGTTCGTCGGCGAGTACGTGATCGTCGTCCGTAAGTGTGTCGTGGGCACCTTGGATTCTATTACTCTCTGTCCTTGACGTTGAGTGAACGGCATCGGCAGGTGTCGTCATCGTTTCCGTGGTGGTGGGTTGGGTTGTAGTTGTCGTAAGCTCCGCAGTTGTCGCTTCTGATGTTGTAGCTACTGTAGTGGCGACTGTTGTGGTAGCACGGGTTGTCGGAGCAGTGGTGGTCGTTGGTGCAGTGGTGGTTGTTGGTACCGTGGTAGTCGTTGGTCCAGTCGTGGTTGTTGGTACCATGGTGGTTGTCGGTGCGGAGGTGGTCGTCGGTACTGTGGTGGTCACTGGGGCAGTGGTGGTCGTCGGGGTATCGGTGGTTGTTGCTGGTGTTGTAGTTGCGATTGTAGTGGTCATGGGAGTTGTTGTAACGACTGTTGTAGAGAAAGTGGTTGTAAATTGTTTGGTGGTAGCTTCCTTCGTAGGTGTTGTTGGTGTTGGTGTTGTTGTATTTGTCTCTGGTGTTGAGGTTTTTCTGGTGGTTTCTGGCCTCATTGTCGATTTCGCCAGAGTCGTCACTGAGTCAACACGGAGGGTCGCTGACGGCTCAGATGTAGCAGTATTTACATCATCCGCTGATTGTATAGAAATCATCCCATCCGCACCAAACTCTACAGGCGCGTCCGACCGCACGCCGTCCTCGATGAATTCGCCTTCCGATTCATCGACGTCGGGCAACTGATTATCCCATACGATCGTTTGTCTAAAGACGGGAGGTGGAGACGTTGTCTAAGATAAAAGAAATGACGATTAGACAAATAAATCTTTGTTTTCCTCAGCGATAGTACCGGACAGGACACTGACAAAACATCATGCGGCATATTGATTTCATTACAACATTACGAATATTGAATGACAAAATTATCAGTGAAGGAAAAAAATCAATTTATCAACTTACGTAGGTCATAAAATACATTTCAAAATATGAAGTCTCAACCCGCCGTTCTCCGGTCGTAACAACTGTTATTTCAAAAACAATGTCTCTCCTAGAGGCAAGCAAAAATTTGTGCCGTGTTTATGGTCCAACATTATTACCTTGTGACCGGGCGATCCAGAGGGGAGAATACTAGCAATCGCATTTTCGTCGGCGGTGACTTCTGAAAATGAACGATGTGGAGTCGTGGTTCCAATCGGATTCGATGGCGTAGTCTCTTCTTCGACAAATTGAAAAGGATCGTAGATGTTCTCGTAGATGAGTCCGATGTCGATCGACGCGTCCATCCCGTTGACCGAACTCGACGGCTGTGCGGTGGTTTCAATTTTGAGCAGATCCGGGAACTGAATAAGAGCAATTCAAAAATCACTAGCAAGTGAGCGAAAGAGTTTGACTCCTTTTTGACTACAAACTAATGAATCAAGTCCAGAGAAACTACTGACTGTTTGCCATGATCCATTGCAGAGCTTTCCAAAATACATAGTGGAGAATTTAAAGCGCCTTTGACCATTGTTGAAAGGACATGGTTAAAGCGGTTACGCATGTTTTGTTTGGTGTAACATTAAACTCGTAAGTACTGAATTAATGTCATAATAATCTTTAAGAATAATATGTCAATACCCTCGAGGACATCATTCATACTTCCATCCAAAAAAAAAAAAAATAAAAGTAAGTCATCATTTCATGTTTTGATTCAAATTCCATCCGTTAACAACAGGTGCATTTCTAGGACACCTCAGATTCGGCAAACGATGTCAGTGACGACATAGTAGCTTACTCGTCTTACTGCCGGTGAGCACTGAAGGTCTGCTGCCTCGGGATCGTCGATCACGACCAGTTGATCAATGTCACCCTGAAATGAAAACGCGATTGACAAGGATAAGAATCGAGATAGGGATGGTGCTCTCTACAATTGGTTGAGCACAATAACATGTAGAGAGAAGAGAGATGAATTGTAGGTATATAAGTGAACAGTAAAGAACTGAAATAAATAAACATTTAAAAATAACTAGTTGGGGAGGACACTTTTTCAACAAACCAACTAAAGAATAGTTGAACGAGTATTCACCTCAAAATATACATTAGCGACACCTCTTCTTCCGGCTCCAATCGAAGCAGTTCCGGCTGGGTCAATCAATGCGCGACCACTTCTGTCAGTAGGTAGCGTGAAGACTTGGTCGCAGTCACCAACGAGCGTCACCTCTTGCTCCCTCACACTGAAGGCCATGTCATGCCAGCTCCTGTCTAAGGCGTAGTCGGTGAAGTTCAGCACGTCCAGCGAACCGTCCACCTTCCTGTAAATGATCGACGGTGTCTTGGCGATCTTCACGCCGAATTCAATCGTGCCGTCTGCGGCGGTAAACAAGAGGACGACGGAGTCGCCTCGGCCTTTCCGCTGTGTCACCTTCGGCTTGAGTGTGAGAAGTACGGAGAACTCTGCGGGGAAACTTCGCCCGTAGATCACACTTGTGGGAGCCCGAATCGTTTTGGCTTTGTGACTTATTCGGTATGCCGACCATCGACTTGGAGCGCGTCTCACTCCTGACGGAAATTCGTGAAGACGCAAGATCGCCTTCATATCTTTGATCTCTGAAAGAATAAGAAAGATGCAAGAACAAGAATTCAACCATCTGTTTGTAAAAGATCAACTTTCAATGTCTTTATCACGTAACGGTCAGTCTGAAAGTGAGTAAAACGATATCAAATCGAAGAGCAAATCAAGAGTGAGGCTAAAAAAGTGAAAGAGCGACTAATCTTACGTGATTTGACGCAGGTCACACAGAATGAATAGTGAAGATGCACAAGTTTACATATCGTGATTGGTCACTGTGTCTGGATAAAATCTGGGATACCGCCAATATATCAAGTTTAATATATTCCATCCTTCTGACATCGAATATCAAACATCACGCAATTAATAGAGTATATATACATCATAAGAATCAAAATGATAGCTCTGATATCCAATGATGCAGCCTCGAATTACAATGCGGACATTAAAATGGCACGACTTTTATATCGCTTTCAGAAAATTTAAAAAAAAATGTATAATAGAGGTCATTGCGTTCCTACTGATTCATTTCATCAAATTCATCATTTGTTTTGTGTCTTCTTCTTTTGTTATGTTTAAATTTGTTATGTTTTATTTATTTATTCACTTGTTTGTTTGTTTGTTTGTTTGCTTGTTTTGGTTTTGTTTGGTTTCAGTATTACGAAGTGTGTTGTGAATTTGACCCCTCCCCCAGTCAATATATGTGTCTGAGTCAATCTCACTAATCTTGCCCGAAAGTGAATGATCAGTAGGTAAAATTAAACGAACAGGCCATTTACATGGTCAGTGAACTTGCAACGACCCCTCAATGCTAGAAGTGACACCGAGCGACTACAGCTGCAGTGTCCAAAATTGACCCACCCGACATTCCCGTGAATCTGATTTACTTTTTCGTGAGTTGCATCTTTTATTTTTCCGCACTCCTGGTTTGCCCATCATAATCCCATGTGATTAGGCTATTCAACTGGTCAATTGTTCCAGTCTGAGAGCGAGAACATGCGCACATCTTCAGACAGACACTGTGCTGTTGTGATGAGCTAACACTTGTTCAGTCAGTTAGAGGTGAACTTCATTCAATCCACCACCTGCGCATACGGGGGGATCGCAGGACCAGAGAATAAGGGGGACTGCGCCTAAGGGTAACAGATATGTCTTTCTTGAACACCCTCCCACTCGCATGTGTCAAGGCCAATCGCACAATACCTCCAAGATGCGGAAGCTAAAACGCTTTCCCAAAGGGAGAAATAATTGCAGGCCCAACGAGATAACATGTCATGATACTAACTCTGAGAGCTTCTATTCATCGGTGACGGAATAACTCTCAAAAGTGATCTAACATTCCCAGCCAGATTCTTAACCCGATTTGACCCCGATTTCGTTTTTCGAGCAAGCGACTCCCCTGTCATTCTGATGGAAGGATGTTAACCGACAGTATGCAGGAGATTAAATTAATGAACTTAGAATTTTGGAAGCACTCAAATACCCGGGGAAATTAGGATTGCAGGGAGTAAAAGTGGAGATGTGCAATCTCACTAAAAGATAATGTAAAGAAATAAGCGGAACTTGTATAACGGATTTTATACTATTTGAATTCTATTGAATCATTGAATCGATTGTTTCTTGGAAATGCGGGTGAGATGGTAATAAAAATGAGGGAAATAGTTATCATTTTGAATAATAATATCTAAATAACTATTGTCATTATTATTATAACTGAAATACTATTATCATTGCTATCAGTATTATCATCATCATTATTATCATTATTAATAATTATTATCATTATTGCGGTCATCATAAATATTGCCATTATTAACGTCTTCATTAGGTATAGCAGTATCAGAGGAGAAAGGAGGAGGAGGAAGAAAAAGAAGGAGAAAAGCATGTGTCACACACTAACATTGACACCGATGCACTGCACAAAAAAAAAAATAAAGGATGTGTATTTTTAAACATAGAATACTGACAAAATAGGTGTTAAAGGAGACCTCGGGATGATTTTCAGATGTTTACATTTGAACAACTATAAATTAGTTATACTCAGGACAGAGTTTCAGAATTTGTGATAATTGGGATGAAGAATAAGAATATTTTCAAAATTTAAAACAAATTACAATGAACAAGGATGATGACATGGCAGAGTCACCATAAGAATGCATGAGTTCTGGCTCAAGGAAGCAGAACAAAAGAAGGAAGCGGGCATAAATTATTTACAGGTGAACTCGCAAGCAAGCGGTATTGTAATGGAACTACACTGCTACATTTCTGAAATATGTGAACCTCCTATGTCATTATCCTTGTTCAGTGTAATTTGTTTAAGGTTTTTCAAAGTATTGTTTCTCTGCTCAAAAACCACAATAAATTTCACAAAGCTATACATGGAGTTGTCGATTTATGTACTACATGATGTGAAATTATGAAAATCATCTGGAATGTCCCTTTAAATAACTCTGAGCCTGTAAAACAAATGCACATCAACCCAGACATTGCCCTTAAAGTAAACAATCGTCAACATTAAAGAAGAGTATATACTATAGTAGTAAATTTGAAAAGCACAGAGATTATGAAGATGATTTTTTAAAGGAGATAAAGAGATGCAGTGCATCATTCTATATCAGACTATAAGAATAATTTGTGTTTATTATAAATTAAACGGAGACTTTTGTAAATGATCACGTAAGAGGGAGAATAAACAGCGAGAGTAAACTTTGTTTATGAGGACTCCAATAATAAACATTGCTTATCGACTCTCTGTAACACTATCTTCGATGGAAAAGCGGATCTTGCCTTTCTAAGAATTTAATATAAAAAACGCCATGGAGAAAATATTCTTCCCATGCAGACAATGCCTTCAAAAAGTATTGGTAAAAGCCCCTGATATCTTTACGACACATGCCCGATAAGACAGCCGTAAATTTATCCATAATATGATCTCTTCAAGAGCACATTACCATAGCAACGTCAGGGACGATGTGCTATTTCGCGCCTCTCGTGCCATCATTAGTGAGGCGAACTACCAAAAACAAGGTCAGAGAGGTACAAGTCTTTATCGAAAAATTCGCTGTTTCAGGGGGTCTCTTCTACTTGTTAATGTCAATCAGCAGGACTCATCAAAACGACATCTTTTCTTGCACAATGAATGTTTATGTTGGCGGAGGTCACCGGCGCCCAGTGGTTCGCTTTATCACGTGTTCGCCTGCTCTATCTTCCACGTCGGACGACCAGGGGTTCACGTGGAGTTCGGCGAGGGGATGGACACGGTGAAGGACGCCCTAATGCATTATCGGGGCGATGAGTCATATCAGCCCAAGTATACCCAAGCTGAAGTCCTATTGGACGTCGTTACGCAATGTTGCGCTCGATTTTACGGCGCGGTTCACTTCAAAGAAGGCACGACACCTTTCCAACTTTCTAATCATTCCGCTTCGGATCCTTGCAAAATGACTCTTCATGACGTACTTTGTGTTTTACAGATTATTCTAGTTTTGAGCATCTTTATTCCATTACATTTTTAGGAGTTGTCCTGCATGAAATCGAATGCCTAAACTTATCTTAGAGGAAGTAAACAGATCTTGCTTTCGTGATGGTTGTATTTCCAACCCATGGTTGCATTTCCTTCCCAATTATTTTGATTTCATGTCAGTTGACATTGGTTCGTTTTATTTTGTTTTATATTGCTGTCTTGTGTATTTTCTGAGGGTCCCATATCGTACAAGCTTTGCTTCGTAGTGGGACCCTCCATTTCCATCCCCATCCTTAGTTAACTTGTATTGTACGCTTTATGTATATGTTAACAAAGATATAATTGTAGGGTTTTTTTGTTTTTCATCTGCTACTCATTTACATATGTACTTTGTTAAATCACATTCTGCAATTATTACAAATATCCTGTGCATATACATTGCATATAATGTCTTTCTTTATTTGATGGAGGTGAAAATAGATTTGAATCGTTGAATCTCTTTGAATCTATTTTTCTGCTTTAGAAAACAGACTGTACTAGAGACGAAGGAAAAACACAATATGCTAGCAGTGTTTGCAGTACTGTGGTGGCATCATCTCAGTGGTAATGACGACGGCTTGTGGCAACGACTGTAGCTAGCAGGAACGATGACCAATGATGAAGATGGTGGTGGTGGTGATGATGATTATGATGATAACGACAATGAGTGGCGCTAACTGTGATGATGATAATGACCACGACTGTGGTAATGACGATGATAATGATGATAGACGACGACTATGATGATAAAGATAATAATTATGGTATGGATTATGGATTATGATGATGATAAAGATGATAATGGCAGTGATAACCAGGACGAGGGTCAGACACATGATTTAGCGATGAAAAATAAAAGGGGAGGAGGAGACAGATCTTGCTGTGATGGTGTCAGTGTATAGACTGTAATGTTGCTGATGATGTTGTAGATGAGTGTTATGGTGTGGCAGAGGCTGCTGATGATGCAGATAGTTACGCGTAATTTCCCCATCACCAGTACTTGTATTCGTGGGATGATGATGATGGCGGTATTGGTGATGATGAAAGACGAAGGGAAAAATTAATGTACGAACAATTGTGATTATGAAAGTGAAATGATAAAGTAGAGAGATATCAGCATGATAATAACAATGATATTAATGATGATTATCATGATGATGATAATTATATTTATCATAATGATGATGATGGTAATGATGATGATAACGATGATGACGTAGTTACTGATTTTGATTTAATTTTGTATATCTACTGTATTCCTATTTCATACAAAAAACATAACACAAAGTCAATTGAGCAAAGTTATTGAGCAACATTTTAATCTAACAAAAGAAATACTCGGAAGGAGGTAAACGATTGCTTTAAATGTACATCACTGTTGCTGCAGTTGTTTTATGATGATGATGATCATGATAATGATGATGAAAATGACAATTGTGGTGGTGATCATAATCAGTAACAAATATAATGAGACATAACATTTGTCGGAGATTGCGACTTAACCCAATGGAGGAATGTCATTTGAGCCGACAAACAATGCTCAGAATGTGCACCACTGAGTTATAGCACACAATTAACTTGATTGTGATGCAAACATTATACGATACGTTCTGGTTCCGACTGTCGGTGAGCTCTTATTTAAGAATCATCATGCCAAAAATATGGCGAGCATCATGTTACTGCATCTGATATGATAGAGGCTTGATGATTTGATCTATATGATAATTAGGATTTTAATAGCTATAGCAGACGTTATTATCCCCTCCCCCCTTCCCAGATGCTCGACGCGATGGAACTCGTCCCAATTTCTCTAACATATCTCTTCCTTCTTCTTTGACCTCAGTCGAGATTAGGGCAAGGTCAAAATCTTTCCATACATTCTATCGGATCGTTTACGGAGGTTTAGCTCATATCACTTCCGCGCACTGTTGATAAAGCCGGTAATCTTTTGCTGCCTCAAATCGGTATGGCATAGTACATGTACAATAGGGGGGGGGGGGGGGGGTATTTCTGTCCCTCTCCTCTTGCTTGGGCCAGGGTACATAAAAATCAAATCAGATTATTCACTGTGTGGTGCGGAAGATAACACGAATGTGTCTTCGAGAGATGTTTGGATCCAGATTCTGTTCTTGGTTGAAAAATAAAAGGCATCGTATGATAACGCCATACCACCAACATGACTGAAAGTATCAAAAAGGAAAGATGCTTCCCAACATGTACAAAAATGAATGATTAATGGGTACAATGTCCTTTGAAGCTCTTCCTGTAATCACTGTAAAACAATTTGGCACGGAAATCTATTTGGAGAGGAAGTATTTATCGTTCTCGGAGCATGACGCTCTCCGGATGCAGGGCCTCGCGTTCTCTCATCCGGCCTTACCCGCCCTCTACGTCGGCGAGAGGAAATGACTTCAACCGGTGATCGATTCTTATCGATCCTCGTCGAAGATATCGACAGACACATGGAAGAGAAATTCGTTCATGTGTGTTTATTGCCCCAATAAGATATGGGTAAAGGCACGCCGGGAACCTCTATCAATGTTTTCATTCACGCTTCCCATCCGTATCCGTCGTGATAGACTGGTATCCACTTTTTTTTCTCTCTCTCTCTCTCTCTCTCTCTTGTTTTGTGTGTAAAATTAGTGGTTGGAACGTATCATTGCATTAATTGCATCTTACTTCTTTTGTACCAAGAAAACACCATCCGTACCCTTCAAGTCTACAACAGCGATTAATGTCTTCAATCTCTCGAGTGAAGTTTACGCATGCATCCCATATCACCTTTAGAGCATTCGCATCATCAATTTCAGTGTAAAGGGTTGAACGAAAGAAGCATGGTTATACCAACTTACAGGTCAATCCTATTTCTCTGTGGTGTAGATGTCCACAAATATTTAGAGGGCCTGCTTAGTTACCTTTCACTGTCTTGAATATTCGAGATTACTTACCGTCCCTTAAAATCTTGATTTCACTTTTTTTTTTTTGCTATACTATAACTATGATATTTCATGACGCCACGCACTTAGCAGACATACAACTGAAAGCCTGCTACGCTACTTTTCATTTGAAATTTAGGCAAGTGTTGATGGAGGAGTATAATGAGTGATACTTATGAGAAAAACGTGCAATCTCACATCATTGTACATGAAACCCAAAAACTGTTTTGATCTCTATGTATATCATGAAGACATGGTTCACCGAAAGCACCATGGCTGTTCATCGCTCATCACCAAGTTTCAATCAATACCGGCAAAGTGGATTTTGCTCTTGTTCAAGAATAAATCATTAGTTAAGGACTAATACAAGTAATTTAAAGAAACTCTAAAGAAATTGAGAGTGCTATTACTGTGTTTATGTTCTAATGTACATCGTGACACAAAAGGGGTGAAGACCTCGCACAAGCCTTACACCAACGTAAAGGTCTTTCTTCCTTTCACGTTTCCTTGACCCTGCACTGGTTGCTTCCACAGTATATTATCTTGAAGTAAATACATAAAATAATGGATTTCGTCTGAAAGCACAAAACGCACGGGATATACTGTATTCTATCACATGGGTACAGTCATGGGTTACAGCTCGTTATTCCGAAGGTTCGTTATTCCGAAGGCTCTTAAGTCCGAAGATTCGCTATTCCGAAGGTTCGTTATTCCGAATTTTATTTTCGGATTAACAAATCTTCAGAGTAACGACCCTTCGGAATAACGCCACAAATGTTCGGATTAACGAACCTTTTTTTCATTTTCGGATTAACAAACCTCTAGGTATAGGGAATTTGTGTGTTTCGGATTAACGAACCTTCGGAATAACGAACAGCACCCAAGTCATGACACACCACAAGCTTCAATCATCTCCCTCCCAAAACGTCCGATGCCTATTTATCTTTATTTTCAGATGGCATTTTTTGTCTAATTGTTCTCAGTTCTTACCCATTTCAAGCTGCCATCGGCCATGCGATGACATTCATAAAATATTAATTTCATCCTCTCATGGATAACATAATCATAAAAGATCAATTTCCCTCTCTTATGGATAACATCGACAAAAGATCAATTTCATTCTCCTATGGATTAAATTGATGAAAGATCTATTTGATCCTCTTATCGATTACATTGATAAAAGATCAATTTCATCCTCTTACGGATGACACTGAAAAAAAGATCAATTTCATCCTCTTACGGATGACATTGAAAAAAGATCAATCTCATTTTCTTACGGATGGAGCCCTGTCTTATATTGAAATCCATCCGAGGAAAATAAGCTGTTATCGTCATCAGTATACCGACTTCAGGTACTCGACACATGTCTTAGTTAGCTTCCTGAAGACCTCGGCCCTGTTGCATAAAACCATGAAGACCTCCCTATTAATGGTAGCTCTGCGACCAGTGGTAGCTACCGTATAGCAACACTATTTCACGGCCAACCAAAACCAAGGAATCACTAATGGTTACCACTGATTTGTACACATACCAGTAATTGTAAAGTTATCAATTTATTTATGCAACGTGGCCCAGACTTCAACTAGGCGATAGTCACAAAGGAGTAGATTGATAATCGATAAAATGACGCCATTCAACATGACGTAAGTTAATCGAGGTTCTGGATTCGATACTATAATCAGAAAATAATTCCCCACTACCACTACTCCGATATACCGTCACTGATGTCTAGCAGGATTTTGTCAAAAAGGATTATCTATAGAAGTGGTTCGAACTGGAAGTGAAAGATCTAATTTCCGAGTGTTTTGTTTCGGAACATAACAAAAATGTTCAGTTTACTTGGCGTACAGCCCTATACGATTCACTAGCCATCACTTATCGCCTTAATTTAATTACAAAGTACAGTGACATCGGATAAGAGAGGGGAAATGCTTTCGCGGTTGGTCACTGGCGGTAGATAGATAACATACTGGTGCCATCAAAGTTTTTCTTTCTTCCAAACCAACATCTGGTTTAACATTTCTAGAGTATGTGGTATCTTGGAGTAATCGTCTCCACAATTGAGTCAGCTATCCGTTGTTAACGGTGTCACTCTGCTTACTCGCGATATAGGAATATTACTGGTGACACTGGGTCAAACAAACCACCTTCACCATCAACTTGTTATACTGATCATTTAATTTTATACACCCACTCACTTGGTCTATGTGTACTTTATGTCTAAGGAGAAAACTCGCTCCATTGTGCATTTCACTTTTAAAAAAAAAGTAAGACAAGAAAAAGAAAAGTAAAACCCTACTTCACAAGGAAGATAGCCAGGAAAAAAAGAAGAAGAAATGAAATATTACAGACAAAAGCGAGGTGGCACTTTAAATTGGACACAATGCACCAAAATCAACAAGCATTTTAATGTTTCTCTCCATTAATTGGTGAAACAGAAATGGCAGTGGGTGTACGATGTTGAAGAATTCATAACGTCATCATAATCATCGCATAAATCACCCATTACTAAAAAAAAAAAAAAAAAAATCAATAAATTTATTCTATGGTCGAAAATTCAACAGTTGTGACATTCAAGTGACGAGCATCTAACATTTGATTTGATTTGATAGCATTTGATTTGATTTCATTTCATTTCATTGGATGTTGATTTCATAAGTATAAAGGCACTGAGTAAGTTAAAGGCCTAACTCACCATTTGCAGATGAAACAAAAACTAAGCTCTAAAATGTGAGTTAAAGGGATAGAAACAACCACTGTAAAAATTTGAATCCGTATTATCGATGTTTGTATTGTTAAATATACAAAATGTGAACAATAGTTATAATGAAAATGTTTTCAGACTAAACCGTCTACAGTTATGGTTTATTAAGAAAAATACTGATATCTCCTTATATTTTAGGGTTTATTGCAAAAATTTTATATGATAGGATGTTTTGTGATACAACAGACCTACACGTATGCATCAAAGGTGATATCTTGAACATCTTTTAAATCACTGCTCCTAAAAGTAAACTGGACCTTTAATGTATAAATGTAAGCATGCTCTCACATATAAATCAGACAAAATGCAAGCATAGTTCACTCTAAACTCCTCCTTGCAACGCCACCTTTCCCCCCTTCCACCCGTTGCGATCACATGCGACGGTGAAGCTCACATCTTTCACTTTCACGGTGATCCATTTTTGTCAACAGATATACCCACGTTTTCGTGGCCAGCCCCCCCCCCCCCCCAAAAAAAAAAAATGAAAAAAAGAAGTCGTGCCATGGGTGTGAAAGTTCAATAAATGAATGAGGAAATATGCTGCCAATTGACAGACAGCCCTTAGGGGTGAATGGCTGTGACTGCAACCAGCTTCTTCATCATAGTCGACACAAAACCTTTGACCCACTCAGTCCCAAAAATTACAGGGTTGTTTGGCGCTGTGTCCTTTACGATTTGTTTACTTAATGCTTGTGTTTCAGAAGGTGTAATGAGAAATAAACCCAACGACAATTGAGTCCATGTTGTTCAAATATTGTTTGTTGTACAATATTGCAGAATTTTCAAAAGCGTCTGAATATCCAAATCTCTAGATGATTCGCAAAAAAAAAATGCAACTTATTATATTTAGAAGACCAAAGTTTTTTCTTTCAATTTATGAATTATACATATTTTTTTTTCTTTTTTGCTTCTTTGTTTGTTTGTCTTTGGGGCTGGAATGGACTTCTTTTTCTGATTCTGTGAAGATTCAATGACTTTTACAGTTGCTTCTAATTCTTTCTCCAATAATAGGATTACCAGAAAACGCAGCATTGCCAACTGAATGAGGGCAACATGATTTTTTCGACAGCAAATTACCTCTGGAATGCATAGATTAGAGGATGGTAGCAAGAAACGCCTGGTTACAAGTCTATCAAATTACGGGAAATCTGCAGAATCGTTACATTTTGAAAATATTTTTTTTTTAATTTTTGTCTATTTGTGTCCGCCTAAAAAACATGGTTCGGATCCTTCATTAGCATTACTTCTTATAAAAGTGCTTCAATAGCGTTAATCAAATTGCGTTATTTCATGCTATTTCATGCTATGATATCATGTCAAGATACATTTCCTTTGCTTCCAGGAACACTAAACAATTGCGACATAATGTTAAGAGTATACACTTAACACAATGGCACAAACAGCAACCAATGGCTAAGGACAACCTATTAAAAGGAAGAAGATTTCCATCTCGAGGTCCTCCTCGTTGGTTAGTTACAAAGAGTAATGTGTACGAAAAGAAAACAGTGTATTTATTGATAGAGGAAGGCAGGGTGTACTTTGATCTATAGGTTTTTTGACTCGAGTAAGAGCTAAATGTGTTGTTTTCAATCCCCATCAATTGTATATACAATTATTATGAACGAGAAATGACTGCTTCTGGTGTGATAAAACAGATACCCGGTATATTGATAGAATGATAATGTGCCCAGGCTCCGTAAGACGTGCAATGAAATAGCTGCTTTATCTTTTGCTACGGCTTCCGGATTGGAAGAGGATGTCTTTCGACTGGTAAAAATACACCTGTTAGTATAGGCCCTAGCTACGCTATCCCCACTGACACCATGAATGATAGATCAATAATGTGTGAATGCACACCCCAAACCCTCACCGAATTCCCCCTTGAAAAAAAAAAACAACAACAACAGTAGGCCTAATAGTGATTTTAATAATAAACTATAGAAATGGAAGACGTTTGAGGTTTCTGATGCTCGTTATCACCTGTGTTATAAAATTATGGTATTTCTTGTTACACATACATGTTCAAAAGACACACGTGCGTCAGCAATACAAAATGTGTGGATAACCTTTATGATTTACAAAAAAAAAGAAGAAGAAGACGTGTTGGGGTTCGTAGCACACACAAACACACACACACATAAATATGATTACAAAAATCATAACTCGTGAAAAAAAAATGTAATTACCATTTAATAATAATCCATACCGGTCAAAGGGCAAGTGAATTGGTTTATAGATTTTTATGTGCGAATTGGTCGAAGGCTTATGAGTGACGACAATGTCACTTCTTACAATTTGCTGGTATGATCTTCCCAATACTGCTGCTATGTGAAAAAAAAAAACTACAACACGAAACTCGATAGTCAGGAGCAATTATGTCCAATATGGACATGGACAAGTTTAAATTTTTGGTCAGATTTAAATGTAAGTTTCACAGTAAAGGAGGCTTACCTTCTTTGAGTCTGACTTATTCAACAAAGTCAACAGGGGTGGACTCTTTCATTACTAAGAATGGGTCAGTAAAATTATATTTATTTGCTTGATTGTTGTTAATTTTTTTTTTTTTTTGGGGGGGGGGGGGGGGGTCTGCAAGAACAAGAAAGAAAGTGAAGTACCTCCGCATTCGAATTCGTTGCATTTCCGCTTCTGCCGTGCTTCGCCCTCGCACGCGTTCGGCACATCGCGGTCGCAGAGTCTTCGCCGATGCTGGAACCCGCCACCGCAGTTCACCGAGCACGATGACCACGAACTCCATGGTCGCCATCCTGCACGACGAGGAAAAGATAAAATGATGAATAGAGGTTTGAAATGGGAGAAAAAAATGCAAAGGTATTTCAAGCAAAGAAATATCCTGCATAACAAAATTGTCATGTCTTGTAATTCATCCGTGATTTCAATCGTATGGGAAGGGATAGCCTTTTGTCAAGGCCCTCTCGCTGTATGGTGAAGAGAGCCCAGCTGAGTGGGGTTGCGCTGGCGCGCTCGGCTGGGCTCGCTTCGCTCGCCCATTACAGCGAGAGGGCCTTGACAAAAGGCTAGGGAAGGGATTGTTGCCTTCACGTTTTGATTACTATCACGTTCTGAGTGGTTTCGTAGAAACAAGCCATTTGCTCTACGAATGTTCGGTTAACAAAAAGAGTCACGTAGTCGGATACTCGCGAAAGCATGAGTACCCGTGACTTGTAAGTGTATGCCTTCATTATAGATAGCTTGTTTCTGCGAAAGTGCTTAGAAGTGTGATAACAGTTTATTGCTTGATTGACTATTGCGAGAACTTGGAGCATATCGAAGGGTGAAGGACTCTTTCTTCACTGGTGGTAGGAGTTACTGAATCCTACACAGTGAGTCAGATGGGGGAATGATAGGACTGACCCTTTACGACTCGTGACGATTTGTCTCGTCAAAGTGACCATATTGACTGACAAGCGGAAGTTACCACCTGATACTTCAGCCGACGTATTCATTACAACAACTGTACACTCGATACGCCGCTCCCCGCCCCCATTCCAAAGGGAGCACCTCACGCATCATCCCCTGACAACTCTCGCCGCGTCCGTCGGGGCAGAAACTAGATCAGAGCAGGGATCAGAGGGGCTTTATTTGAGACAACACAGAATGAGAAATAATAGGGTATGATCGAAGGGGCGAAAATGTGTGACATGGCTTGTCTGTCACTCCTACAGCCAATATCACTTCATCATCAGATGGGGGGAATTGGGGAAACAAGCGATGTACAGACGAGTAATAATGGGTAGGAATAATCTGAGGCATTCCAAATATGTTAATACCCACTGCGCGTCCAAAGTACCATCCTACATGTCCTATGTGTAAAGGCCACAGGATGGTTCATACAAAATGCACAGCCGTGTGACATGCGTGTATGTAGCTAGCCTGTCAGTAGGATAGATAATGAGTGAATTCAAATATACATGTATATCATGCATATTGTTGTTTTCCTTTAAAACATAGAAACAAGCTGTTCCATCTACCTGCACACTACGTCCATTTCTATATACTCTTCATGAACTCTGCGTGAATTAGATCATAGATGTTGCTTTGTTGGGAAAGCCTCAAACAAGCCGAAACATGCTTCCTGGTTGTCAGGAAAAGCCCGTGGTATGTACTACATTTGAACATAATTCATTATAAACCCAGCATTATTTCTGCTTACGAAATAATTACTATGTAGGTTCCTAATTTTATATTTCCTATCATGCAGGAAATAAGTGTTATAAAATGGCAATGTTGCCATGGTTAATTGATGAGCAATGATGTAAGCAAATCTATCCGGGGCTACGTTCAAACAAATGTTTTACTATTGAAGAGAGTTTTAACAACATCCATCGACATGATGCGTGTGTTGATACTCCATGAGGCACTGCTAAATTGGTAGGTCAATGTGTCTTTTAAGGGTCCAGATATAAAAATGTAAAATCAGTTAATGTCTGTGGCTTCCGAAGTCGTGAAGTGGAATTTGACAAATATGAATAGAAGAGAAACAGAACTTGTCAATATTCTATGCATGCTTGGGAATATTCTATTGGTGATTATCACATGATCAGTTGCAATGTATTACTAACTCGGTGTATAAGATGCTCTTTATCCGTTTACTTCTGACATTTCCCATGAATCAGACCTATAAACATGATAGAATAGCTGCTACCACTCAACCTTGTCCCTTCAGATAAAGTTCATTTAATGATTGAATAGCACTGGCCAAATCAATGCAAACATGACCTGTATGGCGGAGACTGGTCTCGGACTCTGATGGGAATTGTTGTTGTTGTTGTTGTTGTTGTTGTTGTTGTTGTTGTTGTTGTTGTTGTTGTTGTTGTTGTTGTTGTTGTTGTTGTTGTTGTTGTTGTTGTTGTTGTTTCCCCTTTACAGTGGAACTTTGTTATTACGACCATCCTGGCTCGTATCTTAAAGGCATAATTTACCATTTGCAGATGAAACAAAAACCCAGCATCAGTGCTTGAAAATGGTTCTAAAATGTAAATTAGGGATAGAAACAACCACTGTGAAAAAAAAATGAATCTGTTTAATCTATGTTAAGTGTTGTTAATACACAAAATGTGAACAATAGTTATAATAAAATGTTTCCAGACTGAACCGTCTACAGTTACGGTTTATTGAGAAAAAAAAAAACACTGATATCTCCTCATATTTCTTTTTAGGCTTTATTGCAAAAATTGTATAGGTAAGATGTTTTGTGATACAGCAGACCTACACTATGCATCAAATGTGATATCTTGAAACTTTTTTAAATCACTTCTCCCAAAGGTAAACTGGACTTTTAAGTTCATGGTAATCAGGGAAATCCTAAGATATGACTTTCTGAGAAAATTCGGAGACGCCTCCAAAATGCCCAGGAGATACCTAAGAGCCGGGTAATACAGATAGAGGAAAACGCAAATCCAAAATCACATCACACTTTTCCTAAGAGAAAATAAACAGCGAAATGGTGTGAAATGATAACAGAATCGCATGACTGTCAGACTGTAAATTTACACTTCTACCTGCACAGCAACACAGCAACATCTTTACAGGGAACACTCTATCCCACCTCCATGATATGAGGGCACTGTTTTTGTTCAGCATTGACCTTTGAACTTCAAGGGATTCCACTTTATCCTGCTATCGGAAAACTCGAATTTGTTCCATTCCCTGTGACCAGGTTCTCCGAGGTTTCTTTTCTTTCTTTTTTTTTTTCGACGAGTGACTTGGAAATCCCACGGTAGACACTGACACACATAGAATTTCATGATCGTCGAGACACGGGATGAAATCTGTGTCAGACGCAAAATTAGAGAAATATTCTCTTTTAGAGTAGCAGTTGCGTCACACCCAGACCATTAGTTACCCTTCTACCGCCCCCTTCGCTCCCCCTGCTCCCCCTTTTTCTTATCCGGCTCCCCCATGAGCACGCTCTCCATCTCTCCGGAGTGATTTTGTCAGACGGAGATGACTGATGCAGAGAGTCAGGGGTGACGAAAGGCCGAGGTCACGGACACGGACCACGGTTCGTCATCTCGTCTGTAGCCTCGTGGAAGTAAACAGTAATCTGGAGGATGAACAGGGCGCGTTTTCTGTCTTGCAGATCGCATCTTCTGAATTAAATTAGTCAGTGGAAGTTTACACATGCATGTTTGCATTGGATCCTGCGCTAACATTTCGTTCAAAAAACACATAATTTTATACATATGCCCACAGACACACATGCACATACACACATTAAATCGCTTGCAGCTAGAATAATGTCACGAATGTGAGAGTTTTTTTTAATTCTATTTTCTACTAGATCATACGATATTCCCTATCTGAAGCAAAGAAATTTCTAAAAAGATGTCAGGTCACTGGTGAGCGACATGATCAATGATAAGCGAGCAGCAATACATTTTGGAACATAATTTTTCTTAATCATTATCAGATTTTGACAGCTGTATTAAAATCTGGTAATAAGCCTTGCCCGTGTTTTCGAGATATATCGGATTATCGGTATTGTTTTTTTTTTTTCCTCCCCTCTTGCTCTATCTCTCTTTTTCATCCGCTTCGGTCAAGAAAAGTCACCGATCTGTCAATGATTATCTCGCGTTAACCTCTCGCTGTATCGGCTGTTAATATTCGACGGCGAGTGGACGAAAATGGGAGGAGGGGCATACGATAATATCGAATCTTGTTAGCAAACGGTTTTTGTGGTGGTAGCAGCGGGAGGTGTTTGTACATCCTGCCCATAACCCTGGGGCGTTAAGGGTAAGAACACAGAAGAGTGGTTCAATTTCCTCAAACCTCCCCCTTTTTCCTGGCTAGCTGACATTATATTTTGTTGTTTGCTTAGGGCCCAATAAAAGTCCAAAGCCCGAGAGCATTGCGTTCGCGCCATGTGTGTGTTCTGGCTTCATTTTATAATACAAAATTTTTATACAGGAAAGGGGAAATTATGATTTCCTATTTTGGGTGGTATATGTCAGATTTCCTGAAGTTTGCGACCTCCCATATTAAACTTCTATTTTGTCCGGTAAGTTTCGTAAAGTTCTGATAACAATAGGCTTCCGAGTACGTCCATATAATCATGTCAGATACATATCACCTTTATCATTGTATATGAAGCCTTACGATATGAAACGGATGCTAAAATATCAGCATAACATAAATTTGCATTTATCACGTCTCTCGTCTTTCGTTATGTAATACACTCTTTTGGGATATTATTCTATGGGATATTTCACTTCCGTGTAACACGCCGAAAGTGGTACATTGTCCTTGTAGAATATGAAGGTGCTGCAATTTTACATCTTAGGAATGCAGGCTGGACGACGGGTCCCTGGCGGGAGAAAAGGCACGAGTTACAGGAGGGAAAGAAAACATCGCTCAGTAGTGTGCACAGAGCGGGCAAAAACAGCACGAGTTGATGATCCTGAACCTCTGGGGTGTGCTCATAACTACAACATCATGGACACGTGGAAACAATTGACAGGAACACAAAACCAAAGTGAAGACAGTAAACCGTCTCGCGAAGAACGACATGGGGACGGGACAACGCAACGAATCAAGCTGGATCGTGATTATGTATGGTCATTCGTTTTTACATCATGAATAGCGATGCCGTATACGGTTAAAACTGATATGGAGTCGAGAAGGGCAGAATAATTGGGAAGAAACGAGTAATGGACTTGAAAAGAGCGTAGTACAGTAGATGTATGACGAAGATGAGAAGATCATGAAACTAGCTCCACAAGACACAGAACATCTGGTCATTTTCATTCATTTATCTTTACCATTTCCAACAGGAACATATGAATATTGTACATTTGTTGTTTTTTTTAATATCAGATATTCAATCAATGGCAAAAGGAGAGGGGAATCACTACTAGCTCAACATTTCTATGAATGACTTTTGGCCAAATGGAAATCACAGTGTGAAGAAAGTACAGTACTGGAGCGAACGAGGGGAAGGATAATATTATGGGGAAGACGAGACAAAATGAAGGCAAGGAAACAAGCAGAAAAGAGAGGTAAAAGAGAGGAGCTAATTTCCTTTCATTTTAGTCCTTAGACCCCCCCCCCCCCACTCACACACACACATCAATATAACACACATGCTTGTCACAAACTTTTCTGCTTTCGTGCATTATCCCCGGGCTCGCTCCCCGCGAATTATCTTCCGCTTTTATTGTGCACTTACGCCCTCATGCGATTATACTGGGAGAGGGAGGATGGGAAGAGGACGCATTTTCAATAATGGCAATTCCCTGATGAACATGTTAAGCTGCTGAAAATATACATTTCTGTTGAACGAGATGCACATGTGTACAGTGGAATGATCGATAACATCCACAAGATACTTGTCCACTGAGGGCGGTGTTTGTTATTCCTCCTTGGCATGGGCGAAAGTTAACATCACTTCGAGACAGCGTGATGTACGAGCCGGATTGACGAATCGGGTATTTTGTTGTCTCTACTTTTTTGTTTTACTTCCTTGTCGCTCTCCTTTCAAGTGATAGTAATGGTACGTTTGTTATGAATGTGTTGTCAGACAGAACAGGTGGCCTCATCGAACGTTTACACTCTGTAGGAAATAATTCCTCTGATTCATTGAGCGTGTTTCTTTCCTTAAAGACAATATCGTTCTTTCGCGACGAACTTGTCGACAGTCAGTTTGAAACAAAGGGGCGGGCCTTCTTATCGTCTCAACGGTTATTGACCCGACATGGGACTCCTGTAATCGATCAATGCATTGATAGGGCCTATTATACAAACCCAGTGTTTATATCAAAAGTTAGTTTCTTTTCCTCTCTGTCTATCCACATTAACACAACCTCACTGTTTACTCGTCTTCACCTCAAGATACGGGTGATACAGTAACTGTACCAGGTTCCCTTATCTGCTGAGCCCAATGTCTCGGGGACGTGGAAAAGAAAAACACAAAAAGTATGAAGCGCCATGTGTGAGACAATCACTGCGTGGCTGAGAGACCCCGCGATAATCTCCGTGGTCCTCTCAACGAGACCACAGTTTACATTACCCTACTGCAACCATCTTCACTTATCGCTCGCTAGGAGGTTCAAAGTCTGAAAAAAAAAAAACTGGGCATATTGCCTCCCCCCCCCCCTTGTTGAAGTATAGTAAAGTTTGTCTATACGACTTAAATTTGACCCTTACTTGTTTTCAACAGAAGAAATGAATGACCCACAAGTCACGTCAAGATACTTGCAAGCGAAGCAATTTTCGTTGAATATACACTAACTTTCATGAGTTTTGCCACAGATGGATACTCTTAAACCAAAGAGTATTTCTTCGATAATCTGTAGTAGCAGGAGGTTTTCGGGCAAGTGCGAGACGGTGCGAAAGACACACAAGTCTACGAAAACTCATAGGCAAGCTTCGAGCTGTTACGAGTAAACTTCGTGTGACGAAAGCATGCTATTGCACATTCAAAATCAATAGCACATCATCCTCTTCGTCGTCAACCAAACCTTTCACAAAGCTTATGCGTCTTTAAACACCATTGACAACACATGCAGCACAGCTGCTAGAGGTAATGGCACACTTGAGAAATACACGTGGTTTCAGGATAAGTTTCTTCATGATATTTCACTTTCAAAGAAAAGAAATAACAGAAAAAGAAGGGAAAGGAAAAGAACAGAAAATTTACACGACGACCCTTTTGTAAAACGTATCATTGTGTTTCTTTCTTTGTTTTGCATCATAATGAAAACAACCATCACACACATAGGCCTATAACAAAAAAAAAACAAAAACAATTTCTCCTAACTCTCCGTCCCTTAATCCTTGATCCCTCTTTTTGTTTTGTTATGTTATGTTATGTTTTGTTTGTTTTGCTTGTTTTACTTCTTGTTTCCTGCCAATCAACAGTATGTGTAATATCGGTCCATGAACTCCAACTCCACCTCTTACAATGATCTCTCTCACACACATACGCACATAGTCTCGCTTTCTCCTCCTTTCTCCTCTCTCTTCCTATCTCCCCTCCCCTTCTCTCCCTCTCTCCATCTCTCTCCCCCCCCCCCCTTGCTCGCTCGTCCTACCTTTGCCGCGCACCATTAACTTCATTTTCAATACCTGAAAAAAAAATATATATATATTTCTTCAGGGTTTTTTGTGTATGTGTGGGAGATGAAAAATGATTTTTTGGTTTGGAAAATAAACAGTCTGAAGAGCCCTCGGTGAGAAACATTTCGATATCGGGTTCTTTGGGAACTTTGCTTTGGTTTCTGTTGTTTTTTGTAGATTCTGTCAACACATCATGATCGAGAAAAACATCATAAATCCTTCAACAGCTTCGATATCGTTCCACCTCTACTTTTTTTTTTTTCATTTCTAGTGAAAAATCCGCGAATGCTGCCTAATTGCGGCCACGTGTGTGGGAGAGGAAATAAAAGACTTTATAATCTGCTTTAAAACAAAAAACTCAACAGTCATTAAAATAACTTGAATAGCCGTTTGAGTAGGCACATGATGGGTTTACAGTTTGGATAAATTTCTCTCGGCAATTAAGGATGCAATCAAAAGTAAGCAACCGATATATCAATGGTCATGGTGTCCCGCGCAAGAGACTACCTAGGCAATGAGGATAAATTGCCTAGCTCAAGGGCATTACCGCTCTTGCAAGACTCGAACCACAGACGTCATCATTGAGACCCCGTGGTCTTTACCACTGCGTCATTAGGCCACAGAGAGTACATCGTAAATATAGAACCAGTCAGGTATCGGAGGACAAAGTATGTATGGTATGTGCGACATGCGTGATTTCGTTTTATGTAATTCAATTTTGTACCTTTCACCTTTTCGTCCGTCAAAATGGGAAAGATCTGGAGAGAATGTGAAGTATGTTTATTGTTTGTTTCTTTGTGTGTGTGTATTTGTTTGAATTTTTTTGCGCGTGAGAGAGAGAGAGAGAGAAAGAGAGAGAGGGAGAGAAGGAAGAGATAATTACTTAATTGGATGGTCATAGAGTCATGTGGGATGCTGGGGGTACAGAAGACAAACTACATGTATCTGTAAAAGTCTTTCCTGTAAATAGGGTCGTACTTTTATTCTTAAGAAGACAAAGACCTATAGGCGCAGTATGATGACGATACCTAAGGGTACTGCACGGTTTAGAACCACTTTTCTCGTAATCTCGAAATTTAACTCAATGATTACATTTCTTTCTCTCTGACATTAGTGACAATAAAGTGGATTGATGACGTCAGAGAGGGCCGAATTATGCAACCTTCGTTCCGAAGACAAAACGCGGGTTGTACAGGACTGCAAATGAAAACTACGCCATTGGTCACACATTCATTGATAACTCTGTCGTGTGGAAATAGGGAATAGCAGTGTATGCCTAAACAATTTGAAAAGAGGTAGAAAAAATAAAGTCTGCTTTCGTTTTGAATTTGTCATAAAGAACACCTGAAAACAAGGGGGAAAATGCGGACATTCCCATAAAAAATGCCTTCTCTTCTAGATAGTATTTCCATAGTTCGGGTTTCGTTTCCCAGACTACAGTGTGGTCTGCTATCCCTCAGACCGAAGAGTGAGTTTCTTGAAATCGCTCATTTTCACGCTAGGCAATCATGACGCGCCACAAACGCAAAAGACAGAGTGTAAACGGTCATGACAACAGTGTTTTAAATCAAAATGCCGGTGTCATTTCAAAATAAACACTAACTGACGTTGTGAAATATGATGAATGTGGCCGAGAACTTGACGAATAGATCACGATCATTTGCGACCGCCTCTTCCTCCCTCTCTCTCTCTCTCTCTCTCTTTCTCTTCCTCTCTTTCCTGTCATCCATGGCATGTCATGAGCTACACTTGATATGTAACAAGGCAAAATGGAACCCATCTGGTAATAATATATAATGTACCTCAAAAAACATTGCGGAATGCCGATATTTATTATTTGCCATTTGCAGATGAAACAAAAACCCAGCTTCAGTGCTTTAGAATACATGTAGTTCTAAAATGCGACCTAGGGACCCGAAAAAAAAATAATGTAAAAATGTTAGTCAGTATAATCAATGTTAAGTATTGTTAAAAGTACAAAATGTGAATAATAGTTATGATAAAATTGTTTCTAGAATAAACCGTCTACAGTTATATAGTTTATTTAGAAAAATAATGATACATGTATTTTCTTATATTTTAGTCTTTATTACGAAATCTTTATGTGGTAGGATTTTTTCACCCAAATTTTCAACGGGATGTGCATAAATTATGTCCAAGATGACTTCTAGGCCTACATAAAGTAATAGTACTGAATTTAAGTATCAAAGACATAATGAGCAAATTAAACTCTTTAGTATCCTTCCTTCCACTGATTAACAATATTGGTCGCAATCACACTGTGCAAATTAGCTGACGTAACTGTCTTCTTCAACTCGATTATTCAACTACAATTCTTCAACTCGATTATTGCACAAACGTATGATGTTTCACATGATGATTTTCGGTCACATATCTAGCACGTGCAACATGTTTGAAAAAAAAAAGATGTCACCCTTTTGTTAAAGGAGAGAAACGCTCGAAGCAACAGAAAGTTACTTTGAATGCGTAACAATAATTTCAGACAACACAGTAGGACAATTTGGAGAACGTTCAAACTTGCTACAATCTGCTAAAATAATCATATAGTCCACCAGTGGAGAGGACATGAACGTGGGCGGCAACTAGCATCATTGTTCTGATTTATTTCAGTCATTTATTTTCATGAGAAGGTTCACTTGGGACTATTGAAAAGATTAACAGCAGGAATCGAATTTTTGTTTCCTCCTATGTATGTAGCTGGATGATGGTCGCCAACGAGCGTTGATGGTATTCCGTTTTATATTTTGA
This sequence comes from Diadema setosum, assembly GCA_033980235.1. Taxonomy (NCBI): domain Eukaryota; kingdom Metazoa; phylum Echinodermata; class Echinoidea; order Diadematoida; family Diadematidae; genus Diadema; species Diadema setosum. The sequence continues at coordinate 23,450,364 of CM067067.1, read as the reverse complement.
AAACACAACCGCAATATGACATCAATTAGTGTCCCAGGCGACAGAGTGCTTGACCTCAGCTGTACTCTCGCGCGACTCTACCCTCCTTCAACCCTCTTTAACTCACCTACACCTTGCCCCCCCCCCCCCTCTCTCTCTCTCTCTCTCTCTCTTCCACTGTCTCTGCGAGTATTTCTTGGGATTCTTTTCATGGTTATCCATCAGGCAATGTCAGGGGTGTGAATAAAATAGCATCACTCTCAAGAAGAAAGTAACATTTCATTTAGGAGATATTGATGCATACCGGTGAAAACCAGCGAAAACGTTCTTCAAGAAAACCATTCGTTTTCATGCACAGAATACACTTACCTACTCACATACCACAAACACTCAAATCATGTTCAGTTATTGCCCAGATATGTATAATTTAAATCTATTGATTGAGTCTTGTTTAACCTTGTCCCTACATATAAATCAAAATTGTTCAACCTGTCAAAATTTGAATATTTTGAAGAACAATTATTATGGTCACTTTCACTTATATAATTTGATAATCCTACACAGCAAAAGTTCGATCCACTGTTCTTTTCCTTCCACGATGAACTTTTATCATGAAATGTCTTATATAACGATCTCAGTCTTCTACTCGACCACTAATGTAGGCCTATATATCGACTAAATGGTATTTTCGGTTACATAATAATAAAACTCATCAGATAACAGCCATAATGGAAATGTGTCTTTGTGAATCCATCCAGGATTTATTAAACATCCCAAACGTTGTTAAATTCACAGCTCTCCCATGTATCCCCGTTCGCTGCTGTCTTTGTCTAGAAGTCAATATATTTTTGTTACGTCCATTTCATAAGGGCTATGAGTTCACGGTGACTTGCGCATGTGCAAAATAATGGTCAAATGAGAATGTCTGTGTAATTGCCAATGACTCTAAAACGAAAAGAATCCTCATGCAACATGAGGATCTGGAATGTTTTTTGTATGCTTCACACTAATTGCTAGAACGTACAAGTGATTAATCAACAATGTTTACCAAAAACTCCCAATGCATTTCTTTTAATACATTGATTACAGAGATGGATTCTTCAGCAACGAATGCTGCATCGCAAGGCATTTCCATGATATTTGAAAGTCCGTGTTGTATAAATAGGGGGTCAAATGAGACTGCGCAAGGGTTACCGTGAACTCACTTCCTGTGGGCTGTGCACGTTCTTACTTGTTCTCTCTCTCTCTTCTCCCTTGCTCCTGTTATATCTCTTCATGACATTCATCTGTCTGCTTCAAAACATGTCATATCTCCCGTCACTCCGCATACCATGACCCTGTGGGCGGTCAAACCATCCTCAAAACGACTTTGCCATATTTTCATCTATCGTTTTCTCCCTATCACCACCATACGCGAAGAAACTCTTAAAGGAAAAGTTCACCCAAATATATTGTATGCAGCAATGTTTTAATAGTAGAGCACATCAGTGAAGTTTGAGGAAAAATCGGACAATCCGCTAAAAATTTATATGCATTTCTAAAGTTTCCGTGCCTCCATCTCTGGATGAGAAGGCTACAGCAGTTTTTGACGTCACTGGAGGACAACGAGATCGAGAAAAATATGAACGGAATTCGGCATGTTTTCATATTTCTAGCAAAATAAAGTAGTACTCGATTTACCTCTTTAAGAAAGCAGTGGGAACAATATTCCCCTTAACATGCGATAGTACCAAAACGACGGAATGTGTACCTTTCATATCAAATAAAATTTTGTGGAATTCTCTTTATATATTCTTTACATCGTTATCCTGCAGTAATATGTCACAGACTGTAGTAGTCTCATCCAGCGATGGCGGCACCAAAACGTTAAAATTCGTAACTTTTGAATGAATTGTCCGATTTTCTCCAAACTTTAATTCACTGATGTGTTCGTACTAATATTGCTGCATTCACTCAATCCACACATACATTTGAGGGAACTTGTCCCATAAAGTCTGGCGTCTCGAATATTGCCCAAAGATTTCGAGGCATCCTCTCATTCGTCTCCGAGTGTTCGAGGGAAAGTCTAGTCATGATTAAACTACTAATACTCTTTCCTTTTTTACTTTTCGTTGTATTTTCCTTTTAAGATTTTTTTTTTTCTTTAGAGATGGGCTATTTCCATGGATGAGGGTTGACGAACAGTCGGCATACTTTTACTGGATGTTCCTCCCGGCATTATACACTCAGACCTATCGAGTTGTCACCATTACGGCGCATTCTAAGACGGCCCAGAGATCTCGAAGTGACCTACATCCACTTGGGTTCATGAGAGGATTCCGCTCTCGCAGGCTTACACTTCAAAAGTAAGAAAGACGTTGCAATACAAAGAAATTGTTCATCTGAAAAATTAATAATGAGTTGGAACGAAAAGAGTTTACGCAGCCCATAATTAATACAGGCACACGTTCAGAAATGAGATTTGTAATAGGCATACTGTACAATATAATTGTGAAACGGAAAAATATGCAAAAAAACAAACAAACAAACAAACAAACAACAACAACAACAACATACGTACAAAGTGAAATAGTTCAAGTTCAAGTTCAAGTTCAAGTTCAAGTTCAAGTTCAATCATAGTTTATTTCCAATCAACGAAAATCAAAACGTAATACAAAGTATACATATCATAAAATGATATTGTCTACACTTTTACAAAAGGTTCAAATAGTTGCCTGGTCCGAGTTCATTCAGTTTGATTCTGCATTCCTGCGTTCCGTACCAAAACAAGGAGAAGACTTTTATGATACTCGTACACATGATACGTGATACAAGTAAATAAATTGTACAGTAAAGCATGTTCAAATGGGGGGGGGGGGGAAGTAGCGTGGGGGGGGGGGGGGGGCCTAGGTATCATATCTCCCGCATACCTCGGAAAGGCTTCAAAGCGCCTAAATCACTCGAATCCTGATCTTCACGTCGTACTTAGGTCATCTTGCAATATATCATGACCGGGCTTCCCTCCTCAATAATCCAATGCACTTTTACCTCCCTCAATATTCCCTACGATAAAACTATTCCGATTCCTGCAGTTTAAATTACTGTAGGATTCTGCTTACTTGTTTTGATATCGTTTTTACGACAAAACAAACGAAAAACGAAAAAAAAAAAAGAAACGAAATAAAAAATTCAGGGAATCACGAACCGAACAGTAACGATAAACATGACATAAAACGTAAAAATGCCTTCTTCGAAATTTCACATCGTAACGATTATATTATATTCACCCTGCGTGAAAATTCAGTTTTAATTTCAAACTATTTGAAAAAGAAGCGACCATTTTGGTTAAACTTAAGGATTGCTACTTGGAATGTCATGAATGGGTTATGCTCGAGTTAAAAAAAAAAGAAAAAACACGTCATTTTATGGGTTTTCTCTCAAAAGAAGATGCTTTACCCTTTAGAGACACCCGTTCCTTTGTTAACCCGGACTACCAGGAGCTTGGTAGCAACAATATCTGTACTAAAAGGCTTTAGGCCTCTCCCAGGGCAGCTCATTTTCATAGGTTTAATGTTATCATATCAGATGGATGGGACGGGTTTGCAAAAATGAAACGGATCTTCAACCTGTAACCCGCTCAGAAACACAGTTCGAAGATGTCATATAGCTTTTGCTCTCGATGGTCTCTCCTTTAGCTATCTTTAGCCATGAAATGATAAAAGGGATCGTATAGTTTTGGCTCAGACCATACTTTTCTTTTCTAACTTTTTTTTTGCGAGATAATGAAAAACTTCATATGAAATATGAAAGAGCATGTAATTCCAAGAGGAATTCAACGTTTATTTGATTAAAAAAATTTGGTTTTGAAATGGCTAACATATCCAAAACAGAGCAATCGTAATAAAAGTTGGGACCCACCATTTATTACGGTCGCTTTGTTTTACTTTGTTTGTTTGTTTGTTTGTTTTGGGTTTGTTTGTTTTTCTCTCGGCCATTCCAAAACCGATTTTCATCGAATAAACGTTGAATTCCTCTTAGAATGGTATGCTCTATACTATTTCATAAGTGATTTCTTGGTAACTCGCAAAAAGATAAAAGCCCAATCCTCATCTCCACCAATACTACAGGCCTACTATCCCTTTAATGGAGACAGAATTACGATACCTATAGATATGGTGATCGGTTGAGTTCCCTCACGAGATCGAAACTTCGCCAAAATCATACACTGCTTGTGATTTACTCTCGACGTTCTTCATGACTCAAGTGGATGCTCTACATTCTCCGAAAGCCTCGATACATCAAATCAAATCTGTCTGTCAAGAGGCTGATTGTCCCGAAATGACATATATCAGTGTCATTTGTTGTGAGTTTTCGCCAGTAATCAAAATACCTGGCGCAGGGTGTTGAAAGTGTCGAGATCACGACGTGACTATGGAACAAAAAAAAAAACAACAACAATTTTCGGGCGATGCGGTTTAATTTACGGCTGCAACAACTTTCGCCCACATAAATTGTTCGCAGCTCCAAGACAAACGATGCGTGGCACCACGAAATCAACTGGGATACGACCTCAGTAACTTTTGCCAAGACTGCTTCGTTGAATCAACAAAATCCCTTTGTATTACATTATGCACTCTCTGGTTCCTTTTTAACGCCCCTTTTCAGGAATGCTTGAAGATGGCAACTCGGAGGGCGTGTTTCGAGATTGATTTTGGCACGATTAATATAATAACAGAAACTTAGCCTTTCATTTAGCCTATATTCTAAATATTTGTCTCCATTCAGTTTGACTTCGGTAGTCCAATCTAAGACATGACCTGAAACAGCATTTGATCACCGATCTTTACGAAAGAATGCGCTGGCTCTTTTCTTTTCATGAGTGCTGCGCTGATCATTTCATTCAAAAGAAGCAGAAATCAGATTCGTGGTGTAGACAAGAATAGCCCTTTTTCACAATGTGATCAGATTGTATCCACTACTGTCTATGGCAACCGAAATGCTTCCCCAAAGCTTCAGTGAGGCTTATATACGTCCGACCACCAGGGTCCACCTCCCTAGACCTAGCATACAGAAAGATCAGCTATATCCGCAATGCGAGTCCCGTGTAGACATGTGAGCCACAAAGGCCATTGCAAACATTTAATAACCACTCAGAGTTGGCTGTTGTTGTTGTTATTTACATTTTTTAAACATTTTGTTCAATTATAAGGTTATCCGTTGCTATTGTTTTCCTCGTTCCCGCAAAAAAAAAAAAAAAAAAAGGATTATGAAAATGAAAAATAACTATCTTTAGTTTGCAAGCAGCACCTCTGGATTATATATTTCATGGCAATCAATTCGATGCATTTCTTTCCGGCGTCTCTCTTGCTGCAAATAAATCTTTTCAAAGGAGTTGGCTACACTGCCAGTCTACTGTATCTGTTTTCTATAAGGAACAATGCTTCACCCATTATCCAATAACGAACATCAAGTATCGCAAAGGAGGCCACCAGCCAGAACTTATGAGAGTTTGGCAATGCCTTTGCTGTTACGATTGATTGCAGAACAACGACGTATGTTCCAATTACATAAAGCAAGCGTAATTCAGAATATTCAGGTAACTCGATTTTAGAAGATCATTTGTTAGACAGCTGGCACGACATAAAATAGAGAAGAAAAAATGAATTCACTTTAAGACCAGTCGTTTGTTCATTGTTTGGCTATTCGTGTATAAAAGCTCTTTTTAATAAAAGTGTTATTTGTTTGGTTTTATCTCAATGTTAGTTTGCTTTTAAAAGAATGAAACTTAATGTCATAAAGATAATGGAGCCCCGTATAAATCGTGAATGGCTCGTGTATTGATATTGTGATGTAACGTGTCATAGCGGTGTTGTCTGTCGTATATTTCCTGAGCATGGTAATGGTATAGCCTCAGTCGGGAGCGCCGTCAACTTTTCGGTGAAAACATTTTAGAATTTTAGAGGGACACTCACCCTATAAAAGAGTGTGGATTACGTGAATGTAAAACTATCTGTAGAACACATCTGTGACAGGTGAAGAAAATCGGACAATTTGGTACGTATTAATTTTGATGATTTTTATCAATTTTGAAAAGTTTTCTGTTTATTTTTTTAAAGTTTTGATACAATAATGACCTCACAATAGATATAAAGTAAAAAGAGAGAATTGCAAAAAAATTTCATTTCATGATGAAAAGATCACATTCCCTAAACGTAAGTGACATTATCATGTAAACAGTAATTTTATTTCCTCTTCCTTCTGGAGAAGGTAAAAAAAAATGCTCTTCCATTTTGCTATAGATAATAAAGATATTTGGGATCATCTTCCTATATGTGTATATTATCATTTCACTCATGTGGCAAGATTAAATGCTGAAACATTATTATTCATGCAGCAGAAACGGCACATTGATATAACAGAACGTTAAAATTCATAACTTTTCAACGGATCGTCTGATTTTTTTTTCTGAAATTTTGTATAGGATTACAAATGTCTTTTAATATTTCTGCAGTTACAGTATCGACATACATGACATATGCTTTGGAATATAGCAGGTTCCCTGTTCTTTGTTGTTTGATGTCCGATTTTGATAAAACTATGACTATGTTTGTCCGGTTATATCATACTATATCAATCAGAATGAACTTGAACGTTGGATGACATTGCATTTTCAACGTGTTCAGGCCTTCACAACGGATAAAGAAAAAATACACAAGTGCAACAGATATATCCTGTCATGGGCCCACTCTAACTTCGTACACTCGTCAGATAACATGCGCCGCCCCCCCCCCCCCCCCCCCTTTCCAGATGCTATCTTTACTCAAACTCTGAGAGCATTTTATCACTTAGACACAAGAGGGAGAGAGAGAAAAAAGTTAGATTCCACTTGCAAATGAAAACAAAGCAAATGCCAAGAGCACAACTCGAGAAATCAACTTACTTGTACTTTGTCAATACTGTGATGAAATGTGCATGTAAAGGGACCCTTTTTTAACAAAGAAAAGTAAAGTTTGTTTAATGTGCCCGTTATTTCTTCATTACTGGAAGATTTATCGGTGTAAAGAGAAGCTTCCCACTTCTCAGCTTCTTCTTCTTCTTGTTTGTTTGTTTGTGTGTGTGTGTGTGTGTGTGTGTGTGTGTGTGTGTGAGTATATGTGTGCGTGTGTGTATGTGTGTGTGTGTGTGTGTGTGTGTGTATGTGTGTGTGTGTGTGTGTGTGCGTGTGTGTGTTTGTGTCATTTTTTCCTCCCAATGGGCTTGAAGCTTCTTTGTACGGAGTTCACGACCGAATAAAAGCGATGTGCCTGCCGATATATTCAGCATACCTGGTTGTAGTGGGTGTTATATATCTTAATATTGATTTCATTTATGATCCTTATTCACTGAGCTTACCACCCACAGCAGGAAGTCCAAAATGGTTCTGTTTCGCCGTTGGGGTACCCGTTAAAGATGAATGAGGATGCAGCGTACGTGATTTATCTGCAAGTTCACACTTCCTTCACATGACCGCGATATTTTACCTTCTGTATTGCTCTTACATGAACCTCGCATTAGATGCTTTCATACGTCTTTGGAACGAGCCAAGGGCTAGTAAAGGTAGACTGTCGTTCTATAAATGAAGAACATAATTATAACCAGTTAGGGCTGCCTGCGGTTTAGGGTATCAAAAGCCAACCACAAATAAGGTAACTAACGTATATGTAAATAAAGAGATTGCTTCACGAACGACCCATAATTTGAAGCCGCAAAGCTACACTAAGATCATTCTTAGCTTTGCTTTTTTTTTTCGATGGAAGGGACTATTCATGTTATTTGCTATGTCAGTCTCTGGCGAAGAAGTAGGCCTACACAGTGTCAATGTTATATTCAGTAAATTTGGGATCAGTGTTATCGGATATATCAATGATTTTACTCGGGCAAGATATCACGAAATGCGTAGGCCTACATCATGATCATGTGTATAATTTTGCTTGTACTTTTGATTGTAATTGTGATTGAGATCGTGATTGTGATTGTGATTGTGATTGTGATTGTGATTATGTTTATGATTGCATTTGTGCGATTCCACTTCGCGTTCAGGTTGACAAAGCTAAATAGAACAAAATGAAACAAACGACCCGGTGCAGCTCCTATAAAATTGTACCTGAACTTTTTATTCATCCCTATAGGTGCCAGATTATCATATTGGAGGTGAATATCTGTTTATGAATACGACGGGATTGATTTTGATGTATTAATCATTAGGAGAGTGGATTCTTTTTCGTATCTTTGCGATCGAGAGCATCCAATTATTCAAGATAACGAAACTTTATAAACATAATGTTGCTGGTTGTGAATCATGTCGGTGATATAGTACGAGAGTAATATAGCTCATCACCATAACTGCAATTATTGCAGGCATGCTCCGCCGCCGATTTCGAATGATTATCTGATCAGTTGCTTGGCTAAGAAGTGTGCGTGTGTGTGTTTGAGTAGGTGTGTTCATGTTGCACCCACAAGGGGTTAATCCATGTAAGATTTGCATGAAATCAATGGAGATCAAGAAAAATAAACAGTGAGGGTGGGGAGGAGGATCTCACTGATCGTATGTCTAACAATGGAGCTGTGTAGCTCCGTGGTCTAACTTGGTTTCCGAGGCAACACATGACTGCAGTCGTAAGTGTATTGCGCTTTTCATTTTGGCCCTACACCCTAACAACCAGGCAATCATTGCTCACCAAGAGAAATCATGCCAAATTCACCAATGAACATCCAAAACCTTTTATTCAATGAGACTTTTCATTGGGCCCGGGATCACAACATTTTGACATCGCTCAATAAAACATCGACCTCGGCCGAGGCGAGTGAATCTCCAGAGGATAGTTTCGGGAGGGATGCACTCTCGATGGCTGAACATTTCATCCGATTGTCTATTGATGAAAGACGACGCGTGTTGTGTTTGTGATAGCATAGTGCGTGAAACATAGAGCGATTTCAGACTTAAAAGAAAAATCTCGTTTGTTTCTAATTTTGTGTAGAGATGAGAGGTGCTCATACACTGAATTAAGTCCAATTGTGGCTAAAACCACCTGCTATGTGAACGATGTTTCATAAAACAGATGTGTCACAATAAAAACAAGCAAGCAAATTCGATATGCTTAAATGCCAGGGTTCGTTGAAAAATGTGTGCACACGTCATGGTGGAAGAGAAAATAATGTTATGTTAAGTTTCTGCTCCTCAATCTTATATAAAACCTGAGACCAAAGAATTAAAACTCGATAGCCTTGAAGGGCTATGGGCCCCTCTTACTTAAATAAATATATGTACAAGTATCCATATTATACTACGAAAGGTATTTCAAATTTAAGGGGAAAAATACTTCGCTTGACATGAGTCGTGTTTTTACACACGTTTACAAACGAGTTCCTGTTAGTGTTAAACGCCCTATAAAGTGTGGCAGTGTTGGTTCGTTCGCTCTCACCCGGCTCAACCCCTCGATCCCTGCGCTCCTCCCCCACAGCTGGTGAACATTAGTGTTCAGGGAATACCGCCCTCATAAACATGACTAATGTCATTCGCTGAGCATCGTTTCGGAGTTGGTTTACATTTCAGAGTGAAAATAATGATAATAATAATGCTGGGGGGGGGGGGGGAAGAAATCGACGAAGTTACGCGAGCCTGGGTAACTAGGTAACCATAAAGTAGCTACAAGTTCATGGAAAGGTGCTACAGCCTTAAGAAAGATTTCCTTATGGGCGATCCAACATGTATACATTATAGCAACTTAAATTATTATTTTCTCGTTGTCATTACTGTCCTTTTCAAAATCTTATTGATTCGCCTTTTAATTGGCATGAATTTTCTTCTGCATAACAGGCGAATTCTTAGACTGAGGCAAATTGTAAGTGCCGTAACAATATTTGGATCAGTTTTTGTTGATAACGATTATTCCTATAAAATCAAATGTTTTGTTCGCGTCACAATTCACTCATATTGTACTGTTGAAAACAGTCTTGCCGATGCAACATGCTCTCAAGCCCTTCTATGACGAAAAGACCCCCCCCCCCCCTAAAAAAATACAACAAAAAATAGCAGACATTATATATAAAATAATAAATAAATAAATAAATAAATAAATAAATAAATAAATAAATAAATAAATGCGCCGGTTTTCTCCAACTGAAATTAAAGTCCTATCATTTTGGTACATATTATATTGTACCAATGTCTAAGCTTCTCTAAATCTCCTTTTCAAGGAATGATATTGGAATGAATAATTCATATAATTTACATCATTTTGAGAGTAGAGCTGCGCCAATTCATCAACGAAGACTTTCATATGAAAGAGACAGTAGCAATTTCAATTTTTTTTCGGAAAATATTCCTTGACCAGTGCTTATGAATAGTCAAATCAGCAAGATGACGCTGTTATGTTCTCTGGGTGGATTTCTTCTTTAAGCCCCGTCTCGGAAAGGACTAGAGGGCTAAAAATTCTGACGGCATACCACGAGACGGCTCTTTTGACTAAACGAGAGCTGGGAGGAAGATGCCCCGAATTTCTGGCTAAGTCGCCGCAGAGCGCCACATTAATGTCATCACGCTCCCCGGCCGATCCCTTTAAACGTGCCAAGTTTCCTCATGAGGAATGTACGTGGCCCATCACGTGGTCGTGTTCCGATCAGAAACATCGTTAAAAGTACTGTCATGCCTTTGTCGATGAAGTATACCCATACCATGCATATACACCACCACGGAGAGCATTTGAACGTCGTGAGAGTTTTGAGCTTTTCATGGAACTGTCATCGCCCATCATGTTGTATATACCATGCACTATACCTCAACTGTCACGGGCAATTACCCCTCCCTCCCCTTCGACCCTCCCTCCCCTTCACCCCTTCACCTCTCCCTCCCCTTCACCCCTCCCTCCCCTTCACCCCTCCCTCCCCTTCACCCATCTCTCTCCTCCGCTCCTCCCTCCTCCTCCCCCGTCCCCCTCCACCTCTCCACAATCTATCTACTCTTTATTGTCTTCTTATATTTTATATATATGGGTACGGTGTCACTGCACTGACACGGAGCTGACATCGAATATTAATGGAAGCTATCAGAGATGCATGTATGAATAGTGTTATGACGAGAAAAAGGTCGATTGTGCTTAGATGTGCTTTGATGAGGGAACACTGCTGATTTACATATTCATATAGTTATTGCATAATTTCAAAATCTACCGGTCGTGAAGACATTTTCAAGCTCCAGCTTTATTGCATAAAGGTAGAAGTATAATATCCCCTTCTCACCCCCCCCCCCCCAAAAAAAAGGATAAGCCAAACAAACCAACAACACATAAGAAATAAACAGAAAGCAAACAAACAAAAAAGTCATTGCTAGAAGCGAGATTGTAATATGAGCTTAGTGTCTGCAATTTGTTTGTTTGTTTGTTTGTTTGTTTGTTTGTTTGTTTGTTTGTTTGTTTTTGCAAATCCTTACAGGTTCAATCATGAAGGCATTCATGTCAAAATGCTATCGAGTAATGACAGTTAAAGGCACAGCGTGGCAATGCAGAGAACCAAGCACGAACATACGTATAGTAGCCTTTCAGTCCGAAAGGTTTAGAAAGTGTTCTGGAAGACCCTGGACATGTTAACCTGTGTACAAACGTTGTGTAACACATGGATACACCGTACGGTTACAGCTCGTTATTCCGAAGGTTCGTTATTCCGAAGGCTCTTCAGTCCGAAGATTCGTTATTCTGAAGGTTCGTTATTCCGAATTTCATTTTCGGATTAACAAATCTTCGGAATAACAAACCTTCGGAATAACGCCACAAATGTTCGGATTAACGAACCCTTTTTCATTTTCGGATTAACGAACCTCTAGGTATAGGGAATTTGTGTGATTCGGATTAACGAACCTTCGGAATAGCGAACCTTCGGAATAACGAACAGCACCCACACCGTACGATGGAAGTTGAAGTAATATATTGCGTGACACAGAAAAAGCATAATATACGCCACACACTTGTGCCATATGGGGGGGGGGGAGGGGTATGACAGTACCTCTGAAAATAAGCATGGAGCGGTCTAGGTCCTTCAAGAAATGTTTTGAGAAATCAATGGATTGTTGTCATGTACTCGGATTCTGGTAACAAGTATTATTTGATGAGACGCTGACTTCAGGAATATTTCAAGAGAGCCGTGATATCTGGCATAAAAAGAGAAGGAAGCAGAAGTGTTTGTAATATAAACTATTATAGATACAAATACTAGAGATCAACAGGTACCATTTATTGTTTGTGTGTGTCTGTACGTGTGTGTCTGGTTGAAGAGAACGGGAAAAAATATCGACCATGTCATTGTCATGCAGCAAGCAGTTTGATTGCCAAAATCATAAAAAAAAACCTCTAACTGTTCTTCCTAATGTGGACATCAGACAATATAAGCATTATATGAGTTGACGCATTGCTGAAATCCTGCACTGTAATCATTTTGATTGTTTTCTAGCTTTTTGTTTTATTCTAAAAGGAAAGTCACGGTGGGGGGGGGGGGGGGTAGGAGAGTAAGCAAACATTATTCTTGTGGTCCATGATTCTTCGTTATCTCGACTACACACCACCCACGCTACACTCAGGGAAGGCGCCTTTTGACCAAACGCCAAACTTTCTAACCACGCAGTGAATTATCGACCCACACCTTTGAAAGAATGGACTGATAAAATTAGACGTGATGAGAAAAGCGTTTGCGATTAAAAGCTAGGAAACATTAAATCCTCTGGGATCGTGATGACTTTTCGATTTCCGAGAGACAGATAACTCAAAGGTTGAAAAGGTGCTCAGAGCATTCTGGGAAAAATCCACACCAACTGTCCCGGATGAGAGTTTAGTGCCTTGTACGGCGTGAAACATTATGTGGAAGAATTAACCTTTTGAACGTCAAAATCAATCGAACACTCGACATAGTGACCACAGCCAGAAGCAGGTGCGAATTAACAAACAATGATCACTGCCATTATTATCAACACCAACATTACTATCATCTCTGCAACAGACTTTTGAGGATATTATATTCTCTTTGTTTGTTCGTTTGTTTGTTTGTTTGTTTGTTTGTTTGTTTGTTTGTTTGTTTGTTTTTTGTTTCATTTTTTTCAAACTCAGAAGAGGGCTGGATAGTCCATAATTCAGTTCACTAGCTGGTCTTCCGTGGGGTCCAGATTGATGTGAGACGATACCACTTCACCGGGTTATGCACCCTGCTTTTTCGAAGAATAAAACGGCAGCTTTCACGTGCATGAATTGTGACTCTCTCACATACGTGCCCATTTAATGTCCTATCCGAGGGACAGCGTTTTGCCTCTTACTAGAGGGGAGGGTATGATAAAATTCAACATTGCTCAGATAGACGCGTTCTCATCGTCATCGTCGTCATCATCGTCGTCATGATAATCAGCATCATACAAGTAATTTTGGTATTGGCTATTGACTAAGGATATGTGTATCATTGTATACGTTGAGATGGTGATCCTTAATCTCGAGAAAAAGCTAACTTCGAGGATAAGCTCTATGGGGCGCCAAGTGTTGCACGGTTGATTTCGTAACGAAATCGACAGAGCAACACTTGGCGCCCCATATAGCTTATCCTCGACTTTAAGGGTCACCGTCTGAACGTAATAACTATTGTGTCATTCGGAAAGGCGCACAGCAGAGGAAACGAATGTCGATTAACTTTAGAAAGGAATGTATGCGACATACAATATCACTGTGTTAGAGTGCATCAGTGTCCTGTTTCCACCAGGAGGGTCATAAAACCTAAAACTGTATATTAAGCATCCTCTTCATTGTGGAGGTATTGGGAACCATCGTTTGAGAAGTTCTGTGTCACTATAATATCCATGATGACCTCCAAACCTCTCCTCTTCTTCTTCTTCTTCCTCCTCCTCTTCTTCTTTTTTCTTCTTGTACTACTTCTTCCTCCTCTTCTTCAGCAACAACTGTAGTGACGTTAGCTAAGGAGGTCCACAGTGCCTAGTCCTCTGGAGAGGAGACTGTATAGCAGCTCCAAACCCAAACGATGGGTCGCTGGTCGATTGCTCATAAGCTTTTAAAAGCCTCTTTAGTGGCTTATATCAAACACATCTGAACTCAACTAATCCTCCTTTCCCTCACCTTCTTCTACTCCTACCTGTTCTCTCTCTCTCCTCCTCCTCCTCCTCCTCCTCTTCCTCCTCCTCCTCCTCCTCCTCCTCCTCCTCCTCCTCCTCCTCCTCCTCCTCATGTTCCTACCTGTCCTTGCATGTGCGAAATATGAAGCAGTTTGGCATTGGCATTGTAATTACTCCGAGTTCACTGGATGACCCCGTTGTGCTGCAGGGAAGGTTTTTATGGAAAGTTTAAACAAGACTTGGCCTTGGGGCTAGGGCGTGAAGAAAATCGCATTGCCCATGGGTTGAACTCCGCAAGATGGAGGAATGGAGGGGGATGAGATGAATTTAGAATTTCCACACCACGTTTAATTTTGATAGTTTTATCAATAAAACAGATTAGTAGACGTGTCATCAAAATCGTCCTAAGATGAGAAAGTTGTGATATATAAAAGTTTCAGGCGCTTCAAGCGCCAAATTGACATCGACCGCATACGCAATCGGATATACCAATTATCTTACAATGCTTTCATTTCACTTTATACGAATATTCACTGAAGCTCTTGTGGGACATGAAATTAAAGATAAATTGGCAATGATGACTTTTAGAGAGAAAGAGCTGAAGTCGCCAAATCGCAAACCGAGAAAAGTGATTTTGATTTTTTTTTTTTTAAATCATGTGCACGACCTGCTGGGAGACGACATCGCCACTTCACCTATTTTTTCACATTGCGGTTGCAATCAATTTCACTATATTCAGTAAAAAGATGGCTGTTTATTACGTCCAATTTTGACGATATTTTCTACCATTGTATTTGTCAGATTTTACGCTAATGAGCACAGCCAACTTGATCAGGATGTTCCTGAGCTCTTCACCCTCGCCTTCTTCACCTTGTGAGGACGGCAGACGGCCTTCATGGAAGAAACCAGAGATATCAATAGCGTTTGGGCGAAAGGTACTGATAAACCTGATACTTATTGGTTCAATGTAGCAGAACTGTTACTAGAGAACGGAGTGGTGATTCAAATCTAGAAAGTGAAAAACATGTTGATATGACCAAGGATAACTCCTTGATAATTATGACAAGGTTAAACATCCGGAGATGACTGGACGGGAAACGGAATCAAGAAGGAACTCTGAATAAGAAATGGGGATGTGTTAGAAGCGATAATCTGACAAACATGATACAGTGTGACGATTATCATCAAGAGAAGACAAGAGGATGGCCTTAGGAAGGAAGGACGGAATAGCGACGCACGAGAAGCTGACAGGCGAATGGCTGGGTTGGAAACATCTATATACCGAAGAGAGGCAAGTTTGACAGGGGAGATACATCAAGACACAACGGCATGTGGTTTTTTTTTTTTAGCGTCATGCACCTCCATCCATTCGGCATAATTTGCATTCGCATTGGCAGAAATTGTAAAGAAGGACCCAGAATTGGGTGGATCAAAATCACACATGGTCCACGGATTCAGCTCCATTCCCACGCAAAGTGTTTATTTATATCCCATGCACGGAGTCTTGTATGGCGTTACCATAGAAGTTGGTGATGCTATGCGGGGAGAAACAGAACCCGCGCGGGAACATCGAATTTGCCGAAACGATTCCCCCCACTTATGTTCAATTTTCCGTGGACAACTTTTTCATTGTGCCATCTCTCTTTACGGGTCAAAGTACGGTTGAATTGTTAAAACGATTTGAAAGTGTGCCTGCGTATGTGCGTGTTTGTATATCTCTTCGAAGAAATTTCTAGCTCAAAGATGGAGAGGCGAATAGATAGAGTGTGATCAAATAGCAGCTTTATCCATTTCAGGTTGAAGACGTTAGAACAAACTTTACATTCCTTTTTTATGCGATACAATTACAATACAGTGTTGAATTTGAGAAGTACTCCACAAAAATAATCAATCTCATCGTTCATCGATTGTTTACCATGTATGTTGCGTAAAAGGTACACACATCATGCGAACAAATGGAGTATTCACCATGTTCACAGGTATTGTTTTGTTTTTGTTTTGTTTTGTTTGGGCAGTGCCTGTGGGGTTATAATTAAAGGGATCGTGTAGTTAAACAAACAAATACAAAGTTTTAGGTGAGATAATGAGAAACCTCTCATGAAATATGAAAGACTATGTAATTCGACTAGGAATTCAACGTTTATTTGATGAAAATTGGTTTTGAAATGGCCGAGATATCCAAAACAGAGCGATCCAAAGAAAAGGTGGGACCCATCTTTTATTATCGCTTTTACGATCGCTTTTTTAACATTGTTTTTGCATGTTTCTGCCATTCCAAAACCCATTGTCATTAGTAGAATTCCTCTAAGAATGGTGTGTTCTGTGCTATTTTGTAAGAAGTTTCTTGGTACCTTACAAAAAGTTAAAAGTCCAATCCTCATCTCCATCAATACTATACCATCCCTTTAACCTGATACACGTAGATGCGATTAGAAAAAGGAGCAAACATGCTTAAAGCCTATAAAAAAGGCTGATACCTCGAAATCTAGAGGAATAGGAAGTCGGCTTTTTTATTTCGCGATGAAGTCCAAAAGCAATTATGTGTGCACCAATATAGTAAATTTTATTAACATGATGAGGCTTGATGTAACTGGGGATAATTGAAGTGAATTCCCCTAACTAATCTCGGTCATCCATCTTACCAAATCTAAGCCTGTATAAACTGAGGCAAACGTAATAGTTACTCTCAATCATAGCCACGGGCCGTCATCGCAGGAATTAGAACAAGGACACTATCTTCAGGTTATCCTAATTCATTAGGAAAGAAAAAAATCATGAAATAGGGGTACCTCTGATTAGAAATAATTATCTATTATCTACGACCTATATGTAACCTTTATTGTCTTGAATTCTCTTTTCCTTTCATTTTATTTGCCAATAAATTTGTTCTGTCTTTTTTCTCGGAATGTTGTCATTGAATTGACTAATGAAATGATTAATAGACAACAAGGCATTACTATAATACTATCATTGATTTAATGCAATGTTGGGTACACTTTGGGTGTATATATGAATGCATGCACTTAAATCATAAATCATAAACTGAATAAGATGAACAGCTTTCTGCATAATATACACAGAACAATGACTTTTGTAACCATGCCGTGCAGGGCATTTAATCTAATCATTTAATTTGATTAATCGATTAGGTAATTGATAATTAATCAATTACATCCAATCAATTAAGTAAAAAATGTAAAAATTGTATTCAAATGTAAATACGCGCGTTGCCAGCAAATTAGCCGAGGGAATGATGTCATCATCTCAACATTCCCAAATTGTTTGTTTGTTGTTTTTTTTTGATCAAATAAGTCACCCATGTTTCTTACACAAGTGTAACCCCCCCCCCAAAAAAAAAAAATAAATAAATAAATAAAAATAAAAAAGAGAAAAAAGAGAAAAAAAAACACACGAAAATAATGATAATGGTAAAGGACTTCATTGATGTGCGTTGTTGCCACGCAACAGTAATATAATGCAAGCGATGCGCATTTTCTTTCTTTTTTCAGGTAACAAAAGAAACACAGAGACCTTGGAGAGCATGCAGGCAAATGGGAGACTTTTGGACTATGGGATCATCACCTTATCTAAACTTTATGAAAACATTTTAAATTTCATGACGTTCTTATTCAAGCTCCGATCTTGATGAAAAGTCCGTCATTCTGATAGTCTGATTTCACTTTAATCAGTAGAGCAAGCTTGAACCTGCTTTGGAATTTTTATAATAAGAATAGCAGTTCACTTGCACACGTAGAAACGAACTTTTGTCGCATCGATATTTACCGCTGACCCTAGTTCAACAATCACTCGTCTTTTAGAGGAAACAAAATTGGCATAATATGTATGACGTCATTGTCGACAGATCTATACCTTTGGAAGGATGAACTGTGTGATTAAATGGGCACGTACCCAACAGCGACATGTGTGGTATCATGCAATAAGGTATTGCTCACTATTTATTATATTTATTGCATGCTCAGCATTTGATTTTTTTTTTGTGTCATCATCCAGACACTTTAAACATGATTTTCGCCTTATTTTCCGTCAATCATCGAGTGTCACACTTGTATCCTGTTTGGTCAGGGGAGAACCAAAAAGATGGCGGTGCGAGTTGGAAAAGTTCCCATGAAGTAAATGCACAATATTGGCGCTCTTTCAAAACTTTAACGGAGTGGCCAATATAGAGACAGAGCCAACTGCTATGGTTTTGCTGATAACAGTATGGAGTAGAAATAGGTATGGATAGCTTCACCAATAAAATGCATAGGAAGATTCATAGATAGATAAATAGAAAGATAGATAGATCAATAGATGGATAGATAGATTGGTAGACAAACAGATATTAAGACATAGGAAGATAGACGATCTACAAGGATAGAAGGAAAGACAAGTGGATAGAGAAACAGGGAGACAGAAGACAGATGGAAAGAAAGAATGAAAGAAAGAAAGAAAGAAAGAAAGGAAGGAAGAGAAGACGCATTTAATATAGTAGGCAATTGTTGTCTATCTCTCTCCTTGGCTTTTATTATGTCAATATGATAAACATCGACATTCTCTCACGATGTTCTCAAAAGAATGTAACTTCTACAGATAGTGTTGTTACAGCTTAACGAAATCCAAACAGTACTGTATCATCTGCTACTCGGACGGGTTAATATTTACATTTGTTCATCACGGACACCATTTAAGTGCGTTTTATCGTGTCTGTGATGGGAACAAACTCCGATTATCGTCAAAAGGGAGGCGCCGTGAGATAGGCGATGCACAATACACAAAGTATATGATGCAGCTTCTCGGCCGGCCAACCAGTGACGAATTGTAGTGTGTTCATCAGATGTATATCGTTAAAGAAAAAAAAAATGAAAAGATATAATATGGTCGCCTGATCGCAGCAAATCGGGATGCCTTCAGCTTACGATGTTGTTTTTCATTTTCAGCTGTCTTAGTTCGTGTCGGGGTGATGGACTATATAATGAAGCATCCCCTAACCAATAATTGTTGATGGTGAACACGATTGAAACAGACAAAAACACTACAAAAAAGAGAGAGAGAGAGAGAGATCGAGAGAAAATGAAAGCAAAATATGATAAAGGAAAAATAGAAATCTAGAAAAAAAAGACAAGAAGTAAACAGAAACAAAAACAACTGGTTGTTGGGACTTGATAAATAAGCCATCACTTTTATAACTGAGTTGGACTATGATAAACTGGAAACATTTCGTTCTCATCGATTGCAAAAAAAAAAACAAAAAAAAAAAACGAGCAAACTAACTAAGAACAGCCTTTAATTTGTCGAACGCATGTATCTCCAGTTGCTTATTCATGAAGTTGCCCTTCTTGATAATCAGATAAAAGGGAAGCTTTTATGACTGTGTAGCCGTAGATGTGTAGATTGATCCATTATTTGGCCTTTTAAAGTCTTCCAAACACCATTAAAACATTGACCTAATGATAAAAGCACACCTTGAAAAAAAGTTGTGACAGATATCCATTCCATGCCATGTTTTTATTTGGTATTTAAACCACCAACAAAAATATCGTTCCGCTGATATGTAAAATTGATTCAGTGGAACAAATCAGGACCACATTTACAAAAGAATTCCTTCCGGAATTTGGCGAAATGAATGACACAGAGCAGAAATGTCAGGAACTAGATAGAAGTGAACTTACGCTGATCAACAAAACATGTACAAATAAAACCATGAACTATAAAGTGAACATAATTACAACAATTGCTGAACCAAAATGACACTGTCTGATAATTAAAACAAAGTACATTTCATGAGAATATTAGTAAAAGTGAAAGACTAATGGACAAATAGGTGCCATCTACAATATTAAACATTTATTGAAAGTTGTGATCATAAATTGAAGATGAATTCTTTCTGCACTGAATGGGAACATCATGACTTTTACCAGTACGTTTCACTCTCCAAAAAATATTGTACGATCGAGTTCTGCAGACCTGAATAACAACATTAATAATAATAATAATAATAATAATAATAATAATAATAATAATAATAATAATAACAATAATAATAATGATAATAAGACTAATTGCAATTGATTGTGGTATAGCATACAAGTATATTGCAACCAACGTAACTGCTGTACAAAGTGTACAATAAACTGGAACACGACGAGACCTTGGATATGTAAACATAAGCTTCAGCAGTTATCTTTGTGCTGGTCATGCAAGTCTCGCACACGACATAAGGGGAAAATATGGCTATGCGTCAGACAGTATAATAATTTGGACCAGTCATTGGCAATATTACACTGTAATGTAGGTATCTGATGAACGTTTTGAGTCAGGCTTGGCAATGCAAGGTATGTTTCCGGAATTTCCGAGGATCATTTTGTTCTGATTAGTGTGACACTGACCCTACAAATAGTGATGAAATGCATTTTTTTTTTTTATGTCATCGCGTCAGAGTCCTGTTAAAGGTAATGTTTACCATTGGGAGCAGTGATTTAAAAAGTGTTCGAGTTATCACATTTGATGCAGATGTGTAGGTCAGTTGTATCACAAAAACATCCTGCCATATGAGATTTTTGTAATAAAGCCTAAAATATAAGGAGATATCACTACTTTTTCTCACTAAACCATAACTGTAGACCGTTTAGCCTAGACACAATTTTATTATAACTTTTGTTCACATTTTGTATATTTAACACTTGACATTGATTATACTGATTAGGACCCTAACTGTTTTACAGTGGTTGTTTCTATCCCTATTACTCACATTTCAGAACTATTTTGAAGGCCTATAAAGCTTGGATTTTGTTTCATCTGCAAATGGTAAACAATGCATGCCCTTAAGGTTAATATCCCCTCAAAATATCTTCCTCATAAAGATACTAACCAAAACAGTGACAAAATAAATCTGCACAATCAAACTCAGCGCATGCACCCTTAGTGTAAGAATTTAACGAGCGAATAAACAAACAAACACATTACGTCTGTACTGTAAGTTTCTCTGTAATAGCATGGAGCTCTTTGGTAAATTATGAATGTACATTTTCGGTATCTCAACTCTTAGCTGTCTGTCTATTTGTCTGTCCGTCTATCTATCTATCTATCTATCTATCTATCTATCTATCTATCTATCTATTTATCTATCTATCTACCTATCTATCTATCTATCTATCTATCTATCTATCTATTTATCTATCTTTTTTATTATCATCATCGTTGTCGTCATGAATACCAGAACAAGACTTAGCCGATGAGTGATGCGCTGACATTTTTAGGTAAGTGGCGTGAGAAAACACTTGAGGAAACCACTTCTGATAGACATTTGTTTTGGGTTTACTCTGTGGCTACTTTTTGTATTTGTTCGCCACGCCAAAAACCACTTTGTCGTATTCATAGCTATTTCTGCGTTTGTGTGGTGTCGAGCTTATAACAGACCAGAGGCAAACAAACCATGTTTGATTTGCCACCTTCTTCATCATGAGCATTCTCTTGAATTGCTCTTTTTTTCTTCTTCCTTTCTTTTTTTTTTTTGAATAAAGAAAGACAAAATGAAACGGAGAAAGGGGGTAATACTTAGGGCAAGTTTACTTTGTGTCTTGTCTGCAAAGTCGTACGTTATGCTAGCTTCAGGGGTTCGGAAGCACTTTGTCGATGTAATCTGGGCTAGCACAACATGGCGCCTCCCGTGCAAAACATACTTGTTCCAGTTTTTAATCGCTAAAAAACTCATGATGAGAAGTTATCGACATGAACACAGACGCTATTTGACAATTGGAACAGAATGTAATTGTGCCCACTTTTTCGTTCTTTTCGCAATCAGGATAATGAGGGCGCTACGTACCTGAAACAATTGATTCTACAAACTTGACAAACAGACAAACAGGCAGGACGCACACACATACCAACAAATAAATATACAAACAAGTGTCACATATACATAACGTAAATACCTTTCATTGCGTGTTTCATTTTTTTTTTCTTTGCGTCCTATTTAATCTGTTATTCCTAAGCAGGCAATTTCCGTTTGGCTTAAGCTTGATCAATCGAGTCAATTTTCCTCCCTCCATTCTGTGATCCTTTTGGGAGCCTATAATTCTCTCATGAACAAATTTTCCTTGTATCAAAACTTCCTGTAAATAACCTATCAATCCTGTATACCCCTGTCATGTTCCTATATACTTCCTTCTGGATTAGGGTTACTCACAACCTGGGGATTCTGGCTCAATATAGCTTTGAGGCAGACTCGCGTAATGTGTCGATGCTCATCATACTCGTTATCAACACGATACAGGTGATGGAATAAAAGTTTGTCTTGAGGATAATGTCAAAGTAATTAATGATAATGTGTTGATCTGCTCTCAAGTTAGAGATAAGAGACCGAAAACATGGAATAACAGTGCTTTAGCTTAAAGTTGGCTCACTGAAGCATTCGTTCATTCATTCATTCATTCATTATCCATCCATCAATCGATCCATTCATTCATTCATTTATTCATCCATATTCTTCCATCTCGAATAGAGAAAAAAAGTGCAACCTAGTATTACATTATAGAATGTACAATGAAGTATGTACAAGGAAGATAAAAACATGCTGCAAATTGGGAGAAATGCTTAAGAAACAATACTTGTAAGGTCCACCCCCCCCCCACCCAGACATAGTAATACCAGTTACATATTATGGTACAAACTCTGTTACACGACCTAAATAAGAAAAGAAACCTAAACATCTCTAATATATTACACTGCGTTCCTGTCAACGCACTCTGATTTTTTTTTCTTCAAAAGGCAGTTATGAAGTTATGACCATGTGGCCAACTTACTATGAGTTGGTCCCGAATCTCAGTCATCGATACAAAACAACCACTGCAACATCAATAATAATCGATGCGGGTGAACACGCGATGTGGCTTAATACATCTTCATAACACCATATTCAGGTTGTTACTTCCATGAAAGCAACAACAACAACACCCCCCCCCCCCATTTTTCCATAAAGTTTAGGAATATGGAGTGGAATTTAACTTAACCATAATTCCCATCTCAAAAGCTGCAATTTGAAGCCTAAATTGGGAGACAAGCGGCATTCACCCGAAAGCAGCTAGATCATGACAAGGACGCGACCTATTCACGTCACTTACGGTCAAAAAGCCTTCACTTTGCACGTGTTATTTAATCGTTGCCATGTTATACGACACATTCTTTCCTTCAGGTATATCACTGAGCCGCCGCCCGTAGTTTTGTTTTTGTTTCTGTTCTTTGTTGTTATGTCTGTGCGATATTATATTGCGTGTTATGATCTGTGTTTTTCCCCCTCCCTGAACAAAACACCTGAAGGTATATTCAGTTTTCTTACACAGAGCTAGACCACACACAAACACTATTGCCGGTTTTGGTTTTGGTTTTTTTTTCTTTTTCTTTTTTTTTTTGCTTTTTTTACATCGTTTTCTCGCCCCCCCCCCCCAAAAAAAAAAAAAATCAAAAAACAGTGGGAGCCCTTGGTCCAGGGGCCGGAAGAATTTAAGGAGATATCGAGGTGCTAAGTATTTCCGGTCAGCCTTTTCCCCTCTATTTTATTCATTTTGGCAGTCGGGTGATACAAAGGCGAACACGGAAACTTCGATATGCCGTTTACCTGATGCTTCGCTTGTGATACAGGGCAATATCGGGTTAAACAAGCGCCGCGAGTGCAATAGAGTATAAAAATAATATTGCGATATCGTATCAGGGGTCCCTCAAAAGATATCTCTTGACAGTCTGATGAACAAGTCCAAAGCACATCATTATACAGAGGCCGCAAGTGGTTGAGACTTTTATAAGACACAGAGGGATTGATAGGCCCAATTCCCAATGTTGCCTGATTGTATGAAGTGCCCTAATTGTTTTCTATAGAGCCGTTCACTCCACTAATTGTCCACTTGAAAATACACAGCAATACAGATCCTAATTGGTGACAAACTATATCCAGTGTTTCTGAACTGTAATGCATACGTCTGTGGCAAGATTTAAGCAATGGAAGTTGTACTTTTCCTTGTGAGACAACAGGTACAAGCGGGCATCTGTGGACTGTCAGCCAATCACTGAGCTAGATTACTGTTGCGTCATAGCACGTCACCAGTTTGCACAAGAACAAACTGTTATTGCATGTCGATTTGAACAAAAGCAAATAGTCCAAGTCCGTGCCAACAGGAATATAGTTGAAAAATAAGAGCAACTGACTGCATTTTGCCAGCAGGCATGCGATATAAGCCTAATTCAATTCACAGTTTTATTTCAATTATCGACAAAAACATATACATTTCACTTTCTTTGGTAACAGAGAATAACATTTGAATAAGGTAAACAAAACATCGTATAAGGAAAAGACTAAATAATTATTGTCGAACCTTGCAGTGATGATATATTGTCATGAAACTGAAGTGGTCGAAGTATATTAATACGCAAAGTGCGAAAAATGGAGGGACCCAGTAAAAAGACAATTTTGTAGAGTATCAAAGAAGTTACAATGGCTTCACTTAATAAAAACAGGGGACATTATACAATCAGTTACAGGCCCATGGTTGTACTAGACCGTTGAACGTTTTCTAATATTCCTGAACTTTGCGTTATGCCATTCGGAAAAATGAAAACAAAAATACAAGACCTTTCCCTTTTATTTCATCTCCCTCTTCGTACATTCACATTTTCTTTATTCTTCATATTCTTTTTTTTTTAATTGGGGTGTTGTTCGAGTGTTCCTGTTCTTTTTCTGTCCAGATCCACATTCATCAGTGCATTGTCGCACTCATGATCATTCGACATGACTCGGTGTCGACCAACAGGAACCGTTGTCCGGAATCGGTCAAGATAAAAATGAAGGGATACTGGGATAAGGACAAATGAGGGACTATACAAAGGCGATGATGAAACGCAATTGCCTCATCGAACCAAGTAAGTTCTCTCACTTATATCCGATTTGCAAATTCTGTTTATTTTTTTTTCTCTCTCTCTGTTTTTTCCCTTGTGTATCCTATGTAATATGATAAGTGAGGTCATAAACATGAATGATGTTTGTAGAAATTGAGAACGCACCACATGTATTTCTTTGTCGTTAATTTCGGCGGTAGTTTTTGATCCGTGTAATGGATACTTCACATGTCTTGAAGTTTAAAGTGCACTTTTTCTTCTTGCTTAAGGTTTCCTTTGATGCTTGAGAACTTACTATACATAAACGCATAATTGTGACAGATTCATCAAATTCCGGTATGAATTGGGAAAAAATACGTTCAAAGAAATAGTACACTAGTCACAACCATATAAATGGAATTAAAGGAAGTGGTGATGTTCTGGCCACACAACAATCTCTCACTGACCGGCAAAAAAAAAAATGGAATCAGACAGGGGAAAAAAGCAACAAACGTGACTCTTTGGCTTTGAATTGTTATTGTGTTATCACAATATACGCCCTCATCAAAGCTGGCAATTGAATTATGATATTCGGTTACTCGTATTATAACATGTAAACTTTAGTTAGATGTTGCTTCGAAAAATTTTGACAACAAGCTACATTATTTTCATTTCAGAATACAAGTCTCTGCCTATTCGCTATACCGTCTTGAACTATAAAGATTCAGTTCTATGAGATTATCAACATATAAGAGAATCTGAAGGAGAGAGTGGCCGAAGGTAGCATTTGAAAAGAACAGTGACGCCTCTTCCAGATTTGAAAAAAAAAACAGTGCTACCAATCAATGTCAAAAATATCTTGTTATTGTGGCATCGCCTAGAAAGGAGATGTAACAATAAAGCTTTACCATGATGATTCGAAACATCGCATCAATTTTCCCTCAGTGGGAAATCCATCAAAAAAACAAAAACAAAGGGTAAAACTGAAAGAAAGATGGGAGACAGAGAGAGGGAGGAGAGAAAAATATAGGGAGAGAGAGAGAGGGGAAGGGAGAGGGGAAAGGATAGACATGAAGACAAGGGCGGGGGAGAGATAGGTTGCATGGTCTCCAATGAAAAAAACATAAATTTCTGCGACAATTCTACAAAGTCTCCCCATTCCTGCCTCCGCGAGTCAATGTACTTCTTATTTACCGGCTTATTTTTTCCTGCTAACTTTCTTTTGTCACCCTATATCGCGTCTGCTCCAAGGATGCCAAGGAGCAAACACTTCCCCGTTTAAGACATCATTACCCCTCCCCCTTCATCACACTTAATTCTTCCTCCATCACCTTCCCCCTCTCAACATCATCATCACCGTCATCCATCTCCCTCTCCTCTTTCTTCTCCTTCTCAGCCTTCTTTTAGGCCTCCTTTTTTCTTTATCTCATTCTCTTCTTCCTCCTCTCTTCCCCTATTCCTCCTTATCAGTCTCCTCCATCTCATTCCCTTCCTCCTCCTCACTTCCCCTATTCCTCCTTATCAGTCTCCTCCATCTCATTCTCTTCTTCCTCCTCACTTCCCCTATTCCTCCTTATCAGTCTCCTCCGTCTCATTCTCTTCTTCCTCCTCCACATCTTCCTCTCATCCTCTTCATCATTCTCATCTCCTTCTCCTCCATTCTTTTCTCCTCTTTTCTACTCCTTTTCCTTCTCCCTTCTTTTTCCTCCTCCTTCTCTATACCGTTCCGATGTCAATCATACTACATAC
Organism: Diadema setosum; assembly: GCA_033980235.1. NCBI lineage: Eukaryota > Metazoa > Echinodermata > Echinoidea > Diadematoida > Diadematidae > Diadema > Diadema setosum. Next base: position 23,423,660 of record CM067067.1, on the reverse strand, counting down.
GTACCATGAGTATACACTCCAAATATGTGTTTTTTTAATAACATGGTCTTTGTTATTTAGGTCGAAGCATTCGGCATTTGCCATATACCATCAATGTTCTTGTGAAAGAAACGACAGGGATATAAGATATAACGAGGAAATTATCGTCACTTCGTATTATGATGACGACAATAATGATTACGATTATGATACAAAGTGCACTCATTGTCCATCATCCCCTGTTCTATCATTCAGTCATCATTCAATCAGTATGTGAACCTGTCGAGTAACGGAGCATTTGTCATCTTTCTCTGCATATACACTTGTAGATGTTTTCAACCCCATTCACCCCCCCCCCCGTCTCTCTTCTTTCTTTCTTTCTCTCTCTCTCCATCTCCCTCCCTCCCTCTCTCTTTCTCTCTGCAAATTCTCACACCCTAACACATGCACAAACGCAAGCTTCAGTCATCTTTCAAATCAATGACATTGGAAAAGCTAAATATCACGCCTTGCCCCGAGGAAATACCTATTACCTGTTTACTGAACCGCCAGTGTTTTTTTTTTTTATTGATCTCGTAGAGTACAGTCATGTTTGTATCAAAAAAGAAGCAATTAATTATATCCAAACTTTTCGCTGAATTAATGACGTGGCAAAAAGCATAAAATTGAATGGGATTACGTCTATACGGGTTATACTTCCAATGTTGAGTTCGTGCAGCATCCGTCGCGCACTGTATGATTGGTGACTGTCATTGCGTAATGGGATACATCCTGGGAAAATACGCGATAATTCAAGTTGTTTGGAAATGTATCCATGCATTATCCTGTCTGCAATACGGTCATAACTGCCAATTCACGGATGCTTTTCATATCAAAGTCTCGTCTTTAAAGCACATTTAAAATCGTCAGCATTGATTGAATGGAGAGGATACTGTGTGTGTAAACATTTCCTCCACCGAAATTATTCGATTTGAAGAGACATGGTATTCTTCTTCTTCTTTTTTTTTTTGGGGGGGGGGGGGAGGTGGGCACATTCATCTACAATCCTATTACTTTATTATGACTTCAGCGCAGACTTTGCAGAAAAAACACTGTTTTTATTATCTTCTCTCTTTTGGACAGAAATAGAGCATGTTCACTTGTGTAATGTGATCCAGAAAATTTGATATAGTCGAATTTACGGAAAAGCGCTTCGCTGATTAGAAATATATAACAAGTAAAAATCATATATCTATTATATATATATATATATATATATATATATATATATATATATATATATATATATATATAGTATATAATAGATATATGATTTTGTATACATGAAGGGAAACAAAAGCAGCAGTGCCCAACCGTCTCTATGTTGATAGCTCTACTGTTTCCGTTTGCTGTATGTTTCATTGTGACCTCATCGCGGTATAGGTACTAGACACTGAATTCCTAAACGGATACTGATGTTAAACGTTTCCGTCTCTAATAATAATAATTTTCAAAACACTCTACTTGTAATAAACAGTCTTTCTGTGGTAGGATGAATATTTTATAACAGAGAGAGCTGGATTGATTTCTGAGACACAAAGCAAATTTGATTAAAAAAAAATAGAGAAAGAAAAAGGTTTGACCAAACTTGTTCCATGACTTATAATAACTGCAAAATCAAACTTACGTTATGAATTTATTGGCAGTGATTTTGTCGTAAGTACAACATAAATTGCTTTGGACAGTTTCTCGTCACCCCAGTCAATCTGAACGGAAATCATCTGTCTATGATCCCATTCCAGTTGCTAGAGGCTATCTCACATCAGACCGGAACTAAATAGAGGCTGACAGGACACGACCATCATGGTTAGCCTTGTTTCAGACCCCTGTATAGTACACTTTTTAACAACGACAGCAGTCAATTACGGTGTGTTTGCTTGTTTGCTTGTGTGTTCATTTTTTTCCATCGGAGAAGATAGCTGTAACGTGAAAGTATGTTTTCTTTGGTTATTTTATTTGTGTGTGGGGTGGGGGTGTTTTGCACATATGCATTGAATTTCCAAAAAAACAAACAAACAAACAAACAAACAGCAAACATTTCACCAATTATTGCGCAATCCACTGACGACTGTCGGAAGACACTTCCACAAAATGAGTGAGCCTTGAGTACTGTCACGATACTCGATTGCTCACTCTACAAAAAAAAAAAAACACCCAAAAAACCCAAAACCCACAAACAAGCACACAAACGAACAAAAAACTCAGAACAACAAACAAACAAACAAACTAACAAACAAACAAACAAACAAAGCAACTAAGTTTGTAATGATGGTAGTGCACGCGTCACCTGGATCAGCTGTAGAAACCGAGGCGTATAGGGGCCCCACTACTGGATGCCTATGCTAACATGTATTTGATCATTTGATTCCTTGCGGTCGAGTTCATTACACATGACCGAAATAACTCCCCCTGGCAGAAAACGAATGACATCCGTTCTTTGTGTACATGTCATTATGTATTTTATCCAGCTAACTTCAGCTCATAGAGGAACGGCATGAAATTGACTATTAAATCTGTATATAGGGCCACATTGTACAAAAAAAAGAAGAAAAATAGTTAATATAGTGTATGTTGCATTGCGATTAGCGGCTTTGATACCATGGCAAAACTCTCATATAAAGTAATAATAGATAGGATAATAAAAAGGTCAATAGTTTAAACGACCTTTTCAAACGTAAGGGGGGGGGGGGGAAGAAGGAGAGAAACCAACAAAATCTGACAGCACGATCTATTTTTTTAAATGCATGGTTTACATATATACATATATATATTATATATATATATATATATATATAAAGTATGTACATGATATATGCGAGGGTGTTCCACAACAAGACCAATGTACAAGTGTAGTAATGATTTCGTTTTCACTTTTTCACGTTTTAACATGATCAACTACATAAAAACCCCACGTAGCATTTTATAAGCCCACTAGTTGAGAAAGAAGAAAGAGAAAGATACAGAAAGTACATTGACAGTACTCTAGGTGAGAGGTGAAGAAAAAGTGAGGCGAGAGAAGACAAGAAAAGATGCAGATGGAACAGGAGAAAAAAAAAAGAGAGTATCAAGGAAAGAGGATGAATCACGACGGAAAATTTTGACCCAATATTTCTATAACGCACTTATGAATTTGTGTTAACTGAATTTGGTTCACTGCTACAAAAATCTTATAAGAGTTCATACATAATAAAATGTGACTGATTTCAACTTTTGAAATTCGCACTCATGTTTATACGAGCCACATGACGTACACCAAAACCGATGACATATTCGAGAGAGAGAGAGAAAAAAAATCAATTACCTCTATATTCACGGACACCAAAGAAGTGATATTCTGGGAAGATTCTTTATTGGAGCTCGCCGAACTCACCTCACAATGTTTCTAATCTTGCAAGTGGCATGTTTATGCCAAGTTTGCCACAAACAGAAAGTGCTAACCGGCATTGACCTGCCTAGAACCTGAAGTCTTTAAAGTCACACTCCACTCCGCGTTTGCATTGCACAGAATTTGGTCAATGAATGTCCAGCAAAGGACCATAATTGGGTAGAATTGATATTAAAGTCGGACCTACGGACGCAGCACCTTATTAAAAGTCTCATCTACACCTGCTAGCCTGAAACGATACTATTGAATGATTGTGAATGATAGGCAAGAACAAAGTTAAACTAAGCGATCCTGATAAGAGCTACATGATCATGATGATAGCTGCGTCCAACCTTCTATTATCTTAGGCCTATAGGATCGCTTTGTTTTTTTGTGTATCTCAGCCATTTCAAAACCAATTTTCATCAAATAAACTTTGAATTCATGCTAAGAGTGTATTCTCCTTCATATTATATAAGAGGTTTCTCATTATCTCACAAAAAAATTTCGAAATCTGACGCCCCATCTCAACCACAACTATTATAATCCCTAAAATGTGGTCTGGACAAATTGCACCGCTTTTCTTTGGGTAGTGTCTGAATAACAGTTCTTCCTCAACATTTTCTTTTGTTTTTTGTTCGACTTGAACCCTATACACTTAATGCTAAAGTTTCGTTAAACATGGAGTAAGCGTCAGTGCACTTTTTAAGTCTACCACCCACAAGAAAGTAAACCCTCCTCCATCGGCTTAAATTATGTTGCCAGCGCACCTGTTCAAGTTCTTGGAAAGGTCCGTATGCTCATTTTCGTCATTTCGATCTGAATGCAATGACATGAGCAGGAATGTGCAGGCTTCTTCTTCGAGAGCCGAAGCTGACTAAACAAATAGACCAGAGACATGTTTGAGGCATGTTAAACATATTTAGCTTATTGTATAATGAAGATGTTGTGTGTTCAGCATGGTATCCCTGCTGCGATCAAAGGAGTAACGTGTGTTCATGTACAAAATAGGCACTTCCTACTTTTTATATGTTTTTGTATACATCGCTGAGTAATATGTGTTTGGGAAGATCTTAGTGGATGTTAAAGAAAGCCTACTGGCAGTCACAAAAACAACATAAGAGTTCATCATTCTAATTTTGATGTCCATTTAAGCGCCAAGAGCGGCCTGCAAAGGAGGATACTGGCGCTATACAAGAAGCTATCAACATCATCATCATCATCATCATCATCATCACCATCGCCATCATCATTATCATCATCATTATCACCATCATCATCATTATGACATCATCGTTGATGGCTCCTTGACATGATGATTATGAAAAGGTCAAAACCTTCTCCACTGTACAATTGCCCTGTGTTCATCATTACTATTTTCTTTTCTTTTTTCAAATAAACATCACAGCAAGCACTGGCATGCCAGAAAACATCAGAACGTAAAGCCATCTTTTTGATCTCTGTATGGCAACCTTCAATGGCATCTCTCGCTGCTTGTTGGAAGTCAGTACAAATCTGGGTTCAAGTGTGCTCGAATATCCACTACATTTTGTATGTTCAGAACTGATTATGCCGCATCCGATAGGCAGCAACATTTTCTCCTCTTTGATAAACCTGACACGTGGTATGTTCCTTGATCCCGATCTCCTCATCAAAACATTCGAGAAAGTGCATGCGAGATGAGAAGGGGTGGGGCGTTGTGGGTAAGTGAAGGGAGGGGCTGGCTGGCTGGCTGGCGCGATGGATGTTTTCCAAAGTTGACGCTCAGCGTCCCTATCGGCGGGAGAATGGCGCGTTCGGCTCGCTCTGTGCGCCCGAGGTGTAACAATCGTCTCCAGAGGTCAACGATAATCCGTCAAGACTATGGGTTTTAATAACCCCCTAAAAATTCCTCACTTGTCGAGAATAGTCTCTTCCACACAGGCTCCACTTTGAAAAATAATACTAGTATTAACTCCTGCCAGTCCTCGGTACACCAGTCGCATTGAATGTTGTCGAAAATACAGGGCACCTGATGTCGAGTTGAAACATCAGTCATGGTCACTGTGAGTTTGTTGAAAGAGGAAAGGCCCTACTCTAAAAGTTAATCGGCTACCACCAGGCAAGCGTTACTCTACTGGCATGCAAAAGGCGACAGATTGATGAAAATTGTAGCATAAAAATTGTGGGAGCAACCAAAAGTTTATAACCATTTGTATCTGAGTGATTTATTCATTCAATTTAGGATATGCCGACACATGACGTGCAGAAATTATGCCATGTCAGTATTTCCTTGAGTATAGCGTCACAAAGATGATAAGGATTCCTTTGAATTCCATTTGGTTTGCACGTGAATTATGATTAAAACAGACAAACAAGCAATTTTTCATCCACGATTGTACTGGGAAGAAATCTAGAGTAATCTAATAATTTCGTTGTGAACACATTTTTATTTATAATAATGGCTGCCAAAAATGCACCAAAGAAGTGTCAGTATGTTCTTCATGAAAATCGATTATCGGCAAGCACAGTCGGAAAAAATATCACAATCAATCATTCTATGCAGGAGGAATGTTATTCCACATTATGCTCATGTGGCCAAGTTGGGTACTTCTTGAGGTCTCCAAGTCAGACGATAAACTCATATTCAAAATATAAGTAGGCCTATTTCAACATTATTTGTCCTAATCACTAATTGAAAACTTAATCGTTTAATGATCTTCTGATTTGATTAATGTATATAACTATGATCATCTCCTTTCTTAACAAAATTAAACAGTAAGTAAGTTGAATAAATGAAAGTGCAGGAAAATGAAAGTGAAAGTGAATGAAATCTGAAACGAAACAGGGCTCGACATTACATTTTCCGGTTACAATAATACTCCTCGCGGTTCAAAGACGTACGATAAGACATTGATACCGTAATTTAAGCAATGTCGAGTGGCTCACCGTGGAGATTGAAATAGGCTTATGCTACAAAATTTTGTTCTTATCAGGTGATTCGTGGAAGCTCACGTAGTATTTTTATTGGATGAATTCTTTGAAGTTTTTTATTTCTATTATTGTTTCTTTCTTTCTGTTAGAGAAAGTGAAATTTTGTGCACCGCGTATCTTAAAAGCTGGAAATCTTGGCTCTCGAAACTTGCAGCACTTATCTTTATGTATCATGAGCTCAAGAAGCCAAAACATTTTCATCAGGACGTCATTTTCTAAACTCGCATTGCTTCTAGTTTAATTTCTAAACGTTATTTTTCAATGAAAATTGGCAGACGCATATTTCATGTAATGATCTATGTAATATATATGTATATATATATATATATATATATATATATATATATATATATATATATATATATATATATATATTGGATTTGGACTGACAAACCCAGCCCTTTCCCCTTCCCCACCGTGAGCTGGGGAAGTCAAAAGGTATCACTGAATAAACAACGCAGCAAAGTTTTAAACATGCAGGGATGATATCATTATTCTCTCATGAAGTTAACTGTTACCTGTTTCTGGAATCTAGATGCAGACAGGAGGAGCAGCAAACGGCATGACATGACATGACATGACATGACATGACATGACATGACATGACATGACATGACATGACATGACGCTTACAGCTCGTTATTCCGAAGGTTCGTTATTCCGAAGGCTCTTTAGTCCAAAGATTCGTTATTCCGAAGGTTCGTGATTCCGAATTTCATTTTCGGATTAACGAATCTCCGGAATAACGAAAATCGGAATAACGCCACAAATGTTCGGATGAACGAACCTCTAGGTATTGGGAATTTGCGTGTTTCGGATAAACGAACCTTCGGAATAACGAACCTTCGGAATAGCTAACCTTCGGAATAACGAACAGCACCCGACATAACATAACATAACATAACATAACATAACATAACATAACATAACATAACATAACATGACGTATAACGTAAAATAACATATCAACACAACATTGCATAACCTAAGAGCCCAAGATGTAGGCTACATATCAGCCATTATTTCACAGTTATACGTTACATTATAATAATCAATTTAATTTTTTATTCATATTCTTTCCATTGTTACAGATATCATAATCACAAAGTACACGCATCCAATTTAGGACGCACCCAGAAGTACATCGTGCTGTTTTTCATAATTGCATCTATAATTTTTGATAGTCTGTTGACCCTCTGATACCAAGTTTGTCTCAAGTGTTTGAAGTTTGAGACACAACTTCTTATCATTTCAATAACAGTTATTGCAAACAGTGTTGCTTTACTTCGTGTGGTTCCAACCAGGAAATTAGTTACCTCGTCATGTAATTGTGATTGGATTATCATTCATGATGAATTTCTATGAAACATTTTGTTTCTTTGTTATGAATTCTGAAAGGGTAATCCGCTGCAAAAGAGGTAAACAGAGATCAAGCTTGCGATATCGACGATTGAATATTGGAGACTTCCCAGTGCACGGATTATATTTTCTTCTGCACTGCTTTGTGTTTGATTTTATCAAGCAGGAAGCACCATTAGAAGTCTGAAAGCACAGACTACTCGGCCTGAGGCGCTCCGATTCAAAAAGGTTAGGCCCGTTTGTGGTACGGGGCAAAAGCTCACGAATCAAAATGCGCGTCAAATAATGCGCCTTTTGTCGTAAACCGACTAATAGCGTCAAATTTAATCACACTACGACGCAATATCTTGACGAGTCGCAGGGGCGAGTGTTTCCAACACAAATCGCCGGCAACAATTTCCTCCGTTCGGCTTCCCGTATCCATCTCAATGTCGTAAAACAGTCTAGATGCTCAAAGCCTTCGAGACGGGAGAGAATCAGCGAAACTTTTGAGCATGAAGAAATAATAACATTGGGCACAGAAAACGCTCTCATAAATACGCGTTTTGGAACAATTATGGTTTATCAAAGAGGTACAAGAACACATATTCTAGTGGCTCAAGTACAATATTTACCATAACATTGAAAACTAAAGATACGTTTAGACCTACTTATTCGTGAAGTGGTCGAGTTATGTTTAATGATGATAATTATACTACAGGATCATGTACTAAATTAAGTATTCGCGGTGAGCTGAAATTTTAGTGCTAATGTGATGTAATTCCTTTCAGGTCCGCATTGCATGCGGTCACCAGGGAAGAGTCAAGTAAACAAGCATTACATCAAATAATGTGAGTTTTGGTATTATCGTCACTACAATTATGCTTTCTTCCGTTATGTCTGCTACAAGCTCTTAATGGTGGTCTATACCCTGTAAATATTCAGTTCTAAAGCCCGTAATCATCAGCAGAGAGAAAAAAAAAAGGATACTTCGTATACTTCGTATAGAAAAGGTTATGCAGAAGACATTGCACATTAGAAACCAAATCACAGAGATATGGATTTGATTAGAAGGAAACATAGTACATGGGAGCCACCATCACGCTGTCTGCTGTAAGCCTCTGATACTCGTTGATTGAAGCATAATTTTCATGCAGATGTTTATGTATAAGACCAGTGTTTTGCCTTTTCTGATTTATAGACTGTGACCATATCTTTTTTTTTTTGTTTAATAAACGAATAATTTATGTGGTTGTATTATTGAGAGTGTGCTTTTCTTTTGCTTCTTTGTAATTTAGTTATGTTTTGTGTAATTCGATACAACAATGTAACTAGACTCGGAATTTGTCAACACTGACAAATTAGGTGATCCGATCTATTGGGAAATCAATGATATGAGTCCTGATCCCAATAGGCATGACCATACAGGTTTCATCTGTGTTGAGGGGACATTGGTCATGTGATGTTTGGAGTCTTATTTAGAAAAGGGAGTCAGACCTGCCATCTTTGGTACTGAATTCCGTATGCACTAACGAAGATACAGACTGAAGTATATTTGACCTTTGACCCCATTTTCCACACCAAAGATGGCATCTGAGCAAAAAGTAGTTATTTTGTGAAATGATTCTTGTAAAATGGTCCTTGCGTGTGCAAAGTATGGGAAAGATAGGACAAGTATTCACCAAGATACAGGATGAAACATTTATGACCTTTGACCCTAATTTACATACCCAAGATGGTGTCCGATCAAGTAGTTGTTATTTTATGAAATAATGTACGTGACATGAACTAAACATGTGCAAAATATGGGGGTGACAGAGGCTGTTTTTCTTGAGTTATTGCAAAGAAAGTTGCAGAAAGAAAGAAATATATCAATACATCGAAGATAAGCTTTAATTTCAACCAAGTTTTTTTAGCATGATCCAGACATCATATAAAAAACTAAAGCATATTTCTGATAGCGCAAAGTCTCAGCTACAACATATTAAAATCTGGGAGAAATTCACCGCAGGGTAAGTGAGCTAGTGCTCGATAAAGACAATCATGTCAACTTTCACATCTAGAAAAATTCCCTCCCATAGAGATAACACGTCATAACGAAGATACAGAAAAAAGTACATATGACCTTTGACCCCACTTTGCACAGACAAGATGGCATCTGAGCAAAAAGTGGTTATTTTGTGAAATGATCCTTGTAACATGGTCTTTACGTGTGCAAAATATGGGAAAGATAGGACATGTATTTACTAAGATACAGGATGAAATATTTATGACCTTGACCCTAATTTACATACCCAAGATGGTGTCCGATCAAGTAGTTGTTATTTTATGAAATAATGTACGTAACATGAACTAAGCATGTGCAAAATATTGGGGTGATAGGGGCTGTCTTTCTTGAGTTATTGCAAAGAAAGTTGCAGAAAGGAAGAAATATCTCAATACATCGAAGATAAGCTTTAATTTCAACCAAATTTTTTTACGTGATGCCGGCGTCGTATGTAAAAATAGAGGGCACACTTACGATAGCCCAAAGTCTCAGCTACAACATACTAAAATTTGGGAGAAATTCACCGAAGCATAGGTGAGATAGTGGCCGAGAAAGATAGTCATGTCAATTTTCATTTCCAGAAAAACTGTACTCCCATAGAGATAACACGTAAACTGGTCAAATTTGACAAGATTACTTTTAATCCATTTTTACGAAGTGATGCCGTCATCAAATCAAAATGCTGTTATTATATTAATGAAAAAGCATTTAATAAGCTACAACATACTGAAATTTGTGTGAAAATTGGCAAAGGATAAGTGAGATACGCTCGAGTGAACTTGAAATTTGATGACGTCATTTTGAAAATTTACTTTTTTTACTTTATTAAGAAATTTGATATCTTTTAATCATTTTTTCAGCATTGCCAACCCATGAAATGACATGTACAACTCATCAGCTTTCAAAATATGTAAAGAAAATGGGGGGTCACCGTCCATCCTGGCGAGTAAACTCGGTTTTAAAATTGGCGGTTTTTTGGCATTGTTGCACTGTATATCGCCATTGACGCGCGCGCGGAATTTCAACTTTGACGGGCCCGTATGACGTCATTTAGGGTCGGATTGACTTGAAACTTGGTAGAAATATTCCTTGACATTTCAGGCATCCGATCTATGTAAGAAAAGTGGAAATTTCTATTGCATATGAGCTGTAAGTGCGTATATGCGCGCGCGCGTACGCGTCCGTCCAATTTTTTCAGTTTTTCAAAAAAAGCTCTAAATGGTCTGAAACGTGTGCAAAAAAATTTTGAGCTCGATTGGAGCATACAAATATTTAAACGCGCACGTACGCGCACGTTTTATGGAAAAATATGAATTTTGAGAACATGAGTAGAATGCGCCTAAACTGAAATATATGTGACGTAAATTTCATTGAAAAACTCCATTCCATTAATGAGATATGATTGAGAATGTGTTTTCATATAATGACGTCATAGTGACGTCACGATTGACCAATCACAATGATATTTTAGATTTGTCGTCTTTGGGACATGATACATATATGGTATGAGTTTGAAATTGAAACTTTGAGAACTTTCTGAGTTAGTAGATGCACAAATTTTGTCCAGAAAGAAAGAAGAACTAGAACCGGAATTTGTCAACACTGACAAATTAGGTGATCCGATCTCTTTGGAAATCAATGATATTTGTCCTGATCCATATAGGCATGACCAAACAGGTTTCATCTGTGTTAATAGGGACATTGACCGTGTGATGTTTGGATTCTCATTTAGAAAAGGGAGTGAGACCTGCCATCTTTGGTACCGAATTCCGTATACACTATCGGAAATACAGAATGAAGTATATTTGACCTTTGACCTCACTTTGCACACCCAAGATGGCGTCTAAGCAAAAAGTGGTTATCTTATGAAATGATTCTTGTAACATGGTCTTTGCGTGTGCAAAATATGGGAAAGATAGGACAGGTATTCACCAAGATACAGGATGAAACATTTATGACCTTTGACCCTAATTTACATACCCAAGATGGTGTCCGATCAAGTAGTTGTTATTTTATGAAATAATGTACGTGACATGTACTAAACATGTGCAAAATATGAGATTGGTAGCCCCTGTTGTTGTTCATCTATTGCACAGAAAGTAGTAGAAAGAAAGAAAAATAAAGAAAAAATTATGTTATTTTATAGAAATTTGAAGGGGAAGCGTAAAAAAAATCAGAAAAAGACAAAGTAAGGAAAGGGAGATTAAGATTAACTAAAGAAAAAGAAGAAAAAAGTGTTTTAAAAAATTTAAAAAAATATTGGCAGGGGTGAGCCTCGAACCAGGGACCTTAGGATTACGAGTCGGATGCGCTACGCAATGACCTATTTCATTCTCCATAGGCCCTGTGTATTAAGCAAAATGACGCTGCATCGAAGCCTCGTGCCATTTTCAACCAAGTTTTTCGACGTGATGCCGACGTTGTATGAAAAAATGGAGGGCACACTTACGATAGCCCAAAGTCTCAGCTACAACATACTAAAATCTGGGAGAAATTCACCGAAGCATAAGTGAGCTAGTGCTCGAAAAAGAGAGTCATGTCAATTTTCACTGCCAGAAAAATTGCCCTCCCATAGAGATAACACGTAAACTGGGCAAATTTGACAATATTACTTTCAATCCATTTTTACGAGGTGATGCCGTCATCCAATCAAAATGTTGTATTTATATTAATGAAAGATCATTTTATAAGCTACAACATACTAAAATCTGGGTGTAAATTGGCAAAGGATAGGTGAGATACGATCGAGTGAACTTGAAATATGATGACGTCATTTTGAAAATTTACTTTTTTTACTTTATTAAGAAATTTGATATCTTTTAATCATTTTGCCAGCATCGCCAACCCATGAAATAACATGTTCAACTCATCAGCTTTCAGAATATGTACAGAAAATGGGGGGTTACCGTCCATCCTGACGAGTAAAATCGGATTTAAAATTGGCGTTTTTTTGGCATCGTTGCACTGTATATCGCCATTGACGCGCGCGCGGAATTTCAACTTTGACGGGCCCGTATGACGTCATATTGAGTTGGATCGACTTGAAACTTGGTAGAAATATTCCTTGACATTTTAGGCATCCGATAAGTGTAAAAAAACGGGAAATTTCAATTGCATATGAGCTGTGTGGGCGAATATGTGCGCGCGCGTACGCGTCCGTCCAATTTTTTCAATTTTTCAAAAAATGCTCCAAATGGTCTGAAACGTGTGCAAAAAAATTTTGAGCTCGATTTGAGCATATAAATATTTCAACGCGCGCGTACGCGCACGTTTTAAGAGAAAATATGAATTTTGAGAATATGAATAAAATGCCCATAACTTGAAATGTATGTGACGTAAATTTCATTGAAGAATTCTATTCCATTAATGAGATATGATTGAAAATGTGTTTTCATATAATGACGTCATAGTGACGTCACGGTTGACTGATCACTAGGATTTTACTTGATCTGTCGTCTTTGGGACATCATACATATATGGTATAAGTTTGACATTGAAAGGTAATGCACTTTCTGAGCTAACCGCTGCACAAATTTTGCCCAGAAATAAAGAAGAACTAGAGATTGTAATTTGTCATCACTGACAAATTAAGGTGATCCGATTTTTTTTTTATCAATGATTCTAGTCCTGATCGCAATAGGCATGACCATACAAGTTTCATCTGTGTTTAGAGACATTGGCCGTGTGATGTTTGCATTCTCATTTAGAAAAGGGAGTCATATCTGCCATCTTTGGTACCAAATTCTGTATACACTGAATAACGAAGATACAGCAATGAATACATATGACCTTTGACCCACCTTTGCACTCCCAAGATTGCATCTGATGAAATAGTGGTTATTTTGTGAAATGATTCTCGCGACATCGTCTATACGTGTTAAAAATATGGGAAAGATAGAACAGGTATTCACTAAGATACAAGATGAAACCTTTATGACCTTTGACCCTAATTTACATACCCAAGATGTTGTCCGATCTAGTAGTTGTTATTTTATGAAATAATGTACGAGACATGAACTAAACATGTGCAAAATATGGGGGTGATAGGGCGTGTTTTTCTTGAGTTATTGCAAAGAAAGTTGCAGAAAGAAAGAAATATCTCAATACATAGAAGATAAGCTTTAATTTCAACCAATTTTTCATCGTAATCCCGACATTGTATGAAAAAACGAAGGAAACAAAACGATAGCGCAAAGTCTCAGCTACAACATATTAAAATCTGGGAGAAATTCACCGAAGGGTAAGTGAGCTAGTGCTCGATAAAGACAATCATGCCAATTTTCACATTAAAGAAAATTCCCTCCCATAGAGATAACACGTCATAACGAAGATACAAAAAGAAGTACATATGACCTTTGACCTCAATTTGCACAGACAAGATGGCATCTAAGTAAAAAGTGGTTATTTTGTGAAATGATCCTTGTAACATGGTCTTTGTGTGTGCAAAATATGGGAAAGATACAACATATATTCACTAAGATACAGGGTGAAACACTTATGACCTTTGACCCTAATTTACATACCCAAGATGGTGTTCGATCAAGTAGTTGTTATTTTATGAAATAATGTTCGTGACATGAACTAACCATGTGCAAAATATGGTGGTGATAGGGTATGTTTTTCTTGGGTTATTGCACATAAAGTTGCAAAAAGAAAGAAATATTTCAATATATCGAAGATAAACATTAATTTCAAGTAAGATTTTTGACATGATCCCGACATCGCTAGAAAAAACGGAGGGCACACTTACGATAGCCCAAAGTCTCAGCTACAATATATTAAAATCTGGGAGAAATTCACCGAAGCATAAGTGAGCTAGTGCTCGATAAAGATAGCAATGTCAATTTTCATTTCCAGAAAAACTGCACTCCCATAGAGATTACACGTAAACTGGTCAAATTTGACAAGGTTACTTTCAATCCATTTTTACGAGGTGATGCCGTCATCCAATCAAAATTATGTTTTTACAAGTATGAAAGAACAATTCATAAGCTACAACATACTGAAATTTGGGTGAAAATTGGCAAAGGATAAGTGAGATACGCTTGAGTAAGCTTAAAATTTGATGACGTCATTTTGAAAATTAACTTTTTTTACTTTATTAAGAAATTTGATATCTTTTAATCATTTTGCCAGCATAGTCAACCCATGAAATGATATGTACAACTCATCAGCTTTCAGAATATGTCAAGAAATTGGGGGGTCACCGTCCATCCTGACGAGTAAAATCCGATTTAAAATTGGCGATTTTTTGGCATAGTTGCACTGTGTATCCCCATTGACGTACGCGCGGAATTTTGATTTTGACGGGCCCGTATGACGTCATTTTGAGTCGGATCGACTTGAAACTTGGTAGAAATATTCTTTGACATTTTGGACATTCGATCCGTGTGAAAAAACTGAAAATTTCTATTGCATATGAGCTGTGCATGCGAATATGTGCGCGCGCGTACGCGTCCGTCCAATTTTTTCAATTTTTCAAAAAATGCTACAAATGGTCTGAAACGTGTGCAAAAAAATTTTGAGCTCGATTTGAGCATACAAATATTTCAACGCGCGCGTACGCGCTCGTTTGAAGAGAAAATATGAATTTTGATTATATGAGTAGAATGCGCTTGACTTGAAATATATGTGACGTAAATTTCATTGAAAATTTTCATTCCATTAAAGAGATATGATTGAGAATGTGTTTTCATATAATGACGTCATAGTGACGTCACGGTCGACTAATCACTATGATTTTAGTTGAAGGATCGTCTTTGGGACATGATACATATATGGTATAAGTTTGACATTGAGAGGCAATGCACTTTCTGAGCTAATCGATGCACAAATTTTGAGGAGATAGAAATAAAGAAAGAATCCGTACAGAAACAATAGGTGATCCGAGAGGATACTCGGATCACCTAATAAAAAAACTAGACTTGGAATTTGTCAACACTGACAAATTAGGTGATCCGATCTGTTCGTAAATCAACGATTTGAGTCTCCTGATCCCAATAGGCATGACCATACCAGTTTCATCTGTGTTTAGTGGACATTGGCCGTGTGATCTTTGGATTCTCATTTAGAAAAGGGAGTCAGACCTGCCATCTATGGTACACAATTCCGTATACACTAACGATGATACAGAATGAAGTATATTTGACCTTTGACCCCAATTTGCACAGACAAGATGGCATCTGAGCAAAAAATTGTTATTTTGTGAAATGATCCTTGTAACATGGTCTTTACGTGTGCAAAATATGGGAAAGATAGGACATGTATTCACCAAGATACAGGTTGAAACATTTATGACCTTTGACCCTAATTTACATACCCAAGATGGTGTCTGATCAAGTAGTTGTTATGTTATGAAATAATGTACGTGACATGAACTAAACATGTGCAAAATATGGGCGTGATAGGGGCTGTTTTTCTTGAGTTATTGCAAAGAAAGTTGTAGAAAGAAAGAAATATCTCAATACATCGAAGATAAGTTTGATTTCAACCAAGTTTTTTGACGTGATCTCGGCGTCGTATGAAAAAATGGAGGGTATAGACACGATAGCCCAAAGTCTGAACTACAACATATTAAAATCTGGGAGAAATTCACAGAAGAGTAAGTGAGCTAGTGTTTGATAAAGACCGTCATGTCAATTTTCATTTCCAGAAAAATTCCCTCCCATAGAGATAACACGTAAACTGGTTAAATTTGACAAGGTTACATTATATCTATTTTCACGAGGTGAAGACATCATCCGATTAAAACTTTGATTGAACAAAACTTAAAGAGTATTACATTGGCTACAACATACTAAAATCTGGAAGAAATTCACCGAAGGGTAATTGAGCTAGTCGTCGATAAAGACAATCATGTTAATTTTCACATCTAGAAAAATTCCCTCCCATAGAGATAACACGTCATAATGAAGATAAAGAAAGAAGTACATATGACCTTTGACCCTACTTTGCACAGACAAGATGGCGTCTGAGCAAAAAGTGGTTATTTTGTGAAATGATTCTTGTAACATGATCTTTACGTATGCAAAATATGGGAAAGATAAGACATGTATTCACCAAGATACAGGATGAAACATTTTTGACCTTTGACCGTAATTTACATACCCAAGAAGGTGCCCGATCAAGTAGTTGTTATTTTATGAAATAATGTACGTGACATAAACTAAACATGTGCAAAATATTGGGCTGATAGAGCTTGTTTTTCTTGAGTTATTGCAAAGAAAGTTGCAGAAAGAAAGGAATATGAAAATACATGGAAGATAAGCTTTAATTTCAACCAAGTTTTTGGGCATGATGCCAACTCCGTATGAAAAAACGAAGGGCACACTTACGATAGCCCAAAGTCTCAGCTACAACATACTAAAATATGGGAGAAATTCACCGAAGCATAAGTGAGCTAGTGCTCGATAAACATAGTCATGTCAGTTTTCATTTCCAGAAAAACTGCACTCCCATAGAGATAACACGTAAACTGGTCAAATTTAACAATGTTACTTTTAATCCCTTTTTACGAGGTGATGCCGTCATCCAATCAAATTGTTGTTATTATATATCTGAAAGACCATTTAATGAGCTACAACATATTGAAATTTGGACGAAAATCAACTAAAAAATAAGTGAGATATGCTTGAATGAATTTGAAATTTGATGACGTCATTTTGAAAATTTACTTTTTTTACTTTATTAAGAAATTTGATATATTTTAATCATTTTTCCAGCATTGCCAACCCATGAAATGACATGTACAACTCATCAGCTTTCAGAATATGTAAAAAAAATGGGGGGTCACCGTCCATCCTGACGAGTAAAATTGGATTTAAAATTGGCAGTTTTTTGGCATTGTTGCACTGTATATCGCCATTGACGCGCGCGCGGAATTTCAACTTTGACGGACCCGTATGACGTCATTTTGAGTTGGATTGACTTGAAACTTGGTAGAAATATTCTTTGACATTTCACACATCCGATCAAAGTGAAAAAACGGAAAATTTTCATTGCATATGAGCTGTGCGTGCGTATATGTGCGCGCGCGTACGCGTCAGTCCAATTTTTTCAATTTTTCAAAAAATACTCCAAATGGTCTGAAACGTGTGCAAAAAAATTTTGAGCTCGATTTGAGCATGCAAATATTTCAACGCGCGCGTACGCGCGCGTTCTAAAATAAATATGAATTTTGACAATATGAGTAGAATCCGCTTGACTTAAAGTATATGTGACGTAAATTTCATTGAAGAATTCTATTCCATTAATGAGATATGGATGAAAATGTGTTTTCATATAATGACGTCATAGTGACGTCACGGTCGACTGATCACTATGATTTTATAAAATTTTTCGTCTTTGGGACATGATACATATATGGTATGAGTTTGAAATTGATACTGTGAGAACTTTCTGAGTACGTAGATACACAACTTTTGTCCAGAAATAAAGAAAGAAGAAGAACAAAGAATCCGTAGAGATACAGAAGGTGATCCGAGAGGACACTCGGATCACCTAAATATGAAGAACAAAGAATCCGTACAGATACAGAAGGTGATCCGAGAGGATACTCGGATCACCTAAGAAGAACAAAGAATCCGTACAGATACAGAAGGTGATCCGAGAGGATACTCGGATCACCTAATTCTATTTTGTTCTGACTTGGAGAAGTGGAATGCAAATACACAAAGCAAGCAAAAATATTATGAAAAAATACTGAATATCATCAAATAAATGATTGTCCATAGCACGAAACATAAAAAGCGCAGAAATGGGAAAAAATGTATATCATTTTGGGGTTTTTTGCCTGTGTTTGCTTCTTAAACATGCCTTAAAATCTGAAGAAAAAAAAGCCAACACACAAACAATGACATTCCAAGCGAGCTTTTTCCCCCTTCTGAACACTTGTTTGATCACGTAACCATGGTAACAACTGTTCGACGTATAATAACATGTTTTAGACTGAATTCATTGAAGCAACTATTCGTCTGTGTGTGTGTGTGTGTGTGTGTGTGTGTTTGTGTTTGTGCGCTTGCTTGCTTGCTTGCTTGCTTGATTTTTTTTTTTCTTGTTAAAATAAAATGCGCAGAATAATGACGGGTACCTACCAAGATGGTGTTGATGCTGTTGCTGGATGTGCAATGTCTTTTCCCGCTCATTTTTCACAATGATTTTCATCCATTGGCAAAGCAGCAATCAATCATTTCCTTCATTCATTTATTACTTCTTGCAAAAAAAAAAAAAACACAACAAGAAGTCATCTTACACCTGTTTAGTGCGTGAGTATGAATCATCCATATCCTGCCCTACAATGTGATCTATGAAAACAAATCATTACCGCAATTTGTTTGGCAGTATAGTTGCAATATTTCAGAGATTTCAAACAAATAGTCATTCCGGGAAGTGACATTCAACTTGACCGCCGTCAAAGGTAACATCAGGTCTACTCCGACCTACTTCCCGAATTCCCCTCATACGATAAACATGGAAAGAGCGGAACGACCAACGATTTCCCCTGCCACACCTCTACCTGTCGAGAAGTCTTTGAGCAAGTTGTAAACAGTCCATATCTCTTAGTGTTCAATGAAATAAAATAAAAAACGTGCTATGCTTGTGGGATAAGGCAAAATGATCTAATGTGGCTGAAGTTCTTTTCATAATGTCTATGACACACGGGAAATGTGATATATGGTCATTTGAAAAGTTGTCCTTTTATTATAACTGTAACTTTTTTTGTTGCAAGCAGACAAAAAGAAATGGTTGGAAACTAATGTCTCGAAAATGAAAGCGACGTCAATGTTTCCCGTCGTCGCCAACTTTCTTTATTTTCTGAGACGGTCGCGACATGTTTCAATTAAAAATCACACTCCAATTCCTGATTTAGACAGTACGTGTGATCGTTGTTATTTTTTCTAGTCGGCCACGCACACTAAAATAATTAAAGAGGAAATCCACCCCCAAAAAATAAACTTTAAAAGAAGCAGAAAATGTATTCCCTACAAACGATAAAAAATGATAAAAATCGCATAAGAAATAAGGAAGATGTGACATTTGGAAATTTCACATTTTTTCGGAAAACATATCTTGACCAGTCATTATGAATATTCCAATCAGCAAGTTGACGATATCATGCTCTCATAATTTCTTATTCATTTCATACACAGAAATGACAAGAATCTCATATTTCAGCTGTATAAATACAAAAATTGTCTTAAAAACCACCCAAAATAAAAAGAACACAATAAACTCTGAAATATCTTTGTATGGGAACACGCTTTTGCTTGTATTAGCTAAAAATAGCAATTTTCCCGAATTTCATGTATAACATACTTGAAAAACTGTGAGGGTATGACATCATCAACTTGCTCATTTAAATATTCATAACATTCATTTTTGTATCAATCTGTAGAATTAAACAATGCACATTCACCAGTGTTCACATTTCGATATCATATTCTGAAAATTGAGTTCATAATAAGCGGCTCATTCCACATGACACTGGGGGTTGGCGACGATCAAATTTTGAAGAGTGCGAGATCATTTCAACCTCTGAGAATGATTCTAGACACGATTAGCGGAAACATAAACCATTTTTGCATTTGCAAAGCCAGGAAGCCTAGTTTTCCCACAGCTAGCAGATCGACTGAACTCCAACCGCAGTTATTATGTATGCGAATACGGATTTGCGATATCGATGCATAATGCAAAAAAAAAATGAAAATGAAAATTCATTCCGTGATAGAAATTAAGCTGATTATGACTTAAATTAATCTGAAAGTTTCACTAAGGCTTCAACAAAATTAATTGAATAAGCTTTTGTCAAATTTGAGTAGATAATTAGAGAATGGTTTAGACATCAGTTACAAGAGACAATTAAAGTTGACAGCATCACTTCACAGGTTTTCCACGCTCTGCTAATTAAGTAGCCGCTACTGTATTGTTGAAAACTTTTTCTTCCTTTGAGTGAATGTGAGAAGTCAGAGCGTCCGCATCAACCTTACCTATGAAAATAACAAGTTCGAAGATTTAGCACTTTCTGCAGGTATTCGTTCATAAACATCAGTTAATCTATTTTAATTGATCTCCGAACCTCATGACGGATAGTTCCTTTCAGTGTTTGTTTTGATGGGATGTGAAAGAAGATGACGACTTACTATATTTAAAGGTAAGTGAATCATCTTTGTAAAACTGGTGTAAACTTTTTCACAAAACGAGAGCATGTGAAGGAAATATCTCCGCGTCTAATTTGGTGGCTATGAACGATTAACATACTGGAATAAACTTGAAAAGCAAAGTGTCCCTTTAATCGCTGCACGGCTGGGAAAAGGCATTGCGTCAGTGGCGTTGTAATATAACTCATTGCTTTGACAGGTCGCTCGATGGTTCCTGTTTTATTATTGTTGGGATGTGACACCAGGGTTGGGTCGCGCATGCATGTGGACTTTTGGAACCCGCCATGGTCCTGGGCAGCGGCAAAGAGCAAGTAGCTCAGTTTGACGGTCAATTGGGGTCAGGAGAGTGAGAGAGAGGGGTACAATGTACTTGATCAGGAAAAAAGAAGAGGGTCTGACTTGCGAAGGGTATCACAAGAGACAAATATTGTTTTGACTGTCCAAGAAGAAGTGTACTAAATACATTACCCAGCCTAACCTCTTCTGCCTAATCACTGCTCTTCCGGGGGTTCTGTCATTCTCATTTCCCAAATACTGTTAAAAGCCCTCGAGGAAAACAAGGGATAAGACATCTGGACCAAGGATCGATGGGTGGGTTTGAATCCGGAATCTCCTCTTAAGAGTCCAGGGTCTTATTATAGCATATCCTCTTTTTACCCAGGGAGGTGTGACGTCTCACCTCCCTGTTACTAGGGAGTTTTCGATTGGGTGAACGAGAAGGACGTGCCGCCGAGCGCAACCGTACGTCAAGGCGGCACGTCTGTACGTTGACCCGCTGCTAAAACACATTTCGATTTCGGGCGCCGGCGTCACGTCTCGTGCGTGGCGTGTGCAGGAGGCAACCTGTGCCTTGCGTGCATAGGATATACTAGTATGCGGAATTTGCGACTCGTTTCTGTACTTGCAGAGACTCCAACTCTCCCGTTTTCGACGGGAGATCTCCCGCCGAAAACCCATTTTTGCAAAATCTCCCGTTCTCCCGTTTGAGATCTAATTTCTCCCGCCCTGGCTCTTTGTCTCCCTGTGGAAGGGATTTCTTACTTATTTCTATCGTATGTTGAAAAAATAAGCCTTAGATAGCACAAGAGAGCATCTAGAACCCTAGGAACTTCGCGCTTCGCACACATCAAGTTGGAGTCTCCCGTTTGCTAGGGGTTTCAGGCGGGAGAATCTCCAGATCAGAAGGTGCTTTGGGTTGGAGTCTCTGTACTTGTAATATTTATTTTGTCTTTGACTAGATGCGTATCCTGGGAGGAATTATGTGGATTTTAAAACATGATGCATGGTAAGACTACTAGGCAAATGCACTGCTGCACTAGCTAGGCCAAAAGCACCAAGATCTGTTTGCGTAAAGCATTAGGCCCTACGTTTAAATGCATGTGTGGGACTACGGTAGGCAGTTGCAAATTGCGAAACAGTGAAAACGGACAAATAAAGTAGGTACCAGAGGCTGTAGTTTGTATGTCAGCTCTGCTGCTGTGACGTATCAAGATCATAAGCTTTCATGTAATTAGAATATAAATATTTTCTCGAAAGAAAAAGGAAAACAGGTGAACTGAGCACGGATTTCCCGAGAGTCATCGTGCTCTTCCGCACGATACCCGAGAGGAGTGTGACGTCATAGCAAGGTGGGTTGAGCGCAGCGCAACCGATTTGGGTGGACGGTGATAACCGGGGTTAACGCGTTCGAAATTTGTGCGATGAGCCGAGGGTCGACACTCGCGCATGCGCAGTACGTAAAAACTACGTCATAACAGGGTGACGCCTGGCTCAACGTGCAAATCGAAAAGTCCCTAATACCACAGTGCTCCACATAACGACAACCATGAAAACGAAACTGCGAAGAGTATGCATGTTATCTAACATTTATCGCCCCTGTAAAGTATCAGGAACGAGTACGACATTTGCTGAACGGTCTTCTGAGAGCTGGATTACTTGAGGTTAAAAAAAAAAAAAATATAATAAAAAATCTTGAAATGTGAATACGAACGGCGAAAGTGTTAACACAACTTTTCTTCAGCAACATTGTCACATCTACGGATGACGAGGAATCACACATTCCACCCTACGAATCAATCACAAGTGGAAGACGTCTGAAGCAGTTAAAGAAGATGTCAGCGTGATTTTGTTTGTTTGTTTGTTTGTTTGTTTGTTTGTTTGTGTGTGTGTGTGTGTGAATGTATTTGTGTTTTTTGACACTGACGAAAAAGCTGTACCACTTCTTGCACCATAAAGTCCACTATAGTAGTCTGACATACACTTGGTTCCATATCCCTATTGGCATCTTTGCTTACTTTTTCTTAAGAGGATGGGAGATTAGGAGTGATGAAAATAATAAAAATGCTGCCGTTAACGATCGTAATATATCTTCATGCATTTCGTTGCTAAGCGTTGATAGCTGCATTTTCGTTTAATGTGCAGCGCTTTTCTTCTCTAAATGGGGGTATTAGCAGCAATTACCCCCCCCCCCACACAATGCGCAACTCCGACCACCTTGAATACACAAGTCGATCAGGCTTTAGCAGAATTCCATGTATTGTAGCGGATATAGCCTACTCCGAGTAGCATCGTACATTAGTGTGACACGATGCTTTTGTTTTGGCTTGAAGTGCTTCTGTTTTGCTTCTCCGGTCGAAGAGAAATTAAGTAAGGCCAAAATACTTGTCAAAATAGTCAAAGGATTGCTAATGGCCTGCGACCCGCGAGACATCCATTCAGCTTCTTTGAACGCATCCTCTCAGCCCCAACGAAGTTTCGGGAGTGGAGGTGCGTTTCCGGACAGAACTAAAGAAAACAAAAACAACTACAACTGCTACTGCTACTACTTCCTAACCCTTTCATTACCGCTAACCAATTGCTTGTGTAGGCCTACAATATAACTAGTACTTTGAAACTGTGGTACTGTGAGGATTAACCATCGATTAAGCAGTGAATCCTTGGAAGAACTACTCTCGATGGCCTAGCTTCCAACAAACGAAACTACATTAACCTTGCTTCAGGTCATGGGCTCTTAAGTTGGGAACACAGATAGCGATATGTCTTGGGGTTTTCTGAGTGTGTACGCAACACTATTCCTATATTTATGTAACTTGGTACATTTTTTATGTGTGTATGCATGTGTGTATGTATGTGTGTATGTAGGTTTGTTCATATGTATGTAAAATGAACAAAATAACTCCTAAACATAAATTCTTGCTACAAGGCCCTATCATTTTTTTTTCTTTTTAGACCGATGATTTTGACCCTTCGTGACAAAGGTCATCATCAAAATCGAGAAAAACTGACAGAAAGCTGCCTTGCTCAGCATTTTTCCCAAACAGGTCTGTCACTCAGCTGGCGTGTACCAAACTCTTATGCTCCTGAGGGTTGGCACAATCGAGATCTCCTACACCGGCATTCTGTTTCGATTTAAGCTCATATTTACTCGTGGTGTTAACACCCCGCCGCGGGAATAAATACGCGGGACTAAGCTGGTCAAGCGTTCCAAATTGCTCTGGAGTAGGTGCAATATTTACACCTACCCAGCAGGCAGGCGCATGCGATGAAATACTACGATTAAACATGAGTGATTCTGGGGGGGGGGGGGAACCAGTCCCTAAACCCCCTTGAATGTTTACCCCCGGTATGTTGGGGTGGTCGTCTCTAAGCAAACCAAGGAAACTTTAAAGAAAGGATGGACGCTGCAAGACAATTTAAATCCGACAACAATTGGTAGGGTCATTAGCAGTGACTTCAAATCTCCTTGCAAATTGACGCCGGAGGAAAAGGGCTTGGTTTGGCTTGAAGATAGGTGCGTGTAAAAGCACTGTCTATTAAATCCGACCGGTTGTTCATTCCGCAAAATACAGGGCACCGTAAGATATTGTTACCATTAGGGCTCTTTATTCTGCATGTTCCATTCCTTGTTCACTAATCTTCCAATCGATTTTAGTAGCAGCTTTTATATCGTGAAGATTCTTCTTGCAGTCCCTTTAATCTATAGTAATAGACCAGTGTGATTATAGTTAGTAGGCCTACTGGTGTGTTTTAGAGACCACGTGGATTTCCAGTGAGCCATTTCCAGGCATGTACAATGGCAGTATCGTGATTATCATAAGAGTCAACTTCAAAGGGGTTATATGACTCTGCCATGAAACATCTCGTGTACATTTAGATATAAATCCTCGATGATACAAGATTCCTTAGTAATTAAACATCCAAGCTCACTGCAAATAAAAGTAATTGCTCACGAAAAAAGTCAGAACCATGTCCACGTAAACCTGTGAGGTCCTTGACCTAGTGCATCTCGCGAGAAGAGATTGTCACCGACAGTACCGTCAGATGGTAAAACGGTCTAACTTGAAAATTTGACTTTTTGAGTTAAATTCACCTATGGGAAATGGGAGGGTGCTCTTTCCAATGGTGCTTTCGAGAAAATCCCATCATGTCTTGTTTTAGAGATAATTTCCGCTATCTTGGTACTTTTTTTTGTATTTTTCCTTCAGATTTGATGGTAAAACAATCTATCTTTGAGTTAGCCCATTGTCGGTAGTATCGTTTGGAGGTAAAACGAGCTATCTTTTACATAAACCATATAACCTTCTTCACTGAGAGTTTTTAAATCGTCGCTGCCAGATGGTAAAATGGTCTATCTTCGAGTTAGACCAGTTTACCTAGTGTTTGTGGTCTATCTAGAAGATAGACCATTTTACCATCTTATGATGTGTAGCGGGAGTGTATACATGTGCTGTAGTTAAACAGTCTATCTGCACAAAAATCTCATTGTTATCCCATGTTGTCAATGGTTGTGGCGATGAAAAATAGCCTTCAAATCTTTTGCCATTATTTTCAAATACACTGTAATTCACATTAACCATGGAGACGTCGAAAGACAACTAATATAATCATAGGGTGCATACACAGTTATGTGTCCAGTTTTAGAGAACTAGTCGAGAAAACATGCAAATTTCTAAATATCGTTCGATGAAGCACTGTTAATGATGGCAAATTACCGGAAAACAACGAATTTGGAGAGCAAAAGTTCATACTTTCCGAACAAAAATGTATCAACATGCTCTAAAATATTTTTCACGTAAACACATATACTTTGTGATCTTTCCTACACCCCTCCAACACAAAAAGAAGAAAAAGAAGGAGGAGGAGGAGGAGGAGGAGAAGAAGAAGAAGAAGAAGCAGAAGCAGAAGCAGAAGAAGGCGAAGAAGAAGAAAGATGTAATATCAATAAAAACGATAGGAGGAATGTCTCTCAAAGATGCATGTTAAAAGTATAAGAGCTCTTAAATAGGTTACCACCGTCGTGTAGAGATAGGTCTTCGACAAATGAATAAAGGGACTTGGACACTTATAAAAAACCGCCACGGTCTACATTGTAATTAACGTTTCAGAAGACGAAAGACGGCGCGCTGACGCAAATTGGTCATTCTGGCCACGTGAAGAAAGGATAGGGTGGAGGGGGCGGGGCGAGATTAACTTGTGAAGAGCACACTTTTGTTTCGAACATCTACTCCTACTTCAACTTATGGTCTCACAGGTTCCCTCCCCATTGTTACCAGGTTCGTTTGTGACTGGGCTGGTACTTGACCGTCGGTGGCAACACAGCTGATGTTCTCATCCGTACGTTAACCTTTTTGTTAGACCAACTAAAATCCACGGAAGTCTCCTTTGTCGAGAGTATTTGAGTTGCGGTATGGAGCCAAAACAAAGCACGCAGTCTACGACAGTCAACAACGTTTTGTTCGGCTCGTCTCATAATAGGTTCGGCGGATTCGAACTTGACTTTGGCAGCTCATTGTATCCACGTTTTACACACCGCTGCATCCAAGTTAGGCCAAAAGCGCATCATTAAGTATCATAAAGCATGGGTCGCGAGGGCGAAAAGGGGAGGGGGTCTCTCCCTAAGGCATAGTGAGTGTAAAAGAGCGTGATGAAAACTTCCTGAGTACGTCAAGTCATGGAGCTACCTAGCTCCATGGTCAAGTCAAGCTACGTCAAGTCAAGCTGCATGAATTGGGGAGTCAACACAGACCACCAAACAAGCACTTTTCTCTTCTCTTTGAGGGTTACCTGTCGTGTAGTCTTAAAGATATTAGTGAGTTGACTGAGCACTTTATTATGTGGTCAAATACGAGGAAAAGCAACATCTATTAGCGTACATTGTGTGCATGTCTTGTTTCAGCAATCATGAACAATAAAGATAAAGATAGTAAAAATGTTAAGGTTACGATGACTACAACAACAGGTCTAGCGATAACGGCAACTTGACAACATGTTAAACTTGTTGTTGTTGTTGTTTTATATAGGTCTACTCATATCGCACTAACGATGTTATCTAATGCTATATGTTATCAATGCTCTTTTGCCGAGTTTCTTGCTTGGCACCACTACAGTACATCCAGAACATCCAGAGCCTGGAACTCCTGAAATTCAGGGGGAAAAAAGAACAGATGCTATGTACGATGCACTGATCTACAAGTCAATATGTATGGTGGGATTTCGTCGTTGAGAGCTGCGAAATTCAAAACCAAGGACCGGTACTAGATATGATATGATAAGATATGATACGATAGTCGAGCTTGTTCGCATAGTCATGAACTCGAATGACAAGAAGCTGCATCTCTCGTTTGATGTCAGGGGATGAAGAATCTTTCATCTGGTCCCGTCGCGACTCGGAGGAATTCCTCCTGAGATAAAGCATCTCTCTCCTGTCACTTCGTGCGGGGTGGAAAGGGAAAAGGGTTAAATTCTCCCGCCCGCACGGGGGATGTGGTACATCGTGGCGACTCCGCGACGCGGACCACCAGACTTTCTCCACGTTAAAGGGATCGTACAGTTTTGGTTGAGACCTAATTTCAGGTTTCTAACATTTTTTGGTGAAATAATGAGAAACCTCGTATGAAATATGAAAGAGCATGTAATTCTATGAGGAATTACACATTTATTTGATGAAAATTGGTTTTGAAATGGCTGAGATATCCAAAAAAGAGCGATTCTAATAAAGTGTGGGACCCACACTTAATTATGATCGTTTTGTTTTACTTTGTTTTTGGATTTGGAACCAGATTTTAATCAAATCAACTTTGAATTCCTCTTAAAATGGTATGCTCTGTTCTATATCATCAGAGTTTTCTTGGTAATGTGCAAAAAGTTAAAAGCCCAATTCTCATCTCCACCAATACTGTACCATCCCTTTAAGTGAGCAGATGCAGGCCAAAAGTTCGGGACAAAGTCTGAAGGGGTTGAGTTTGACATGGATGGCCTGATAGATGACGACTCTTACCGCGCTTACATTTCCAAGCCAATGTGAAACAAGAAATTAGTAGACTGTGTATTGCTTAAATCTCCTTTGTTGTAGTAAACGTGGACAATAAGTTTATAATACATAACACAAGAGTGTTTTGTTAGAAAATAGTTCTTACTTTCTCCGAGTCAAACTCAAACAAATTCAGCTCATTCAAAGGACAAGTTCATCTTTGTATAAGCCACATGTGGATTGAGTGAATGCAGCAATATCCGTAGAGCACATCAGTGAAAGTTTTTCTTTTGTTAAGAGGGGGGGGGGGGGGGTGGGGTCTCTACGCAGTCACTACTGGATGAGAAGACCACTACAATTTATAATGCGTAAAGCGACATGAGGAAAATATAACGAGAATTCCACAAATATCACTTTTTATTCGAAAAAAGTATACATTCCTTCGACTTCTTACTGACGTATAAAGGGTAATACAGTATTTCCCATGCCTTGTGAAAGAGGCAAGCCAAGTGCTCTTTTATTATGCGAAAAAAATGAAAATATGTTAAATTTTCTTTATACTTTCTTCATATCGTTCTACACTTGTGATATCACAAGCTGTAGTAGTCTTCTCATCCAGCGATGACTGCACTAAAACTTCAAACATTCGTAACGTTTGAACGGATTGCCTGATATTCCCAAACTTTCACTTATTATATATGTGTTCTAATAATATTGCTGCATTCTTTCAATCCTTACGAATATTAAGGTGAACTTGTCCTTTAAAGGCGTTAACGAAATCTCTACTTTTCATCTCATTCGAAAAAAAAGAAAGAAAAAAAGACAGAGATGGAGTCGGACTGCCAAGCACAAAATTGCCCCCAAACCAGCTGAAGTTATTATGAGTCGATAAAACTGCCGAAAAGACACAAATAATCTTCGACCGAGTGTGACACGGAGTCCCCATTGAGAATCCCGAAATGTATACAAAACAGATAGCACATGCAGAGAACCATCAACAAGTCTAGGGCGAACATGTAAATACAGATAGGTGGAAAGGGCGTAAATCACGGTACGTCACCCTTGTATGAATAAGTTATGATTTACGTCTTTCGAGGAGTATACCGATGTCTCTGGGTATTCTTCCAGTATTACCCTTGATGTCTGCCTTCCATTTGATTCATTTTAAGTTCTCCCCCCCCCCCCCACCTTCGGAGGAGTGTTTAGACTTGTCGCGATAAGAATGTACCATATTGCATCGGATGGCAATGAGGTTATTGTATATCCTGGATACCGCATGGAGAAGAAACGGTTATTCCCGGAGAAACCTTGCCAAAAATGGACATGGGCAGTATATCTTCGATGATCGTCTGGCGTTGCATGTGGAGAATGTTGTAATTTTAATGTCTTCACGCATAGTGATAAGACACTTGAAGCAACATGCACACACACACACACACACACACACACACACACACACGTACGCACATACACACACATACGTGAATACACAATGTATAAATATATGTGTAGGTCTATATGATACACATTTATTCATACATAGACACAGACAGAGAGAGGGAGTAATTCTTGTAGTCACCAATAACCAGCCATGTCCACTCTAAAATTTCATCATCATCATCATCATCATCAACATCATTATTTTACTATGATCCTGCGAAGAAACAGCAGAACAAGAAGATGAAGGAAAAAGAAGAAGAAGGAAAAGACGGAAAAGAAGAAGAAGGAGGAGGAAATCCGAAGAAGAGGAAGAAGAAGAGAAGAAGAAGAAGAAGGAGAAGAAGAAGAAGAAAAAAATTGTGTGTGCACATTATTCTGGTAACGTAAAACACGTCCACAGAAACATTCACGGCCTTGTATTTGAATATCCTTTAACCTGATGGACAAAGGACGGCCCTCGTCTTTTCAGAAGAACGTGATGAAAGTACCGTTGTATCCTGTAAGGGACACCAGAACACAAGATAACAGTGCACGACCCTTATACGAGATCGAAGCTCATTTTCTGAGTTATAATAGCTGAAGAATGCATCTCATGGCAGGATTTCGTGAAAACTACAAAATTGAATCGCAGGGGAGTCGGAAGCTCACCCAAACGCATTTCCTGGGGCAAATCTCCTGTTTCGAAACAGTCGTGACGAGTCACGATTCCAATAAGACGTTTTCTGTATAGTTCTATGATTTTCGCATAAATGTAGGAGGAAGATGCCTTTAACAATTATGGACCAGCCTGAGTGATATGATAACAGTAGAAATGTAATAATCGAAATTTATGCTGTGCGTCGGATGCAGTAAGTTCATCAAAATTAATCACGTTGAAAAATCAGTTCACATCATAATGAGGGACAAACCGAAGGTGAAAATGCGATTACTATAAGACAAGGCGAGAGACTGAGCAAAGAGAAAACCAGCAGACTTTGACTCTACGCATGGTAAACATGCACCTACAACCTCTTGATAAGGAGACTGATCCAAATACTGGATCACTCTTTGAGTCAATACCCATCTCTCTTTTCATAAACTCATTATGGCGACAAAACAAACGCCAAACCAAGAACTACGGATTGCATGCACTTCTCACCGTCTCCCGCTCCCCCACTGAGAGTCACAGATCATAGATGCTAAAACAATTATTTGATTGTCATTCCGAGTGAGACACCAGGACTTTGAGCTCACCTGCTCTTGAACGACAACTCACGTTCATTATCGGCATCGAACGATAAACTGCCACAAACTGATCAAACACAATGCATGTTAATGGTGATTAGATTAGCAAATATTTCTTTTTCAACAGCATCAACACAAACCACGAAATCCTTCATTTCCTCCCCATCGTTATTTGATCCGTATTGTCACATTTCCTTGCCGGTGTCATCAGGATCAGGATCGTCGTCATCATCATCATCATCATCTTCACCATCACCATCATCACCACCACCATCATCATCGTCAACATCTTCATTGTGATCAACAACAGCAACATCCTTGACATCAGTTATGTCAAAATCACGTTGATCCTGTAGAACAATGGGTAGTTTACATTACTGTAAACTGTCTCTTCCCAAAATGAAACTTATCCTTTATTAATTCATGATCTGAAACTTATCCTTTATTAATTCATGCTCTGGGGAAGAATGCGTGAACGTGTATATTACTCTAGGTGTAAGGTCGCAGGAAGGTCATGTAACCATGACTGACTTTTCCCCACACCGACTTCAGAGGGTCTCCAGTATCAGGGTGACAGAGTTCCCGGTAGATGATGACCCCTTTAATGCGGAAGGAATCCCGCCTTCTGGGATAAGAACAGAGAGGGAGAGACGTCCTGAGGTACCATTAGCGAATCCAATAATATTGGAGAGGAGGTACACCTTGAGCCCCATCTTACTTACTCAAGGGTGCAATCAGAAAAGTCATGGAACGTAAAACGCATTCTTTTATAAGGTGTTTCTTGTAGGATACAACACGGAGGAGAGCAATAAACGAAATTATCATTGATATCCGGATTATCAAGCACATATCTAGCGATATTTAAGAAGCACGCAGTCACAAAAAGTGAAGTTAAATGAATTGTTTCCTCCATGGGCGTACAGGAAGGAGATTAAGCCGCGAGTTATCTAATTTGTCGGAGGATCCATCGGCACACGTCTGGGTGTCTAGCTAACTAAGAGCTGGAGTTGATTTCATGTTTCACTCCAACATCCGTTCCGCAAAGGGAGCCGAACCTATAATTCACGGTGAATTAAACTTATTAGCAAAATCTGGTTTCGGGGTTTTCAAACATTAGCGGCATACATGCATGCTCATCCTACAAATCATCTTAACCCGGGCAAGTTCAAAGGTTTACTCTCATGAGAATACAAGGAAGAGACAAAACGGAGGCATGGGTGAAGAAGAGGTTGGCACGGAAGGATGGTATAGGAAGGCGGAAAATTAAGATGATGATGATGATGATGAAGAAGAAGAAGAAGGAGGAGGAGGAGAAGGAGAAGGAGGAGGAAAAGGAGGAGAAGAAGAAGAAGACGGGAAAAAAGTTCTTATAGAGGTAGAAGTGGTATATAAGCAAAGGATGAATTGATGAATACAAAATGGGGAGAAAGGGTCGAAAGAAAGGGTCAGGGGGTTCCGCGGACAACCCCCCCCCCCCCCTCCCGTATGCTCCTTGGTATTGCTCAGTATGTGCAAAATAACGGACTTGACGGAACTGAACATAAATCTCAACTAAAAAGGTCCACTTTTTCTAATTCTGAACCCCCCATAAAAATCCTAGTTACGGGCTTAATTTTGAACCGACTTCCACTGACTTTTCAATTTCTTAAAATGTTCCGAGAGTGACTTCACCGAGCCTTATACACACGTATTCGGTCGCGACATCCGATTCGATGAAAATATTCGATTCCTCCCTGTTCCTGACAAAAGCCGCCATATCTGCGACGAGGGAGGTGTGGAATACATTGCAGGTCCACATTCCTTCTCCGATCATTCTACCCATGGCCAGCTTTAATATGACTGACATTTCACACCGAGTGTCTCATATTTACCCACCATAAAAATCCTGCCCTCGTATTGATCCTCTCTGTTCTCGATTAAAGGGAGTACCTCTCCCCTCCCCTCCCCCTCTCTTTCTCTCTCCTCATATACATCCATATAATTATATACTTGAGAGAATAGATAGATATACAAATATGATTATGTATAGATAGACAGATAGATAAATAAATAGATTGGTAGATAAAT
Organism: Diadema setosum; assembly: GCA_033980235.1. NCBI lineage: Eukaryota > Metazoa > Echinodermata > Echinoidea > Diadematoida > Diadematidae > Diadema > Diadema setosum. Next base: position 23,390,784 of record CM067067.1, on the reverse strand, counting down.
AGATAGATGCGTATATGCATAGTACTTACATAGACAAAATAGATAAATAGATGTACATAAGACTAATTCCTATCATAACGTGATATTTAACAGCATCACCTGGCTGAATCGTTCGTGCATTGATAATTATGCGCGCGTGAATTTGGCTGTGAATTAGGTCAAAATGGCTTCCTCTCTCCCGCCCCCACCCCCCATCTCTCTCTCTCTCTCTCTCTCCCTCTCTCTCTGATCTTTCTGCACATTTAGATATGTCAGATAGTCATCATTCTATGCCTGATTAACAGTGACATCCGTCATTCATGAGCGATTGATCACGAAGTATACTACGGAAGAATCCCGGTATAGTCCCACGATTATCTGTTTGAATGCATCCGTATGAATAATGCTCAAATGAAGTCTTATGAGGCAATGACAGGTGCAATAGCGACCTGCATGCTCACTTGAGATATAGAATACAAAAAGTCACACACAAGATTGTTGTGCGCACAACCAACACAAATAAGTCAAGTTGAGTGGAAAATAACGGAAGGAGCCGCAATAATCAGGTATGATAATGAGGCCGAGAACGAAAATACCAAGGAATAATCCCTTAATATTGCGGTTTTTGATAGATGAGACAAAATCATGAGGAGCTATATAGTTCTTTGAAGCGAAAGGAGTGGAATGCAAGAGACAGATCAGAGAATCAGATATCTTTCTGGAAACTGAGAATTTGTATTGTTTAGGGCTGTTTGATGTCAGTAAGTATAGTCATATGTCACTTCATTCTCTATAGCTTTATTCATTTTAGGTGACGTCACATTGCAGTGCTTTATTTTCTGTTTCGATCAATCTAGTTCGGTGCCATCTTAATTTGGTCAGTCATGTTTGTTTTGACCAGCAATGGTCACTATTATCTCAATATTTACTCTATGTCACTGATTTAAATCATAAGGAAAATATTCATCACTTTCGCGTACATCGTATCGTCTCATGAGAACTGGGTCGATCTCATTATGGGTTTCACATCGTGAATGAAAATTTTCAGGCAAAAAAAAAAGAGAAAGAAAGAAAGAAAAACTGAGAAATGGAACTAAACGCTCCAGATCAATGACCACAGTAAGAAGAGCAGCAACATTGCAGCATTGTTTGTTTTACATACCTCTCTTACAATCTCACAACTATTCTGCATTTCCCATACATTTGCCGAGATTGTGCAAACTTACCGCAAAATATTGTCGTCAGTCAATCATAATAATGTTTTTGTCAATTCCAACTCAAATGCTACCTACCGTGTATAGCGAGCATTCGCTACCACGGAAAAAAAAATGGAGGTAGAGTCTTTGATCATGAATCTTAAATTTTGCTTTTAATTACACACTAATGATGCGTTGCAATCGCACCTAAAACGAAGTGTTCGCTTGTTTCCCTGTCTCATTTGAGTTATGCCGTCCTGTCCTTGATCAGGAACGACTTTTTAGGCATGTCAGGGTTTGTATTTCTGGGCAAGAATTACCATTATGAAGAAATGACTGCAAGGCAATACTCGTATAATACCAGCTTTCATATCATGATATTGCGGACTAAATTCAAGTTATAACAGGAGGGGAAACCTCCAGATATTATTATTATTATTATTATTATTATTGTTATCATTATTATTATTATTATTATTATTATTATTAGTAGTAGTAGTAGTAGTAGTAGTAGTAGTAGTAGTAGTATTGTTTTTTATATTTGTATATATATTTTTTTTTCTTGGGGGGGGGGGTGGATGCGCACATAACATACCTGTATAATATTTCACTACAACGGTTGGAAGACTGAAAGGAAATACACATACAAAACAAAAACAAAAACACAGTCTATCATCGCTTTCTGAAGGAAGTTCAGTCATTCCTCGTTCGGTTGTCACACTGTTATGGAATTATTTGTGACTTGAGTTCCATGTGTTGTTGTTGTTGTTATTGTTGTCTTTTGTACTTCTAGTTGTTGGTTGACACCTTGTTTTCTTGTAAAATGTTCACTTGTATCTTTCCTTTTTTCTACTGTGAAACGGACATAGTCATTATGCGATGTAGAGAGTTCCATAATTTAGTCAATGGGCGATGGTGCACATGACGTTCAACTAATTTCCACACCATCCACTTCGTTATGGTAATTGTTTCTATGGCAACAATTATCATAATCCTTTAGCATACACCTGAAAGCCAAAATCAAGATTACACTTATACTCTAATCTTCATAGGCAATGTTGTCATACTTATCACCAGCAGCATCAACATCGCCTTTAATATCAGTTATCAAATGACTACCTGAGCTGAGTACCGTCATTACAGTAACTGTCTCGTCCTTCACATGTCCTCATACGGTAATCATCTTCATCTCTTCCTTCTTCTTTTTTTTTTTTTACAATCATCACTGTCGCAACACTTCTTATGGCACTCAAGCTTTCATTAGCACTTTACCACATTTTTAAGGTGAGATACGCAAATACGTCCTTGGTAAACGTTAGGAATACTCTTACAGCCGTTAAACTCACATTGTGCCGTTATTGCACTTCTAACAAGAAGCATTACGGAGAAAACAAATACGACACTTTTAACAAGAGCGGAATCCTCCACCTACGGTAGCGTGGATCGAGGACAAGCCCGACACATGCTGTAGTCCAGAATATCGCATCGTTCAACTTCATGTTATTATCAGGTATCAGGTATCAAATACTCACTATTGTTAAAAAACAACAACAAAACAAACAAACAAAAATGATGTGAGAGATCCTTGGTACCCCATGGTATTTCGGGTGAGGGAAGGGGTAAGTGTAAACATACATACATGTATAGGATCAAAGGTATCATCAGCCTTTCTACTATCACATGTGTAATATGGCAAGTCTACACGGACTTGCATCATCGCACGCAGACCTTCAAACAATCATACAAACTGAGCGCTCAATCAGACACAAAGATAGATGGTGGGATGGAGACAGACACACGGAGGGACAGACAGAGACAAGATTCACTTCATAAGTTTCACTCACCCAAAATCTTGAGCATGTTTTCCTCCGTCTCCGTGTCGTAGTTGACGGCAGCCCCCGCGACGTCGTCATAGCTGGCGACAAGCCGGACTCCATCCTGCCGTGCGGAAGCACCAGCCTCAAGATCCCCTGGAGACGGGTCTGTCGTCAAGAAGAAAACGTAGTTCTTCCCCTCCATCACCTCGGCCCAGCACTGCTGTGGGTCGCCGAACCGCCCGACGCGGTAAACATGGGGGTAGTACGTCCTGTACTCGGCGGGGATATCCGCGGTCGGCAGCGCGGTCGCGTTCTCGAACAGCTCGTAGCCCTTGTAGACGTCCGCCACGAGCACGTCGGCCGGATACGTGCCGTCCCACATCTGCTGTTCCCGCAGAACGCGAAGGACCGTGGCGGAGATGATTACGTCCGCCAGTGCCGTTCGCTCCTCCACTGATTTCGGCTCGAAGTTGACATGGAGCAGGATGCAACCTTCCGACACCAGAAACAGACCCATCAGCACCATACCAAAGAGGCCTCGGGACGTTCTCCCCGAAGAGCTCATAAAATTTCGCTTCCGCGTTGCCATTGTCTTCCTATAATTTGCGTCCAAGGTACAGCTGTTAAACAAGTCCACGTACAATCAGGGATAGAATTAACAGAAATGAAAATGGTGCACTGATTTACACAAACAGAATGAACTTGGTCTGCGACACCTGCTCTTCGAACCTCCTATGGCAGTCCCATAAATCCACCGTACGCACTTTAATGAAATCAGAGAAATACAGAAATGCAGTCTATACATCTAGAGAGCGTAATGCAGTCGTGATACGATAGTTAGTTGATAAGAGAGCACTATCTATTCCTTTTTTATTTTGTTTACATTGTCATTTCCCTCAGCAAGTAGACGACGAAGATACGCGAAATTTCAAGATTTCTTCACACCTTTAACAGTTTGGGTGATGTGAAATTAATCACAGCAAGGCGTGTGCCAGTGTTTTAATCCCCTGAAAATCCATTCTCTTTATTTAATCCTCAAATGCGTTCAACTTCAGATTGTCGATGCAATCCACGCAAGGAAAAAAAAAAGAAGAAGCACTAATCAAGCCTGCATGGCCAATGCGTGCCCAAATAGTACCAATGAGCTTAGTAGTACGCTGTCAGACATCGGCTCGACTAGTGGTAGGTACCTCGGACGATCCTATCCCCTGGGCGCAAGCCTCTGTGAGCATCAAGCTTGCGTAGTGTGAGCTGCGTGCGTGCGTGTTGCTCGACGGTTACCAGAGTAGTGCACGAGCCTCGGCACAGTATCACCGAGCGTTGCGTTGGTATATAACTAATCTCTAGAATCGTCACATGAGTGCTTACATACAACTGGCCAGGCCTGTCTTACGTCCAGCAACTACTGTCAACTCTGGCCTTCAGAACGTACACTAGTACAACTGCGCATGCGTCAGTGATCCTCTTCTTTCTTTCTTTCTTTCTTTCTTTCTTTCTTTCTTTCTTTCTTTCTTTGTCTTTCTTTCTCTTTGTCCAGCTTTCTTTCTTTCTGTTCAGTCCTATCCTGATGTTTAAATCCTTCCCTCCCTTTCCCCCCTCTCTTCTCCTCTCCCACTATTTTGGGATTTTTTTTAATTGAATTGCACGCATTTCAGTACTGAGCTGACACATGAGCTTACAAAAAAAAGCTTGCGTCTAAAAGAAATTCGTAGAGGTAATTCTTTCTACTTGAAACATGCAATATATTTTCGTGTTATGCTGGGGGGGGGGGGGTCGTGAAAGAGCGGTACAATTACACACACAAAGTTATAATTGAAAATTCCATATAAAATAACGTGTTGACGCTACTGAAATTTTGAAATTGATGGCAATAGACTCCAAGCTCTTTCTTTTCTTCTGAGAAAGAGTAGAGCTTTTCCAATATAGGCCTGCATAAACAATGCGCAGAAAATAAAATAGAGCCCGCCATTACCTCATTCTACGAGCTTTAGATGTCAATGTACTCATGAGAAGTGAAAGTCAGGAGGATGTGCTTTTGATTATTACTCCGATAAATTCCCAACCCTGCGATGACATCGAGATTACTGGTAATCACAAAACAAAGTATACATAAAAAAGGTCGTTATCTGTGGAAGTGACATGTACACCGGAGCTATACCGTCTTTCCATTGGTGAGCATACTTGGTGCATGAGAGCCTGTAATTCACTGCACATGAAGATGGCGAGACTTGAATGTATTAAAGGGTCGGTCTATTTCCGTCGTTACATACGCTAATAAAGTCACGAGCGAAGCGAGACCGGCCCTTTCCGGTCAGTCAATGGACTTTAATCCTTTAAGACTTCCCACTGACGTGTCAATTTCGATCGGTCTTGATTAGGTTAGGGTATTCAAATAGCCATTCAGGGATCGAGCAATCACAAAAGTAGTATAGGTCTATATACTACAGTTTTTATTTCTTGCTAATTCAGAACTGTTGTTTGATCTCATCTTATTTTGTCCGTGCAGGGGAATTTAGCAACTTCGTGAGAATTTCAGTCAGTAGCAGGGAGTGATTTAATGTGATTCCCTTGTCAAATTATCCGGAAGCAACGAGGAATAATGGTTGGTGTAACTGATAAACACAATAAGACCACAACGGGATAACAATGCGCTTCTGACATGCTTGAGAGCCTCGCTCAAAACCAGTTGTAATAAAACCAATGTAAACACTGGAAATCCGTGCAACAATGTTTCTTCTCAACGACATTTCGAGATCGTGTCCATACTCTACCCGATAGAACGTTTAAAGACAGCCATATCGATTATGATAGCTTCAAATCAAAACAAACAGAAACTCTGCTCTGTTCGCTGCTGGTGTTATGGTGCACGCCAACTCAAAAAGACGTGCCTATAATCAACAGTCCTTCCTGGCGACCCACCTGAATCGTATATCGAATCGGCTACCCGATACCGTCACATTATAAACTGAATGATATACGTTTAGAACCCAGCCCCTCTTGCAATGTTATCTCATATATCATTTGCAGGTTACTCGCCCCTCCCACAATCCTTTAACCCTCCCAGACTGAAAGGCAATGACAGAGATAATGACGACGATGGTATTACAACCAATTATGATAACAATGAAATAATGATAACGGTAATAACATTATCATAATTATAATTATGATACCAATGATTTTTTTTTCTTCTCAGCGACAGACTTAGCCTCTTCAGCAACCGCAAGGTTTGTTTCCCTTTACTATAGAAATAGTAAAGGTCTAGTTTAGGTTGAGATGAGGGATTCAGATTTTAACTTTTTGCGACATGACTAGAAACCATTTATATAAAATATTACAGAGCATACATAATTATTCTGAGTTGAATTAAAAGTTCATTTGAGGAAAATTGGTTTCGACATTGCTGAGATACAAAAAAAAAAAAAAAACCCACCCAAAACAAAGTGGTGCTATAAGTGGTCCTAATAAAAGGTTTAATGCATCCATGGTGCATGTTCAGAGGTTTTGATTGTTGGTGTATCTGACTTTGGATTCAACAGCCACTGACACTATTATTTATTTTTGTAAACGGCAAGTAGGCCCATTAATACTCGAAACCACTACAGTCACGATGCTACACTTGAAAATGTGCCCTTTTCAACTCTCTCCGTAATATTTATGATCTCGGAATGTTTAATGTTCACGCATTAATGTGTTACAGATCTCTCACAGAACATTACAACGAAGTGGTGCGCTATGAGTGCTGACAAAGAGCAAAAATAAACCAAAACCAAAATACCTGAACGACGAGCGAAGAAATAAATCATGCAGTGATACAATACCTGTGTATTAAAGTCCTTCGACGTATATGATACCGAATTTCTCTTTATGTGTGTTCTTGTTTCGATTGCTCCGCTGCATTCTTATCCGCTGAGAAATCTCGCCGTGACGGTAAGTAGTAGGGGTATACTTTGACCTGTGTTTTAGCAATGCTGTTGAAGTACTGCAATCCCGAAGTCGTGGAATTTACTCGAACTGCTTGGAGAGATACCGTGAAGAGAATGAAGATGGTAATTCTGGAATCTCGTCTCTCTTCCTGTTCCCTCTGGTTTGGGCTCTGCTGGAAGATGACAGAGAGTTCTCTGCCGATCTCCCGCTGCGCTGTCGTCTGGGGTGAAAGATGCACATCACAGCAGGTCAATTACACCAAGGAGGTACTAGGTAGTACCTCCTTGATAACACCAAACCATGGAACCTCTCCAAATGGAAACGATGAAAAAAAAAAGCAAAAACGAAAACAGAACGAAACAATTATATATATATATATATATATATATATATATATATATATATATATATATATATATATATATATATATATAAAATATACATACATATGAGTGGGGTGTGTTTGTGTGCTTTATGTGGGTGTTTATGTTCATGTGATTGCGACTTTTACTCGAGATAATTCGAAAGTCAAAAATTACTCCATACCGTATGGCGAGGTTGAAGGATGCAAAGTAGAAATCAAACATGAAAAAACCATTGACCTGCCGCTTAATATCACAAAACATGAAGTGTATGATATGTGTAGGCCTATATATTGCTTGATATCTTTGATGAAATGAAAATGAAAGAGTGTTGTTGATATAATGTTTTTATTTGTTTTAACTGAAATCCGCCATCACAGCCTTGCTTGGCAGTGATGAAGGCATAGAGTTTTTTTTTTTTTTTTTTTTTTTTTAAAGGAACTTTCTCTAGAAATCTACATAAAGGTGGAACACGATTTCCCCTCTCCTTAACCTCCCCATGAAGGACTTCCCCTAAGATGAACACCTGAGTGTTTGTTTAAGGATGCGCGATGAGTTCACCGGGTTTACAGTTTTAGCAGTGGTTTTGGAATGAGTGACAACACGAGATCTCGTGCATGCTGGCATATCAGCTGCGTGTTCGACGAAAAGCAAAGCATGTAACTTTCAGTGAGCCCTCAACGACTAAAGACATCATAATAAAGCTGCTCTGAGCGGAGTACAACCACTGTGGTACAACCAATTCGAAACTGAACAACGGATAGAAATAATACAGTACCGCGTATAGTACCAATGATCCGAAAGGGTCAATAAATGCTTTATTGTTTCCATGTTTGATTCAAGTGCTTTTGAAAGCAGACTATACACACACAACGACAATTATCAATCGTACCAAAGTCTTCTTTCGTGAAGTTTGCTTACGGACCAAGCAAACTCTACAGCACATGTCCAGGCAAATTCCAAAACTGAACCTCAACCATTAACAGCAGTAATGAGCACCTCATGACCATAAAACCGGCCGTTCCAGAAAATTCTTTACATAATATAGGTCTTTGAACTTCATGGTTATTATATCTCTCATTTCTATAAGGAAAGATGGGTAATTCTATTTTATGTGCCTGTTATTGTGGTGCGTGTCGTTGTCTTGATAATGATTGATCATCAATCATTATCATTGCTAATCGAACTACATCCCCCTCTTTTTTTCGGCTATCACTGATACGATTTTTATCCTCCACAAAGACCTGGACTGAAATTAAACATTTTGGGGAAATGGCCTTATAATCTTTGCAAACTAATCAATTATGATAATCAACTTGGAGGTATTATGCAAAACACAGGGGAAATCGTTCTTGCCCTTAGCACATGGTAAAGGGATGGTACAGTTTTGGTGGAGATGAGAATTGGGCTTTTAACTTTTAGCAAGATACCAAGAAAACACTTATGATGCAGTACAGAACATACCATTTTAAGAGGAATTAAAAGTTTATTTGATGAAAATCGGGTTTGGAGTGACTGAAACATCCAAAAACAAAGTAAAACAAAGCGATCGTAATAAAGTGTGGGTCCCACACTTTATAAGAATCGCTCTTTTTTCGATATCTCAGCCATTTCAAAACCAATTTTCATCAAATAAATGTTGAATTCCCCATAGAATTACATGCTCTTTCATATTTCATAAGAGGTTTCTCATCTCACCAAAAAATGTTAGAAACCTGAAATTAGGTCTCAACCAAAACTGTTTAACCAATAGAACGATCAGGAACATAATGGTTACATTTTGGCTGAAATTGCGCCCATTATTCTGCTTGTGAAGTCGACGAGCGTAAACAAAGAATTGATTTGGACTAAATTGAGTTGATCGAAATCGTGTTTGGAAATGACCTCTTCAATGAGAAAAGGCTGAACACTGCACAGGTCATGTTAGTGATAATGATTGTTAAGACAACACACGTAATGACTGCCTTTTTACTCTCCCTCAACCAGCGTGAATCAATTAATGCCTTGTCAATGCTTCGACAATTTTACGTGGTTTAGTTCGCTCCTCCATTGCTTATGTTTTGATGCCGACTCAAATTAATCGAATCAATATCAGACCTATTGTCTCCGACAAATATCTTTGTGTTATCAGTGCTGCCATATAGTGACGCTCGTTTTCCTGCTTATGCGAGTATTACTTATTCAATGCTAAATACTACATCCTAATTATCATCTCACAATCTGTCCCTTTTTTCTTGGGGGTGGTATCAGTGAAAATGCAATGCATGATTACTCTTATGAATAACATGGGGGGAAATAACCTTGAAACAAGTGAGAAAACTAGCATGAAGGTTAACTGCCATCATGAGAAGATTCCAATTATCCGAAATGCCCTCGTGAACCTTCGTAATTACTGTTTACAAAAGAGAAAGAAACTTTTGCGGTTTGTATATTATATAGTTGAGGCATATTCAGCATTTATTGCGCTTGATCAAACATCCAGCGAATAACGGTCTCGAATCATAAACGTCAATCATGCTCGCAAAGTTTGTTTTGGCGGCGGAAAAAAAAATAATGAAAAAAAGACGGAAAGGAAGAAAAAAGAAAAGTCATCAAGAGTTACTCATCCAGCAGATTCAAGGTGAATGTGAGTGAAAATGATAAATAGTGAGATTGTGCTAATGAAACATGGCAGTCGATGAAGCGGTGTCAAGGGTATTGAAGCAAACGGACTATGAAGGCCGGATTCTCTTTAGTAACATCGCGCTAACTTAGCATAGAATTTAAAGTGGCCTTTTGCTATGATGCGATTTAGTTCATTCGATGTACCCCTCCCCCTGTTCTATCCCCTGTTACGGCACATTTTGGTAAATCGGCACATTTTGGTAATTTACCAAAATGTGCCGATAGTGCACCTATACCTGACGGGATCAACTGTTACCAAAATGTGCAGTTAAAGGTGGATTTGCCTGCACATTTTGGACAATTTGCACATTTTGGTAACTGAACTAAAAACCCATGGATGGGCTTGAGATTTATGTATAATACGGTCAAGGAGTTAAGGTGATATGGTCCTGCTGCAGCAGTAAAGACAGGCAAGACACTTATTTAGCTCACCCGAGCTGAAGGCCGAGTAAGCTATTGCGATTGCTTTTCGTGCGGGTATGCTGTGTGACCTGCGTGCCAGGTGCGTGGGGCTGACAACTCAGTGAAGGAATTCCTCCGAAGGAATGGCAGAAGTACCACAGAATGGATTAATTTGGCCGCATACGGGGACTACTAAATACATGCGTGGGAGTTGCCTGCGAGATGCTGCTGCTAAAGGCCTCCTTCTGGCGTTCTGCGTGTACCTCTGCGGGCAATTCCCACGACTCACCCGGAAAAAGTTTTGGTCATGCTGTAAACTTAGCTGCGGGTAAATTGGACTTGCGTGCGCACCTCCGGGCAAATGCAGGCGAGATACGCGCTCGGTACTGTCAGGTGCGGACCAACTGCGGAGAGCTCCGGGTAGCAAATTTGCTTCCCCGCAAGTCAGACTTCCCCAGATACGGTATGACAAGGCCTTGAGCATGTTCAAAATATGTTCAGAGTGAGTTGTGGGGGTACACGCAGAACACCAGTAGGAGACCCTTACCGGCAGCACCTTGCAGACAACTCCAACGCAGGTACTTCGCAGTACCCGTAAGTCGCTCGTAACAGAAAACGGATCGGTTTCAAAGTTCTCACGCAGGTCAAACGGAATACATGCAAGTAGAAGGTAAGTAGCACGCGTCTAGCAAATAAGACACAAGTGCGAAACTCGTAAACATTCTTGTCCGCCCGCAGAAAATTTTCCTGCGTGCTGGAAAAATCCCTACTCGCAATAAGCCCGCGTAGCTTGCCCGGAAAGGTGTGACACGGCCGTGTCACATCTTTCAGGGCAAACCTTGCGTGCGACTTGCGAAGAACAATTTTTACTACCCAGAGGTCCCCGCAGATGACCTGCACGTAACAGTACCTAGCAAGTATCTCACCCGTAGTCGCCCGAAGGAGCGCACGCAAATCCTTTTACCCGTAACCATGTTAAGACCTTGTCACACCTTTCCGGGCAAGCTACGCGGGCTTGTTGCGTGTGAGGATTTTCAAGCATACCGGACAATTTCTGAGGGCGGACAAGGATTTGCGCGATCGAGTTGTGCATATGTGTCTTACTTGCTGGATGCGTGCTACTTATGTTCTTCTTGCGGGTATTCTGTGTGACCTCCGTGCCAGGCGCTTGGGGGCTGACATCTCAGAAATTCATCTGAATTAATGGCAGAAGTCCAACAGAAATGACAGAATGTCATTATCCTTGGCCGCACACAGAGACTGCGAAGCAGCGAGGTGCTGCTCAAAATTTGGCTGCGGGTAAATCGGACTTGCGTGCGCAGCTCCAGGCAACTACGGGCGAGATAATTTCCCTGCGTACGTGCTATTGGAAAACCTTACTCGCAACAAGTCCGCGTATAGCTTGTCCGGAAAGGTGTTACACGGCCTTTAGGCTGCCGAACTCATTCGGTGGGGACAAAAACCAACTGCACTTACAATTTGTTTTTGTGATGATTGTGGAGGAGCAGCAAGTTACTAAAATGTGCCGTTAATGTCATTAGAATGTGCCGTAACATCCCTCCCTCCACATAGTGATTCGTGGTTTAAGTACAGTACAATATTGCGTAGAGGGACAGCGAGAATAGAGAGAGATCGAGATCCATGACCCGTCTTCCCTTTCTTCGACTTGCGTGTGTAGGCCTATTTGTGTGTGTACATGTGTGTGAGGTGTGTGTGTGTGTGTGTGTGCGGGGGGGGGGGGGGCTTATAGGTCCTGTCACGCTTCTTCAACCTCCTCCGCCTCCGCCAAACAGTTAGAGCATGGAGATCTTTTTGGTAGCTCCATGGTTAGAGTAAAGACTCTTCTATTATGAGGAACATGTGTAGCACAGGGTGAGCCACGCTGTCCTTCTACGAAAACGCATGTTGTCGATTTTCGAGGTCAAGTCCAATCGTTTCCGGACTTGATTGAGATCCATGGACGTTAGTAAAATAAAACCACATTAACCACATTCACCCTCCCTCCGTGACAGACACGCGCAGTGGAATCAGTAACAAATATTTCGGTAAACTGCAGACTGCTGATTAATTCCACGTTTTCACTTCATTTTCAAGCTACACGTATTTAAGGTAAGGAATGCAGAAGAAATCCGTAAAGCCGAGGTTGACAGAATGCACGACCTATAGCGAGGAGAACTGCTGTGTTTTGAAAGGTTATCATCATCATCACCACTACCATCATCAACCACAGCCAAAAATATAGATAAATGAATATACAAGATGACTAAATTAAAAAAAAAAGACTAAATGAACAGACCCAGCGATTTACTACGTTAGTAAATAGTTCAGTATGCATACCACACTATGCTAAGTGGCAATCACCAGAAATTGCCACTTACGCTTAGTGCAAGTGCGTGTTAGGTACGTTTGATTACAATTACTAAAAAAAAAAAAAAAAAAAAAAAAAGAGAGAGAGAGAGAGAGAGAAAAAAAAAAGACAAAATACATGTATGTTGAAAGGTAAACACTCGTTACTCCTTCTACGGTTGTATACAGTTGTATTCATCGTTTGGGGGTATTTGAGAGTATATAATACAGTAATACACTCTACGTTTACATAAAGCAGCGAGTACACAGACAAGTCGCATCATCAGCACTTACATCAGGTATACAATGAATAATGACAATTGCGTACGACTCAAAGTTTTTGATGACTATACATGCACCACGTACAACCATATTTATTCAACTCAATATAAGACCACAGAATTTATCATCCCTTGTACATTTCTCCAACTCAACACGGCACATTCGTATAAAGGGTAACACATTGACAACCAAAGAACCTAAACCATACAAGACTTAACCAAAGAGTCTCAATTCAGCTGTTTGTAGACTGCCACGGAACTTGAAAGAGGAAAAAATACAAAAAACAACAATAGTTTGATAAATCTCATTATAAAATTCCATTGCACAATAATGAAACATGAAGATACCAAAGAGGAATAGGGTTTACAGAGAAAAAAAAAACAACTGCGTATGATCTAAAGGGACATTGTCATGAATATGCATTTATACAAAGGAGGTGTGGCCTGTTTGGCCCATTGTAAAAGTGAAGATGGCTCATTTTCGAGTGACGCTGGGACCATGCCGTCCGAGGAATCCAGAGGGAGGAATAAAGTTGTTATAACTTTAAGTTTTCGTGTGATGATGATTTGATTCCGTGTCACGAATTTCCCTCATTCCGTAATACACATATTCTTTTCTTCTCACAGATATTTGAATGTCCTAATGGAAGTAGTCGATACAGCAAAGGTGTGGCAAACATGGACATAGCTTATTTATTTATATATTTTTTAACCCTCTAGCAAGTCTCTTAAATGGCAACACTCTATGGCATACATTTGAACTAAAATACACACAACTAACATCGTGCCATTCCATACTCCATCGGCAATCCCACCCCCAACACTACTCTGCAACCTCATGCCTGCCCCACTTGCTATAGAGCTCTGTAGCTCCGTCTCTCCTTCCGCGTTGTTCTCACACAGTCATGTGCACCGCCATCTGGTGAAACTGAAAACCTTTGAGTTGCTTCAGCATCAGGTTCTCATGCGTGATGCTGTAAAACGCACTGTCATTTGTACACAGATATCCTACCAATGGCCAATTTTCATGAACTGATACAGTTGCATAACAAACGCTTATTCTAATTCACTTGTCGCCTTTTTACAGCTAAATGCAATGTAAAGTCTGAAGTATCTTTTGAAACACACAAGTACACAAGCCATGGACCAAGGGGCTGTGGCAGCTGCTCTACACTTTGGCTCTTAAAGAAAGAAAAGAAAAATAAAGAAATGCAAGAAAACCGATGAAATCAGAGGGCTCCAGCCCAAGTTTCTTCCTGTCGAAGGGGAAGGGGGGTAAGGAGCATTGAACCCCTTAGATTAACCCAACCAACCACAAGCACTTTCCCTCCCCAACTATGAAATGTTCCACGGTCCTGTTATATGCTTCTACGTGTGCAGAGAAACATTCATTCATTTTGCCATGCTCAGCTGACAATGCACTGTTCCTCTTCTGTTACTTGTTACTTCATGTTTCCATTTTCTTTTTGGTGAAAAAATAAAAATGACCAGCTGCGTGTGGTAACCAAACAGTGCAACCATCTTCTCCTCGGCCTATCCGCAACAACTGTCACAATGAAAGCTACTTTGTGTAGCAGTCACTTTGGAACTATAAAGTATGAGCATTCATGAGGTATTTTCTAGGGTAATCAAAGCAGCTGTCTCAATACACTGACACTACAAGGAATAACTGACTTCAACTTCACCCAACATTGCTTACTTTATATGCTAGCCTTCATTCACATCATAAACAGCCTCTATATAGATGAACTACAATGCAATTTGTTATTTCTTTTTTGTGCAAGCATGCAAATAAAATAACAGCTCTCTTTTCACTAACTTTACAAATACAAAACACAAATACTAGTACAACTATACTCATAGCTAAATATATATTTATATATATGTACATTGCCACAACGACACTTAAAAAACATAATTATTATACGTAACTGAAGATAAGCATGGCACAAGACACAGCTAAGCAAATGAAGTGATGTAATGCTGCCACATACCCTAAATTATTTCATAATATCTATTCGTGGTTTGAATTAAATCAATGATCACCACAACCCACAGATATCACGTAATACCAAAGATAATTTCCAAGCGACCATCTTTTCATACAAAGATATTGCTAAGTGCACTGTGAATCATATCGATGAACTACACTGACAGCAGAAGTATACTTATTAATGATTTTGATGGAAATACCAACTAATGCTGAATGTACAAATGAATCTTCTTAGGCCTTGCTTTATGAAGAGCTATATTTGATTATATAGTTGATTTCTACAGTAAGTCTATGGCAGCCTGTGTGGTAAGGACATTTATAATTGATTATATCTTTTGATAAAACGGGGCCTTGGACTGGTAACATATATCATACATATATTGTTACTGAGTAGTCACAGATAAGTCTATCACTGTATTCCAATACAGGTAGTGGACACTAACCAAACTAGTACTCGAATGGAACCAGAATGCTTTGGTTTAGAAAACAAACCAACAATTATAGGAGAGTGAGGGTACCAGTGGGCACAATTACAAATATCAGTGTCAATACATCAACATCAAAAAGGTAGACATCTTGCCAGTCAGTACGACAAAATGTGACTTTCAAATTGAAAACAGTCCTTGTGTGCAATTTTAATATAAACTGCCCATCAGCCTAAAAATACAAAGTGCGATGTAAATAAGCGAAGAAACATACTTTTTAAATTTTGATTTTCATTGATATGAAACAGTATAAGCTGCCATTATTATTATTTTGACAACACAAATGGCTACAATGAATGCATACTGCAATACACGCCGAGTGAAATAACAAGAGACCCGCGGGTCTAGCGCTCACCTGAGTATCGCAAGTTCACCTTTCACGCAGTCACTAATCTAAATTATTCACAGCTCTACTAAAATTTGACCAGGCATTCTCAAGTAGAAGATGAAAATGTACAATAAAAAAAAAATTTTTGTAAGATTCCTTAATTTGGGGAGATTGGGGCCCCCTGGGGCCCCCTGGGGCCCCCTGGGTGGGACATGGTGCCCATTTTGATAAATTGAGATCCTGACCCCCTAGGGATGCTACCTGCCAAGTTTGACAAAAATCCGTCATGAGGTTTTCAGGAAGAAGATGAAAATGTACAATTCAGGCCCCCATTCGGACCTTCCCCCCCCCCCCCCCCCACCCCCAAGAGGGGCACCCCCGGATCTGCTATGAACAAACTTAAAACTACAGTCATTAATGTACTCACTCATAGTATTATCTTAGCTCTATAACTTCTGATTCTAGAGAAGATTTTTAAAGATTTCTTCATTTTGGGGGGTTTGGGGGCCCCTGGGGCCCCCTGGGTGGGGCATGGTGCCCATTTTAACAGATTGAGATCCTAACCCCCTAGGGATGCTACCTGCCAAGTTTGGTGAAAATGGGTCATGGGGTTCTCAAGAAGAAGATGAAAATGTACAATTTAGGCCCCATTAGGACCGCTCCCCACCCCCCTCCCCTGGGTCCCAAGGGGGGCACCCCTGATTCTGCTATGAACAAACTTGAAACTACAGTCATCAATGTACTAACTCATAGTATTAACTTAGCTCTATCACTTCTGGTTCTAGAGAAGAAGATTTTTACAGATTCCTTAATTTTGGGGGGTTTGGGCCCCCCTGGGGGCCCCCTGGGTGGGGCATGGTGCCCATTTTAACAAATTGAGTTCCTAACCCCCTAGGGATGCTATCTGCCAAGTTTGATGGAAATCGGTCTTGGGGTTTTCAAGAAGAAGATGAAAATGTAAAAAGTTTACGCACGACGGACGACGGACGACGCACGACGGACGCCGGACGAAGGGCGATCGCAATAGCTCACTTGAGCCTTTGGCTCAGGTGAGCTAAAAATGGAAATGTCAATATAAATGATCTTAATAATATCTTCTGAAGCCTCTACATCACATCAAAGCATAAGTCTCACAGTACCTTACTGGCTGTAAGGTGTACTTTGGGGAACTAACTGTAATCATGTGACACTCCACATTAGCCATGTCACACTACATACTTACTTTATAATACCTATTATAACATTTCCGTACAAATCTAAGATACAACTAAATGTGTGATGAGAGTGCATGAGAGTATTGAGCTGAATACAGACATATACACCTACACACAAACATAGTTTAGTCTGGCCAATATGTGAATGTAAGTGATGAAATCTACTCGTAACTTGTAAAGCAGCCTAAGATTTTGACTTGTAATGTGAGGCAATATGAAAGACACTTTAAAAGATCTCTTAACCCGTAGCCTCCACAATATGGAAACTCTGCAGATTCGGTATTCAGCATATAAAACTCCCAAAGGCAACAGATTAAATGTCCCTCTACCTGCAAGCTAAAAACCCCTCTGCAAAGCATGGAAATATGCAGCTAAAGCCCCCGTCACACTACAGCGTATAAATCAGCGAATGCCTAGCGGATGGGCAAAATTTGGCAAAGTCCAGATACGCTCGAATCCGCTCGAATCCGCAAGCAAAACGTTGTTTTCGAACGTTTGCCTAACGAATGATGAGCATATGCTAACCGTGTTACGAGCGGATTAAGTAGCGAATGAAAGCGAATGCGTACAGTCCGTCCAGCGGATGCTGAGCGGACAAAGCGAATGAGGAGCGAATGCCCAACATATGCAGAGCGATACTGCGGCAGTCACGTGACGGATCTCGACTGACGCACATTTTCCCAAATCATTTTGAGTAGTGACAGTGTCGAGTAACGTTGTGATTGTGAGAATGGCCCCCAAAAGAAGGAAGGAGAAGTCACCACCAAGTGCTACTGATGTCATTACCCTCGACAGTCCTCAAGATTCCTGTGTTCCTTCTGATGATCACGTTGACGATGATGTGGGGAGTCCAACATCCTCCATTACGTCTGGTGCCTCCAACTGTTCCTAGCCTGGACCTTCAGCGAAAAAAAAAGCCAGAGGCAAACGCCGGGACTTTAATATCCCGGCAGTTCGATGAGAAGCTGATTATACAACCCGAACTGCCCTCGTCTTCGGATCCAGGCCCTGGTCCACATCGTTCTTCGATGTTTTCCTCTCCTCCGTTTTCTCTTGTCTTGGATGTATTTGGCGATTGCCAGCTGGTTTAGGTCATACTCATGTTGATGAACAGCTAGAAGATATTGCATCTGAAATCTCTGAGCGTCCTCCATTTCTGATGACCAACTGATAAATGCTACCTGTGCTGTCCAGATTTGCTGTGCGAATTTGGACGAACGGCGAACGAATGAGAAGCGAACGCAGAGCGACCACAACTTTCGATCAGCGGGCGCTAAGCGACCACAAAGCGTATTGTCATTCCGTTCGTCATCCGCTCAAGATTTTGGACATGTCCAAAATCAAAATTTGTCTCCGGCGGATCTCTGCGAATCTCTGCGAACAGCTAGCGGATACAGCGAACGCCAAGCGGGTCACGAACGATGAGCAACGGATGTGAGCGTATCTCCAAATTTTCGGATCCGCTGGGCATTCGTTGGCTAGATACGCTCTAGTGTGACGGGGGCTTAAGGTTGAGTACTATGATGAAGCATTTGTTTGACTGCAAAACAATGGTTTTGAAGGGAAGGTAAAACCAAAGAGCAATGCGGATTGAGTGAAAGCAGCAACATTAGTAGAACACATCAGTGAAAGTTTGAGAAAAATCGGACAATCGATGCAAAAGTTATGAATTTTTAAAGTTTTGGTGTTGGAACCGCTGGATGAGGAGACTACTAGAGGATATGACGTATGAGTGGACAACAATACAAAGAAAATATAAAGGATATTCAACAAAAATTCACTTTTCTATAATTATGAAAGAGCAGTGGACCAACCGCTTTCAGAAAGCAGGGAAAATAATTGCTACCCTTAACATATGTCAATATCAAGTTGATGGAATTAGTAATTTTCATGAAAAATTGATTTTTGTAGTACACGGTATTTTCTTTATATTTTCTTGATATTGTAGTCCACTCATACGTCATAACCTCTTGTAGTCTCCTCATCCAGCGGTTCCAACACCAAAACTTTAAAAATTCATAACTTTTGCATCGATTGTCCGATTTTCTTCAAACTTTCACTGATGTGTTCTACTACAAATGTTGCTGCTTTCACTCAATCCACATTGTTCTTGGGGTTTATCTTCCCTTTAACTGCAGGACTATTGACATCTAATGCACTGCTTTAATTTTCACTTGTATTCATGTGTTTGCGAGACATTTTACAAATTATGCTTTTGAATATTTATCTGAATTTTTCCATTCTTTTCTGGCATGTCATGTGGACGATGGCAACGTCATGACACAATCTCTGCAAAAAGCAAATGAATCATCACAACTCTGTCAACGATTTTCGTCATAATGGCAACAAATGTCAAGTGAGTTAAAACACTGAAATGCAATGTGAGGAGCAGTGAATTTGTATCTAGCAAATAAAAGTTTGAAACATTCAATGGATCATCCACATGATTGCATAATTAGACAAAATTTATTACAGCTCACACCTGCACTGCAGTGTCACCTATACGCACCAGATATATGTGTGTCTGCTTCTCTGCATACAAGCAATACTTATATTGCCTTTACCTCAAATTTGTGATTCCTGTCGTAAATCCTTAAAACCTTTGAGTGTTACATGTACCTCCCTCCCTCTGTAAGTGTGATTTATTCAGGGCATATCTGCTTACAATGAAAAGTGTCACGTGTGTATTCAAACGCTACGTAAAAGCAATGCCATGGCAACATATCAAAGCATTCTCAGGTGCTTACATTAAAGAGGGAAATAAAACAAACCCTAAACTTGGCATCAAAGATTGATAATACACGAAGGCAATCGTTCAGTGCTATTGGATTAAGTGACTATTTTGCAAATACCAATTTCTCTTGGTCGCTGGCTTTTCTTTTTCATAACTTGAACCCTGCCCATCAATCACCGTTGATGATCCAAACTAGATAAGGTTACATACGACATCGTACAAGTTCTACATTTTTGACATATGAAAATATTATATTTGTTCATGAAATAGAATTATTAAATATGCTTTATAAATGACATGATGATCACTACGTCAGCTGATTCATAGCCACATTGCTGCGAGTAGAATTTCTGGTCACTGCTCATCATTCTGACCACATGATATCATCTTCTCTCTCGTTTGCTCTTTGGGGGTCAAAGATCACTTGCCCCCTCCGAATAGGGACAGGACGATGAGGAATATGTAGACGATGTCCACGTAGAGATTGAGGGCGCCGTAGATGTATTCCTCTGGGCTCAGCTCGTAGCGGCGGCCTCCAATAAGGAGCTGGGTGTCGTACGCCAGGAACTGTAACAAGTTTAAACAAAAGACAGGTTGTGGAGGAGAATGCAGTGAAACTCTGGATAGGCGCACATATGTAATTTGAGTTTTAAATCCTCATGTGGCTTGAAATACATTATACATAATTATGAACGTATATTGTTATACTTGCTATATTGTTATACTTATTGTTGTTACTAGAGTAGGACCTCGATTATCGGGCCATCGATTATCCAGATTCTCTCGTTAGCCTAGGATGTCAACTGGCTGATATTTTTTTCTTATGTATCCCTGTATTTTCAGTGCCAAATCTCACTCAAAACAAGGCAAGTGCCAAAATATGTCTCGCCCATTCACGTAGAAGAAATTAATGTTTCTCGAACTCCCAGAAGTTCATTGACCCCACCTATGACCTTTGACCTGGTGGTGACCTTCAACTCCCCAAGGGACATCTACCACCTAAGTTTGGTCACAAACGGACATATATACATCAAAAGTTATGAGCCATAATCGAAATGTGTCGTAAAAGCTTAACATTGAGCCCTATAGTTCATTGACCCCTGCCTGTAACACTTTACCTTGAGGTGACCTCTGTTTGGTAAAATGTGTAACTTTGTATAACCACTTTTCTCTCCAATTGAAATTGAAGCCCTCTGTGGAGATTTATTCAAGTTTTTGTAGTGTTATGAACGGACGACGGACGGACAACGGACAGACAGATGCAGCAGTGGTACAGTACAATCCAGCGGCAGTTAAAGGGGATGGGTGGTAACTGATCTGTGGGAATCATTGGGAATGCTGGGGGATGATTGTTCCAATTCTTGTGGGGCTCATTTAAGAGTACAGTATATATCTATTGTTGTGTGAAAATTATTTGCTTCAGAATGGTCTCATACTTGAGTAATGTGCAGTTTAATGGTTCCAGGCTAGCATGCCTGTACAGTGATGGGGCATTAAACTGCACATTACTTGACTATGAGACCGTTCTGAAGCAAATAATTTTCACACAACAATAGATATATAATGTACTCTTAAATGAATCCACAAGAATTGGAACAATCATTCCCCAGCATTCCCACTGATTCCCACTGATCAGTTACTAGCTGTCATGCACAAACGAATCACACGTCATGCACCGACAAAATATCAGTGCACCCAAAAGTTGATAGGCACAACTTCACCCCCTAATACATAAACATGCCAAGTTTCATTAGGATACCTCTAAAGGTTTTTTTAGTTACGCTTGCCACAAAATTCATTACGGACGGACAGAAGGACGGATGGAAGGACAGATGGACGGACGGAAGGACGGACGGACAACCCGAAAACATAATGCCTCCGGCACCACTTCAAAATGAAGTTACATGCACTGTGATTATGTAAGATTGCAAATTACCATTACCACTGGGTATTCCTACATGATATGGTCAGCACTTCTATATAGTACATCTAATGTAGCATACATTATCCTGGCCAGTTGTATCAAGCAGATCCATGCAGAGGTTTTCTAAAGTCACGATGACAAGATGTGGGACGGATGGACAAACAGAAAATCCTCAAAACAAAATGCCTCAGGCACCTTTTGGGACAGATCCAGGATAAAAGAGAATTCACAGTGTCCTAGTTTGACTTCTTGGGGCTGGTGTTCATCAGAGGTATTGTGCTTTTGATCTAATAATATTTTCATCAGTAATATCTTGTTGTGAATTCGTTGTGAATGTAATACTTACCAAACAGAAGAGAACAGCAGCAAGCCAGGCATACACAGTGTAGAGAATCTGCAGAAGAACAGAGTTTTTTAAAAAAAGTCATTACAGTGTGTGTATATGTGTATGTGTATATTTTTACATAGCCCTTCCCCAATTCCACCCTTCCCTCTCACCAAACACCTACTTGTACAATCAGTACTGAAGTCAAAAGTACCAGGTAGGTCAGGACTCGACACTAACCTTTTTCTCTGGTGACCCACACAGGCCACTAAAATCTTTAAATCTGAAGTTTTGGTGGCCCACAAAAGAAATGTAAAGGCCTGAAATAAAAAGAAACATAACAACCCATTTTTAATCCTAAGTGCCTGATCCATCGGGCCACCAAAAGATTTTTTCTTTTTTCGAAATTTGGAGGCCTGACATCAATTCTTAGTGGCCCTGAGCCACTGCTGATGTTGAGTGCTGCGGTTGGTGCATATTATCGAACAATATTTGGCTAGAATAAACTTTCCATGACCACTGTATGTCACGTGGATATATTCCCTTACTCTGCAATCATGTTATCTATCATGACTGCATGTTACGCATCAAAAAGCACTGAATCTAGTAAAGAGTGCATAGTATCGCGTGGAGACTCATCAAAACACTCGAACATACACCAAACACAGAGTTGTGACAGAGGGTTCTTGGTGGTGCAACCCAAGATGTGTCCAAAAAAGAAAGAAAGAAATAATAATAATCATGAGGGAAAAAGAAAAGAGAAAAAAAACTAATCCAAACATGATATGTCATATGGGAGGAGGTATCTCAGTGTGCTGTTATTTACCAATGAAAATGAAAATGCTGAGCATACGAAAGCTCACTGGGTTTGAGCAAATACAGTCAAACATATCTATAGCGGCCACTCGAGGGAAACAACGAAAATGACGACAAATAGACAAGTGGCCACTATAGACAGGTCATGGCCATTGTGAATTTCACTAAAGCATTTATTCAGGGCGGCATTACTGAAGTCTAGATATATTAAAGTGACTGGTAAAACGGCTTTTCACAGCGAAGAGCTGCGTTTGCCAATCATGTCTGTGTGATTGTGACTGAGCTAGAACTCTGTACAATTCATGCAATGAGCGCAAAAGCCAACATACTCATGGCTTTGGGGCTGCTATATGCAGTTCAATATTCACCACGGGATACAAAATGAGTGGCCACTGGCCCCGTTAGGAAGGTGACTACTCTTTAAAGGGTCTATTATAAGGCAATTTCGTGCAGGGGATTTTTCAGTGACTGCTATAGGCAGGTGGCCACTAAGACAGGTTTGATTGTAACCCTAATGACAAAAAAAAAAAAAAAACACTCTTCCAATTAAGGAAAAAGATAAGTATATCATTAAATGAATGAATTAATATAATAATAATTAATATAATAATAATTAACAAATTTTATATAAGTTGATATGCTTTGTGTACTTTGCATTTGTTGGATGGCTCTCACTTTTATTCTATTTATTTATTTATTTATTTTTTTTTTTTCCACATCTTTGTACACCAGGTTTAGGGCTTGCTGCTTGTTCAGCCCCCTCTACCCTTCACTTTATGCTGTGGCTATTTAACACTTTTCATATCTTTTATTCTCCTGTTATTCCTTATCTCCTTTGATCTTGCCTCCCTATTCATCTTTATCCTTCACAGGTTGCCCCCTATGATCCCTATGGTCATCACTGGCCCACCTCTGCCTTTTGTCTGTTCACCCCCCTTGCTTTAATCCCCCTTTGGCTCCCTAACTTTGACTTCTAACCCACCCCTTTTGTTTTCATTGTTATCTGTCCCTAGCCATCCCCTGACTGTGCTTGTTGTGTGTCGTCCATTATATTCTATGTGACTGCTTTCCCTACATGTTTTTCATTTTGCCTCTGATGAAGATTCTGCTAGGACTTTTGACTCCATCCATATGAACAAACAAAATAAGGAATGAATGAATAAATAAGAAGAATGAATAAATAATTTTTCAATACAAATAAATCAAAAATGAATTAATGACTAACTAGTAAATAAATAAACAAATAAAACAAATAAATACATAACTTAGTATCTATTTAACTAATTAACTAATGAACTAACTTACTTACTAACAAACTAACTAACTAAAATTAATAAATATATAAATGAATGAATATAAACAAACAAGGACAGCCAGTTATTTGCGTTGATGCAAAACAATGGCCCTACCTGAAGGAGGTTTTCTGTGACCGTTAATCATTGGACAATTGGTTTCAGGGTCTCCATGCACTCTACCATAAAAAGCACACTAGTTGCTGATGACACTGGTCTGTAGAACAGAGCTACATTGTATTTAGAGTAGCTAGGAGGTTAAAGGGATGGTACAGTATTGGTGGAGATGAGAATTAGGCTTATAACATTTTGCGAGATACCAAGGAAACACTTACAAAACAGTACAGAGCATACCATTCTAAGAGGAATTCAAAGTTTATATGATGAGAATTGGTTTTGGAATGGCTGAAACATCCCAAAACGTATTGGATATCTCAGCCATTTCAAAACCAATTTTCATCAAATAAAATGTTGAATTCCTCATGGAATTACATGCTCTTTCATATTTCATAAGAGGATTCTCATCATCTCATCAAAAATGTTAGAAACCTGAAGTTAAGTCTCAACCACAACTATACAATCCCTTTAAGAGGGCAAGAGGGAGGAGGGGGCTCCTCCCTTGGGTGTTTGGGAACTCACCCTGCTGTATGTGAAGATGGCGATGAAGCCAAAAAGGAAGAGGGAGAGACTGAAGATGAAGAGGAATCCTCCACAGGTCGTGAAGTCAAATCGCGTCTGGATGGCGAACAGTGACACACCAAGGGTGATCCCCTTCAATGGCAAAGTCCAGAAAAAACAAACAAACAAACAAACAAATAAAGTTACTGGATGTAACTATAAACGAGGGAAAAAACTGCAAAAATACTGGGTAGGTTTATCATTCTAAGATCAAAAATCTAACATATATTTGTACAAGTCCAAAAGTTGATAAATGCAAGCAAACAACAGGCCCCTTTATGACATGTTTCATCATGAATACAACTTGCATTAGAGTTGAAATTTTCTTAGGAGTATGCGGTGAGCTAATCTGGACCTCTTTAAAATACATATGTGGAGGTCAGAAGGCAATGACACTCAATTTTTATCTACAGTGTATTCCTTTCTTCTTCTTCTTCTTCTTTTTTTTCGGGGGGGGGGGGGGGGCTGTCGGTCCTTGACGAAAAAAAAAAGAAGCAGTACATAAAACAGTGACTATCCATGAGTAAAGATTCAACACACACTTACAGCACAGATGCCCATGGCGATCAAAACGATGTTCCCACCACCGTAGTAGTAGTAGCTGAAATGAATGAATGATACAAGTTGCAACGAATGCCTAAAAGACGGACACACAAGGACTGTGACAATAATTAACATGGAGTAAGACTGTACACACCACAGCTTCAAGGAATGCGTTTTGACACATTTCGGATGTAACAAGGACTGGCTGCACTGTTTCTCTCTTTTATAATTATGACAATAACTAACATGGAGTAAGAGAGGTCAAGCATTCTGGAGTAACAGTCACATGACTAAGACAAATTAACCTGTTCCATACAGGAACCTGGTGGCCTATGTATTAAGTATGTGGGGATTTCAGAATTTAGTGTGGAACGGGTTAAGTGTTGCATCATTTTATTGCAATTTTTACTTATCCGTTGTTAGGATTTCATATGGTAGAGTAAAAAAAAAATCATTAGGACCCTTTGTTGTCAATTCAAAATTGTTTGCATAACTTTCAAAAGAATCCAATTTGCTAAATTCATAACTGATTCTGAAATTGGCAACGCATTAGAGACAACTCATTTTCCTGTTTTTTACCTCAAATTGGCAACTTTTTGGTGAATTTCTTCCTGATTTTGTACAGACTGAAGTAAAGTAACAAATCAAATCTAATCTTTCTCTGATACAAGATATGCCATGAAATTCAGAGCTAAGCCTATTCATCGAGAAGAGTATATTTTCTGTCGCAATCTGCCTAGGACTTGATGAGTCAAAAACATGCAACAAAATGCCACCAAGAGTAGCTTGTTGTCTTGCGTCTGACTTTGTCAGACTTTGCAGGGAACATTGCATTCATACATTTATTCACCTTAATTCGTCATCGGTGCAAATCCCGACTTTCTCAAATGTGCCACATATCATCATTTTACATAATAATGGAAAGTTCCACTGTAAATTCTGCTCTTAAAAGTGGTGTTTGCCTTGCAAGAATTTTCTGTGATGATTTCACAGTGAACTCACCTGGCAATGGTGCCCGTCATGTACGATAGACAGAGAGTCTATACAAATTCAAGAGGAATACAAACAAGAAATCAAAATTATTGCAATAGTCTAATCTTTTTTTTATCACTGTTTCCTTTCAATACTCATTCAAAGATTCAACAGTAGCAGAAAGTACATGTACCATTTGTTTTGTAATGAAATGATTTCTTTTTTCCTGCCATCTATTTAATCTATTTCATTGATTTTAATCATGTTTCCTTCAATGCCCAAAAGCCCAATGGCAATGGGTACCAATTGCCTTGTAGCTCTATTCCATCTGTATTGTACTGGAATGTCCAATGCATGGGCATTCCACAATGTTGACAAACTGTTGTAAACAAAAATGGCAGTTACCACGCCAACTACAAGTACATTGGTCCGGAATTGAAAACAAATCCACTGATTCAGGTACAATACAGCACTTCATAGCACCTCAGTGGTACCTTTTACATTATTACACATTAAGGAACAATTGCAGCACTACGCACAAAAGAAGGGCTACATGTATCTTTGGCTGTGACTGCCACTTTGTGCACACTGATAAGCTTCTCAGATATCTATCTTTGTATCTATCTATGTGCAGACCTCTCAACTTTTCTCACTGAAAAATGGGGATAATGTGGCTCAAAAAGTAGGAAAGAAAGGGTAGTTTCCATAGGACAGTGAAGTAAAATTATTTTGAAAAAATAGGAAATTGCTAGTGAAATAAGAGATGGGAATGGTCAAAATTCATATTCTTTCCTCCAAATTGAGAATGGTTGGGAGGTGTGCATGTATCTATCCATTTTGATATCTATCCATATCCATCTATCTATCAATCTACTTATACTAACAAACATATTACAGCTATGTGTAGGTAGATAGATATATGATAGAGAAATAGACAAAGGGATAGAATGTGCAAACAGATCAAACGTTAATTTAAACAAAAAAATCACACTTGTGTATTCAGTGAACTAAAATAATTCCACCTGAACTATAGTTTGAAAGACAATTATTTGATTTGATTTGATTTGTTTTGATCTATTTCTGCTTAATTCCGTTACATCAGATACACTTGTATGATTATGTACAAGTCACATATGACAAACAGTATATCGACACATAATTTTTAGTACAAAACAAGACAAATATAAACAGCTTAGGGAACTTAAACAGAAGGGTCTCCAAAATAAGCTGAGGCTTGACAGTATGGAGACTCTATGCTTAGCTACTCTGGATAGAATAAGGGATAGAGAGAGAGAGAGAGAGAGATAGGGAAGGGTAGGGGGAAAAGGAAAAATTACAGAGTGTATGTGTACCACACACAATTATCTACATGTAGAGTAGAGAAGACTTACAAACAACATAAGAGCAATCAAATTTCCAGGGTAGTTCCTTCGCACATTTGAGCAGCAGACCAGAGAGAAGTACATTATGATGAAGGCCGCACTGCACGTTGGAATGAAGACAAAAACACACATTAGTAAGCACTTTTCTATTTACACGTAGGTATGATGATTATGCAAACATGAGTAAAGCACAATACTTCTGAGATTTCATGGATCTACAAGTGTATAGTAGATCATATTTCCTAAAATCATTCAAGATTGGATAAACATAATTTGCATGTTTAGCTGAAGTTTGACTATAAATTTTGATACACATCTAGATAAAGTGCACTGACATTCAATGCTGACCATCATCAATATCACTTTATGATAA
Source organism: Diadema setosum (assembly GCA_033980235.1). NCBI lineage: Eukaryota > Metazoa > Echinodermata > Echinoidea > Diadematoida > Diadematidae > Diadema > Diadema setosum. The sequence continues at coordinate 23,362,751 of CM067067.1, read as the reverse complement.
AGATTGTCCATTCACTTTTATCCTTCCCTAAAAATCATATCAGTGTCGGTGGACACTAATATAAAAAATTAGAGCTTGCCAGGAAAAGGCATTCTTAACCACATTTCCGTGACTCTACACATGAGAGAAGACCAAAATTTCATTCAAATAGTGCACATATATTTCATGTGTCATACATGCTATAATAATCACAAAACACCACAGGATTTTGCTGAAATCCTATTAATGAGATCAGTGGCAGATGGAAAAACAAAACATACAAAAACATAATGCTTCAGCACACTTTGAGGCATAAAAACAAACTAAACAAAAACAAAAACAAATCTACCTTCATGCACGCAAACATACAGAAAATATTTAGACAAAATATGAGCAAACATTGTATAGACCCTTTTAGTACAATAATGATATATCTACAACTTTGTGTTCATTTATATTTACCATTGATCTTTACTTGGCATTATTATCAATGTTTGCTTTGAGTGTTTCTTTGAAACAGTCAGGTGGATGAGGAAGTGCTGTTGGTAGTATGATGAACTCAATACATCATTCCTTATCATTCTACCAGCAAGCTATAGACCTACACTATTATTAACCCTATTCTAACTGGGCTATTTGAGACCAAGTTTTTACTGAGGGGGGGGGGGGGGGGGGGGGGGTCAATTTGACCCCCCCCCCTCAGATCTCGGCCGCCAATCGCGTGATCACCGCAAAATTTTGCCTGAAGATAGAGCTGGATGTCAACTACAAGATTACATGGTCATACAATAGAAAAATATTGCCTTTCTATTTTTAATAAATTAATTATGCAAATTTGTGCATGAAATCATATTTTCACTTATAACTCCATTAAAAAGACTGGAGGATTGCTAAATTTTTGTGTCAGAATTCCTCAAGACACATCAAAGAATTTGCGTGTAAAAAAATAGCACAATCGAAATCAATTTCTTTTGTTTTTTATTGTTTTGTTAATTTCTTATGTATTTTATTGTTTTTTCGACCTTTTGTTTCCTATTGTTTTTTTGCCAAAATTTGTTGCAGGCACTTTTTCAGGCTTATCTGCACTAGAATTGATTAATTTTAATGGTTAAAAGTTGAAATAATCTAATTTATATCAGTTTAACCAAAAAACACAATTTGCATTGGATTTGCACACGATATCATGAATTTGAGCTGTTTTTTGGTTGACATGCATATGCAAAACATTACGTAACTTCAAAACGGTGCACCCGGACGTCGCAAATTTGGTCTCAAAATATGCGGGAGACTTCAATGAAAAAATTCGTGAAACGACGCAGCAAAATCTTTGCGCGTTGTGAAATCGTGGCGCGAAACGTCAAGGGGGGGTCAATTTGACCCCCCCCCCCCCCCCCCCCCCCCAGTTAGAATAGGGTTAAAGCAGAGTTAATGTCAATGCATGTCTGACACAATACAATGCATGTTATATTCAAATATGCCAAGAAGGTTGTGTGGAGAAAAGGGGGGGGGGGGGAGATACTGATAGGTCCTTCCCACACATGTCTGTGGTACATGTACAATGTATGTACGATAGATACAACACTGTAAATGGTTTTTGTTCTGCTTATTTTCTGTTGACACTACAAATGTCTTATTATACCTGGATTTTTATATGGTCAATTCCAAAACAAAACAGATGTGCAGACACAGAAATAGTATTTAGAAGATACATACAAAATTGGATAACTTACTAAGAACACCAGTATAGCCAACTGTTGCTCTGGACAAACGTCCGCACAGGATCACTGCAGGTATGAACAGAGGAAGTGGGGAGAGAAAAAAAAATAAGAAAAAAAAAAAAACAGGCAGAAGTTACCTTTATGATTGAAAGGAGGCACAAAAGAGAGGACAGAATGACAGTGTGAACTGGACTCCCGTAGTACACGTACACAGCATTTTACACCAGTCACTGAGCTTGTAAATATCAATACAGCTTGGCTGCTATAGCATGACAACCAAATAAGTTTCACAACATTCAAGCAAAGTGAATGAACCCACTGTAGGAATGAACTGCATGTGTGTTAATAGACTTGCAGTGCAGTAGTATGTTTATTTTTGGCCATCAAGTTTTGTATCCCGTCTGGCCGCACAGTACAAGTTAATTGCTCAAATACACAAACTAAAAACAACTAGACAGAATATGAGATTTGATGTTTCTGTAACTGAAGCACTTCATTAAAGCTACACTTCTTACACCGGTACAATGCAAGGAAAAACATTATCTAACCAAGCACGCATGGTACACATGCGTTCATCTTTTATGATATCGTTCATGTATGGAAATGCAGAATGGAAGTCAATCTGTTGTAATATAATTCCCACTGATATATGAATGCATATTTTGTGTTTATATTAAACCTCTAACTCAAGTGCTATAGTGGTGCTTTTGGGAAGAATCCAAAGATGCATCTAAAGTGTAAAGTCATGTTCATTTTAGACTTCTTCCACAGTGTCAACCATATATTACATTGTAGTCTGTTGAGTTTCATTACTATTCAGCCTTTGTGTGCTCCAAGTGCTATTAGCACAGAAAACCCCATGTAGCATTATGGACACTGTCCAAAGTCCCTGGACCAGAAAGGGCTATTAAATGCATCAAGTAGGATATCCTGATCTGTTGCTTATATGGAAAAAAAACCAAAAGAACAGAAAGATATAATACTGCCTTGGCACCCTTTGGGGTGCAGGCATATATGCAAAACAGAACAGCCGAAATGACTAAGGTCTCTTTTTTTCCTGCTGTTTGAGCCTTTTTTTCTCACGGGGCGCAACAATGTCAAAAGTGACCGAGGCCCATCCTTAAAATAATACTCACACGTAGTAAAAGATGCACACAATCCCAAACGTGATGGTCAACTGTATGAACAGGATGAAATACACCTGCAACCAAACGAAAGATGAGAAAATCATGAACTGCACCACGCCAAGCACCGAAACGTGATTGCATACAGCACTATGTGTAAATGCATGTGTGGGACTATGGTATGCAGTTGCACATTGCAGGACTGTAAAATCACGCAAATTAAGTAGGTACCAGAGGCTGTAGTTTGTATGTCAGTGGTGCTGCTGTGACATACATGTATCAAAATCATAAACTTTCATGTAATTAAATATTCTCTCGAAAGAAAAAGGAAAACAGGTGAAATGAGCACCGATTTGCTGACAGTTGTCATGATCTTCTGCGCAACTTCATTTATCGCGAGAGGAGTGTAACATCACAGACAAGGCAGCATAAGTGCGGTGCAAGCGGACGGCGATAACCGCAGTGAACGCGTTTGAAAATTGGGTGGTGAGTGAGGGGTCGACACTCACGCATGCGCAGTACGTAAAAATAAGTCATAGCACAGTGACGCTGGCATCAACGTGCAAATCATAAAGTGCCTATTATAAACTGTTGCCAATCTCTCTTTCACATTGAACTTCTCTTAATATGATTCGGCACGCCGCAGATAGGGGTACGGCGTTGTGTAACGCCATCTCTTGTCCATTATCATACACATGTGCAATGTTGTCCTGGCGACTATATTCTCATCATCAGCGTTGGCATAAATCAGCGCGGTTATAGATCCAAATGCCGATATGAGATCCTTCCATGCCAACTTTTAAACAGTGAGGATTACAAGAGAGCATGTAAATGTGAAAAAAAAAAAGTTATTACTAGCATGTACTTATTGTTGCATAATCACAAACAAGAAAACATTTTTGTGCAAAATAGTATCAAAAATTATTTTTACACATCTTTGGTAACCCAGAGTACAAAGATGACATGGAAATAATAATTCAACAAAATTACAAATTTTCATTTGGTACCACAGGGTACCAAATATTGCATCATATGAGTATAAATCCTGAAAATTCACAAGCATTTAAACAATTCTTACCTTTCAACAGTCACATGATACCTTATTATCAAAAGAACCAAATTAGCAATAATTTGCTGAATCTGATACCGCATATTGTCACAATTCAGTTAAAAATTCTAAAACTCCATGAACATATTTTTTCTGAATCTAAACTCCCGATACAAAAAAAAAAGCCACAGTGAAGCTATCTTATATACTCATATTCCTTATATAGATAACAGACTTTTATATGCAATATGTGACCCTGCATCACAAAACCAACAAAAAGTCTTCAGACATGGATTTTAATAGTAAAGAGCAATCCAAAGTCAATTGTAACATACATTGATTTTGTAGTCCTGGGGCCCGTTTCATAAAACTCGTTATCAGTGACAACTGCCACATTTCTATGACAAAGTTCCTCTCAGCCAATCAGATGCAAGGATTTCAGTAGCTTGTCACATCTATGACAACTTGTCACTGATGACAAGTTTTATGAAACGGGCCCCTGTTTTAATGGGACAGCAAATACATAATCCACTTGATGTCATGTGAAAAACTGGGAGGATCAAAATACAGTACATGGCTGAAAACAAGATATTTTTGGTCACTCTCACTCAAACTGCTTTAGGATCATCGAAAGAACTGTAATGAGGGTGCAGATAATTTCTGGAGCTTTTGTTGTTGTTTTTTTAACCCACACTTTATCATCACTGCTTCACACTGTGTCTGCACAATATACATCATGTATTATAAACTTTAAACTGCAAGGAAACCACTTATGAAATAGCATAAAACATACCATTCTTAGAGGAATTCAAAGTATACCGTATTTGATTAAAATCAGCTTTGGAATGGCTGAGACATCCAAAAACAAGATAAAACAAACCAATCGTAATAAAAGGTGGGTACCATCTTTTATCAGGATCGCTCCATTTTGGATATCTCAGCCATTTCAAAAGTAAATCTTTATGAAATAAACTAGTTTATGGGTTAATTACTAAACAAAAGTTCCTTTTATTAAATTTCAAATATCATTTTCATATTTTCTGAGAAACACAAATTTTCAAATTGAAAAATACTATAATTGTTGTAAAGATTATCAAAATTTACAATATGTTTTAATCCTTCCAAGATGGCTTTCCAAATTTTCTACTTAATTTTGTACCCTGATATCTTAGGACACCAAAACAGAAATTTCAGGTTTTTATCTATTTTCCCTGCTGAGATATTTGCAGAACAATTGTGAGTCACATCATCAATGTCTGTGTAGTCCCATATAATGATTTTTCTGTGGTACATTCGTACTTTGTGCCTGTTGACATCATTTTTAGCTGAAACATGTCATTTTACAATAAAACTTGAATTTTTCTGCTTTAGTTGGAAAAATCAAATGTGTTTGAATATACAGGGCTCGACACTAACGGTGGCCCGGTGGCCCGGGGCCACCAAAAATGAAAGTCGGGCCACCAAATTTCCAAAAAGGGCAAATTTGGTGGCCCGCCTCGGGCCACGAAAATATTTTGAAAAGTATGTCAATAAATTCGTAACTTTTTGTGCCTGAAATTAGCAGTTAAATTTGTTCAAAGGATGGATGAAAAGGACTGAATGAATGCCTGAGAGTGAGTGTTGCGAGTTTGTTGAAGTTTATTTATGAGTAGATATGTCCAACTTCTAATTCTTACTATCATAAATCTTGAATATTTGACTCATTAAAAAAAAAAGGACTTTTAATGTTTTTTTATTGTTTTTTTTGGGGGACACCAAATTTTTCTCTCGGGCCACCAAAAATTTGAAATTTAGGATTTTGGTGGCCCCATCGGGCCACCAAACAAAAAAGTTAGTGTCGAGCCATGGAATATACAATGTATAACATGGGTTTTCACTTCAATACCCATTTTTGAAAGAAAAAGACACAAAATGTAGCTTAGGCCCAGGGCCACTGAAATGGCTTTTAGCAGTTTACGGGTTGAACATGAGAAAGACTTGTCTCCTGATTTTAAAACGGGAACCACTGTACTATGTACTAGAATTGTAAAACATATAAATGACTCCTGTAAGTTCAAACCTTTGCCTATTAATGAACCCACTCCACTTACTTTCTTGATAAATGCGGCACGGATACTCTTGTTGTTAAAGCCACGCCCTCCCTCAAATCCTGTCTCTTCATCACCATGTCCTCCTCCACTGGTGGGAGCACTGGTTCCTGTACATGTATATACAGACATTGAAACAAAGTCACATATTGCGTGAGCTGAGCTGCTGAAAGTTTAAAAAAGAAAGTTTGTAGCATTACATGGTGTCTGAACAGAAACTCGGAAAGAGATATAAAATAGGTCATAAATGAGCAGAGACTTTTTTTTTTCTGTTTCAAAAGCATGTGTGATATGCAGCCCCCCCCCCCAACACTTTTGATGATATATAGTTTTCACATCAAAATTCTGTCTGACTTCATTCAGGCTAAACTAGGAAAGAGGGATTATACATCTATGATGTATGGTATGTAAATGCGTACAGTGTATATTTTCCCCCCTCCAGTTAATTCTCTCCATCTTTCCCAGTGGGCTCCTTCGGTGTTTCATCGCATTTAAAACAGGTTGGTCATTCGTTCAAATTTATATTTCGAGACAGAACACTTTCAGATTGAATGTGTAAACACAGGATTGAGGGGAAAATAAAATGATGTGTAAGCATCAGTGGACTACATGGAAGTACTCAAAAGTCAGGAAATGAATTCCCACTTGCTTCCTTTTGTGCAGCTGCAGCAGGTGTCCCTATAGCGAAAGATGGCATGATAGTACACGCATGCTTTGATTTGTGTACATGACAGCTGTGTTATGTCTGCCAGCGAGGGTAACATTTGTCATTCGCGTAGTCAAGTGCATGTACTCATCAATGAAATACAGCCAAGCTACTGGTTGTTGTAACTTGCATGGATCTTTCTTTTATGAATATTGAGCAGTATTCATATGTAGTGCAGACTTTAAATGTCGTTTAACCCCAAAATGTTTGTTAGTTTGACTTTTTGAATGCTTAACAATGTCTACACTGTCGTACAGTACATACAAATGATGCACAGGATAGAGTGTGTTAGTGAAGGTGCGGCGCGCTCGAGAGTATTGACAATGGTGCGACATGCACGAGGCGCAGCCGAGTGCATGTTTGCAACCGTTGTCAATACTCGAGAGTGCGCCGCACCTTCACTAACGCCACGAAATAATCCTGTGCATCATTTGTTTTATAAAATGGGTCGAAAACTAACAGCATTATTCACGTACCTTTGTGGGTCAATACCAGTCAGCTACATGTAGCACTCGCTCAAAAGTCAAGATGTCCGAAGATGTTCGTCCCAAACATTTACGCACGTCGCACTCGGAAATCCCGCACATAAGTACTGTACGTGCGTATAAGAGTATACGTACGCCACGTGTTATGCACAAGAAAGGCCGCCGGCTGTTGTGGCAGCCCGCGGCTGGCCCGAACTAGAAGTTGTTTACAGGATTGACAGCGCGTATAGTAGCGCGTGACGCACTTGTAACAACTGATTGAGTGTGCACTGCTAGTGTAAACATTGTGACGTACGTCAGGCCAGGGAGGTGGAAGAGAGACTCTTCTTAGTGCATTTACTAAGAAATTAATGCACGCACACGTGACTCATTTCAGCGCTTCCAATTGGCTACATTCTTGAACCCATTTTATAATACTCTATGAAGCACTGCTCACTGAATGCATTGCTAGAAACTCAAGATATTTGTGTGCCATGTACAATCCATTGCCATGCCTCCTCTTCTCATGCCTTCATCATACTGTACAGTATGTGCCATGAGAACATAGCCCTTCGCACGTTTTCATAAAGTTCACTGAAATCGACCATTTACCATGCACTAGCCTACAAAGCCTCTCTCTACAAACAAAACACAGTTTTATTTTCTAATTGAGTTTTATCCATTAAACCAAATCATAACACAATCATTGGACTTAATACCAGATGAAATCTATCATCAGAAAATAATATTTTAGCCTAATTTTTGTGACCTGATAGTGTAGACTTTGATTTTGAAACGGTCGTTTGATTTTGCACAATATATCAGATCAGTACCTCTACGCTTCATACACAGCATAAAAGAGCCAGGTACAGCGTGTACTATAAAGAAAACAAAAATACTCTTGAGAGCACTGCTAAACTCATATTAATGCCATCTGGGTGGACGGACAGACAGTAAACCCTGGAACATAATGCCTGCTGCAGACTTGGGGCAGAGCCATAAAAATTAATGATAGAGAATTTACCCCTTCAGTCTAACACATAATTACTATTAAAAGGCTATGTTTGCATTTTCATTGTAGTATGTCTTGTTTCATAACTGATCAGCACATCTGATTACTTCATCATTCTCCCTCTCCTTCTCTTGCTCTTTGCTGACACATGGAAAAGTTATGTAAGTCACTATCAATGCCACTTTGTAAAATCCTAATTTTGTATACTGCGCACCCTGGGGCCCATTTCACAAAACTTGTTATCAGTAACAACTGCCACATTTCTATGACAAATTTGCTCTCGGCCAATCAGATGCAAGGATTTCAGTAGCTCGTCACATCTATGACAACTTGTCACTGATGACAAGTTTTATGAAACCGGCCCTTGGTCTTCATGTGAGACTGTGGCATTGTTTACATGTGAGAAGTTTGTCTACTTTTGCATCAAGGGCAAGTTGTGGGAGGATAAATGAGCCAGTGCTTGCTATGCAAGTAGCATGTGAATGGTCAGCACATATGAGGGATTAACGGGCTGTATAATAGAGACTCACAGGTCTCAAAGCACTGACTTTTAATACTACTCGTGACTCTAGTACTACAGGACTGTTTACAGGAGTGAGTCATTCTGGTGACTAATCCACGACTCACCGTAGGATGAAGGGGGCGGGGCAGCGGTAGCTGCCGGCACTCCCTGATAGCCAGCCTGGGTTGGTGGGTAGGGCTGGTTGGCAGGTGGTGGGTAGGCCTGAGATCCTGCAGGAGGGTAGGCCTGGGATCCTGCAGGAGGGGGATAGGGCTGGGCAGCTGTAGGAGGGTAGGGTTGACCAGCAGGTGGTGGATATCCGGCCTGGTAAAAAGCAAATGATACAAATACCTTTTAATTACACCAAATTACATTATGTGCATAGGAAAGAATAAGAAACAAAGTCTAAGAACAGGATCAGGGCTATGTGTACAATGTATGTTTCTGAGGGAGAGATTTGTATTTCTTCCTAAAGTTGCAATAACCCTACACATGTGACAGCAATACATGTAAGGTATCGTTACTTGCACAGCTCTAGCCACAAAGCAGCATGTGAAACTTGACTTGAACAAATTGTTTAATATCATTATCAATCCCGCTTTCAGCCCTTTAGACAATTTCAAATGATATCTGCATAATCTGTGTATTACGCTTACGTCGACTGTGCATGAACTGGCTTGCACTGCTGCCCGATGGCACCAGGCACTCGTTAGTGACAGTGCTTGGGTGGGTGTGTCACACATATTCTTTGAACAGGTTATTGACCAAGTAACATTAATTGGTCATAAACTGGTCTAATGCCTACTTTGCAGATTCCACATGTACAGTAGATCTAAGTCTGCTGTGTGACTACCTGCAGGCTTATTCTTTCTCTATCAATACTGACTATAGCTTGAAGACAACTTCACATGTATTGAATTTACAAGTCTACCCAAGAAGATTGCCTACGTACCACACTTGATGTAATGAAGTAGTTGAACTTTTTAATTTTGTTTGTGCCATTCACATTTTATTGCTTTTTTTTTTGGGGGGGGGGGTAGCATGGAAAGGCAGAGGTTAGGAATTTGAGAGACAACATTTCCTTTAGTCCTTTAATGAGTTGATTTTACCCACACTCCAGTAATATCTGGCTAATTTTACCTGTTTTTAAAAAAAAAAAAAATCTTTATGAAATGGATGGGAATTCTTGTTAATGTTAATCAAGAACTGCTAACGTAACAAAGGAATCAGTCAGTGGTATCAACTTTGTTGCTGCTGTTTTTGTTTTTGTTTTTATCAGAGCAGAAACAACTTTAAGCAATGTAAGCTACATGTATAAGAATCAAATGCCTGCGATGGCTGGTTAGGTCATGGGAAATAGACTGGAGTACTGTCTGATAATAATGCAACATGTCATTCATGGAAAGTTTACATATAAATGAATACCTTTCTATCAGATCAGCTTGTAGTTTTGTAACCTACAATATAGTGTATCTGAGAATGATAAAAAGCTTTTATTGAAGGAATCTTGCTGGTACTATATCTACAAAGTAGTACACATGTCCCTTGTGCTGGCATACTGATAGGGTACAATAAATGGGGTACTAATATAAATGTATACTCCGAAATGATTTTAAAAATCTTCAGTTATAAGGTCAAATGTCGTTGTGAGATGCAAAACAATGCAAAGAAGACTTTCTATTACCCACAGACACCTGCCTACGTATACTTGGGACTACTGTAAAAGTGGATATTTTTGCGCGACTAATTTTTCACGATCGGCCGAGTGAGAAGAGTTTCGCGTGTTTTTAATTCCACGGAATTAAGCCATCAGCTACTGGAACACATGGCAAGAAAAAAAAAATTCATAAGCTTTTATTTTTGCACTAGTTTCTGGTTGTGCGAAATGCATGAAAATTTCAACAACGCGAAAATTTCCACTTTTACAGTAGTCTGCAAGGGGTTTAAAAGCAACCATTCTTCATACTCGAAAGTTAACATGCTCACCTAACCTTTTCATTGATGTACTAATGTACACATGTACATGTAGGGACAAATCAAACACCAGATTGCATTAACTGCCCATTCTCAGTAAAAGCGTTCAAATACGGAATTTTGGTGTCGCCGACATTCCATGACAGTTTGCGGTTCCCTGAAACCTATTAGATACTATTTAGATGTTTATAATATATCACGAGGACTTTATTTGTTAAAAATAAACACGATCAAATGCGGTTGTCTGCCTTTTTGTATAAAATTTTGCTGTTAAACTTCGTTAAGACCCCCAAAACGCAGTGTCACCGGCTATTTCAGAATTATGTTTTATTGCTCCTCTCCGTCCACAAACATACTTTCCAAATATCATTTTCATGGACGATGAGCATATCATATGTGCTACATGTAATCACAATACTCAAAAAGTTCCAAAATTTATGTTGACTTCTTTTTTTATAGCCTTTTGAAACCTGTCGCCAAATTCACCGCCAGATACGTTACCACTTTCTTCAGTGTTACAGCATTGCGAAAATAATAAGACTATGCAATGACCCTGTGTATATGAAACCCTGAGGATATACTTCATACACTACAAGTACTTAGATTTTTTGTGCAACAGCTCTTTATTGAGAATACAGTACAATGTTTGAAATATCGGTTTTCTACACTTTTATTTGGACAGATACGTTACATACTTTTCACGCCACCCACTGCGACAGATATTGCAATGTCAGACAAATTGTATATTATACATTACTCCTGGGAATGACGCATCAAATCAACATTAAAGTTTAGTACAAGTGAGAAATATTTGGTAGATATCGCTCTCATAATAATATGATCGACCATATACGTTACCACAGATACGTTACCCCAGATACGTGACCGAATTTTGCTCATTGGTCTTGTGCTTTCTGGGGATCAAATCTGGTCAAAATTCATCCCTACACATTACATGCTTCGTTTTGTTGGACCTCAGGATTATATTCTTACACCAAAAGGACAGAGAGGTGAAAAAGAGCAACACTCCCTTATGATTTTTCTTTGTGCGTCAGTGTCTCACAACTTAATGCCAAGTTTTCCGACAGATACGTTACCACATAATCAAAACGCTGAAAAGAAATTGTAAATGTTTTTACAAACAAATCGTTGTGTGCTCATAAACTCCAAAGTTCTATTCTATAAAACCCAGCCACTTTCATATTCTATGCAACAACTTTGAACGTTTATTTTACAAGACGAAGCTAAGATTCATCATATCAGTTTTTTCCTTTTCAGATTTAGCAGATACGTTACGTATAATTCAGGGCACCCACGGTGACAAATAATGTTATGTAAAACAAAGTGTTCATAAAACAATTCTGCATAGAATGACGCTTCCATAAAAAATTAAAGTTATGTTCAAATGAAGAAAATTCAGTAGAAATTGCTCTGTAACTTCACCGACAGACTCATTTACGGTACGCCAGATACGTTACCAAACTTTGAAAGAGTAAAAAAGTAGTTTATGAAACGCTTCCGAGAAAAGTTTCAGTGTTCTGTTGCATAATTATTCTAGTGTTTTTCAAAATATGAAGAACTACTCAAGATTCATTGATAAGTTGAACAATTATTTATTCATTTTCATTAAAAGGGATGAGCCAAATACGTTACCATACAACGTAGGTCAAACAACTGTTGAGCATATCGAGTTCATAGAGACTGTACCTACTTCCTTCTAAGTGCCTGCAAAAATATATTTTTTAAACCTTGTTTGCATTATCCATCAAAACTTAATGAATATTTATAGTCAGATGGATAAATACATTCAGACGTAAGATGAGAATATTCTGTGAATGAAGAACTCAGCTTTCACATTTAGGGCTCTTTTCCACTACATTTCATAGTTTAAATATTACGTACAATGTTTAAAATGGTTAATTTGGGCTTACATCATTCATTTTTACATCAATTCATGAGGTAAATAATTAAAGAGGTGATATCTATTATTAGTTCATACACAACTAAAATTATTACTTATATTTTACCAGATACGTTACCAAAGGTGATTCGATGTTTTTCAATAGTTATTTCTCCAGGAAAGCAATTCATATTTGTTTCCTGTGGAAATTCCAGATCGGATCGTTCCCTTTGCATGATTTGTGGGATTCGAAACTTTATTTGTAAGCGAAATTTGCTAAAAATACAAAGTGAATCTTAAGGTTATATTTCATTTCAGCAAAAAGCATATTTCAACCTACCACACAGAAATAATTTCTACCAATTAGCAAGGGATGACAACATCTTTACCTCTTGAAAAACCCCAATATCTTTAGGGGGGACAGATGTCTTTTCCTGAACAGAAATTGGATCAAAACAATAAATTTAATTCAGAGTTAGGAGTCCATTACAACATGTAAATTTGCGGTAACGTATCTGATTGGTGATCAAAAATCATATATGATGCTCTATTTCAATTCATTTTTACTCAATGAATGGCCATCATTTAGAATGTTCCACTTTTTGTTTCGTATTTGACCGGTTTTGAAGTTTCCGAAAACACATCTTTGAATGTATTACTTTGTGGTTGATTTTTCGGTTTTACTCACATGGAATTGAACACTTAATCTGAGAATGGCCCTAACATCACATGTTGTACAAGTTTGTATTAAAGTACCCAAAGGAGCTCTATAAACAGCGTTTGAGTGTGATACTGACAATTACTGCAACTTCTTGGATTTATGTTTTCTGCAGACCATAGAAAACTACTTTTTTTTTGTTTTTCAGCACATGCCATATATGGTCAGTTTTACGGTAAAGGGTGTAACTTTCAATTTTTAGCCTTTTGGCCCACCCTGAACACATAGATTTACCGATCTCAAAGATTTTTTCCCATGTGAGTCACCTTATGAGTAGCCACCTTGGGTAGCATAATCAGGTCCAGGTATTGATGCATTTTGTTTTGACAGTCACATATGTACCCTAAAAATGACTATTTTGTTGCACTGAAATTTATATAACATTTTTGAAATTTTAATAATTTTCTACAGCAACTGCAGAGATCTAATTTTTTATGTTAAAAGCATAGTTGTATGGTCAATTGAAATGACCAAATTAGTTTGGTTTGTATCTGGCCCTTTATTTTAGAATACTATGACTTCAAATTTGAGGTTTCGGAGGCTTCATTTTCCGTTAACAATTGTTTACAAACTTTGATGGACAGTAATGATCAGTGGATGTGTTTTGGTTACTTTCTTTTATGCTGAAAATAGTAAGGTACAGCTAAACTTTAGACTAACATCAAAGTTTACTTGATTCTAGGGCTATCTGAAATTTTGTGATAATTTTATTCCATCAAGTGAAATTTCCGTTAGCAGTTTTGAAGCCTCCGAAACAAAGTGTTTAGTCAAATAATATGAATATAGATAAGAGAAGCGACCTAATCTATATGTCAAAATGTAGGATATGGGGCCCTAACCTAAAAGGCCAAAAATAGTTAAGATCCGCCAAACTCTCTGAAAATAGGAGACAATACAAATTTTCCGTTAACACGTGAAGCCTCCGAGACGCATGAAGCCTCCGAAACAGCAAAAACATCTAATTTGACATTTCTGATAAATTCTTTGAGTGTCTGCCCCAAATTATGCCATGAAATCATCAACAGACATGGACAGACAACAAAAATAATAAAAAAATTATGATACTGCAATAATTTTTTGAGCTAATACACTTTGTAGAGAAAAAGTGGTTTCGGAGGCTTCAAAAGGATGTTAACACTGCATTTTTGTGATTTTCTCTGGACAAAATCAAATTAGATTTATTGTTCACCCACCCAATGATCGCTTATGACATATCTAAAGATATTAAATCACATTCAGTGTTCTGGCTGCTTTGTTTACTCACCAATATAGATTTACTATACGATTTACCTATTTTTCTTAAACAGTGCAGACGTGTCACACATAACTCACCTTTTCATTCAGCAATAAAATATTAGCAGATGAGGATGTTGCCCCACAAATATGTTTAAACAGTGTATATCAACTAAAAAAGACACAATTTACCCATCACTTTCTACATAACATACATGATTTTCATAAAAACATAAGGCATACCAGATTAATTTTCCAGATGTTTCGGAGGCTTCATTTTATGTTAACAGCATGTAAATGGAATGTTTAGATTACAATTTTGTAATTCTAAGTCTATCAAATAACTGTTTGGACTGAATGAGACTTAATGATTCCTCAAGCAAAGTGTAGATAGTTGTTTAAATGTATGAAAAGCATTTATTTTGTAGGTTTCCTTTTGAAACAATGGAACAGGCTAGATATTGTGAGTAATGAAAGTGACTTCCAGCTTGCGTGCATGCCCACATCATGCAACAGTAGTGCAACAAAGCAAGTAGTTGTGGATACATCAATGTTCATAAGTTGGATAACTCATTTTTACCCTTGAGAGAAGTTGAAGTGTTGTGACCATATTTGTATCACTCTTTTGACTGGTTAGACTTTGATAATGAAGACCAAACAATTACTTGATTATTTAGTGTTAAATACACTTTTTTTTAAGAACTGAACACTATTCCTGTCCTGAAGATTCAAGGACTTTAATAGATGGTTATTCAAGAGGGAAGCATACACTTAACTAAGAAATATATTACTTTTGAATTTAAGGTTGTATCTTTTATGCATGATCCAGAGCAAATGGTGGAAAATACTTTTTGGATTTTTACACTTTCGACTCACTATCATCATTGACACCATTCACCATTGACAAATCCATTCCATTGTTACTCACATGGCATTTGTTTTTGCCATACTAAAATCTTGACTTTTTCAGCTTTCCATTTCTTAACAAGTTCTTTGGCTTTCATTTCCAATACTTATTTGGAGGAAAATAATTAATCAATAAATTTGTGATTGGATTTGAAAATAGCTAACATCTTGTAGATTATCATTTCTGTGGTGTGACTTGGATCACAGGGTACTGTTTTGGAATTTTGACATTTGATTACTTCATTCAGACAGGTTTTCATATCAATCTGTATGTCAGATCTGAGGCATGCAAGGTGCAACACAATCTTGATACTACATGTATACCCTATTTTCCATACTTTATCATGCTGGCAGTGACCACTTGACTATTTTTGATTAAACAAAATGTAACTTGTGTTACGAAACATCTCATCGCATACATGTGTGAGACTCTATGACATGTTTGCGATGTACAACTGTAGTTCTCAGTGCAGTAAATGGACAGTAATGGTTGGGATAGGATTGTTTATAAATGACATATAGACCTCTACTTATAAATAGCCTGTTGCCATGGGGTACATGTAGTTTACATGGGTGGGTGACTAGAGAAGTTATGTTCATGAAGAACAATATTGAAATGATTGAAATCTTTATAATCTGTTTAGTCCTGGCTTTTCTGGAAAAAGTTACAAGCCCCTAACTATTTTGAAATTCAAAGGGTTAAAACTGTAGTCTGTGGGTTTATATACTATTTAAAACAAACTTGTGGGTTTCTAAAAAACTTAGATATTTAAACACATTTGCTGCATTTTAATTTTTTTTTTTTTGCTATAAAGGTTGTCATTTTTAGAAACAGGAAAAGTTCTGTTAGCAATTTCTCAATGCGTACCTTCAAAAACAGGCCTCCTAGCTGTCACAGGAGTCACACAAACTGGAATTTTATAAAATAACTATAAAAAAAGCCTTTGAAGAATTAAAAAAAAAAAGAAAAATAAAATGATATGAAACAGGGGTGACTTGTATACCACAGAAAAAGAAAGTAAAATTCTAACTATCATATTATAGGGCACTATACATTTGGTCAACATTTTTTTTTTTAATTTAAGTTCGTACACAGTCATGGGTAGGGTATGTACATTAATCTTTTCAACAGGCGATTCAAAAAGATGACTGGGATCTTGACCATTTCAATTTCTATTGAGCTCCATGATAATATCACCAATATATTGATTATTCCAACTCCATTTTGATGATGGCAGTTTGATGATGACCCTTACATGGAATGGCTGATCGGTTTTTAAGATTGCTGTTCTATGACCATGATCACTGCATTTGATAGCTATAGTAGGGGATATCAGGCATGGTCATATGCAAAAGAATGTTTATAAACCTTTTTTCCCCTTTCTATATTTTACAATGCTATGTTCTAATCTAACTGTCATGCCATCACATAGTCTATTTTCTATCCCTTTCTCATCAACAGTTGAAATTGATTTCACATTTACATGTGTATATAAAACAATTATGATGGGTGGTTTATGTCAATATACATCCCACAAACTGCACTTATAAAGCAAGCAAACATAATCTTTGCATTAAGTCTATAGCTACAGTTCTAACTCATTGAAAGTAATTCTTACTGCATTATGATGAAAAGTTTGACAAATGCATACAGCTCTTCATGTGTGTAGCCTAATCATGTTCTGCATTGCCAAAGTCATATGCAAATACAGTGTATGTATACAACTGAGCATAAAGATTTAAAATGTTTTTCTTTGTCTCTTAACATATATGTTGGAAAGTCTTTTTTCTGCATACAAATAAATACTATTTTACATGTTACAACATTGTTAGTTATTTGGAAACAATCAGCTGCATTAATGTACTTCATATCACCTTAAAATGGACCATTTTTGCATGTTAACAGTCATGATGAAGCCTCCGAAACATGCGTTGCTGCTAACTTTAAGCCGAAAAAAAAAAACAAAAAAAACATGTTCCTAATCAGTGTACTTTTATTGCTACTGTTGCAGTTTCCTTTAGAATCATATTGCCTCATGTAATGTCATAAATTCGAACTGAGCATTGCTCAAAGTGTACATGGTTTGTTATTCACTTTTGTGGAAGCCAATTTCCTTATAATAATAAGTACATTTTGTATGAAGGGTAAACATTATGCACTGCCATAAAATGTACATCTGTATACTGTTATTCACATTTTATTGATGCCTTGTTCTTATTCTAGCATGTAGTGATAGTTGCTTACTGTAGTTTTATTATTTTAAGTGAATACAGGACTAGAACTTTGTGTTAGCAGTTTTGAAGCCTCCGAAACACACTAGTTTGTTAACTGAAGCCTCCGAAACTCACAAGTCTGAAAATTTCAGCTTTGTCAAAAATAATCAAATTTCTTTGGGATTTGGGTTGATAAATGTTTGTTACCAAGAGATTATTTAGGGCTATGTTTAGAGTGGCTCTTGCTTCTAGAACATTCTTTTAACTTAAAAATAATTTGTCAGGTACCATTTTTACCTTGAAATTTGAAGTTCACATCCAAATAATTGCAAGAGCGAATATCTGTTGGGGGAAAAGTGTTTTGATATTTCAAATATATGTTCACAGCAAATGAAAAGTTGCATTACCTCCACCATTTATCTTCATTTGGTTGCTGTGGGTGACCAAAACATTCTTGTTGTTTTTACCTAAATTTATCTAAAATTCCATAATAGTAACTTCATTTTTCATATTTAGCCTAAGAATTAAGCTCTGGAATGACAAAATATTGAAAATATAGACATTCCTGTATAAAATAAAAGCAAAGGTAAAAATGGAAACACAACTTTAATTTTTGACCCTTGCCACATCAAAGTTACACCCTTTACTGTAAAACTGACCATATGTGACTGTGCATCACAAAACGAACAAAAAGTCGCACCCCTTGATTTTACGCGAGGACGCCAAAGAGGTGAAATAGATCAACCCAAGTCAATCTTGAGTTTTACAGATTTTCTGAAAGAGCTATTCTTCATCTACATAGTTCTCAAATTTGGGGTCATAAAATGAATTGGAAAGTGTCTGTGTTTTCAGCAGTTTTTCTACAACCCCTTTTCTTTTGTAGAGTAATGCGATTGTAGGTACATCTTTAGAGGTCCCTTTTCATTTCTTTCACGAATCCTTTGCAAGCCCTTCATTTTCAGCTCTAATAACTTTTGAAAAGATAGTGCTACCACCTTGAAAGTTGGCATTAATCATGGACTGAATGTGCCAATAGAGTATGCTCAATTTCAGCTTAATCTGATAATCCCTTCATTGTTATTGCTACTGTGATTTACATCTTTTTTTTTTTTTATTGTCTCATTCATCACACAGTCAGCATGGTTTAAAAGATTAAAGCGCTTGAATAGACCCTATAGGGGTCTATAGGGGAAGGCTAGTAACTGATCAGTGGGAATCAGTGGAAATGCTGGGAGATGATTGTTCCAATCCTTATGGGATTCATTCAACAGTTCATTGTATTGTTGTGTGAAAATGATTTGCTTCAGAACGGTCTCATATTCAAGTAATGTGCAGATTAATGCCCCGTCACTGACCAGGGACGCTAACCTGGAAGCATTAAACTGCACATTACTTGAATATGAGACCATTCTGAAGTAAATCATTTTCACACAACAATAGATATACAATGAACTCTTGAATGAATCCCATAAGGATTGGAACAATCATCTCCCAGCATTTCCACTGATTCCCACTGATCAGTTACTAGCCTTCCCCTTTAACTACACTGTGTACTTCAGAACCTCTTTTTTAAGTCCACACTTTTCCAGAGTGTGTGCTTTCTTTCCAGTATTTAGATAGGTTAGAAAAGTCCATTTGAATTGAGTCATACATCATTTTAAAGCTTAGTATCTGCCCTTTCAATATCTGCCCTTTACCTTACTAAAAATTCCACATCTGGTGACTTATTGTTGGTTTTGTGATGCAGGGTCACCAGGTACAACCTGGTGTGCTGAAGTGCCATGTCACATACACTGTATGACAAACTGTAGCTGATCAGTGACTTGCAGTAAAACTCAATGGCCCGAATTGACGAAGATGGTACAATTGAAACTACATGTATGGTTTAAATCATGGACAATTTGTATGGAGCAGCAAGTGTCGCATGGCCTCTTTCATTACGAAATCAGTCATTTTGTCAACGAATGTCGACGAAATGTCGTCATTTCATTACGATATGACTGATTTCGTAACAAAATAGGCCATGCGACACTTGGTGCTCCATATAAATTGTCCATGGTTTGCCCTATGGTTTCAATTGTACCACCTTCATGAATTCAGGCCAACCACTCCATCCCAAACACATACAATAGTGCAAGTTACATTGTATACTTGGTATTTTAAAGCAAACAATCATTAGAAGTGATGTTACAAAATGTGTGCAGATGTACATCTCACTATGTGTGTTATGCTCTGAGGCTTTTTACCCTGCTGATCTTGGCACTTCAATGATCAAATGTCTAATTTGTATAAAAATGTTTATCTTTCTGAAGATTGCTCCTTATGACAGTGTTGGATTGGTCGGAAGAAGAAATACATGTACTGTGGTACTATTGTACCTACAGGTACTGTACCTGGTAAGGTGCCCCTGGAGCAGGGTAAGGGGCCGTGGGCTGTACCCCTGGAGGGTAGGCCTTGTCTGAAGTAGCATCCAAGTAGCTAGGTGGAGCAGAAGGCTCAGTCATGGCTGCCAAGGTTGTCCACAAAACTTCTCCCTATCGAACTCAGAGAATCTGTCGAAACAAGTGTGGTGAAAACTTTTGTGTCACAAACACTGCAGGAATTCAGGTGTAAACATGGCTAACATGTAATTCCTTCCCACATATACTTATCTGTAGTTGATAATAAAATACAATGTACTTCAAGAGATCATGTACAAAATGTTAGAATTTTATAACCAAGGAGGTGTTACAGAGGAGTGGAATCCTTCCGCAATTAGCGCAAATTTATGCCTAAGTTCTATAGCATGATAAATAGTATTTCACTAGCTTTGATGTTCCATGCTCCAAGCTACTCTTCGATACAGTTTGAGTATGGAGACCACAGAAGAAATCTCATACTCTAGCAATTTTGAGGATATTTTTCAGAGGAAATTTTGAATTCATGTGTCCATCTTGCTGGTTATATACTGTAAAATGCACGCAAAAGTTCTTGTCTACACTACGATGTATGCATTGAACGAAAGTGGCAATTCACAAAATTTCATGCTGCAAATAAGGCCATCGGCTCCAATCCACAAAAATTTCATGCTGCGACTATATCATGTTTTACAGTAGTACAGAACAAATCTTTTAAATTCATTTTTTCAGATCTTTTTGTGATACTAAAGGACTGAAGAAAGGAATATTAATTCTTCATTAAAAATCAATGTTTAGACATGACACGTAAACATAATTTTATGCACCGAGTTAAGCACTTGAATGTAAAATCTTTAGAATCTTTATACACTAATTGGTTAATGCATGTTTCTGTGTGCTTAGTAGCATTTTACAGATAAAGAAGCAAAATCCTTGACTGATTTTACTTCATATGTCCTGTTCTCTGCACACAATGTACATGTACAATGTACACGTAGTTGCTGCCAAAATAAAAGAAGGTGCAGCGAACTTCTGCTTGCTACAATTTGTAGGTTTCTTGTGACTGAGGAATGACAACATTAATACTGTCCAAACAAAAATGAGACAGAGTTGTTATGAGCAACAGGTTTTTACATTGAAGTGAAAGAACATTTCACATACAGTTCGACCTCGATTATCCGGCCTCCTTTTATCCGGAAATCTCTATTATCCTGACACGTTCACGCAGTAAAGGACTTCTTTTTTTTTCATCCAAATATTGAGAAATAACAGTGACTTTCATGGATCTATTTCACTAATTTCATAAGATGTGCGTGATAGGTTTCTCAATATCTAATGAGGTAAAACATGTATGATTTTCACATAAAGATATACTTTATTTTTGTGAAGAAGGGACTATAATTTTGCGCAGGCTAGCATAGATTACACCACCGTTGCGGGGTACGCTACCTGCCTACAATTGTAGCTGCCTGTGCACTGGGACGGCAGCTTGGACAGCAGCTATATACATTAACATTGTGTCTCCCATATCCGGCCAATTCGCTTATCCGGATGAGCGCGGGTCCCGACATAATCGATAATCGATAATCGAGGTCGAACTGTATTAAAATGCAAGTTGGATCAATATGTTAAGCATACTATACACTTACATGTAGCTTTACAACTGCTTTGTTTTGATGGTTTCAAATTTGGGGTTATTTGAACCATCAACATGTCAAGTAAAAGCAGCTACCAGTGACTGGTCTTCTGTGTAAGGGACACATCACATAAGCACAGCAAAACATGGCCTTAGTATGATCATAAAATTGCGGTGGGAGTACGATGTTTGCGCAGGGATCTATTTACAGTTAAACGCATATCCTTACCGGATACAGCACGAGGTTTTAGGAGCTACAATATAAAAACTCCTTACCCTTGCATTCACCATTCACCACTTGAGACAAAAAACAAAGTTTCATTCTTATGATACTGGAAGGAGTATGATTTGCTTGATGTTGTACAATGGGTGATACAAGGTGTTATCCAGATACACACAGTGTAATTTATAAACGAGCTTACCAGCAACTAAAACCAGCATTTAGTACAGTGTACATTGTAGATAGGCCCAGGGCCTACAACATCATTTTTGTCTACATACAATGCAGTTGTATGAAAATGTGGCATGCGTGTGATCACAAGATCGATATATATTCTGGCCCACAGTATGTAATGCTGCAGTATAATACAAAAATTGTGTACATATTTCTGTCTTTGGAAATGGGACATTTAGGGGGATAAACTACAGTCAGCATACAAGAGTAGTTGGTGTTCTGCAGTAAAATTGTGTTGGTTATATGTAAATTCATTATATGTAAGGCTTCCTAGTGTAGTTCAGGAACTGAAAAGGTGCACTGTACTTCTACTTTTTTTTGCCCCTCTCTCTTTCATTGTTGTATACATGTAGTTTGAATTTACTTACAAGTATGGACACAATACAAAGTTGTACTGTGGTACATTGTATATCTTTAGAAATTCAGGTAAAAAGTGTGGCAAACAATACATTTTATGTCCAGATGTGTCAGTATCAGTCATTACAGCACAGCACACAACACAAATAACTGAATACTAAAGAAGATTGGATCAGCCCTAGTCACACAAAAAAGTACCACGTTGAGTCACTTGTTGGCTCTGTCTGACTTTTTGGACACATCCCCAGAGGAAATTATATGGAACATACTCAATTTTGTTTGTGGGAAAGTAGGGAAAAAGGAGGCAAGGGAGGCCAATAACAACTTGGACTGAAAACAGTACAAACTACATACTTGTAGGACTTATCTGCTCTACTGCATTTCATTTTGGCAACAGATACGGGAGGATGGTGTGAGCTCATTCACATCACAGCAGCACAACAGGCGCGGTGGAGCACCCCATTTATCTCGCAGAAATCCATCGGCAGCAGAGCCTCATTTTCATAAAGTAAACAACTTCTCAAGCTAAAAACAATTTAAGGAAACCTATTTTCGGATCAAAATTGAGTTAGTTTGAATTTGAAAACATGTCCGAATATGCACATATAACATATTAAAGGATTTGACAATGATAAAATGTGAAATTTTAGCGAAAACCTGGCGAGCAAAATCACCAAAAATATGCCTCGAAAATCATCCTAACATTCACGAAGTGTCATTGCGGAACCAAAGCGCCATTCGAACAAAGTACACCTAAATTTATTTATCTGCTTGCATCTTAAATTTCATACCGTAATATTCCCGGCCATGGTTGTGTCGGAAAAAAACAGAAGGTGATGTCAAAAATGACACGAACGCAAAGCGTACAGGTCGGTCCCATGTATATATAATCGCATCACTGTATAGCGTTGCATGTCACAGCCACAGCACGTGTACACAACGCATTGCTGCATGCAGCGTGCGCGGCAGCAGCTCAGCAGTCACCGTACCGCCGTGCGACACTCAGCAAAATTGACTGCGTCACATGCAAACCAACAATGAGCACGAAATCCTGAATCTCACGTACCACGCATGCCCAATATTACGGGAAAAGAAATGACGTCATTTTCAATTGTTTCGCTGACTATAATTTTCTATTCCAAACCCTGTAGAAACAAGTTGATTTCTCAAAAAGTTCAGGTGGAACCAAGCGAAAACTTTCACAATATATGGATTGAGGCCTGATGAACTTATGTTGCCAATTTCGGACACATTGGAGCCCGGCCATAGTCCAGTCGGAAAAAACCAGAGAGCATGTTTTGCGAGAGGTGATTTTCAAAACGCTTTAATATCTCAAGTTCTAGTGCAGCAAATTTCATATTTTTTTCATCAAAAGGAAGGTTTTTAAAAACTTAGATAGTGTGGGGAGTTTGAGTTTTCTAGTGGCACGCATAGCGGCACAAGGAGAAGGTAAAAATTTGACTTTTTCATGCACACAGTTTCGGGCAGCCGTGGATGCCCGTTGGAAATTCAAATAGAACGGGGCGATAATGAGATGCAAATTGGGGTGCTCCACCGCGCCTAACAATGTTTGTGCCAACTGAAACAATGTTGATGGTCGCACAATATGGCTCTAATACTCAATATGGTGCAAAAGTTTTTCAAGTTTACTATCTAAAAATTATGTTCATATACAGTCTGGTCAGAGAGGGAAACTAAATTCTGAACCAATAGATATGACACACATTTTATTCACCAAAATTTAGTGCCACCCACCAGTGCAAAATTAAACACACAGTGTACACTGTACATGCACATGCACATCACTATACAAGACTGTGAAAACTGTGATTTGTATGAAAATTACAACATGTTGGATTTGTGGGCAGCACTGTTGCAGAGTTGCAACAGGATGCCACCAAGTGTGGTAGTGACAAAAACCAGGGTGGTCTACATGTATCTCAAATCTCCCTGCAAGTTGTTTGCAAGATATAATGTGATCACAGTCATTTAATGCAACAATCAGCATTGATGAGTCAAGATTTTATGGGTGAAGCATACATTGTACATAGTCATGTACTTTCAGTTGATTGATGCATCGTTGGCGATATTGAACTACAAATTCATCAATTTCTATTTGTCTGTACAGTATACAATGTACATAATGTAGTTGCTCACTGTTCTGATGCAAAGAGCATCCACACAATGAATAGTGTACTATTAAAGAATGCTTTTTTACCAGCACCTGCAATATGCATCCAATACTGTATGTACACCCTGTAGGTTGCTCAACCTCTAAAGCGATCTATTTTTGGCCAATAGTCCTCAAATAATGTGCTATCACAATGAGAGTAGCTAGTGGTGCTGAGGACATGAACACACACAGATACACTAATTCAACTTTAATATCCACCCAAGTCACAAAGTGTTTGCAATGTGTCCTCTGAAAAAGTTTCTATTCTTGAGCTGCTGTGTTACCACATGGTATAATTCAATGTGCCCCTTGAGCAATTCATTAATGGATATGGTGTAATATAAATTGTAATTATTATCATTAATATATGAATTCATGGCAGCACACAGCAAAGAGGAGGCTCGATTCTAATGATTTCATGTTAATAATCAAAACTCTAAACTGGTCAAACTAAAGTAGATGCACTGCAAATCCTACATGTACTGACCACAGTACTGACTGAGTACCAGGGTGTTCATGATGATGACATACTGTAGATAATGTACAGTAGTCTACTGTATACAGTCACACCTGCCTTAGCGGCCACCTGTCTATAGCGGCCACTGAAAAATCCCCCCGAGAGAAAAGCCCTGTTAAAGACCCTGTGTATAGCGGCCATCTGTCTAACGCGGCCAGCGGCCACAAATTTTGTTTCCCGCGGTAAATTTTAACCTGTCTATAGCGGCCCAAAACCCAATGGAGCCGTAGTCGAGCCGATAATTCAGCATGCTTTTCTGCTTTGTAGCTGTGCAGGCAACGTTCAGTGATCGCCACCGCTGCATTCATCCCTAATTCAGTCACAATAATGCACTAGAGTTAAGCTTTCTTAACGACAATACACATACTACTGTGTACAATTTCATATACACCGACATGGTTACCGGTAAATGCATGAAACACGGTGTGTTTATACGTACACACATACATGTACATGTAAGGATACAACCATGATACATGTACAAGCTTGTACATCACAAGCAATGCACACAAAGTTACCTGTCTATAGCGGCCACCTGTCTATAATGGCCACTTTTTTTGTTTCCCTTGGGTGACCGTTATAGACAGGTTTGACTGTATGTATCAAACTACTGTAGACTGTCTAGATCTAGAGGCCTAAACTACGATCTGCCACAGGCTAGTATCATTACCAATTTATGCAGTTTAACATCCGTCTAATCGAGCTAGTCAAGCCCATCATTTCTGCATGTTACTCTAATACTACATTCATCAAACAGACCTAACACTAGGGGTGGTAGTAGTGTTTGAGGTCTTAATTTAGTGTGTAATCAACTTTGTAATAAAATCTGGAAGTTAACCCGTTGAAGACAAGCTGATTTTTGGCAATCCTGGGTTTCAGGGGGCTAAATCATTTTAGGCTTCCAACTTCAGCACAGCCATACCCTACCCTAACCCTAAAATGATTTACTCCCTATAAAGTAAAATTAAAACCCAGGATTGCCAAATTATCTTAACTTACTACAGGTGTAGGTGTCAAACTACAGTCAACCTCGCGTAAGTCGACATAATCGGGACTGAGCAAAACACGTCGACTTACACGAATGTCGACTTACACGTAAATGAAAACTAATTTTCCCTGTACAGAGCAAAATTTGGATCACGATGCGGATCTCTACCAAAATCTTACTCCTTTTGCCGCCAAAACATGCCAACTGACGTCAGCAACAATAATGTTTTAGTTTATGCATAAATCTCGCGCGGGTTAGTAACGACAACGCACATTTCCAAAATCTCTAGAGAGATTTTGAGAGAGCGGGATCGGAAACCTAGGCCCGTTTCTAGACACTTTATATTTTAAACTTGATTTGAAATATCAAACGCAAATTCCCCAAATTGCATTAAACTTTGCGATTTAAATTCAAGTGCGTTGCTGCGAAGATATAATGCGTGTGATTTTGTATGATTCTGTCGAGATAATTTTTCAGTGACGACTGAGTTGAAATATGTGTGATTTTCCTTCTCTATGAAGTCGCCATATTTGTTTTGCTTAAATTTCTATTGCCATACTCTGAAAACGAATTGTTCTCGCGCTCCGATTCGCAACATTACCGCTCTGTACAGCGCGGGCACGTCTGAAATAAAAACAAGAAGAAAAGTTTGTTCATCCGAAAAACGACATCTTTCAGACTACTAAGCTTCGTAAAAACAAACCTCTTTCCATTGTCGGACTAATTTAACTTTGGACTGAGATTTAAACTTTCGGCATCGTGAAGCAGCATGCGTTTCGATAGTTTGAAACATGTAAATGTTGCAATGTCTTTCCCCTGCAAGTGCAGACTAAGTTCAGTCACGGCGAAAGTTCCGTTACGAAATAAAAAATAGTGCGAGTCTTTTCAACAATAACGCACTTCCGTAAATTTTTATGCGTTTAAACGCAGTTTCTAGTTTCGGACAAAAACCGCAAGTCTTTTGTGCAACGCTCTTGCATTTTAAATACAGCGTTGCTTGTGATTTGATGGATTTACGTTCGATTTTTAGAGTTGCGTTTAAACACAATTCAGTTCAAATTTCCTACAATTTTCTAGTTTCGTATGATTATCAAACGCAAGTCTTTTCAACATTCCGTGTGATTTGATGGACTTGCATTTGATTTTCAGAGTTGCGTTTAATTCTTAATTTTGCTTACGAAAAGAAAAATAAGTCTTTTCAACAATAACACACTTCCGTAGATGTTTAGAGATGCGTTTACACGCAGTTTCTTATAGTTTCGTACAAAAACCTCAAGTCTTCTCTGCAACGCTCTTGCGTTTAAATACTTTCAGCGTTCCATGTGATTTGATGGACTTGCATTTGATTTTTAGAGTTGCGTTTAAACGCAATTGAGTTTATAAAAAGTTCCCTACAATTTTCTAGTTTCGTATGCTTATCAAACCAAGTCTTTTCAGCGTTCCGTGTGATTTGATGGACTTGCATTTGATATTTAGAGTAGCATTTAAACGCAATTGAGTTTAAGTTTTCTACAATTTTCTAGTTTCGTATAATTATCAAACGCAAGTCTTTTCAGCGTTCCGAGTGATTTGATGGACTTGCATTTGGTTTTCAGAGTTGCGTTAAATTTTTGATTTTGCTTACGAAATAAAAAAAGTAATGCAAGTCTTTTCCGTAGATGTATAGAGATGCTTTTAAACGCAGTTTCTAGTTTCGTACGAAAACCGCAAGTCTTCTCTGCAACGCTCTTGCGTTTAAATACATCGTTGCGTGTGATTTGATGGACTTGCATTTGATTTTTAGAGTTGCGTTTAAACGCAAATGAGTTTCAGGTTCGTACAAATTAGTTTCATAGGATTATCAAACGCAAGTCTTTTCAGCAACGCACTTGCGTTTAAATGCAAAAGTTGCGTGTGATTTGATACACCTGCATTTGATTTTTTGAGTTGCATTATTAGTTGCACTTTAATAAATTTTCTAAAAAGGGCCCAGGTTTCTAATACCACTTCGGAATAATTAACGTTAGAATATTCGGATTAACAAAACACCTACTTCATGTTCGGATAAGGAATACCTACTGGGACATCGGTGTACAAAATTTGTGCGTTTTGAGAATAATGAGAGGGAGAAAAGGGGTAAAGTGAACTGCCTTCGGTACTACATGTAATACTCCAGTACTTGCCCTTTCTATTCTGGCATACAAGACAATGTACGCATGGCGCGAACGCTACCGCGCCGTACACTAGCGAATTAATACCGAGTAGAAATGCAGCAAATCGGAGCGGGAAAACAATTCTTTTTCAGAGAATGGTGATAAGATTTTGAGTGAAAAATTATGTCGACTTAGACGAGGGAATTAACACGTATTTCAGCTCAGTTGGCACTGAAAAATCAGGTCGACTTACGCGAGTTGTCGACTTATAAATTTCGACTAAGACGAGGAAATTTTCAAGGAATAACAAAGGCAAAAATCGGGACTTTTTTACCGTGTCGACTTATGCAATGTCGACTTAAGCGAGGTTTGCTGTATTTAGGTAAATTCACTTACCATGTGAAACTGCATGGTATAGACAATATTCTAACTGAACAAAAGCAGAGTTCAATTTTACATTTGGTGATAAGCACAATCAGGGTATGCAATCATGACTTTCTCACTTTAAAAAATTGTAACTTCTAAAAGAATGCACCAACTGACTTAAAAATTCACATGCAGCATGCTAAGACATCAGTAATCACATGTGGTAAGACAATAGCTAATTTCTTCTCATTTACTGTTAATTATTAAAGATTAATTACCAAAAAGTCCCCCAAAACCCACGTAATGCGTCAAAAAAAGCGTTTTACAACTTACGTAAAATCAAGATTTGAGGTCCATATTTTAAGTCTACCCCTATATGTTTGGTATCAAATTAATGGATTTTTTCCTGGCATTGCTTGCATGCAATAAAAAACAGTGGTTCTTTCAGCTGGAGAAAGTTATAAGGTCTGAAGTCCCATCCTGGTAGGAGTGTAATGCTGGCTTATTTTTGTGACATTGTGACCTTTTAACCCATGGTGTACAGCTATACATGGAGAAACAGCTTATTTTTCTGCTTTTCCTGAAAGTACTGAAGACACACTACAATATGGTGCACTGTTTGCCAATAAATGTTCAGCCAGTTTTGAGTTTTGAGCCATTTTCAAATGCTGAGTAAAATAAGTGCAACCGTTTTTCAGTATTTTCAGTGAGGTATATCCTAATTTGACTACTTTAAAGAATCTTTTCCCCTTATTGAATATCCTTGTTTTTTTAACCATGAATTGTACATATGTAGAAATCTATTGTGTGAAAATTTTAGTAAATTTTAGCAATAGGAACTTATTTTTTAATATTTTTACAAATTGCTGAGCATAAAAAAGTGCGATACACGCCCATGTTATACTGCATGAAGGTCATATGATAAGTGTTCAGTGTTCATATTTCAATGCTTGTTCAATTTCTAAAGATATCATAAGCAAAAACATAGTATTTTGGCTTAATATGTCATTGTTTGAGTGTCACAGCTTGGATATCAACTCAAGTCATCATAAATCTCACATTCATTCTTCTATCTGTGTTTACAAATATGAGAATTGATCCAAACACTGTGCGCACATTCAAGGTCAAACTGTACAGATAATTTTTTGATGAAAAATATAATATCTTCCAAAGTACCAGCCCTAATTTCATAAAAATTTGTAATAATGGCCACTATATGTCTGTTACCTATTCCGGAAGGTTTCGCCTCTTCACTCTTTGGCAAAAGTGAAATATGATAAGATATGTAAAAGTGGTTTTATTTGAATTCAAAATAATGCCTACAAAATTGATCATCCATTTCGAGAAGTGAAAATATGAAATTCATTCATATTTTGTGATATGTTATGGCTATGTGCTGGTGGTGAATGAAAGGGATATTTATCAGGAATATCTAACAGCAATATCAGATGAAAAAACCTTTCTCCTTTTTTAAAATGAATTTTTCCAATATATTAGTCATTTCACTGTAATTCGACACCCCTAATTTAAATGCTAATTTATGCGCAGTTTAATGCAAAATTTTGACTCTTTCTTTACATGAAATGAAAATTTGAACACTCGGCTACAACAAACAACAAAAAAAGCATTTTCACCAAGTTTTTTCATTTTTGCCCTGTTACACAATTGCATACCCTGATTGTGCTATTGACTATTTCATATTTAAAAATCTTACGCTCGAATCCCTGATTAAGTTACGCTCAATAAATTGGGGGTAAGATAATCCTAATTCATTATGAAACAGGGGTGGTATACTGTAAGGATCCTAGGACAGCTCTCGCTCCTAAATACGCGATTGGTATTCTGTAACACCGCGCGTAGGAGGAGAAATAGGATAGTGACGTCAGGGATCCTTATTTCTCTCCCAGTTTAGGATAGGGGCGTAACTTGATATGTTAATTAGATGTAATTAGATGTTAATGAGATCTTAAGATAAGTGGTATTCTGTAAGCACAAGTAGGATCAAGTTTAGGAGCAAAAATAAGGATAGCCTCTAGGCAATCTTTCTCTGGCGATTATGCCGGGCTATTGCGTATATAGGCCTACTGACGACCCACTGTCTCTTATTTTGTATGTTCATGAACAAGAAAATAAATACATGAATCGTATAACAAAGTTATCTGTTCCTCTCATACTGAGGATTCTAAAACTGCAGTCTATAATGTTCGAAACAACTGTATTCTTTATCTAGCTGGTATGTGTTTATTTGTTTGTTGTTCGCCATTTTCAATTCAATTCACACTTCATGTTATTCGGCACAAAATAAATAAAAAGTACATTATGTACACAATAACAACAAAAGCTATTATTATAATTATAATTAATATCGCAATAATGATAATTATAATAATAATAATAATAATAATAACAATAATAATAATCATCATAATAATAATAATTATTATTATTATTATTATTATTATTATCATCATTATTGTCATTATTGTTGTTATCATTATTATTATGCTCAACGTCTGCCCGATCGTCATGCGGACGCCCTGCAAGTAGCCTACCTTCGCCGCCAACATTACGTGACCCTCGAAGTCGTTGATATGAAGATCTAGTAATTGTTAAATCAAAGAGAAAGAAACGTACGCAGTGTGCTTCTAGGTCGCGTGAAGAATAAAGCAGGGCCGGCGGAACGTTTTAACTTCCGGGTTTCATGAGCTAACAAGAAAAAAAAAAGGTCCTCAGCTCCTCTCGCCCTTTCCATTTCTGGGTTTCTTCAGCTGACAAGCGAATTAAAAAAAAAAAAAGGTCTACATTGGAAAAACATAACCTTACCACGCTCCGCACACTTCAAGATCTCTATCTATTTTTATTTAGTGCCACTTACGTACTTCCGGGTTAAAAAAAAAAAATTGTGATGGCCCAAAGTGATGACATCTTATGTATTTCTTAGTATGGTGCACAAAAAGTGTGGGGGCCTGAGCCCCCACGGCCCCCACGGTTCCGCCGGCCATATAAAGTACTAGTAACGCAACGATCCATACGCTCACATTATTGTTAAGACGTACGTAGTGTGTGACGCAACCCGGTGACCTTCAGTCCATGTGCATGGGTTAACATTTTTTTTTTTCAAAATCAGGGCTTGACCTTAGCGGGAGCCCGGGGACCATTGGCTCCCCAGAATCGCTACGGGCTCCCTTGAAATGTATGACAAAAGCCCGGCTGGCTCCTCAAGTTTTTTTTTGCCGTATAGCCTCACGTACCGTACACACTCACACTATCATTTAATTGACGAGCGCGAGCGGCCGCGGCGCGCGCAGCGAGCCCTGACGCCCGAATTAAGTTATTATCCCTGCAATTGCAATATAGACTATGCGCACACGCAATTCGCTGCTTGCGTACTGTGTACACCGAACGGAACTTTGCGCGCCTGAATCCCTGTCGCCTACGGACCCTGGATGTTTACATCGATCGCCGTGGTATCCCTATGTGTGTGGCCGGCTGGGGAGCGTGAGTAAGCTACACACTGTAGCCAGCTGAAACAGTACCTTATTTCGTTTTGAGTCGGGGTAGAAGCGCTCCTTTGTGCAATATCTGCTTCTTTTTCTCTACTTCTTCCGCTTTTCCCTTGCCTCCCAAGTACGAAATGATTTTTAGAGTGTTGTGTGTGTTTTTTGTAACGTTATTGCATCATTTTTCTGCAAGGAAGAGGTGAGTTTCTGTTCGTGTATTGATGTGCACTGCAGTATGTGCAGGTGAAAAGCGTTCGAGCTTTATTTCCCGCGAGTATCGTGGAAACTCGATGTATTTCTAGGCCTATTGAAGGAGATCTCATATAACAGAATACTAATATAACAAACTATTTTCCGGTCAAAATGAATTAATTTCCTTTGTTTTGTATCGTTTCTTGACGATCCCAAGGATCTCGTCGCAATACCGAGTTTCCGATGTGTATAAATTTTCGCGTAGCTTTTGGTGCTGCAAACTTTTGCTAGGGCCTTATCCTACTAGTGTACTACTAAACATATCGTTCCATTTCTGTCATTTCTCACACCTCGTTTGGTACGATTTCTTCCATTTCATATCACTTTATCCGTTCTCTTTATACTTTGAAATATTTAAACATAATTCTTTCAAGTGTCTCGCACTGTTATTTTCGTAACGGCGATTTCTCCGATTTGCAGCAATACTTTTTCGAATCGAAGCGACGGGTGTTGTCTTTTCTAAATATTTGTGTTGTTGGGAGGTGTTGATACGTTGTATTTGTTATTTATTTTCCTCGGTATCTATCTCGAGGGACTATGCATGTTAATGTTGATAGGAAAAGGCTAAAATGATCTGAGTGATGTCTAATGGTGATGAAAACTATGCTGGTATGAAAAGACGGCTTACTGTGAATGCTGAGCGTACGTGCCTTTTGTTTTATTTCACTTTTCTCTTCTTCTTCTTTCCCCCTTCACACTCATCTTCCCCCTCTAAAGAATGATAAACTAGATATATCGCTACGGCTACTGATATGCCTCTGCCACAATGCATGGTTCTCCTAATAGGTCTATAGTACAATGTCTTGACAATGTGTGATGACAGTTTCACACAATTGGCAAAATATCAAAATGACAGGTTTGACACAAATGTGCTGAATGTTCACTTTCCTAGAACTAGGTTTAATTGGATGAATGATTAAAATGTCAGAGTGCAG
This sequence comes from Diadema setosum, assembly GCA_033980235.1. Taxonomy (NCBI): domain Eukaryota; kingdom Metazoa; phylum Echinodermata; class Echinoidea; order Diadematoida; family Diadematidae; genus Diadema; species Diadema setosum. Next base: position 23,329,460 of record CM067067.1, on the reverse strand, counting down.
GTATTTGGGGAACTGATGATTTTTACTTGACTTTTGACCCTTTTATAAGTTTATGCATTGAGTAATTTTCAAGGTATTGAGAAAAAGTATAATTTCAGTATCAAATGGGAAAATAGCGTATCTAAACCTGGCCTTTGACCTTTGACCTCACAGTTCCACAGAAAATCACTGTTAGGTTGAACATGCATAAATATGTAAGTTTCATGATGATACCTTGAGTTACTTTCGAGATATGGAGGAAAAAGTGCAATTTAGCACTTTCACTTGAAATTTTGACCTTTGACCTTTTGGCAAGAAACTTCCCCCAAAATATATATTGGGTAATACATGCAATACATTAAGTTAAAAAAAAAAAAAAAAACCTTCAGGCATATTGCATTTTAAGGAAAGTAGTGAAATTTTGAGGAGTTGACCTTGACCTTTGACCCCCCTGACCTTTGACCCATGACCCCCAACTTCCCTAGATAATTACTGCCCATTGGTACAAACATATATACTAAGTTCCATGAAGATACCTTGAACCATTTGCGAGATATGGAGAAAAACGTGAAATTTCAATTTTTTTTTCACAAAATAACCTGTGACCTTTGACCTTTGACCCTGTGACCCTAAAATCCACACAAAGTATTATCCCCCAAGGATATACCCTCATACCAAGTTTGATGTAAAACCACCGCACGGTTCTTGAGATATTGACAAAAACAAAACGGGACGGACGGACGTACGGACGGACGTACGGACGGACGGACGTACGGACGGACGGACGGACGGACGGACGGACGACCCGAAAACATAATGCCTCCGGCCACTTCGTAGCGGAGGCATAAAAAGAAATTACATATACCTCACAACAAAAAGATCCACGATCTACCAACCTTCATAAAGTTAAATCTTAATGTTCGATATCAGCAAAGAATAAGGGGAAAGCACGAATGACAATAAATTAGAGCGAAGAAATTGTGTAATACTGAATACATGCAGTCTCTGCGGCTCGAAGAAACTTGACACCCACCCAAACTCCCCTTGTGGAAATTTCCACAAAAGCAGGTGCCACACCCAGGTGCGTGCCAGACGAAAGAATGCGCGCGCTGGAATAAACAGCGTGTAAATATCCTGGAAATATCGATCGAAGAACCAGCTCATTAGTTGAATTAAAGGAATCATTGCAAAGATATCGTGATTCTATAACCTTTCTTTTGGCGTATAGTAGGAAACATCAAACAGTCGAATATAGTGTACTTAATAGAATATCTTATGTTCCCTGAAAAATAAAAAAAGGATCGATTAATCAGTCAATTAAAAAAGCAATCACAGAAATACTTAAAAGGTCTCGTATGCCCAGAAAAATTCACTACGAGTAGGTCCAATGAGATTCAGTCATCATCTGGTTAGACAGAAAAATCATGACCATTGACAATTTCAGTTCATGCTCATCATAACTGCTTATTATTTTTTCAAAGTTTTGGCTATCAGCATTCGTTCGTAGGTGTTTTTTTGTTTGTTTGTTTTGTATGTTTTTCCTCATGAAAGACGTAATGACTTCTTCGTATCGAATGTAAACTGCATGTTTACCGTAAACAAGCCATTCAGCTCAGCTATGGCGCATTCGATCCATCGAACTTGCAGTAACCTCTTAGGCTGGAGCACATGGCGCAAAACTTGAAAGTGAAACCACGTGTTTGCACAGTGGCGCAACCACACACAGCGCGGCATTTTGCGATCATCGTCATAGCAGACTTTCCGATTCCAGTCAGGGTAAAAGAAATTGGAATAAGTTCGGAAAATACTAATGTTTAAAATCCAGTACAATGAAAAAGCCTGAAAACAAGGCATGATTATGTTTTATAGTAAACAATAGTTGGAAACACCGAACAGAGTTTTGCATTCGCTCACACAGAAGCTTTCTTGAGAAGATGAAAGCATTCCCCCTCCCCTGCTAGATAGTGGAAGCTTCCATAACCAGCCCAACAAGTTTCTGGAGGTATATACATGTGCTTGTACACATGCATTGCGAGAAAGCAATCAATCAACGCTGAACATTGCATAGTTTGGATTCTTTATCGTGCTGGTGACCAGCTCGATACTTCGGCATGTGTCGTAATTTTGTGTTTAGAGTCTGTAAGCCTTTTAAGTCGACGAGTTTAATTCAAAGTAGCAAGAAGAGGGAGATGGAAAAAATATGAATTCTGGTGGAAAAATACGGATTTTTTAGCTGCTGAGTACGGATTTGTGCTTCCAAAGCTTTGCAGCTCTGCTGCTCAATCAACATGATTGTGGCGTGACATGAATGTTTCTAACCTAGACCTTGCAGCTAAAAAAAGAAGAACCGAGAAAGAAACACAATATGAACAGACCAGGGTAAGAAATTACAGAAGGGAATGGGAGAGGGACCACACAAAACACCTACACACACACACACACACGCAGGTGCATGGCAGGCACAGGCACAGGCACACACACACACGCACACACACATTTTGACTGTGCTAAAACCCGTTAGAGACTGAGAACAAGGTATCTCAGGCTTGTGTCTATGGAGAAATGCATGTTATATCTAAATGAAATCTTCTCCACCAGGTTAATACATGTAATAGACCTCTACTGCTGATTATGACTGAGGGAAACGTGGCTCCCCAAAACTCAATTTGGCTCCCTAAAAAGGTCCCTGAGGAGCCCGGCTGGCTTCCTAGAAAAAAAGTTAAGGTCAAGCCCTGAAAATGTAGTGAACTTACGTGTTTATACGGTTACAGCTTGTTATTCTGAAGGTTCGTTATTCCGAATGCTCTTCCAGTCCGAAGATTCGTTATTAGGAAGGTTTGTTATTCCGAATTTCATTTTCGAATTAACAAAACTTCGGAATAACGAACCTTCGAAATAACGCCACAAATGTTCGGATTAACGAACCCTTTTTCATTTTCGGATTAACAAACCTCTAGGTATGGAGATTTTGTGTGTTTTGGATTAACGAACCATCGGAATAACGAAACTTCGGAATAGCGAACCTTCGGAATAACGAACAGCACCCGTATACAAGGATATTGTAGAGCTATAGTACCTTCAAGTTTATATCTTTGTCTAATCTGTCAGTAATCTCCTTTATTTATTCTGTTATAATTGCCCTGCATGTTACAAGTCTATACTACCATAAAGATAGGGGAGAGCTAGCGGGGTGAATTAAGTGGGACAAAAATTGTGATTTGATGAAGTTTCTCGAATAACTTTCTGATATAGAATGGGGCACACATGTATCGGACCAAAAGACTTTTGATGCTAGCCATATAACGGGTTGCTACGCTATATTCCTATAAGTCTCATATTTGTGTTATCATTATTTTTTTTTTTTCCTGGGAGAAGTGGAACATTGGTTTGGTTTAAGTGGGACAAACAGTAACTATAAGCAAGACATTATTATTACAAGCATATCGATCATAGAATAATGTGAGCGCATGTGTGTGTCTGTGTCCGTGTGTGCATCTATCATTATTATTATTCTATATATTTATTTAAGAAAATCTTATATATTTCATAATAACTTTGAATTAAGGGCGAAGTGTAGCATCTAGTGATGATATCCCAGTTTACCCCAACATCCTCCAAAAGTTCAAAATTTGAGCTAATTTCTGCAAAAACTTTAAATGCAAATTAATGGAACTCGGAGGGTCACATTTATTATGGTGGGCTAAGTGCGTGCTAAAGCTTTGATAATCAAAATTGTATTCTTAACTGTAAAATTAGACTGACAATACATTTTTAACTCCTCGCACAGTAGAGCTGCGTGAAGCGCATATTTGAGCAATGTAGATCTTGGGCGCGCATTGCGTAAAATTAGCCAGATGATTGGCTTATAGATACTGCGCCGGGCGTGTCCTGTCTTTCCTCATTAATATTCATTATTCATAAATGACTGTCCTAGGAAAGGCTTAGGACAGGCTTACAGAATACCGATTTTGCCTGTCCTAAGGGTATCCTATTTTCTGTCCTAAGGATCGCGCTTACAGAATACCACCCCAGGGCCCTGTTTTATGAAGAGTTAAAATTGATTTTAAAGTTGATTTCAACTGCAAGTCTATGGCAGCCTGTGTGGCAAGGAAATTTAAAATCGATTTTATCTTTTGATAAAACGGGGCCCAGGTTTCTACTAGGACCTACTATCCCACTGGCCTCGTTTTAGACTACTAACTAACTTGGTGCATGGACCTACATGTACTAATGAATGGACTTCTGAACAAACCCAACCACTTTGAAGTACAAAATTTTTCTACGACTAATGGAGATCCGCTGCCACCTGACTTTGCGCATCTCAATACAGGTGTCTCAAAAATGATGATTGCATTTACATGCATTGTCAATGACAAAGGAACAGTTTCCCTATTAAAAATCTGGTCTTATTTGGCTGATGCGCCTTTTCTGTCGGAAAAGTCTTTGAATAAACAGCAATGAAGAGAAGCAGCAAACGTCAGAACATTAATTACCTGTAACCAAATTCGTTTATTTTGCATGGAAATTTACAGACTCGCTTGCTATCACTCACACATCTATGACCTTGCCCAATTAATAGTGAGACATAGACGTGTAACGTTACTGTAAAAGTGGAAATTTTTGCAGTGTTGAAATTTTCGCGCATTTCAAAATCGTGCAACCAGAAACGAGCGCGAAAATAAAAGCACGCAAATATTTTTGCTTGCTATGTTTTCCAGAGAGTTGCTGTCTTGATTCCGAAACTCCATTTGTAGTCTTCTTACTCGGCTGAGCGCGAAAAATCAGTTGCGCGAAAATATGGACTTTTAGTTTTACAGTAGGGTAACATCCCCAATATTCGGTCACTTAATCTTTTGGCAATATTTTTCAAATTAAAATAATACATTATACATCATATCTACAGCAATGTTATATGAAATATAACAAATTTCTTTAATCTCAATTTTCATTTTGTTAAATATCACACAGAATTTCACAAAATCACAAAATATATCACCTTGAAAATTCCCCGGTATACGGTCACCGCCACCAGTATTCGGTCACGTGATATGCGCGTTCAAAGTCAATGCATGTTCAAGGCAGCTGAAAAACGCGCGCACGCGCTACCTTGTTGGCGCAAAATTGCATCGGGGACGTTTGCGGCGCCTGTTGGTGACCGAATACTGGGGACTCGGCACTTGCATTCAACCCTTGTACATTGAGACACTGTATCGGCACGTACGGAAATTTTGTTTTTCTTCATTGCGTTTTTGAGGATACCATCACACTCCAAGCTTGTGATAAGCAAAAATATCCTGCGAGAGAACGGCCTATTTCTCAATTTTTAGCGCTTTTTCAGCAACCCGTACTCTTAAAACTGGGCCTTATCTGCGCGCGCTTTTGGAAAGTAGCGCTGATTCTGCACTTTTGACGGTAAAATTTGGGATTTTGGATGGATTTTTGGAGGGGGCTAAGGGAGTTTCCTGTTGTGAATGAGTGTGAAAGTATGTGAATTGATGTGATTTGTGTGTGTTGTGACAGTTGAACTTACTGGCTGGTGACTAGTGATAAGTGACCGAATACCGGTAGCTGACCGAACACTGGTACTCTTACCCTATGTCCGCTTCCCTTGCTGTCTCTTTCTACTCAGGAAAAATGTGCGGAAAAGATGGAAAATGAGTTTAAAAATCATTACATGTATCAATTAGGTAAATAGTTAGCTTTCTAGATTCTACGTGTACCTAGTCGCCCTAACACTAACAGTTAGAAGTAAATTTACCGTAGTTATGGGTAAACTCTGCCTAGCGGGTAAAGTCGGCCCCCAGCGCGCACAGTACAATAATACAACTACTTGTAATGCGCGCGCTGGGGGCCGACTTTACCCGCTAGGCCGAGTTTACCCACAACTACGGTATCTACATTTTGCTAATGAAGATATGAGCCGTACTGAACCACAACCACACGAATACACATCATGCATTTTCCTTGATTTACAAGTGTATGTAACTTAGAACATAAGTTTATAACAGTTTATAACATGTTTTCTACTGACTACTGTCACTGACACTGTCTTCTGCACATTTGTTTTATCATATCATATTTTTTTTTTTCAAAGCTGCGTTGTATTTGGCAGCTCTGGCTTGCCGGCGGCAGAGATCATGAGATCAAAGCAAGGAAGAATGTTTAAAATGTTTTTGTGACACTTTTGACACAGACAGAGGCATGAATTCTATTAATTTAAAATTAGCGAAATGATGAATGTCCATTTCCATGTAACAGTTAGAACTCTGGTAGACCTAACGTTAGGCCTACGACGAGTACTGCTACTAGACAGTTTACTACTTGTAGGACCTACTAGCACTTATTAGCAGTATAGCCTAACGTTAACGGGGTTAGGCCCCTATGGCTATAGACCGATTCTGTGACGCGCTATGTGTATTTTTGGCATGGGCAGCGCCATTACTGCGGTGTCCCAACCCACCCCCCTCCCACTCCCCCACCCCTCTCCCTACATTAGCACGCGCGCAGAATGAAAAACTGATGCATGGTTGTTTTACCCAATACTATAGGCGTCTCGTACCGAGTGCGCGAACCTTTGTTACAAGTGTGCGATAAACATGTTGCCCGTGGGGTGGGGGAGAGGAGGGGGGTCGGCTGGGACACCGCAAAATGAGCTCATGGCTGCGACCAGTGCTTCAAATTGTCTGCTGCCCTCAACGAACCCGAATCGGTTTATAGGCTATAAAGACCCTAGGCTAAGTGGTACACTATAACGACTACGCTACGATACTTATCGGTTACAGGTCCATACATTGTCATTACATTACCAAGTATAGTAAGGGTACTAGGTCTCGCGCAGGGACGTAATGATCGCGCATAGCGTAACTGCGTATAGCAAGCATTAATACGCGTAAGACTAAGCGCAAAATTTGCCGATACGCCCATGGAATAAACATACCTGACAACCGCTAAAAATGAGAAGGAAGCAGGTAAGAAATTTAGATTTCAAACAAATTTTTCACTAAATTTCCAATTTTTTGGAACAAATTTTTCACTAAATTTCCAATTTTTTACGTTACAATTTACCTACCTTAGCTTAAAATCTTTTTTTAAGGATGTTGTAGCCAAGACGTGTCGTCTCGCTTGTCTCGTTCGTATGATCGTAGCCGATAGAATTCGTATTTTGTTCGATCGATCGTTTATAATATTCTACGAAAGCCGAAGCACGTTCAGCCGCAGAGAGGGGCAGACACTTTCACGCATGAAACTACATAGGGCAGCTGCGCGATCTTTACATACCCCGAGAAGGTGAACGCATAAAAAAAAAGTCCGACATACAAACGGCGACAGCGCACTACTCCGTCATCGTATCATCAGGAGATTCTGGGAGGTGATTTTTCTGCATTTTCGTGATATTCATTGAGAAATTCAGGTACGATTATGGAATAACTTCTATTATAAGAGCATTTCAAATTTTCGTGCGCGATATCTAGACCCCTCAACCATACATGCTTGGTGGTAATGCTGTTGACCGACAAGTAAAATTATGTCTGTTAGGCCCTAATTCCGCGAAAAACTTCTCATTTATACTTATAGTAGCCTAATGACATTTGCTGGGTCAGTTTTTCGAAAGAAGCGAAAAACTGACCCAGCAAATGTCATTTCAAGAAGCGAAAAACTGCCCCAGCAAATGTCATTACTATATGTCTAAATGAGAAGTTTTTCGCGGAATCAGACACAGGCCTACTTGTCGGTCAAGTAATCCTGGACTGGTGAATGCTGATCATACTGATAATGTGATACTGATAGTGCAGGTGATGCCTGGCGATGGTACGCGAATGAATGCAAATCTATGAATTAACAAGATTAAGTATGGTATTTAATAAGACAGGCTAGCGTCTATGACTATAGAAGACTAGATCTGTATCTAGATCTAATATAAATCAGAGTTTCTCACCTGACCTTCTGCTTGTCTATGCGTATAAAAACAGACGAGCTTTGCCTTTGTGGGGTTGGGTCACGTCACGTCGGCTGTACTGTGTGCTGCCCGTATCAGTCAATTGTGCATGTCACCTAAATGTACATATGTGTGCAATGCAAGTACATTGTACACGTTGTGTTGTAACTGTCTACGAAAGTCGTATGATTTGTTGTACGTTGCATCAGCTCCCAGCACTGGCATATTGGTCGCAGTGTTTACTCGTAGTGCATGCTCTCATCGCGGGCCGAGGTAGATAACCATCTTTCGCCTTCTGCAAAAAGTGAACGACGCCATCAAGCGATTCGTGCGTTACAACCACCGTCTTCTTCCTCCAAACTTCAACAGTATTTCTTCTTCTTTCTTCTTTTTCTTCTTCTTCTTCTTATTATTATTATTGAAACCCAGTTGTCTTCTTGTCATGTTTTGTTTAATTTTGTTATGTTTTTTTGTTTTGATTTTTCTTTTGTTTTGTTTTTGTTGGGTGTGTGTGTTGTTTGTGTATGTATTTTATCGTCTCACATAACCCTCTCTTTATCTTTCCTTTCCACCCCCTCCCTTCATTCCTACCCTTGTTTTATGTAGATAATCTCCCTTCACCCCATTGCACATAGCCTCCCTTGTCTATACCCTGTTTTCGTTTGAGATTGTGTATCTTTCGTTATTTTTTTTCTTCCACTATGTATACATATATGTATACATGTATTTTTTTTCCTCTCTTTTATTCCTGAGTGACCTTGTCTTAACAAGCTATGCTTCATTAAGGTCTCCTCGTTTGCCTTTCTCAAAATATTGTTACCCTTTCTTATCATTTCACATACACATGTAATTATATATTTATGTATTTGCAAAATTTTAGTGTTAGCTGTTGTTGTTCCTATATACTCCTGAAAGAAAGTGTCAATGTTATTGTTATGTTATTGTTATATTGCTTATTGTTGGAAGAAAGACAAATGAATAAATGTACTTGACTTGACATGACTGTTGAGCTCGCTGTTGAGCTTTTCTTCTTCTTCTTCTTCTTCTTCTTCTTCTTCTTCTTCCTCTTTTTCTTCTTCTTCTTCTTCTTCTTCTTCTTCTTCTTCCTCTTCTTCTTCTTCTTCTTTTCTCATTTTCCTCTTCTTCATTCTTTTTTCTGTTTCTCATTCTTTTTTTTTTCTGCTTTTATTTTTTCTGTTTTCCTCTTCTCCTTTTCATTTTTGACACACTATTCTCAAGGAGAGAGAATGCAATAACTAAAAAAGGGCCAAGGACAGGTTTTGCATTTTCATAATTACCTATAATCATATTATAGGTCTTCCCGAGACTCCAACTCTCCCGTTTTCGACGGGAGATCTCCCGCCGAAAGCCCATTTTTGCAAAATCTCCCGTTCTCCCGCTTGAGATTTGATTTCTCCCGCCCTGGCTCTGTGTCTCCCGGTGGAAAGCATTTCTTACTTATTGCTATCGTATGTTTAAAAAATAAGCCTTAGATAGCACCAGAAAACATCTAGAACCCTAGGAACTTCGCGCTTCACACACATCAACTTGGAGTCTCCCGTTTGCTAGGGGTTTCGGGCGGGAGAATCTCCAGATCAGAAGGTCCTTGGGGTTGGAGTCTCTGGGTCTATTATTATAATGATGTATACAAGCAATACGTAAATCAAGGCGGTACCCCCACCTGATGTGAATAAAGTTCCATTTAGAAAAATATAAAATCTCATTTATCTTCCTTGACTTCTTCTCCTCCTCTTTTGTCGTTTCATTTGTTTTCATTTCCATTATAGACATTACACAAAATGCACACAGCAATGTTTTCAGTACTTAATTAAAGCATAATGATTGAATTGTACTGAAATAAACACAATTATGAAGAAAATACATTACAAGCCTGAGAATGGTACAACATGGTACAGAATAACATAAATGAAAACAGAAAAAAAGACCTTGAAAACTGTTCTTCTGGTATAATTACCAAGCATCTCCCTCGACTCGCTTCTCTGCTCCTTTCTCAGTTCGTCTCTCTAGTTTTATAAACCAGGGGCGGATCCGGGAGTTCTGTAAAGGGGGGGAGGGGGGGTGACTAATATTTCTGGTGCCACTTCCGGGTTTCATTTCATTTTTTTTCTTTTGTTTTTAACGAAAAATAAAGGGGGCGTGCGCCGGTTGCGCACCCTTCTGGATCCGCCACTGTTAACAGTCGATTGTGCTTCTTGGCGTCCCTTTGTGCTGGTGTTCGCTACTCATTGGACCAGTTTCATTCATGTATTCAAGTTTTGTTGTGAGAAGCGTTCGGATACAAGTATATACTGTACATGATTATTGAACATAATAGGTAATTGTGAAACTCCCCTATTCCGTTGTTTATTCCTTCGTCACATCAGGCGTCATTATTCCCCGATGCTCGCATATCAAGGCTCTAATCTCCTTCATGTCCTTGCTGATCTTCTCCTTTTTAAATGGTCTGTATCATAATTCTGTTCCAGTTTCTACATATCAATTGTTTAGAATAGTATACACCCAAATAAGAAGAAATATTTAATCATTTTTAGAGATCTGATAACTTTAGTGCTAAACGATCTCAGGCTTATGCTCCGTGTTTCACTGTGCCGTGAGTTCATGATTAATATTGTCATCTCATACCACATGTAACGGTTTGATCGTTTATGATACGGTCTCGACTCGATAAGCTCGATTCGATTTTTTTTTCTTTTTTTTTTAGGCCCATTTATGATCGCCAAGGGGTGTTCTCATGGTTCTTTGAATTCAGCCGAAACGTGCAATACAATCGTTAATTTTTTAATCCATTGAAACTGAAGTTACATAATGATCCATCATGTCAAACCTCGCATCCTTCTTCACTCTCACACACCGCATCAACACACATACAATCACACACATTCACACACAAGCACACACATATTAACACATGATTCACACATACTCCCAACGTACTCTTCACATTATACACGCGTGATTTTATATGACATGCCCTCATTTTTTTTTCTCCAAACGAAACCTTTACATTGATTATGGATTCAAATGATGTATATATTTTTACCATTAGTTTAGCAACTCAGAGGAGATATTATACCATTTCTGTGGATTTTAACATATACTAATAATTTTACTTAATTCACAAATTGAACCGAATCCATCGATGGTAATCATGCACATGACAGTTTGAATAATAAAAACCATGCAATTTTGAACAAACTCGATTAGCAACTTCTTATCAATTTATTTCACTCAAATACAAGAAGTTTGAACAACTAGAACTCTGAGTCCATGAAATTACTTCATTCCTCTCTTCAAAATTTTCCATTTTTACAATAGGTAGGGCTATAACGGAAACACGGCTACGTCACACCTCTCCTAACATATTTAATAATAATAATTGATGATTATTATTGGTCCGTTCTCATCGTAAACCGGTAAGGGTGGCGGGGTATTCATTGTGTTCACAATGAATTACGGTTTAAGGTTAGAAATCATATTCATAATATTAAAGTTCACTGAAATTATTAATGAAAGACATCGAAGTAGAATAATTGGTGTTATTTACAGACCACCAAATTATGTAGCCAACACAGGTTTAAATAATCTTCAAGGATCTTTTTTTTTTAATGTTGTATATTTTGTTACTCTTGAAATAAAGAAGTTCATCTCATGGGTGAATACAACATTGATATGAAAAAAAAAATGCAGTACATTAGCTTTTAATTTACTTAATAGGCCTACAGTAGCATCATTCATTTTTCATTATCATACAAAAGAAGAAGAAGAAAGAAATCCGACGAGAATCATCAGAAATTCTAGAACACTGTGGGATATTTTTCTTCAAGTGGAATATTGATACAAAATATTTCATATTTCACATCATACCGCACTGATTTACACTTATATACGGGATATACTTATGTTAAGAGGCTATGTTTAATCCCTATTAGGTGAGATCACTCAGTGAGGTAGAAAGAATTAAACTTAATTTCATTTATAGATTAATGAATAAACAAGCAATTTAAAGCAGTACCCGACATTGTAGAGTTCAAAATGGATCTTCAGATTACTCAGAAAGCTAGCGGCAACAAAACCCGATCGTGTATAGGCACAATGCACCTGTGGCATAAATCCTTTTATGCATTGCTATACAGTTGTACTACTAGAAAAGTGATAGCTAGCTTTTTGAAGAGTTCAGTTGGTGTAAATAAAGAGCTTCATCCACGAGGCAGCAGGTGTATTATAGAGTAACTGTACGCACGTAACAGGATTGTGTAAATAGCGCCCTACGCGGATCCGTAAGGGCGGACTCACACTGTGCGATTTTTACTGCGATGCGCTGCGCTGCGACAATGTGCGATATCGCAGCCTGTTGCACTCTGTCGCAGGTGCTGCGATGTATACCGCACACTGTGCGATTTGTGGCCTACGATTTACACCGTGCGCATGCGTACATCGTACATTACGGCACCTGTTCATCATAAAGAACGGTCACCATGAATGAAGTCACTCGTGACTGTTTTTTGTTGTTGTTTTTTTGGCGACGTTGGTTTGAAAAGTACATGTATATGTTCAAGCTTGCTTTTTTTTATTCTAAAGTAACTACAGAAATTACTAGATATGAATCGAATAACACTGTATATTCTAAGAAATAAAGTTAATAATGATAGAAAAAAGAAATGCCATATTTTGGTATTAATTTGGATCACTGCCTGGATCAAAGTCCCCCCCCCCCCCTTTCTTGGGGAGGGGGTTACATGGTTGTAGGATTCTTGATCATTGGAAATAGTCATTTACAGCATATTACGCATATTTATGTAATTATTACAATGGGTAGAAATCACAGTAAGGGTGAAAAAGTACTGCTTGGTGGAGGTCTGTATTCTCTGAGTGCTTTTCTAAGGCTTTAGTAGTGGAATTCTAGCATTGTGGTTTCTCAAACACATAAAATATTATGCCGACATATTTTTCTGGTTGGCCCTTGAAAAATTCACTCTTGTTTTGTGTACCAGTGTGTACGGTATGTAATTACCATCCAGATGTAAGGGAATCACACTTATTTACAATATATATTGATTCACAAATAAAAACAAGAATAAAGATAATGATATATTCAAGTCATTAAATTAAATCTAAAATATAGACACATTGATCACAATTAAAGTCAATTCAATAGTTTATTTATTTCCATCATCAAAAAAGAAAAAGATAAGATGGTACAAAGCAGTTCAAGTTGTCGATTTGTCTCTCTATATCATGACTACAGCTGTATGCTTCAATTAGTTCAATACAATTGTACTGTCAAAAAAATGAAAAAAAAAAAGCAAAACTAGTAGGAAAAGCAATGTCATAATTGTGCTGTACAATTCATACTGCAGTATGGATGTCATAGTTCTTAAAAGTATCACACAAAGTGACAAAAAACATCAACTTCCATTTCTTTTCCACATAAACAATGAATAAATTCAGTCAACTTGAACATCTACAATAAGTTCAGCTCAACGAGTTACCATTACAATTTGTATGATACAACTACCTATGCCACTACAATTTCCCAAAAAATGTTGCAAAAACAAACAAACAAACAAACCTCAGAGAGGAAATTGCTGCAATCTAACATACTCTACAAGCAATGTTTACAGCTAGAGTTTGTGTACAAAGGTACATAAACACTTACTGTAAACATACAGTGTATTTTGAAAAATGCCAAATTGAAATGATCATACCAGGATCCGAAGGGGTGCTTTGAGATGCACTAAATGTGCTACTGGTCCTAATCCAGATTAATGAGACACTGCATACACTGCAAAATACTGTGGCAAAGCAGTCATTTGAATTGAAATTCCAACTGTGTGTGAACCTTGTCAATTGTATACCTTGATAATGTAATATCATTACAGGAGATCTCATCTTCAACATTGTCCATTTTCTGTCCATCCCAGATTATGTTGGTGCCTTAGGCATTCTTTACAAGAAGAAGATGTGCTGGTTAAAATGTGCGGAAGAAAAAAAAAAAAGGTTCAAGGCTAGAGTACATGTAATTTTGGTTACACATATTACTTTCCAGAATTGACTTATAAGCAAGAAATATACAATTGTGTTACCAATAAATCAGGAAGATACAAATGAATGAACATTGAATTGCTTTGACTGATAAGGGTAAGTGGCAAATTGTAGCCTACAATGTAGCAAATACAACTATTTGCTGACTCAAACTCTCAGATGTCGAGTCCAGTAATAAATGTTATCCATCGATACAGATAGAGGTGTGATAAAATACAAGCACACAAACAAACATAATTTTGTGCAGAGGGGGGAAATCAGCAGTTAAAATATGTATGATTAAAATACTATGCAGCACTTACACGGTAGCATATATACGACTGCATAGGAAAAAAAATAGCTATCTCAGAACGCCGACTGCTGCATTCACATTGCTCTAAATTCAGAATGGCACAGTAACATGATTTCTTGTTTGCAGCTATAGTACAACTTATTGCAATGATACATGTGCCATTCTCCATTTTTCTAGCTCAAACATTTCTGGCAATATATGTATCATTGTCAGACTCACATTTCAATACGCTTAGACAAGGGCGATGAAAACACACTGTGCAATTCCATCATTGTGCAATGATTATTAAAAGCCTTGTTGATGTAGACTGGCATTATTAGGGTGATTAATAAGTTTACAAAACTAAGTTGTTCAATGGTCAAGTTATTAGACAACTTGCAATAAGCTCTTACTTCCACAGAGGCCTAAGGTGTTTTTACTCTGTGCAGTCCTGTGAGTGACGAAGAAATATGATGTCATGTCACTACCACTTTTGCAACAGTGCAAGTCATATACAACAACTTCAAGGTAAAACATCTCTTGTTAAACTTCTGAAGTTTTCCATCGATTCAAAAGAAGTTTTGCTTACATGTTCAGCTCACTGCAAAGTGTGTTGCCGTGGTAACAGCACTAATTGCCCTCAAAGTTATGTAACGGCTTTAAGAACAGCTTTCTTCCCCAGTTTTCGAGCCATTAAAACAATGTTTGGCCCACATGTTCAGTTTAATGTAAAGTTGCACAAAACATACATTTCTAAACAGTAGTGGAAAGAGTGTTGCTATTGTCTCTGAACATTGTAATGGCCCTCACAAATCAAACAAAAGCTTGTGGAATTTTTCCCTCTCCAGTTTTCCAGTGATACAAACAAAACATGGTACATTTGTTGTACATAATTTAAAGTTGCAAGATACATTTTAAAGAGAAAGGGAAAGTGCACTGTCGAAGTAACAGTGCATAATCGCCTTAAAATCATGACAAAACCTTGCGCATTGAAATTCTTCAGCTGTTTGATGGTATTTCAGAAAAAAAAAATGACTCACGGTGATTGCACGTAAATTTGAGTTTTTCGAGAGTAGCTGTGTTTGTAGTTGGTGGGAAAACAGAAATCAAACCATTGTAAGTTAACATCAAATGCATGTAAAGTTCATGGAAACTTGCACTGGTCCAACATAAATGAAAGAAACAAGTCAATATGTCAGTTTCTTCAAGTTCCACCTTCACGACTGCCTGCTGTAGTAGCTACCACTTTCCTGCTCTGAAAAGTCACATTTTGTTTCCAGTAAGTCCCAGAGAGACAGCAAAGTCATCCCACACCGATCTTGCAGTTACAGGTGTAAGTGTTGAGGTGAACTACATGACAAGGGCTAAACAAACACAAAAAAGAGAGCAAAAGGGAGAAAATAGGGGAAATATTAATTGTTACAAAAATGCATAAGGTTCCCTGTGAAGCAAATGTTTGTAGTTTAGTATGCCTCCAACTTTCCGCTCATTTGCTTACAGTGTTTACAGCACTTGAACTACACACATTAGCAACTGACAACCACAGTTGAGTTATCAAGTTGAGTTTTTATGAAGTTCCTCTACCATAGAATTGACTGTGGAATTTTATTTTCTTGAAAAAGTGAAAGAACAATGTGGCATGTTTTTATTTTATACTTAGAGTACGCCTGAATAATCCTTTCGACAGTGATCATAGATCTGAACGCCCTGACAAAAAGAAGTATTTCTGGATGATAATTCTTTGAATAAAGTCTACTCAACAATGTTCTTTGAAGTATGTAAATCAAATTTGGGATTTTCAGGTACACCCTAAATACATAAATATGTTGCACTTGTCTGTAGAGAGGAAAAAAAAAAGAAGCATGTTTTTGTTTTTCTTTCTCTCTCTATTTTAGAGGTAAAGCAAACATTTTCCATTAGTGCATCAGCAGGGTACCTACTGCTGATAAAATTTTGGTTTCCTTTGCTTCTTGACTCCTCCTTATCTTCTCAGGTTTTGCTTTGACAGGTCCTGCTTCTCCTTCTCCTGCTCCTTATGTGTAGCATTTCAGCCTTTGACGCCTTGCTGGTAGAGTCTTTTTTTGTAATTCCTAGTAAATAGGAGAAAAAGAAAAAGAAAAAACACACAAACATGATTACATATTGTATTGAATAAGAATGATGAAGAGGGATGCATTCCCCCCATGTCTTACAATGGAATCATTCTTTCAAAGAAATGATGTTGTCATTTATTTCTAGAAATTGCATACAATGACTGTGTTTGAAGTTCAATGAATAAACTATTCATCACTTTTAGGGTAGCATGAATGAAATTTTTATTTTCTTCAAAATACTGTAAAAGACAATTAAATTACACTTTTTGAAATAACATCTTTCTTGCTCTCAACTTAACGTGTTTTTTTTTTATTGTCAAACCACCATAAAAAGAAAAAGAAACTGATGAATTCACACATGCAGTCACATAAACATTTTGGAAAGTATGAAAAAGTGTATATTTTATCTTCTAACATATTGTACCTCAGTCTCCAAAATTGGTTAGGTATCCTCATGGCATGTATGTCCTCAGAAATTGCAGGTAAGAGAGGGATTCATGTACTTCTGCAGGACAACCAGTTGCCAGCTGCTCCTTTTCTGCTCTTCCTTTTCAATATCGAGACAAGCCTCCAGTATGAATTCCTTAGAGATATCATTCTTATTCAGACCTGTTTAGGGTGACACAAAGGGACAACTATTTTTTAGGCATTTATGATAATAACAGTAGACTCTAAATTTACCATTTGGGTAAAAAGGACAACATTTGGGAATGAATCTAGAGTTAACAAACACATATAGTGATAAACAAATTTATTCAATTATTCACCATTGTTGATCATTGGACAGGCCTGTACATAAGTGCTCCATAAATTCATATATCATAATCATAATTATTTCAGTCATTTACTAAGGTCTAAGGGCTCGAAAGCTTAACTAAATTACACTATGCATTACATATAGTGTACGTTTAGTACAAGTATGTCAATATACATACATGTGTAACACATGACGCACACAGCATTGTTTCCTACAGTCTGCAATTTTGGATAATTCATGATTGCCCTTGAATGATGTTTTTCATTCTGCAATCAAACTGCAAGTACAGTTTGTACACCCTACAGATTGAGGCAGGGTCTTTGGTGATGTCAGACTGAGAGTTCATTATATACTTTGTTATGAAATTAAAGGGCAATTAAAGTTAACAGAGAGTATGACATGTACACCGGTACTGTACTGTATACTATATAGCCTTACCAAGTGCTGTGCACATCACAGCACGTTTGTGACTTGCTGAGGCAGCAACAAGACTGTGTTTATTATCGACACAGATTAACAAATGACGCACTGCCGGATAATCAAATACTGTGTAGCACTAGTCTGCAGACCTGAGCATGAACATGTTACAGCCTCATACAGTAACAACTTTCAGTTTGGAGTGCATGATCGATCATCACATAAAAACTCGGACAAACATGGATAAAATGTTAATCACCTAGTAACCTACATGTAGAGAGGGTCACTTCAATGCATTGCATTTGTTTTGTGTGTGTGTGTGTGTTTCTAGACTACAATTTCTGTACAAATCTCCAAGAACACACTGATCAATCTAAGTTACCTCAGCTCCACTTAGGCCTTATTGTTAAAAATCTAGAGTGCTATACTTCTGGCTTAGTTACATGTAGGTAATTTCCATGAGACTAGACACTACGTCTACTCTAAAAAAAAGTTTGGGAACAGTTTGTTTATTTTTTGTCTAGGATCTGGATTCATACTGCTTGTAACTATAGCAATGGATCTCAATTAACAGTTACAGTGTACTATGTGTAGGTCTAACTCCAACGGTTAGAGTTCTAATTCCTCTAACTTTTAAAACAAAATAGGTCTAAGCCTACGGTTCTAGCGTTAGACCACAGCCAAGGGCAGGAAAGGCTAGCACAGCTACTGACAATCTAGATCCAGTAGGTGCCTAGGCCTATTAAAAGTAATAATCGACACTGTATTTCTGTAGCCATCACTAGCTTAACAAGAGTAGGCCTACCGTATGAATTTGAAATCCACGAGCACATTTTGGCAAACAAAAACAAAAAAAAATGTAGACCCATCTAACGTTAGAAATCATTCTAGTACCCTTACGTTTAGATCACCGTAAGGGACTAACATTACTATTGTTTTAATGTTGTAGAACGGGTCTAAGACTAAGAAGAAGCCTGCTGACTGCGAGTAGTGCTAACGTTAGTGCATGCTACGACTGCTAGTGCTAGACTAATTAACTGTTAGATCTAGTGCTTAGGGTCTAGACAGACTAGTTTAGTTAATCTAATATTATCTATATAAAACTTTAATAAGAAAATGTAGATTTCTAGAGATCTTATCACTAATAATATCAGTTACATCTTGATGGACTAGACTTTCAATTATCAATATCCTTTCCTATCAACGTGTAAAAAATATCTGGATCTGTTTCTGTTCCGGTTCCGTCGGTATAGAGGTCTACCAGTAGGCCTACTCAGAATTAACTTTACTCCACCAACGTTTTGTAACTGTGTGTTAGTATGGTCGTATGTGCAGGGCACGACGAATGTTTCACATTTGAAGCCTCTAACGTTAGACTAGACTAGATCTCTAAGTTGTTGGTTACTCTTTTTCAACGTTATGTCGTTAGACAGAAACCATGTCTAACGTTATGTGTTTACTGTTTATAGTGTTCACGTCCACGTCAGTCGATCCAGTAGTGCAATACTAGGCCATTATGGTCTAGACTTAGATCTAGGGGCTAGGGCCTGTCTAGACCAGGGGCCTAGCCCTGTTAGTAGTTTATACAACGTGTAGGTCCTATGTCGATTTAATTTATAAAATTCGACTGGAACACGTAACGTTATGTAATTTACATAGATCTAGGGCAGACTAGGCCTAGAACCACTTCTAGGCCCACACACGTATTTAGGCCTAGCTAGATATGGGTTTAGTTTATAGCATACTCAGTAGGGCCTAGGCTTAGTATAATTTAAACATTAGATCTAACACTTAACAAGTTATAGTCCAAGGCTATGCATATACAGTACCGGTCCGGCAGTAGGCCTACTCAAACAAAATTTTAACCAACCCACAGACTGTTTAATCTGCCCTCGTTCAAACTGTATACATGGGACTACGTATGGACAAAACGGCTGCAATGGACGCGAGAAGCCCATATTCATGGTAGAATTACTCACGATTGCACTCTAAGTCGTTGTAAAACTCCCTCCCCATCTCATCTTCGTCATCATGTTGAGATAGATCAGTAAGCAATTGTGGAATGAAGGAAGCATATCCAGCCAAATCTTGATTAGTACTTCTTCTACCACCTTGCTTCACTGAAAGTTTTCGATCATCGTCGCAAGCGATTGTCGCAGAATTTTGAACATGTTCAAAGTTCTGCGATGTGGCTGCGATCCCTGCGATATCCCCAAATCGCCGGTTGTCGTATCGCAGACATCCTCACACTGTGCGATTTCTCGTCGTGCGACATCGCAAAGGGTAAATCGCAGTAAAAATCGCACAGTGTGAGTCCGCCTTAAAATGCGATAGGGCCCTATGTTTTTGTAGGTCCATGGTTTTAGTTCGGTGGATAGGGCCTGTGGTTGATGGTAGAGGTGACCTTCTTATTTCGTGTACTACTAGTATCCGTAACACAGTACGTGTACGTACGTACGTACATGTAGTATGTACACATTGCATAACAAACAGTCTAGACGCCGAAACGTACAATACCTACAGTCGTCGATCGATTGGTGAACAGACAGAATAGCAAGTCTAGTCTGGTCTGCGTGGAAATGAAAAGACTGTGATCAACACACTCCTAGTTCATCAAATTTTTATTAAAGTATTGATTTGATTTGCTGCAACAAAGCAGACTCGACTGCACGGTCTACTTTTCTCAAGTTCAGAGAGAAACTCGGAGCATAATCCGCAAAATGTTTCGACTGGTTGCTCGACGACTCTGTGCAAAGGAATTGGGCCTTGCTAAGCGGGCACGGCCGGCGGCTTGTGTCGGCTCATGTCGTCGCCCCATGTCGGTAGAATCAGCAGCGGCTGACGGTGCGGAAATGACAATTGGTAACCACGATATCATCTACACAGATAGTCACATGGAAATCCGACAGTCGTTGAAAAAGGTAAAACTGATGTTCATTTTCACTTGATTAAAAATAATAGACGTGCCTACTGCTGTCAGGGATTTATAAGAAAGCAGCAGTTTTAAAAATAAAGACTAAAAAGACGATGACCCATATTCACTTGCACAGCCAAACAGCGCAAGCAAAGCATAGATCAGGGAACAGCACACTGACTTGCCGTGTCAGTATGGGAACCTGGTACTATTAATTTACCACTGCCATGGTTGGCACTGAGTACCAGACTATGTGGTTTTAAGGTTCTAGACTCGGTACTACAGTAGATCAAAATTAGTGCCTATAGATGTAATGTTGTCTAGATGCCAATGAAGAAAAGACAATAAACTGAGAGTAGGGATCTAGATTCAACTTTCAAGATACACGTAAACACAGTACAGTAGTCTAGTCTCGGTAGTGCACATTATCACTGAGCAAGGGTCAGTAATATTAAATAGTGATGTCTTGATCAATTGAGTGTTGACATTTCAAAATTCCATACATGCCCTGGCATAGCATCCATAGGTAGGCCTATCGAGTAAAGATGGACCTACACTACAGTACACTGATCACCGTATGTGCAGCAAGCTGTGTTAGTACTATCCTTTGCGCACATGTTCCAAGTTCTAGTTGTTTTGGCATAAAAGGATGAGGATAAGTATGCATCTGCAACTGTGTACATGCCTTAAATGATTCCATAAGATTAATAGTATGAGGTAGATCTACATGGATGAGCATTAGTACTTGGAGTCATGATTACTTTTTGCGTCAAATAAGTCGGGTACATATTGTATAAAAAACTATTCACTGTGTATGCCTTTCATATATTTAGCAATGTTTCTATTTTGTTAAGTGACCAGCTCGGGATCAATAATGCCTTCCATCACATAACAGAAATGTATTGTCTCCAAGTTGAAAACTTACACAAACTTTTTTTTTCTTTAAAAGGGATTAGCCGTATTCTTAATCCCATTGCATTGCTGGGGTTGTTATTAGATCACAAAGCCATTCACCCCTGAAATTGTCGTATAAGTCCTAATTCACAAAACACATTATATCCTGGTGAAATATGGTATTGACAGAGTGTAAATACTACTATCATCACCAAAGTTGAAGCATTCATTTTTATTGATTAAATTATTCTTTACTTGCACCTTTCACTTTTAATTGCAAAAATTCCCAAACTTCACTGTCTGGTCAGTCATTTACTGCACACGCACCCCATCCCAGTTTAGCTTTTGAAATGAGCTGCAAAAGGGATTACTTCTGTAAAGTACAAGCTTTACTACAAGGAAACAGGCAATAACCCTCTGTGTTGATGACAAAACTACATGAGTCCATAAAAGATATACTGTACAAGATTGTATTGATACAGCTGAAAAATATCCAAACCGGAGTTTTTTATTCTCTCAATACATGAGATACGCTGTATTAACCAGGTACCGGTAGGCTGCAGATGGTAAAGAAATGCCGTCACCCATGTGATTTAGTGCAGACTAAAATTTGCAGAGCATCAAATGATCAGTACGGCCTTCAGGCATCGCTTGTACTGTAGTTCAGGGGTCTGCATCATTGCCAGAAACTGGAGGAATTGTGAACTCCCAATTTTTTTCAAATCACCTTCATTTTGGGTTTTCTCCCATTTTTTTCAAATCACCTTCATTTTGGGTTTTCTGTCTTTTTACATTTTCCAGCTTATCGAAAAAGAGATCAATCCTTATGTAGATGAGTGGGAGAAAGAGAAGCAGTTTCCTGCCCATAAGGTCATGAAGACGCTAGGAGAAGCAGGTTTCTTGGGGGTCTCAAGACCAACAGGTAAGTCTTTGAGTACTAGCCCAAGCCTGCGAGATTCATTTTACAGTTGTTGTTTGTCTATTTTGTATTATGGCCCGAATTCCCAAAGGTGGAATAACTTTATTACACCGCTTATTCTGCCGATTTATTACGTCTCTTATGCGAATCAGGCCCTCATGACGTAAAATGACGCGATTTATTTCCCGGAATCTATTCTCAAAGGTGGAATAACTTATTCCCCAGAATAACTATTCCGTGGAATATTCCAGCTTTGAGAATTCGGGCCAATGTATGAACATGTGATGCATTATTCTGTATAGATGCACTGTTTATAATCTCATTTGCTTCTAAACCCATTGAGGACGGAGTGACTTTGCCACAACACGCATTTCCCATAGACACCTGCGTGAGTATACTTGGGACTCATCCTCAATGGATTAAAGTGATATCATGACCCAGTGCTATCATGTCAACTTGGCATCCAGTCGCTATACCTTTGTTGCAGTTTGTGCTTCTTAAAATGAAACAAGTCTACCCCTTTGACTTTCTTTCAGGTTAAAAGAAAAAATTGTTTTTCTCCATTCCAATGTCTTTCCTCACTAGAGTATGGTGGACTTGGCTTAGACTACACTTACAGCGTGGCTGTTGCAGAAGAACTTGGTGGAATCAGGTGCGGAGGGGTTCCCATGGCGATAGGTGTCCAGACAGATATGGCGACTCCAGCTCTGGCAAGGTATAGAGTGCAGTCTGAAGCTTGAGGATTACACCTCTCATGCGGGCACCCTCTTGATAGGTGATAGTGCTCTTTGACTGAAAAACTTGTTACGAGTTATTTACTGTGACCATCCACTTGGCTTAACTTGTTACTGGTATGTTTCTAATCAGCACTCAGTAATCCATCCAAACTTACTCAGGGTGTAGTGATGTGCCTCAGTCCAGCAGGAAGCCCATATGTGACCGTGCATCACAAAACGAACAAAAAGTTGCGCCCCTTGATTTTACTTGAGGACTCAAAAAAGATGAAATGGGTCAACCGAGTCAATCTTGAGTTTTTCATATTTTCTGAAAGAGCTATTCTTCTTCTACATTATTCTTTACTTTGGGATCATAACATGAATGGGAAAGTGTGTTTTCAGCAGTTTTTCTAGAACCTTTTTTGGGGGAGAATGAAATGATCAGGTATGTCATAGAGTCCCCTTTTTATTTCTTGAAATCCTTTACACACTCTTCACTTTCAAGTCTATTATGTCTTTAAAGGATAACTCTACTGAGCACTTTGAAACTTGGCATTAATCATGGACAGAGTGTGTTAATAGAACATGCTATTATTTTAGCGTAATCTGATAATCCCTTCATTGTTGTTGCTCCAGCTGTTTACATCCTGTGCTTTGTCCCTTTCATTGCACATGTAGCACAGCTTGGTAAAGATTAAGTTTATGAATAGACCCTGAACTTCAGAACCTCTTTTCCTACAATGTACAGGTAGTTCACACTTTTCCAGAGCATATGCTGTCTTTTTAGTATTTTGGTACAACCGTATAGGTTGGGGGAGTCCATTTGAATTAAGCTATAGATACATCATTATAAAGCTGAGTCTGCTCTTTAACTAAAAATCCATGTCTCTTGACTTTTTGTTGGTTTTGTGATGCAGGATCACATATCTGGGGATTACTATGTTATGATTAATAATTATTTTTATTATCATTATATAGTAACCTGCTGTAGTTGGTTAACTCTCACTTTCATTTTGTTGCCTCTTCTTTGTACACCAGGTTAGGGCATGCTGCTTGTTCAGCCCCCACCCCTTCACTCATGCTGTTGCTATTTCACTCTTTCCCTATTCCTTAATATCCCTCTGTACTTGTTTGATGTTGCCTCCCTATTCATCCATATCCTTCACAGGCTGCCCCCATGATCATTGGGATCATCACCCACCCACCTCTGCCTTTTGTCTGTCCACCTTCCTGTTGTTGTTCTTTTGGATTTTGGAGCTCTCTGCCGGGTGGGTAATTTGCTCCAAAAAATATAATTATTCAGATATGCCTTAAATTAATTATAAAAACCTAGAATACTTTAGATTATTTACAAAAAACCTAATTACATTTATTTTTATATTTACAATGATACATCGGAAGGAAAGGGTACAGGGTTCCGGAAATGATGTCATCTGCCTACTCCTGCATCGAGAGAAATGCAGGGTTCCTGCTTTAGTCCACCTCCTTTTATACTTGTTGTCCTCCTTGCCCTTGACTTCCAACCCATCCCTTTTGTTTTCTTTGTTCTGTGTCCCTAGCCCTCCTCTGACTGTGTCTGCTGTGTATTGTCTTATTACGTAATTGCTTCCCTGCCTGTTTGTCATTTTGTCTCTGACAAAGATTCTGCTAGGATCAAAAGCTCAGGCCCCGTTTGACTCCACAATAGGGATTAAGAAGATTTGGTAATATCTATTCATTAAAGGAAACCCAAACCCAAATATAAATGTAGATTTAGTGAAAGCAGCAATATTAGTAGAATACATGAGTGAAAGTTTGAGGAAAATCAAAGATTCAGTGCTATATAGCTACAGCTGTAGGTGTAAGAAGACTACTACAGTTCATGATGATATGTATGGACAACAATAGAAAATGCAAAGAAAATGTGACTTTTTCTGGCATAGTGAAAGAACACTTGACTTACATTGTACCTCTTTCAGAAAGCAGGGGGAATTGCATCACCCGCTATCATAATGATACATGCCAGTAAAAAGTCTATTGAATGTGTACTTTTCATATCTGATATTCTCCATATATTTTCTTTATAATGTTGTCATAAACTATAGTAGTCTTCTTATCCAGTGATGATGGCACCAAGACTTTAAAAATCCATAACTGTTGAAACCCATTGTCCAATTTTCCTCAAACTTTCACTAATTAATGTGTTTTATTAAAAAATTGCTGCTTTCACTCAATCCATGTAATTTATATTTGGGTTTTGATTTCCCATAGCAGTTAGTTTACAGACGTCTGTGTCAGTCAAAGATGAAATATTATATTTTGTAGGGTGGTACACTATCTTATATCATAATTTCACCTTTTATCAGTGTCTTTACTATGTAGAGAAGCAATCTGTTTTTTATTTCAATCCTTTGTTATTCATATATGTATTTAGCTTGCATGATTTTCTAGAGAATCTTTTTTATTCATCCTCAAATTAGTTGAGCATTTTTTTTTTAAATATAGATTACAGCTCATGTTTCTCTCTCAGATTGACAAATTCTGATTTGTTTTCTGATTTTGTGCAGTTTTAGTGAATTTAACCAGTTCCATATATTTTTTATTTTTCAGTACATAGGATACTCTTTAAACTTTAGTTGACAATTTATGGCACATGTCTATAATTGGTAAACTATTTAGCAATATGCAGTGAATTTAGTTGCCCTGGGCAGCTCTGGGCATTATCATGCCTGTATGTGTGTACACTGTATGTGTACAAATGTACAAATACACCCACCCTGTGTATACCACTGAAGATAACAACTGTAGAGGCACCAAGTTTAAGCCACAGTTCCAGTAAGGGTTGCCAGCATATGCCCACATTGCTGAAGCTAATTGTTACTGTCACTATTAAAACGATCATACAATGGCTCATGATGCATTGGTGATGGTGTCAAATGATTGATTTCCTCGTTTTTCATAATTAAGTGCTACACCCATATGTTGTACCATGTGTCTTTATTCAATTTTGCCAAAAATCATAACAACTTGAAAGTTCAGGCACTCAGTACTACCAGTTTATGCTGGTGCTCCAGTCACATAAATTGGATGAGGACTAGTCCCGAGTATACTTTGGCAAATGTCTCAGGGAAATGTGTGTTGTAGCAAAATCAGCCCATCCTCAATAGGTTAAGTTGAACTACAGTTTATGTATGCCTGCATTTGTCTCAATATTGGGTTACAATGACTATAGTATAACAGGAAGATTGTATGCTAACACAATTATCAGATCTTCATTTTGTAAGCAGAGTGCACTGACCATTTCGTTTGCTACAGTGTATGTTGATGTTTGATAACTGTAAATGTTTTATTCTTTTTTTTTCAGGGGGAAAATCCACCCTGAAAAATTAGTACATATGATATGTAAATGATTTAAGCAGAAAAAATAACAGAACAGGATAATGAAAGTGTGATCAAATTCTGATAAGGAACTATTAGAAAGTTATGATTTTCTGATGGTGTGACCAATCAGACTCATAAGCAATTCTGGGTAGTCATGTAGGATCCCCCCTCCCCACTTTCTCAGATCTGTAGTTAACAAAAAAGTTAACTTTTCCAATCAAGTAGATTTCCAATCATACACTACATTATGCACCCTTTGAAATACACAGCAATCTTTGTAAATATTTTTCCATGCAACATCTGCAAGCAAAAAATATATTCTATTATCAAAAATTAAAACAAAAAAAGCGAGATTTTGTTGAATATCAAGCACGAGGCAAATGGAAGATGAGCTTACATGCTGCATTATTGAGTTTCCAATTACATAGTAATGGTCAATTGATCACACCTTAAAGGGATGATTCAGTTTAGGTTGAGATGAGAAATTCAGATATTAACTTAAAAATAAATACAAGCAAAGGGAAACTGACCAGAAGTGAATATGATTTACTATTGAAAAATTGAGCAAAAGAAGAAGAAAAAAAAAAAGGGATTCCATCGGGATCCCAGTCCCGATGGAATCCCGTTTTTCTTGCTCAATTTCCCTCTAATGAATTTAACTTAAATTGATTACTGCTCTGTCTCCCACAGTTTTTTTTTTTTAATTTTTTTATTTTTCAGTCTATAAACTACATGTATGTATTGTCAGTCATGTCCTGTAAATGACACACTAAGCATAGTTCATTATCCGGAATAACCTGTGGAGGGGGGGGGGGGGGTGGGGGGAGAGCAGTAATTAATGTAAGACAGTAAATGCAAACAAAACTGTTTTTGTGTACCAAAGATATGATTTACATTATATGGAATACACTATGCCAAGGAGCTTACAGTCCAATGACCAAGATTATCTTATTTAAATACTTGGAAGATATCATTTAATCAAATTGATTGTTAACATTCATGTACATAATATACTGATACAATGTATCTTGTTACCTTTTATCATGTGGAACAATACCTTGAACTGAAAGCTTAGCTGTGAGTCTTGGGAGAATGAGCTTAAAAGGGACATTCCAGATGATTTTCATAATTTCACATCATGTAGTACATAAATCAAAAACTCCATTATAGATTTGTGAAATTTATTGTGGTTCTTGAGCGGAGAAACAATACTTTGAAAAACCTTAAAAAAATTACACTGAACAAGGATGATGACATAGGAGGTTCACATATTTCAGAAATGTAGCAGTGTAATTCCATTACAATACCGCTTGCTTGCGAGTTCACCTGTGTATAGTCCATGTACGCTTGTATGCCTTCTTCTTTTGTTCTGCTTCCTTGAGCCCCAACTCATGCATTCTTATGGTGACTCTGCCATGTCATCACCCTTGTTCATTGCAATTTGTTCTAAATTTTGAAAATATTCTTATTCTTCATCCCAATTATCACAAATTCTGAAACTTTGTGCTCAGTATTTAAGTAATTAATAGTTGTTCAAATGTAAAAATATGAAAATCATCCGGAGGTCTCCTTTAAATAATACCCTGATGTTGGTCCATGGAAGAATACGGCTGTATTTCGTGCTGCAGTTTGATTGGGTTTGATAGCACCACAATTGTGGTTCAAAACTTTAACTTGTTGGTCTGAGCATGCTACCAAGTACAAAAGTTAGTTGTGATTAAACCAGAATATCTGCATCCAGTTGATGTATGCTATAATTGTGGGCAGATTAGAGAAATTCATTTTGCAATACCTATCAAACAGTTATGTACGAAATCTCATAAAACCTTAAGTACTGATCAATATGATGTAGAAGTTGATATAGAATAATCCTTTCATGTCTCAGAACAGTCCCAGTAATTAAAGCTTTCAGACGAAATTATTACATTATTATAAATCATTATTACATGTATTTGTATCAAATGGAAACAAATATTGACAAACTCCAATCAGACTTTTTGTGGATAAAAGGGATGCTGGGTGGTAAAAAAAAACTGTAGTTCTTTGGAGGATGGCTGAAAATGGGGTTGCCATGGCAATTCCCAAATTGTTTTCATGAGACATTACTGTAGGGCAGGGTAATTGATCATTTTAACCCATTGAGGACGAGTCCAGAGTATACTTCGGCAAGTGTCTGTGGGAAATGCGTGTTGAAGCAAGATCAGCCCGTCCTCAATGGGTTAATGCCTGTCTGAAATATATTCAGACATACAGTGTACTGTACACCTTGTATAGTAACTACATATCACTGCTGTATAACATGTAAATTTGTACAATTATGTAGTCAATGCACAACCCCATTTGCGATGATGATATCACATGGAGATCGTGTAAAGTGTATGAATAACATACAAAGGGCATTTGATGTTGAGATTGCATATCTCAAGAACTTCGGTGATGTGGATGTGCTTGTGCTATTTATGGATGTCACGGGTTACATTCATCATAATTGTTTTTTCTTCAGCTTATCTCTCCCTTTTGCTCATGGATACACATTGTATCTAAAGTCTGCACACTTGAAAAATGTCATATCTTGGGTCATTTTCTGTTAAACAGTACATGTATCTCAGACTTTGTAACATCTCATGTGTGTTGTACAGTAGTATGGCTAAACAGAGAGAGAGAGAGAGAGACGGGAGGGGGAGATAAGATGTGATGTGTTAAATTTTGTTTGGCTGTTTTTGGCAATCTGTGAATTTGACTTGACTGCAGTGTCAGCAGAGCTATTTATGACCAGTTGATAGCCATTTATCACACATGATTATTTCAGAATTCAAGCATCAATAATCCTTTCTTCTTCTTTTTTTATAGTGCCTCGAGTCATAAGGACATGTTCTTGTACACTGTTGAATGCATTCTTTGCCGCTAATTGTAGATTGTGTTTATCAGAAATCATTGGTCTTGATTGCCTTGTCTTGCAACTCATTAGAATTAAAAAAGAAAAGAGAAATGGGAAAAATCAGTGCTAAATACACTTGTACTGTACTACTTTGAGGGTCAAGAGCAGCATTAGGGAGTGAAGCACCCATCTCCTGAAACTCCTCATTTTTGAAGAAATTGTTTTTTAAAAAAAAAATTGTGTGTGAAAGCACACACAAAGCATACACAAAGCACAAAGCATGGGTGTTCTCATCTAGGGCAAACGTTTAAAGGGAAGGTAAACCCAAAGAGCAATGTGGATTGAGTGAAAGCAGCAACATTAGTAGAACACATCAGTGAAAGTTTGAGAAAAATCGGACAATCGATGCAAAAGTTATGAATTTTTAAAGTTTTGGTGTTGGAACCGCTGGATGAGGAGACTAGTAGAGGATATGACGTATGAGTGGACAACAATACAAAGAAAATATAAAGGATATTCAACAAAAATTCACTTTTCTAGAATTATGAAAGAGCAGTGGACCAACCGCTCTCAGAAAGCAGGAGAAATAATTGCTACCCTTAACATATGTCAATATCAAGTTGATGGAATTTGTAATTTTCATGAAAAATGGATTTTTGTAGTATTTTCTTTATATTTTCTTGATATTGTAGTCCACTCATACGTCATAACCTCTAGTAGTCTCCTCATCCAGCGGTTCCAACACCAAAACTTTAAAAATTCATAACTTTTGCATCGATTGTCCGATTTTCTTCAAACTTTCACTGATGTGTTCTACTAATGTTGCTGCTTCCACTCAATCCACATTGTTCTTGGGGTTTATCTTCCCTTTAAAAAAAAAAAAGAAATTGTAGTGAAAGTAGAGGCTACCAGAATTTGTAAACCATTCGTTGTCTGAGAAAGTTTTGCCATTTTTTAGTATGTTTATGGTGCATGCAGAGAAATAAAGAATCCTTTTGTTTGTCTCTGACAGAATATACAGTTGTATGTATTATATGATAGTGTATGTGACCATGCATTGCAAAGCCAACAAAAGATGTATGACCTGATTCTATGTGAGGACTCAAAATAGGTGTAATGTGTCAGCCTTGTCCATCTTTTTTCCTTTTTCCCCCTTTTTTTCATATTTTCTGAAAGAGCATTTCTTCTTGTACATTGTACATTTCCAGTGCTAAAGTTTGGGATTATAAAACAGATGGGATGTTGTGGGGTTTTTTTTTCACAGTTTTTCCGGAGCGTTTTTTTTTTTTTTTTTTTTTTTTACAAGTATAGAATATTGTGCCTAGCTACATACGTATGTCAGAGAGGCCTCTTTCATTTCTTGCAAAAAATCTTTTACACTCTCATTGCTTTCAATTCTAATAACTTTTGAAAGGATGATGATACTCCATTGAAAGTTATTATTAGTCATGCCAAGAATGTGCCAATATAGTGAACAAAATTTAAGCTAAATCTTGTCATCCATTGATTGTGGTTGTCATTGAGTGTTTTACAGGATCTTGTTTGTTTGTTTGTTTTTTTGTCCTATTCATTGCACAGAACACAGCATGGTGAGATTTTAAGCACTTGAATAGACCTTTTAAATTAACTACAGAGCCTCTTTTCTCAACAAACTCTTTTCCAGAGTGTGCACTTTCTTTCCATTATTTAGATGGGTTAGTAAAGTCCATGTGTATTGAGTTCTACATTTTTTTTGAAGCTTAGAATAGGCTGTTCTTTCAAAAATTTGGTGCTTTTGTGTTGCAGGGCGGTATAATATACACACTGTATATAAATGCATGGTAATGGTGGTTGACGTAATGCTGATATTTATTATAGTTCGCAACACATCTATTTTCTTGTTTTTCCTCTGCATTTTTGTAGATTTGGGTCAGACGAGTTAAAGAGAACATTCCTCGCCCCAGCCATAGCTGGTGATATGGTGGCATGTCTTGGAGTGAGCGAACCAGTGGCCGGCTCCGATGTGGCAAGTAAGGGTCTACTGTAAAAGTGGATATTTTCGCACGACTAATTTTTTGTGCTTGGCCAGATAAGAAGAGTTT
This sequence comes from Diadema setosum, assembly GCA_033980235.1. Classification (NCBI taxonomy): domain Eukaryota; kingdom Metazoa; phylum Echinodermata; class Echinoidea; order Diadematoida; family Diadematidae; genus Diadema; species Diadema setosum. The sequence goes on along the minus strand of CM067067.1, from coordinate 23,298,182 downwards.
CGCGTGTTTTTAATTCCGCGGAATCGAGACATCAACCACTGGAACACATGGCATGCAAAAATATTCGCATACTTTTATTTCCACTTTTACAGTATACATGTACTGCTTTAAACCTTTTATGTGCTTTGAGTGCCTATTGGCACAGAAAACACCATAGAGTTGTATACAAATGACGCACAGGTCTTAGTGCGTCAGTCAGAATTGTGTGCATAAGGTAACTATGGAATGCTTAACCCACGAGGCGAAGCCGAGTGGGTTTAGGCTAAATTCCATAGTTACCGCATGCACACTATATTCCGACTGATGCACCAAAAGACATGTGCCTCATCTCTTTTATAGAATGGGTAATTTTCTTGCCAAAAACCCATTTTTCTATCGTGTTGCCCGATGACAAATTTACTGGGTGTCTTTCCTTTTGGCTTGCCATAGACGAGAGAAAACCAAACGGAAAACCATGCATCAGTTTTTACTGGATGCATGGTTTTTCTTCAGAACCATGCATCCAGTAAAAGCTGATGCATGATTGTTTTAGCCAATAGGCGTCTCGTACTGAGTGCGCGAATGCTTGCTTAATGCGCGAACCTTTGTTACAAGTGCGCGATAACATGTTAACCACTGTGACTCGGCGTGCGGCCAGTACAAATCAACACATAGCTCTCGACCAATGATATTGCAGGATTCTCCCTACCCATTCTATACCCACTGTCTAACAGTCTGGGACAGAAAGGCTTAAAGGGCAACTCAGCTACATGTTCAAGAATGAAGTAAAACCATTCAAGCAGGACAGTGAGAGTTAATAGAAATAGGACATGAAAATGTTTTGGAATATACAGTTTTACTGTAAAAGTGGAAATTTTTGCACATTTCACGCAGTCAGAAGCTAGCGCGAAAAGGAAAGCATGTACATATTTTTGGATGCCATGTGTTCCAGTAGTTAATATACTCATTCTGCGGAATTGAAAATACACGAAATTCATCTTACCTGGCCGAGCGAGAAAAATTACTGGCATGAAAATATTTACTTTTACAGTATCTCAGTGATAGCTTCTGTTGTTTTGATGAACTGCTTGTTTGAGCAGGTGAATACCTTACATGGTTCTATCATAGATATTGCTTTGTGCATCGCCAATTATAGATGACAGCAACTTTAGTGTGTATGTGTGTGTGTGTGTGTGTGTGTGTGTATGAGATGTTCATTTAAAAGCACGAAGGATCGTACAATAACTGATTGTACAGTGCTGTATAAATTCCTTCAATTGCTTTTAATGGTGGTGTGTACCAGCTGCTGAGCGTTTTTTTCTCTCCTCTGCTCTGTTGTCAACCAAGATATTCGCACCACTGCAAAGAAGCAGGGCGATGACTTCATCATCAACGGTAGCAAGATGTGGATCACCAACGGTCACCAGGCGGACTGGATGTGCCTGCTGGCAAACACTGGAGAGGGCCCCGCCCACAAGAACAAGTCCCTCATCATTTTGCCGATGAACTCCAAGGGTGGGTACACCAGATGTTGGGGGGGGGGAGGGGGAGGAGGAGGCTGGATGATACATGTAGTCACAAGGTTTAAACAAGCATTTGGTGTGCCATGGTATTGGGTTTATTCTTGAAAAATGATGTTTGATGATGATAGAATAGTACTGACAGTGATGACAACTAGAATGAAGATAAAAAAGTAAGAATGAGGACAAAACTGAGAACGAGCATGATGATAATAATTCTAGTAATGTAACAGTAATATTGATGTCAGTGAATGGCCATTGAATGATAAGCTATACTATTATGTGAATGTTGACATAATTTAGAGAGTAATATGTGCATAATTGTGATTTTATTTGGACAGAACAAAGACTGAGAAATTTTACTTTTCACAAATTTCAATTGCTGTTATGAATGACTATATCATTTTGTTAAACCAAATTGGAAGTAGAAAAACTCTATTCATGTGTGCAATCTTGTAAAATCTTTGATTAGAAATTTTCTGAGTTTATCCTGCATTATTGTATTTAATCAATAAATATTGTCTCCGTACACGTGAGAGTTGATGAGGATGTAGAGTCTTAGTGTTAGCCGTGAATGTTCAAAGTTCAAAGTTCAAAGTTTATTTCATTTTTCAACAAAAACATATGTTTCACTTCATTTAGTAACAGAAAATAAGGTAAATAGAACATAGTGAAATAAAAAGACTACAACAATTGAGGACCTGTAGTAATCATACATTGTATTGCAAGAAAGAAACAGAAGTGATCAAAGTGAAATACATGTATACCGTTGTTTTTTAAATGCGAAAAATGGAGGGACCCACTAAAAAGACATGTTCTATTTCAAAGTGAAAATGTGATGGAGAAGCTTTGAGATGTACAAATTGTATGAATGACCGCCCAGATCAAAACCCACAAAACGTCACAGACTACAATTCTCTGTAATGAACCAAAATATGTCATTTTATTGGCAAGACTGGCTCAAGTTTTCAGAAGTTTGTCTTACCGTGGAGAGTAATCTTTTCTCTACGTACTGTCAAAATTGGACAGCTTGAAACAAAACTGAAATTGAAATATTAGCAGTTTTTTTTCTGGATCAAAATTTTTGGACAGGCACTACTTTCACTGTGAAATAGAACATGTTTCCATTGATGCTTCTACACAGCACACCTGTGTGACCATTATCTTTAAATCCTTCTTTCTCCCTTTTCTATGAAACTGCACCTCCTAACTCTGAGATATTTCAATCTCCTTTGGAATGGATTAGGATGGTGCAATTTAAACATGTCATACATCATTTTAAAGCTTAGAGCTTGCTTTTTTAAACCAAGTGGAAAAGTGGAAATTTATTGTGGCCTTCTTTTGATGGGTTTTGAGCTGGCCGGTCACATAACTGATAAAATGCACAAGAATAGGTAGAAAATGTGAATACTCATACATGTATGTGATCCAATATATTTTAATGCATGTGTCGACTGCATCCCAATTCCACTCGTTCCAGGTGTTGTGAGGGGGAGACACATCGACAAGATAGGCATGCACTCCTCTGACACGGCCGAGATCTTCTTTGAAGACGTGCGCGTTCCACAGAGCAACCTGATTGGCCAGGAGGGGGCAGGCTTCCTCTATCAGATGATGCAGTTTCAGGAGGAGCGGCTGTGGGGAGCAGCTGCATGTAGGTTGAGTGACAGATAACCTTAGAAATGCTCGTGAAAATTTTTGGGCAAACTACAGTCACTATCAGTTATATTGCATAAAAATATTGACTGCTTTGAGGGGCACAGTTTAGAACTATTTGCCCAGAGGATAACTTTCCAACAGTGCTATGCTCCAAGATGAAGTCATAGGGCATATAGCACCATTGAGAAATCACTGAGGGAGATAGTTTCATCTGTGACCACCCTAAACAAACAGTCAATATTTGTTTTAGTTATATGTACCGCATCACACTTAATTCAATATGTTAAGGCTATTCTAAATTTAATAGGCATTTAAATGATGTTGTTGTGCTACCGGTCAGAGAAATTACAGGAAGTGTAATTTCACAATGCGCAAATATACAACCGTAGTAGATACGCGTCCAACATATACACACGCATCTTACCCAGCCTACTAGCTGACTGCTTGGCAGTATAGCAAAGAATTAATGACTGCACCTTTTACCAATCAGAATTGAGGATTAATCAAAGGAGATATATGTGACCGTGCAGCACAAAACCATTAAAAAGTCGCACCCCTTGATTTCATGTGAGGACTCAAAATAGGTGAATTGGGTCAGCCGAGTGAATCTTGAGTTTTTCATATTTTCTGAAAGAGCTATCCTTCTACTTGATTCTTTAGTTTGGGATAAAAGCATGAATGGGAAAGTGTGTTTTCAGCAGTTTTTCTACAACCCCTTTTTTTTTGGGGGGGGGGGGAGAAGTAGAATGATCAGATACAAGTATATCTTAGAGGCCCCTTTTCTTTTCTTGAAATCCTTTGCACATTCTTCACTTTCAAGTCTAATAACTTTTGAAAGGATAATGCTACTGCTTTGGAAGTTGGCATTTATCATGGACAGAATGTGTTAATAGAACATGCTCAATTTCAGCTTAATCTGATAATCCCTTCATTGTTGTTGCTCCAGTGGTTTACATTGTGTGTTTTGCCCCTTTCATCACACAACAATCACAGCTTGGTAAAGATTAAGCACTTGAATAGACCCTGTATTTCAGAGCCTCTTTTCTCAGTTCACACCTTTCTAGTATTTAGGTTCGTTGGGGGAGTCCATTTGAATTGAGTTATACATCATTTTAAAGCTTAGAGTCTACTCTTTCAGAATCTGCCCTTAACTAAAAATCCATGCCTGGTGACTTTTTGTTGGTTTTGTGATGCAGGGTCTAAGTTAATCACTTCTCATGACTGGCGATATTAGCCCTACATACAGTGTACTGTAACCGCACACTGTACCATCAAAGTGACCATTGTCCCATCATAAAAGATGTTAGGATTGCAACTTTCGCTACAATAGCAACTTCTCGTAGCAACAGCCAATCAGGAAGCTGGTCAGGATTCTTGTCACTTCCATGACACTTGCCATTGCAGCAAGAGTTGCTATCACATCAATTTTTCATGAAATGAGGCCCTGATAAGTGTTTTTGGTGTCGTCATTGTTGCCTATTATGTAACAGTAAAGTGTGCAAAGCACTATCAATCCTGAGATGATCTGGATGTAGCTTTCTTCAGAGAATGGCTTTCCTTTAAAAAAAAAAAAAAAAAAAGAATACAGTAATAACACAGAGTCCCTGGTCTTTCATTCCAAGTTAAGGAAAACTTTCCTAAAAGCATGGTGTTTTATAGTTTAGATTTATTTTTTTGACTTGTATGTTTTCATCATTTGAGAAATTTATAACCTGAAGCATGTTATCTTCCTTATTACCAGTACCCTTCAGGTCATTCAGATTTTACAAACTCCCCTTCTGAAGGGACAAGAGATTTTAAGAATAAACAGATAAGCAAACAAGAAAGTGATAGCTGTCATTCACAGATGCCTAGGCAATCTGTAACAGTGAGTAATGCATTATAGCTTGAACTAAAGACTTCATCTGGAACGTATCACAACATTTATCATGTAAATATTAAGAAGTGAGATGATGGCTGATTTAAAATCATCTTTATTTTTCTCAGTTTTCCACAAACTTGTGTGTTCATACCCCCATTCCACAGAGATTTTTTTCTCAACGGTTACTCATCGGAAGCAAAGTTTGTTGCTTCCGACTACCCACCGAAGTACAGTGCATATTCAATGGCAGTCTGATAAATCCAGTGCAACTTGGTTGGTCCTGGTCGACTATCAGGTGAGTGTCAGACATGTTGCACATGATCCTCATCAGATGATTCTGCCTCATTGGATCACCGCCCGACATGTCTGGCACTGACCTGATAGTCAACCAACACAAATCAGATTCATCGCACTGCGATCCAATACACTTCGGTGGGTGGCCGGAAGCAGCAAACTTTGCTTCTGATGAGTGACCAATGAGAAAAAAATCTCTGTGGAATGGGGGGTATTACTGATTGCTACCACTCCCATGTTGTTTTCCTCTTCTGCTGCTGTACACACACAGCTCTGTTGCCCCTGGACTTGATGATCGATGACGCCATCGAGTACACCCGGCAGCGCAAGATCTTCGGCAAGCCTGTCCTGGACAACCAGGTGGTGCACTTCAAGCTGGCCGAGCTCAAGACGGAGACAGAGCTTCTAAGGTCGCTTGTCTACCGGGCAACAGGTGGGAGCTGGTCTTGAGGGTCCTTTTCTGAGATGCAATACCCTTTCACATGAAAAGTTGTAGGGTAATCTGAAGTGACAGAGTGAAAGGAAGTGGTATCGCCAGTGCATTGCTTGTATTTGTGGTATAGCATTATTTTTAATTCTGTTGTATCTATTTGGTATAATGAGTGTGAACGGGGATACAAAACTTTACCCTTCCTTCACAGTCTGAACCAGCCCCTTTTGTCTGAGAAACTGAACGTCTGCCAGTAGGACTTTGATCCATGATGCAGATTTCATGATTTCCTCTTCTCTGTTCATTATGAGTAATTCCAGGTTAAATGAATATACAACAGTTGTGTCCCAGGCATGACAACTTATCCAAATTGTCTGATTCTACAGACTGAAAGCTGTTGGTCCTATGCTAGCTAGCCTTTGGCATGGCCTCCTGGCTGAGGCTTGGAAAAGAAACTAACTGCAAGGGAAAGAGTGCACGCAAGACCAAGTGGCGCAGCAAGGAGGCCTTTTGGAATCTGATGTGAATTTCTTATCTTGAACCTTGTTCCGCGCCGATTCTGCTGCCAAAAAGGTAGCGGCTATTCGGCAACTGCCATGCTCGCAGTGACATTGCATCTAAATGAATATGCATAAGTATGCGTGTCAGCGGCTTGCTCATCTGTATTCAACCTGCGCTGCCTGCCAGCAGTAGCGTTAATACTGCCTGCATTGCCAGCGTTGACATGTCACATTAGCATACCAACTGTGATCTGACTCATGAATATATATGAATAATTCATACTCACATACATCGCGAGGCCGCAGGAAAAAACAAAAAGGTGAGAAAACGCTTCGTGGCTACGCCACTTAGTTTCGTGTTCACCCGTTTTTCACAGTGCTCAGTGTGGCAAGTTATTCTCATTCCTCAGTCACAAGGCCTTGTCAAAAGGCTACATGCTAGCTGGCTCACAAGCATTCAGGTCTTAATCATTGGCCGTGTCAGATAAATCCAAAGTCTCACACTGCTCATGAGCCCATTTATGTATTTCGCTTGATTCAGTAAAATAATTCAGACTGATCCATTGACAGCTGGACACACCATTTTATGTCAGTTTACCAGTAATCCAGTTCAATTCAAGTTGTTTCCACTGATGATAAGACCTGTCCAGTGTTGACTGTTTTGCCCAGAATAATTACACTGTACACCATGATAGAGATGTTGTGTTATTTTTAAATGCTGCAGCTTACTGGCTTTGGCTGTCTGCACAAAAAAGTAATACAATTCATGCAGAGCGCTGTGTTCAGTATTGCAGACACACACTCATTATTATTACAAACCCAAACTTCCTGGTCTTATACTGCCATTTAATGAGGAGATCATATTGCTAGAGCCAGCCATGGCAGTTTACTGTATGTCCTGTCATGGTTTGGCAGAACATGATACTTCCCAAATTCATATTTTGATTAGTATAATTGTCTTGAGTATTTACCGCTGCAAAATGTAATTGCCAAAACCATCTTGCCATCTCACATAATAGCTTTATGAGTTTGGGAAACCTACTTGTATACACCAGAAGAATTATATGTTATCAGAATTGTGACTTTAAAGTGTGATATTGCAGTGTGACTGAAAATGACAAATGAAATTCCGGTACTGAACACTGTTAAATGTCCATGGAAGTACATATCAGTCGGTCACTGAAATCACATGGCATACACTTCTACCTTCTTGTGGAACATAATTGTATGTCAGGATAAAGAAAACTGTTGCACACTTACTGCAGTGTCGTTCACCGCCCAAATTCAGTCTCCATGGATTTAGCCCGACAGTCTTGGATTTCACTACATTGCACGCACTAGTGTGATTTTGTCCATTGAAGAGTGAACCTCATATTCCTGTCCCTATTAACCCTATTCTAACTGGGCTATTTGAGACCACGTTTTTACTGAGGGGGGGTCAATTTGACCCCCCCTTCAGATCTCGGCCGCCGATCGCACGATCGCCGTGAAATTTTGCCTGAAGATAGAGCTGGATGTTAACTACAAGATTACATCGTCATACAATAGAAAAATATTGCCTTTCTATTCTTAATAAATTAATTATGCAAATTTGTGCATGAAATCATATTTTCACCAATAACTCCATTAAAAAGACTGAAGGATTGCTAAATTTTTGTGTCAGAATTCCTCAAGACACATCAAACAATTTTTGTGTAAGAAAATAGCTCAATTGAAGTTAATTTCTTTTGTTTTTTATTGTTTTGTTAATTTCTTATGTATTTTATTGTTTTTTCAACCTTTTGTTTTCTATTGTTTTTTTGCCAAAACTTGTTGCAGGCACTTTTTCAGGCTTATCTACACTAGAATTGATTAATTTCAGTGGTTAAAAGTTGAAATAATCTAATTTATATCAATTTAACCAAAAAACACAATTTGCATTGGATTTGCACACGATATCATGAATTTGAGCTGTTTTTTGGTTGACATGCATATGCAAAACATTACGTAACTTCAAAACGGTGTACCCGGATGTCGCAAATTTGGTCTAAAAATATGCGGGAGACTTCAATGAAAAAAGTCGTGACACGACGCGGCAATAGCTTTGCGCGTTGCGAAATCGTGGCGCGAAACGTCGAGGGGGTCAATTTGACCCCCCCCCCCCCCCCCCCAGTTAGAATAGGGTTAAATGTTAAATTTGGTTCATTGTCCACTGTGGAAACTTGTCCCATCCACTCCAACCTATTTACACTGTAGTTCAATTTGCTCATTTGTAGACCACATCACCATCTTTGATCAAAGATTATCAATTCACATAGAAACGGGACATACATTTGTACATCTTGCAGTCCCTCTGGATCGTTCATCTGCAGCTGAACTAATCAACTCTTCTCAGCCATAATATGGCAAAAGCATGTATCAGGGTATAATGCAGATTTTATAAATTTGTCCAATTCTTGGGTCTTTGAGGTGATAGATTTAAGACAGTTCTTGGATATTCTTGAGTTTTTGTTCCTGAGATACGTAACTGGAGCTATTTTTAAATCATTTTCACATTTTTTGGGGGTAAATTTGATCGCAAATTCGTGTATCTCTAGATACACCCTTTTGTCATGTAGAGAGCTGGCAAGAGAAGAGATTTGTATAATATACCTGCAGTTGTACCTTTTTAACATAAAGAAGCCAATGTGGCCCATGTCAGGTTTTGTTGGCAGAAGGATGAATCTTGATCTGACTCTAATCCTAGTGATGAATGGTTTGAAAAGCTAAGAAACATTAAAAAATTATAAAAAGACAAAAAGACAACTCCTTCATCAAATATAATAATAATAATAATAATTGATATGATTTATATAGCGCCAAATCCACTCTGCAGAGTGCTCTAGGCGCGGAAGGAAGAGAAAGTGAAGGAGATAAAGGACATACAAATATCAAGTACATGTAATGTGTAATCAAATTGAGGCTTTAAACAAGTGAGTTTTTAGACTGCTTTCAAAAGGGTCTGATGAAGAACAATTTTTTACGGCTGAAGGTAAGTTATTCCATAAGGTGGGAGCAGCATGACCAAAGGCACGTGTGCCCCATATTGTAGTGAATCTTGGAATTATCAGAGAACCGGAGTTGGATGAGCGTAAAGATCTAGCAGGGATGTAATTATGGAGTAAGTCAATGTTATACTGAGGAGCAGTGCCCTGAATGCCATGAAAAGTCAAAAGTAAAATCTTAAAAATAATGCGATCTTTGACTGGTAACCAATGAAGTGATCTCAAAATAGGGGTGATGTGAGTGTGCTTCTTGGATAGTGTGATGATACGTGCTGCCGCATTTTGAAGCCTCTGTAGCATGGAGAGCTGAGTTTGTGGTAAGTTAAATAAGACAGAGTTTCCAAAATCGAGCCTAGAGGATATCAAGGCATGGACTAATTTTTCGGTAGAAGAGCGGTTCAAATATTTTCTAATGAAGCCGATATTACAAAGTTGGTATCTTACAGATCAACAAATGCTAGAAACTAGATGAGACATAGTCATATTACAATCTAGCATTACACCCAGGTTGCGACAGGTTTGGGACACACTAATTGACATGCCGGAAAAGGAGATAAATTTAATGTCAAGTTTACCTAATTGTGTCTTCGAACCAAACATTAAAAACTCAGATTTATCCGTATTCAATTTCAAAGAATGTGAGTTCAGCCATGAATAAACATCGTTCATTGCATTCTCAAGCTGACTCAAAGCATGTAAGGCATCGGCCTGGTTAGGTTTGAAAGACAAATACAATTGAATGTCATCAGCGTATATGTGATAATTAATTTTGTGCTGGCGCAATATGTGTCCCAGGCTAATAAGATAGATGGAAAACAAGGTGGGCCCGCCCACAGAGCCCTGTGGAACACCGCATTTGAGAGGAATAGCATTTGATTTACAGCTGTTGACACACACTGCCTGTGAATGGCATGAAAGGTAGATTTAAACCATTCGTATGCCTGACCTTTTACACCAAGAGATTGGAGGGTGTTTAACAAACTTGCATGATTAACAGTATCGAAGGCGGAGGACAAATCAAGTAAAATCAAAGCAGTGACATTTCCATGATCCATTTCCTGTAGGATGAAGTTTGACACATTGAGGAGAAGGGTTTCTACGCTATGGTAAGGACGATATGCGGATTGAAAAGGATCGAATAAATTATTAACCAAGAGATAATCTGTAAGTCTGGAGAAAACAATCCTTTCCAAAATTTTAAACAAAAATGGAAGGTTACACACGGGGCGGTAATTTTGGAGTGAATCTGGGTCTAAGTTTTTTCAAAAGAGGTGTTATATATGCAGATTTCAAACGTGAGGGGACGTAACACTGATCAATACTTAGGTTCACAATCATTGAAATAATAGGAGCGAAAACGGATGAACAATCTTTTATCAATACAGTGGGGACTGGATCTAAAGAACATGACTTGGGAGGTAATCTGCGAAGAAGAGCTTGGACCTCGTCGGGATCAGTGGGCTTCAGGGTTTCAAGGGAAGCTGTCGTGAGGGGCTCCTGCACCGATTCGTCTGGACATAGACTGTTACTGATAGTCTCTACCTTATTCCGAAAGTAATCGATGAAAGTCTCGGCCATTGCAGAACTCTGCCCCCCCACGGAAGAAAGCAGTAACTGCATAGCTGCTGAGCTGAGATAAATGCGATTTTGTGTTTTTTGCAGATTCTTTAAAAACACAGAAACATTCAAAAATAATTTTGTGGTATGATTATGCACCATACCTAGTTGTCTAACAATACCTAGGAAAAAATTATGTTTCCGTTATTTTTTAAATGTTATTTAGGAAAATGCAGTTACTGCGGTGGCTCACCCTTGATTCTGGGTAGTTTCCCCACGGAAAAAAAGCAGTAACTGCAGACGGCCAGGAGTCTGCTGTTTTCCCCATGGAAAAAAGCAGTAACTGCACATGTCACATGACCATAGGAGGAGAATTGTTACCACCACCAGGTTATAAAGTTCTTCTACTTTCTGGTTAGTCTAGATCTATAAAGATCTAGGACCTATCGCTAGACCTAGACTAGGTCTTGTCGATTGAATGGCATTCTGTGTAAAAATAAGGTAGACACCTATGTACCCTAATTGAACTTTGGAGTGCCCGGCCTGGCCCCTGACACATGACCCTAGACTAGACAATAAAGTCAAGTCTCTTCGTCTTAGATCCTAGTCGAACTCTGACGTTACACTTAAGCTAGACTACAGATCTATGCCCAATGTTAGTGCTAGACCTAGGTCTATTATGTTAGATTAGGCCTACTGACATTTTGTCTAACACTAAACAGTTAACAATAGATTAGAATCTAGATCTACTCTGTATCGTTAGATCTGGTAGACCTATTTTAAACTTTAGGGCCTACATCTAACATTAGACTAACGTTAGTGCATTAATACTAGTGCTCATCTCCCTTCAATATATTTTCAGCTCACCTAGATTTTCTGGTTCTGGCCAAAGCCATGGCTACCATGACTTTTCCTCTGCAATTCATGATAGATTTACAGGCATGCCTGGACCGCAGAAACTGTGTGACAGCATGGTTTATAGCACTGGCATGATCACTCAGACTGTACCAGACCTGCAATACTGTGCATGCAAGTGATGAGTGTGATGTGATTCAATGTTTAGCTAGTTACTGTATGCTGCAGAATTTATGCGCATGCAGCAGCTGCACGCGTATTCTGCACTCTGAGCGCGCTGAGTCTGCCAGGTTTGCTAGTCTCCAGAAAGAAGCTTTTTCTACAACTTGTCATATGATTCCCTGCGGGCAGAGTCAAGTTACTGGTTAAACAATCTTTTTATATCTACTCTCCTAAATTATGGGAGAAACTGCTGTTTACATTGTTTAAAAAAAAAATTAGTAGAAAAAATAAATGGTATTTGGGAAAAAAATATACAGGAAGGACTATACAGAGTCTGAATGATAAAGACTAAATTGTTAGTTACTGCTTTCTTCCGTGGGCTTTGTTATTTACTGCTTTTTTTCCGTGGGGAAACTTGCAAAGTTGAATCAACTGGATGCAGTTACTGCTTTTTGCAAAAGTGAAAAATTGTATTTTTGGTCACTTTCATTTTTCTTTTTGCAAAACTGACCTATTAACATTGGAGAACATTGGGTAAACTATTCATTTTTGCAAAAAAGTAGACATTCATAAAAATGTCAGTTACTGCTTTTTTCCGTGGGGGGGCAGAACTGTCCATGTGGGACGGTAATGGTGAAGATTGCTTTCGATTGAGAAGGCGGTTGGCAACGGAGAAGAGCCGTTTGGAATCTTCGCCGCAGTCTTCGATGAGGCCCACGTAATAAGATCGTTTGGCCTTCTTCAGCAGGGAGTTTACCACATTCTTCTGAGCGCACAATAATTTCCTGTCAATTTCACTTTTACCGTTGGAAAGCCCAGACTCTAAAGCAATTTATCTTGATTCCCCCCCCCCCCTTCCCCCAGTGTGGAGCTCAGGTACACCCTTTTGCTATTATTTTGCAGTTCTGGTTGAATAAAATGTTATACTGAAAATAAATTGACTTCCATGCCCTGCTTTGCTTTTCGGTGTTTGTCTCACTCCAGCGCTGTATGTTCAGGGACAAGATATGACCAAGATGGCATCCATGGCCAAGCTCAAGGGGGGCCGACTCCTCCGAGAGGCCAGTGATGCATGCCTCCAGTACTATGGAGGCATGGGCTTCACAAATGACCTGCCCGTCTCAAGATACTACCGTGACACCAGGTGAGATGTAAAGCATGGTACATTCACACGCAGTTTATTTCGAGTTGAATCACACTTTCCTTGCTACCTGTAGATTTATGGAAAAGCTGTTAAAGGTCAGACTAGTAAATTTCACTGCTTACAATCAGCTGTCAGTCAAGTGTCATCTGGCTTTTGAATACATGTATAGTCAACCTTGCCTAAGTTGAATCTATTTGGACTGAAGAAATAGCTTCGACTAAATTAAATTCAATTTATGATGGATTAAAATCGATAGAATATAAAGAGGAAAGCACTTGAAAAGAACGTTTACTTCAACAAGTATTCGACTTATGTGAGGTGGACTTAAGCAAGGTTAACTGTATGTTCCAGCGGGCTTCATTTGTATCTAGAAAGCATGAAATATGGTGTTATGTTTTACATACAAAATGGGGGGGGGGGAGGCAGTCACATCAAGTGGTTTCATACTAGTCAACTGATGCTTACAGGAAGAAACCCATAGAGCCTGATGTTTTGTGACTTGTCCCTAAAATCTTCATGATGTCATCGTAGATTCCCTCACTATGTCTTGCTTCTGAATTCTTTCACTAGAATATTTTATCCCTTGGATGAATTCTCCTTTTATTTTTCACGTACAAGGCATATCCATGATGATAATATCTGTGTGGATGGCTGACCGAAAAAAAAAAAAGACTTACTGCAGAGAGGCCATTTCTATTCCAACACATCCTTGTGTTGATGGGCAGATCTCACTGACTGTAATGTTCGTTTCAATTTTCTTCTAATTATCTTCAGGTTGGCTTCCATTGGAGGTGGTGCAGATGAGGTGATGCTTTCAATTCTATGCAAGTTTATGGGAACCTTACCAAAGTGAAAATGATCCTGAATATTTTTTTTTTTTCATCTTCTTTTCAAATAGGAGTGGGATTGCTATTGACTTTAATATTCGGTTTTAAAACTGGAGGGCTTCTAAAATAAGGAGAAAAATGATTCAATTGGTTACGCAATGAGTCGGGTGCGTTGCTATGTAAGTGCAAATATGAATTAATTATTGATAGACATACTGAAGCCCCCAGTTATGGCTGAAATAGACATTAACAGAAAATACAGCCCCAAACCGAACAGGTCTATAAGCACGGGGGAAAAATTGACAGATTTGTGTTGATCAAAGGCACAACAGTGCTGCATGTATTCAGTGTTGCACACTCCTGATAGCAAACACTTTAAGGGTATGTTGACTGATTCATGATCTGATTCTTTGTGTCTTGCCACTGATGCTGTTGACAGGGTTGAGCATCATGAGACATTTGTGCCACCAATTTTTCTTTCTTCTTTTTTTTTTTGTGGGCACAGATGGTTTGAAATGATTATCATGTAATATTTCCTACAATGTACATCTTTTTTTGTCCTCATCTATCTTCAACTGTGTCTGCAGACTGAAATGTGATTCTCCCTATCTCATCTGGGCCTTGTTTTATGGAGTTATCATTGATTATATAGTTGATTTCTAATGGTAAGTTTGTGGCAGCCTGTGTGGTATTAAAAGGAAATTTGTTATCGATTGTATTTTTTGATAAAACGAGGCCCATGTGTTGATTCGTGAGTTCAGAAAGTGCATCTGCTGTGCTATGGTTACAACTTGTATCTTGTCCAAATTCACACAGGTAACATGTTAACCTTAAAGTCTGCAATGATGAATGAATGATTGAAAAAAAAAGAAAGAAAACCCAACAATGAAATAAACCTGTTCACATTCGAATGGAGAGAAAAAGAGAAGGAAGTACAGTTAGATTGGTCGAATGATGTGAAGTGATGAAACCCACTGGAGTATGTTTGGGTACGTGAAGTGCGGGTGTGTATTAGCAGTCATATTAGGTTTGCAGATTAAATGCTCACTTGTGCCTACACATGGTAAAATGATTATATTCATGTCATGGTTTTAGATTGAATGTAAAGCTATTTCAGCAAAGTACATCGACACTCGATCCTTTTCAAACTGTCATTCATTCAGGCATAATGGTATTACATGATGTACTTGTTCAGGTTGAATTAAGAATAGGATATACATGGTATACATGGTACATGTGGTTGCATGTAACAAAATGAGTGTAATAACACTTGTACCACCTGTTAGAAAAGTTTTCGGGTGCTGTTCGTTATTCCGAAGGTTTGATATTCCGAAGGTTCGTTATTCCGAAGGTTCGTTAATCCGAAACACACAAATTCCCTATACCTAGAGGTTCGTTAATCCGAAAATGAAAAAGGGTTCGTTAGTCTGAACATTTGTGGCGTTATTCCGAAGGTTTGTTATTCCGAAGATTTGTTGATCCGAAAATGAAATTCTGAAAAACGAAGCTTCGGAATAACGAATCTTCGGACTGAAGAGCCTTCAGAATAACGAACCTTCTGAATAACAACTGTAACCAAGTTTTCAGATGTGTTTACCTGTCTCCTTTTGCCTGTGTAGCATTTTATTTCTTATGTAAGTATCCACATGTGACAGCAAGTAAATACATGTACACTCTGGTAGTTGACCAGCAGAGCAAAGTAATAGGTGGAAGTAATGTTGCTCTATTTTTGTATGCAACTTGTCTGTCTACGGCCCACATTTTAGAAAGGAATGTTGCATAACTTTGTGTATTGAGCAGCTGAGTTGAGGTGTGCTGTATAATACAATGTAAGTCTACAGCCCCTCAACCAAGTATCATAATTATTTTTCTGTATTAGTAACAACTTTGTGCAGAAATTAATTTGGGTGATCATGATGTTATTGATTGTTAATAGACCTGTGAGATTTGTTTTTAGTTTATATGTGTTCTGAACAGTTTATACCTACTGTGTCTATATTATTAGACATTGCTGGATAAACTAAGCTAGAATATGACATTCTCTGCCACAGTTTTAGTAACTTTTGACCCAATTATTGATCTTTTTCTCTTATTTTTTTCCTTTAATAGTGTGTGTGTAGATACAATATGATCTTTAATGCTGTTATAGCACTACTAGTCATTAAAATTTGTGTCAGTGAGGTTTAGAATGAAGTGATAGATGGATGGGGGAAAGTACAACCCCAATCCATAAAAAAAGTGAATTTAATTTTTCAGTGAAGTGATGGCAAAACAATGTATGTGGAAAATTCGTGAAAATTGACTCACCGGTAGTCACACGCAGTTGTATATCAGCTTATTTTAGTATAATCTGACTCTTGACCAAATCTTGAAATCAGAACCCATTCCGTTACTGAGATATGACGCTCCCTCCCATTGGGAATTGTTCAAATTTTGTTGGCAAAACAATGTAAGTGGTGATACGCTTACCCCTGCTCAACACACGACTTTTGCCATCTCCATGTTTACGCAGGAAAGACTGCGCGCCGCACGTGGCTGCAGATGAAGCATGCGCGTATTGACATTTGTAATTTACATTATACGTGCATCAGTGATCGAGACTGTGCATTGTTTTGCCATATCAACGGCAATACTGTGGTTATGTGAGATGGCAAGACAATGTATGTTTTGACTAAATGCAAATTATTCTAAGAATAAAGGGTCTAGTGAGATCAATTTGCATGCACTGTATTACTGATAGTGTTGGTCCCTCTAGGGTAAGATACGAAGTGTTGAACGAAAACAGACAAAGAGTTGTAGGTTTGCGAAACTTCAAACTCGATTTACTGGAAATGAGGTTGGATGTAGATGCATTGTTTTGCCATCTCAAGGCTGAAAAAAAAAAAAAAATGTAGACAAGTGAGAAAAACTGAGATTGGTTTTCTTGAGCACATGTGGGTGTAATCATGCAATGCAATGCAATGGGAATACAAATGTATGCCTTGTGTGCAGTGAAAAATGAGATGAGTATTTGTCAACAGAACGTATGTCTGTTCAGGGTCTGATCATTCACTTTATGTAAAGACTATTTTGGAGGAAGACCTTGCCATTGTTTTATTCGTAGCCTTTTTTGTCTGCCAGAAAGAGTGATTTTTTTTTTTTTTTTGTGATTGATCTCTCTCCATGATCACGTACGTGTATAAGCTGTAACTATTCCTTTAATCCATGGGAATGCAATTTGTGACGAGGTTGACAATGTCCAGTTACATATATGTATTTAAACCTGGTTGCTGATGTTGGACACATGAAATAACTGTGGCGGGCCAGGTAAACTGTTTTTGAAGAACTGAATTTGTATCTCCTGATGTCTCGATATTCTCAATTTACATAATTATACATAAATGACTACAATTGTATATAAATATTCTGCTGTATGTAAAGATTCTTGACTTGAAAATAAAGATTAATGAGTCGATCAATCTGATTTATCATTTTTCTGTGTGGTATTCAAATTGATATACAACTCCGTAGTTTGAGTAATGTACACGGCCCTAATTTTACATGTAGTTCCTTGTCACATTTCAGCCAAAGAAGAAGAAAAGAATGGCCGGGAATCATGGCTGGGTTTTGAACTTCATAAAAATGCAGTATAGTAGCTAAAAAATGTACATTACCTCCAGCCATGCCAACAGCGAGCCTTTCGAGTGTCAATAGCAACATGTTGCCTAAATCTCACTGGGCATTGCTTAGTCCCTTGTCAAATGCAGCACCTCAGCTGAGCAAAGAGCACATTCTCAAATCCTTAAAAAAAAAAAAAAAAAATAAATAAATAAGTAAAAAAAATCTCTGAGAGCCTCTTGCCCCACCCTAGGGACACTCACACAACACACACACACACACACACACACACACACACACACACACGCACGAACCAATACCCACAACAAACAAACACACCTGTGTAGATGCTGGGCAAACCTACATTTGTACACACACACATGCACACAAGTGTACACCTGGTAGATGCACAAAGGACACTCTTTACACATGTACCTGTAATTTCCAAAACAATGTTTTCCTTGTGACCTTTATTCAGTCACAATCTCGTACATTACTGCTTCTCCCTACACACATGTACATGTAATTGATCCAAAATTTGGTGTCTCTTGGAATTTATACACAAACACAGTACATCTTTATTTTTTCCAAGGGTCATGATATTTGATGTGCATATTCACATTATCCTGCACACAAAATAAAAGAAATATGAACCACATATGCAGCATTGAACCTTAGGAAAGGGGATATGTCGAGTTAGTCTCTGTACAGACACTCTGAAGGTTAAATTCTTCTGATCATGTCATGTGACAATTTAAGACCACCTCCAAAATTGTTTTACTCAGTTCAATCACATAGTATAGTTGCATAATTACACTGGCAGCCTCCTGGGTATAAGAAATACCTACTTTACAATCAAAACACTGTTATAAAATGTATATACGTAGCACCATTCTACGTTCATAGCGCTCAAAGTGTGAAGTTAAATTTACTAAATGTTTTTTTTTTTTTTTCTGGGAGTGCAAACTTATATCTTCCTAACATATTCTTTAACTTCAATTACACATTTTTTTTTAAATATTTTTTTTTTGCATTTTCATTAGCTTGCCATCGAAGTGATCAACATTACTACCACCTCAGATATCAAAGAAATAAAAAAGATTTTAAAAGCTCAACCAAGCAAGGAAATTTACATATTAGTACATACTGTGTGGGAATGTATATCTTGCAAAATTACAAATGTCCAGTTCATATGAATGTATACCTCACAGAATGTGTGTTTTCAAAGGATTTTGGTTGTACACCTGGCACATGATTCTATGTATACATATACATATGCATACATATAAACATATACATATATTATGGCCAACTATAATTTTGTAGATAATTCCTTGTTCACACAGTGAACGCAATAAACAGTGTGACGCTTACAACTTCAGTCATCCATACACAGTATGGCCTACTCTATTGCCGTTCTCTCTGGCTATGTAACTTTGGTTTCTTTGACTCTTGGGTGCACCACGGTCTCAGCAGACAGCTTGCCAATATCGAAGATTTTTCTCCATCACACAAACTGATCCATACACCACAATAATATCCCACAGTAAATTGAGACCATCACACCTGATTCCATTCCTGACACAGACTGTGCATCTCTGCTTGTGGTGCCTGGTGGTTGTATAGCTATATTCCACAGGGTTTTTTGGAATAAATTCTAATTTTCCATCAAGGTTGTTTTCAAAAAGTCATGCTTCCCAGAACTATTCATAAAGGTATGCATAATCGCGGGGCATTTTTCTTTTTTCAAGGCAAATCAGCAGAAACCCATTCTGAATGTGATTCAACCATGGTACGGATGGTATAGAAGGCAAACATCAACATGTTGTTTAATGTAGTGGTGTCTCCATGCATCCCAGTATCTCGTGACACTTTCCAAAACCTGCTTTTTATTTGTTTTCGCATTAGCACACCTTTTTCACGAAAACATGTACACAATGCATCATGACATTTGACTATCTTGAATGTGAAGCATGGTTGGCAGGATGGACTGACCTAGAATAAAGAGCTAGCACCCAATCTCATTGTCCAATACCTTTAATAGGGGTGTGTGAGAAAACCTCTCCTTTACCCTTACACAAAGTATCAAGAGTATAATAATCTCTACAAAAATAATTGTGCAAACACTTTCTTGAAATAGGATGCTATGAGATAGTTCCAATACAGTTGTATGCACACGTTTCCTCTCAAAAATGCAAGAGCTGTTGAATTGGCTCTGCATTTAACAAAAAACAAAAACAAAAATCCAAAACATACACATATCACATCATTAATTCATTGAAAAATACAAATATATTTTAACTTAACAAATCTTAATTAATCATTTTTACTTTTTCCCCCTTCAAATATGGCCATAGTACATGTACATGTATATTATTCCAGTAATTACAGGCACCACTCTTTACAATGAAAGCAGTAATACTATCATGGTCTAACCCGTACCTTGAGCAATAACCTACTAAACTGAAAGAAAAATAGAAAAAAAAAAAGAGAGACAAGCAAACTCCTCCTTACCATCTCTTCCCTCCCCCCCCCCCCAAAAAAAAAAAATACTGTCACAATAACAGCTACATTTTGAGTCAGTGATCCATATGATTTACGTAAAAATCAAAGAGCAATGATAATAAATACTGATGTAGAAGTGCAAAGCTTCAAAATTGTTTTTCAACTCTGTTTCTCTTCCTCCCAGTTTTACTTTTGTTATACAGGCATGATTAATCAGACATGATTTTCATCTTTACATAAAAAATTTCATGACAATGATTCAAGAAGATAAATCTATATAATGTACAAATATTACTGATGTTGCTTAATAACCATGCATAACACTTCTGTACTAGTACACTGTGTACACAAATAAACAATATCTAAATGCTGTTTTCATGGCAACATACATTCTGTTACTCTCAAAAATTATGTCGTGCATAAATTTACATCACATGTGCCGAGTTTCTTCTGCATCACATATGAATTGAGGAAGTTTAATCCGCATGACTTTTTCCCGAGTTGGGGGCAATAATGCTATGCTGAGATGTTTCTGATACTCCCACAAATTTTTCCTGCGTATCATTGCATCGCATTCAACAAATATACCAATTTTGATATGCATCGCTCAAAGACTGGAAGAAAGAAGAATCTCTATATGCAAGGCTTTTGCACGATTTGGGAAGGGGGTCAAAATGCACCATTACCATGGCAACACACTTTCCAGTTGGAAAATGTGTCTGGCACAACTTTAGAGCGACTGTTTTATGTACTAATATGCCAATTTTCTTGCTAATTTTTCCTGTAAAAATCTAGAGAAGGAGATAGATCTGCAGGCCTTTTACCTGATTTTGAGGCATTATGTTCTCACCATAGCAATGCATTTTCCATTCCTGTTGCAAAATGTGTTTTGCACAGCTCTACTCTGAGCTCAACAATTGTCTGCTAAATTTCCTTTGCAATCGTTTAAACAAATGGAGAAGCAGATTGATCCACAACATTTGCAATGGGCTGACCACATGCCTGCCTGAGCACTGATTCCTACAACCGTACTTAATTATAGGATGGAAAGGTCTAATGAAAAGATAGCACCTCTACAGGCTCTTGGTTTGGGAAAAATATCAACACAAAAATATCTTATTACAACCACTGCAATCTTGCAGCTAGTTGTGAAACAAAAATCGAACGAATTTAAAGAACAAACATTTATAGCACATATAGCATTCTATACTGTCAGCCTGTAGACTGTGTCTTGCATTCGATGAGTATTAACACCTCCACATTCCATAATTATCTTTATAAGCCTTAAAAAGTAGCTGAAATGAGTTTCACTCTGTTAATAAATACAACTTCTCAACAGTAAAAACCAACTTTATGCTTTACCATGATTGTACTACATTCAAATGAATAAGTAGAAGTCTTATGAGAACTGTATCTGAGATATTTTTGGTCACAGTAATCCTACAGACAGCTAACTCTCCATACCACGTAGGAAAATATATAACTTCATATCATTTATCGTCCTTTTTCTGACTGCCTCACCTATTACACTTGAGTGAAAGACCAATTATCCACACAGACAAACACACACAAAAAAGTCAAATAGCTTTGGCTCAAGAATGTACAGTGACAGTTTAAAATACACCTGACAGTTTCTACAGATCTGAAGGTGAATGTCCAATCCTACGTTCTTTCTCTTACTAATCTTCCACCCTTAAACACTAGATGGATAATATTGTATATGCCACATATTAAAGCGAGAATAATTGTTTGTAAATCGAGGCTTCCTGACAAGTTTGAGAGTGGTTAAATTTGTGGTTGTGGAGTACAGTAATGATGTGAGAAATGTATGTGTGCACATCGCATTCATGTCTGGCTTAGAGTTAATATCTTAGTGTGTTGTTCAATATGTGATTATCGCCTGACTCGCAAAATTTGTGAAATCTAAAAAAACTACAATTTTTCACGAAATATTTGGCAAATACAGAAATTAGGAGGAACTGGAGTGGGTGGGGGGGGGGGGGGTAGGAAACTGATGACACAGCCTCATCACTTCCACAGCAGACGGCCGTCTGGGGAGGACTTCCCGCTCCTTAGACGTGAATGTCCCTGCCAAGACGGTCGATCTCTTCCAGCACGAACACCACGCTCTCCCGGGTGACCCGCGCGTTGGCAAAGATGATGCGGAAGAAGTTGACAAAGGATCCGTTGGGCTGGTAGCCGATCAGCATGGTCCCGCTCTGTACCATGCCCTGCTTGATTTGCGGAGCAACCTGGCATTGGGGGTTGGGAGGGGAAAACAAACAGACCATGGTGAAAATTACAGACTGTTCAAAAACACAATGTACAGACTTACTGTCTATTTCACTTTCATTAGGTACATTTGTCTCCCTCTCCTAAAGCCTGATTTTCTCACTTTGCTGTCATTCTCAGAACCCACACCCCATAAATCAAACAAACACACAAAACCATCCCTTATTCATCAAAGAGCAATTTCATATACACTGTTTGTATGCAACAAACACATAGAGAAAAAGAAAAGGGAAAAAATCCACTGAATATGAAACACTAATAAATCATATCATAAAAATCTTTTAAAATTCTCAAAGATTCAATTTTAGTACTGTAATTACATTAGAACATATAAAATGACACTAGAACCCACTGAAAATGGAAGATCCTGTTATTGTTACAAGCAACAAAGTGCACTCATAGGATAGTTGCACTGCAAGAATGCAAATGGAGACTTGTCAGAGAAGTGTGTTTTCAGACAAACCTTGTGTAACCTCTGCCAGAACTCGGGGGTCCTTTCCTCATTCCGCAGGCACAGGGGGAAGTACCAGAAGCCAACATTGGTACACTGTGGCTGTAATTTGATTTTTTTTTTTTTTGACAGAGTAGAAGAGGAAGGAATATAAACATAGTGAAAGATGACATGGTTGAATATAATGACAGAAGAAATGCATGTATAAAGACTAGTTGAAAAACAGCTTTGTTCAAGTGTAATTGTCTTTCTCTAAGTCGATGAATTCCCTAATTACAGGTGATTAGTAACTGTGAAATTCCCATAGAATCTCACCCAAAATCATGTGATGAAATTGAGTTACTGGCGACATGGAATATGTTGTTACCTAATCATTTTACACAGCCACTTCACCTGACATATCAAAATTGACTTACTTCAGAGATACAAAATGGCAGAATTACCTTACTGGCAGCAACAAAAGCTGGTAAAATTGTTAAAGGTACCATAGAAAATGCATATGGCAGGCAGATGTTGTGATGATGTATGCCTTTTTTGATATGCAAAGAAGTTATTCATATCTTTAGGAAATAAATCTAATTTGTGACCCCCCTTTTAATACACCCTATACATAGAAGAAAATATACTCACCTCCATGACTAGTTCAAAGCCTTCACGCTCCCTCACCAAGTCTGCAAAATACCTGGGGGAAAAACAAAGGTATTCAAGAAAGTAAGTGTCAGATAGATCCAATATGTATTGAAGTAACGATGAACACCCACACAAGATCTGCTGGACGGTGGCACATTATTGCTACACCCGAGTGGGCTCGCAAATCTACAACTAGGACAAGTTGGGATGGATAGTTGAATGCTGATGAATATGTTTGGCTGATATAACAACGTGCCTGCCCACATAAAGGGTTACCTGCTTAAAAAGACACACTGAGGTCCTCATACAATACAGTAAAGAGTATCTGTTGCAGGGGCGGATCCAGGAATTCTGTAAAGGAAGGGGGGGGGGGGGGCAGCACCTTTACAAAATTAAAGGGCAGCATATGCGCCCCCTCCCCATTTCTTTATTTCTTTTAATTTAACAAAAAATAAAGATGGGCGTGCACCCAATGCACGCTTGTCTACATCCGCCACTGTGTTGTGAAGCTCTTAGACTTTCTTTTTTTTTGTACCTGGAGATGGCAAACTTGTGATCTATCTCAGCTTCAAAGCCCCTGTTGCCCTTGGCACGCCACATCAGCCACAACTTGAAGGCATCCACCTTGCGGCCACACTGCAGCGACTTGTCGCCGGTGTCGTAGCTGACGTCGTAGAACTTGTCCTGCTGGAACAGGTACTTTGCCTTGGCGCTCATGCCCCGGGCCATCAGGTCATCCTGGACATGGAGATGTAATATAAGCGGTCAAAGGTGCACCAACATAACAAGGTCAAAAGGACATGGGCAGAGTTTGTCTATTAATGTTGTCATCATTGCATTATTCAGCCTTTTCTGTCACATTGGATCACAAGTCACTAACATAGGGCTTATCAACAAATGAAGAGTTTGTTTGCAAAAACCGATAAGTCCATATTTGCCAAATGGAGATATTTGCGTTTAAAGGTCAAGAAAAATAAAGAGAATAATAAGAAATTTTTTGCTTCTTTTGATCATAACTTCTTCAAAAATGTACCTTTATATGTGACCCGCTACAACAAAAAGGTCCTAAAGTCGCGCACGGTCAAAGCTATGAAAATCGAGTTTGAAGTAAGGGCATTACAATTGGTCAAAACTTACGATTTTCTGATTTTGATATATTATTGGAGTCTAACATGTCTTCTATCATCTGTCGAAATTTTGAAGCAAAATGATCAAAGGAAAGACCAAAAAGTAGCGTTTTTCTGAGCCATGTTTCTTGGCGTTTCAACGAAGCAGAAACTGGTTCGAAAATTTGGATTGAGCGCCACAGATAGATTCCGCCCCTAACAACGACCAGAGTGATCTCATTGGTCAGTTTGCTGCTTGGTGCTAACCGAAGCGTGAAGCTCGCACACTGCCCAGTCGACTGGTGCGTGCGGGCGGGGTGCACTATGCTCAGCCGCTTCTCACATCCTGGTCACTGATTGGTTGGTGAGGAGACCGCCGACGCTGATGTGCTTGAATGAACTCTTCGGGGGTTGCTAGGGCTTACCTTCTATTGTCCAGAGGTGAAAACTGACTTGCATGTCCGTTGATCGCGATTGCGTCAAAAGGAAGACTTTTAGGCGCTTTTCTCGAAACAGTGATTTTCCAGACGTCTCGACATGCTCTCTTTTAAACATCGATATCTCCGCAGCTGATTATTTTTATAAAATGTGTTATATATCAATCTAAAGCAGAAAGATTAGGGGATTATATCGTACAATTTTCAAATAATCGACCTCGCCCGACTTTAGGATCATTTTGTTGTAGGGGGTCACATATGTAGTGACCAGTATATCATTTAAAAGGTATTATTCTGTACTTTATGACAGAGACTGTACTTCAAAATCTTCAAAAATGGACTTATCGGTTTTTGCAAACAAACTCTTCAAATGTACATGTACCTATTATTCAATCAAGAACCTATAACCTCTATTTTAGTACTCAAAAGTATCTCCACAGATACATAACACTCACTGCATTCTTTGGGCGCTCCAAGGAGCATTCCATGAATTTCCTTTGTACACATAAGGCATCAAGCGTATACCCCTCCGAGGAAATAATATCATAAGTAAAATGAAATGATTAATATTAAGACAAAGAATAAAATCAAAAATAAATTGAATGGACAAATATTCATGGAAAAGATATTATTATGAAATTAAGTAATAAATATAACAGATAGATAAAATGACAACAATATGTCCATTTGCATAAATGGGCATCTGAGCAATGGCCCCACAGTTGGAACAGGTAAATGTCCATTCATATTCAATGGCAGACAGTGAGCTCGTTGCCTGGGGCGAGAGGGTAAGTGGGTTTGCATGCCACAGTCATCATGTATCTTTTGCATTGCAATGTTCTTAATTAGCAACCATGTCTTTGCAAAGGGGAAGATGTCTGTAATAAGTTGCAGAATTATTAACACAAGAGAATTATGCCATAAACGTCTTCAAAAAAAAAAAAGAAGAAGCGGGGACATTATCAATTTGTCTAATTGTAACTGTGGTTGTTGACCCATACATGTAGCACTGTGTCTCCAAGACATGTTAAAACACAAAATGATAATAATAATAAAATTAAAATCAATATGATTAATTACTACATCAGATATCAGTGAAACTTTACTGGCTCATAACTTGTTCCTTACTCTTTTTAATGTTTGATCAAATGCAAATAATAACCACATATGAAAGCTTAGAAAAAAAAAAATCAATGCACTGGTATGTCCAACAGCCAATGTTCTGAAACCCCCACAAAGTTAAAAACAGACTGCACTGTTGAACTTTTGTGCAATGGGATAGTGCAAATTTTCCATCAGCATGGGGGGGGGGGGGGGGGGGGGGGGAGACAGGAAAGAGAACTGTCAAGTGCATAATTTCAAAGAATTACCAGTGTAGCACAGTGATTGTGTGAAGTTTGTATGAATCATGCCATTCATGAGAAACCTGGCTGTAATTTCCGTCACACCATGAGCACTAGGTCATGGGCAGTTGGAAAAAAACAAAAGAACCCCCCCCCCCCAAAAAAAAAACAAACCCAGAACAAACTAAAACAAAGAAACAACCAACAGGGCCAATGGCTTCCATACACAAAAATAGAAGGAAAGACAAAGGTATTCCTTCCACATTAATCCAGCATGCATTCCCTCAGCTACTGAGAGTCAAGTTCTTCTTAGATATACACTGAAGGAAACAATAGGTTACGGTACAATAAGGACTGTAAACTTCCATCATGCACACGTTACATGGGGGGTGGCATCTCTGCTCTTTGACAAGAGTATGGGGGGGGGGGGTAAAATCCCTTAGAATTGACTTTGAAGCACATGTTGGGTAAATTACAGAACAGTCAGAAGAGGGGGACTCCTATTAATCTCAGTTCTTGGTGCTGATCAGCCGACAGTCAACAACAGGTGTATCGCTGGTGGCACTCAGACTCTAATTCTTTGTCAAAGCACAAAGGTTTCAAAAGCGGTCCAAATAATCAGAAGAAGCTTTTAAGTAAGTGCCATGGTATTTCTCCGGCATTTTCACTTCGACTTGATATATTGACCTCTATGTTCTACAGTGTATGTCAATAATATTCTTTTTTTTTTTTGTACATCCAAGGTGGCTTTCATATATCATCTTATCTTGTAACATGTCACTAATTTCTACCAAGAAAGTAATATGAAAATGAATGGAAATGAAATGAAAGATGACCCCCAGAATCAGGGACACTTGGAAACCCTACTAATAGGGGGATTCACGCGTACACAAATTAGCAGGTTATAATTATCCCAAGATTTGCATCAAGATTGCAAACTCAAGATTTTTGCACATGTCGATGCAAGTATACCCACAATTTAGTGTGATCAGCAGCGCAATGCTTAACCCAAGAAATCTTGTGCTCATTTCAGAATTAGTACACTACAAAACCCCGTGGGGACAGTGGGAATGTTGGACCAAACAATTTTGAGCTTTTATATCCCATCATTCAAAGTGCACATCACAACAGCATGCACACCACACCACTATGAGGTGCAAGAACAATTGATTTATCGATTTATTGATCGGAACTAGCAAGCTTTTTCTGTTCCTGTGAATGCTTGCAAAAAATCTCAACATTTGAAGCATGATCGTTATCCCGCTGTTTCTGAGCGTGTGAATGCTTGCAAAAAAATCCAGAGATTTGGAGCATGATCGTCATCTCGCTATTTTGTATTACGTGGATGCGGCTATCGTGTTATATACAGGAATATCTTTTTCTTTCTGCTTACCCACCCATCTTTACAACCCAAGGGCTTTCTTCAATAATAGCTGCGTTCAGACGGAGGCAGTTTTGGTCGGAGTAACTTCGGAGGAAGGGTCGGCGGAAGCTTGGTCGGAGGAAAGGTAGGATAATGCCCGTCTGAACAAGGTCGTGGTAACTTCCCCTGGTTGGGGGAACTTACCACAATCGCTTCCTCTGACCAAGATACTCCTGAGTTTTTTCAGGAGTATCTCGCTACCACGACTAGCTGGTCGCAGTAAATTGCCCGTGCAGACAAGCCCTCAGAGTATCTATAACCTTACAAACCGTATACAACCTAGGTAAAACTTCCAGAGTCAAATGCGAGTACACGTGCGCGTGCGCTACAATTCTAACCTAGTCGATCGCGACGGAGAAGCTAGCGCTCAAAAATTCTCATCAACAAGAATAGAGAAGACAAATGCCGCTGGTAAAAAAAACAATGGTATGGTTGACTTGCGCGGTGCTACCACTTCCGGAAGTTACATCAACTCTCCACGGTGATCCCCAAGAAGGCCGTGGTACAAATTTGTAAATTGGTTGGAGTTTCTTCCCACGACCATCGTGTGAACACAGGGTCCTGGTAAGATGAGCATAAATTTGAATTCTAATTGCTGAGCCATAAAATTTTTCTCTGACTAATAATATGTCTGAACATGGCTAATCTTTTGTGGCATGAGAGAAATGAGATTTGTCAATGATCTAACATGCTCAAAAGAACTTCAATTCTTTTCTCTCCGTGTCAAAACATCCGAGTAAGTAATAGTGGCAGCAGCAACAAATAGAGAAAAACCGGGCAGCGACAATGCGAGGACAAAATAAAAAGAAGACAAGGGGAAAAGAAATATTCCACGTATGCTTGGTGAACATGAATGGTCTATTCATGCACCTGCAACAATGGATGTATCAAATAAAAGTCATAAGTGCACACACACACACAAAATGTTTTTCATACAAGACAGATTATGCTTGACATACCCCCAATGGTATAAGATCCCAATTATCTTCTAGAACAAGGTTGCTATCAATAATCCCATGGATCAAATTCCCCCCCCCCCCCCATGCCAACTCTTATTGAGCCGTTATCAATAATGGCAAGCACATTAATCACAACCAGAATACTTCCTCCTCATAAATTCAAATAATTTGATCCCTTTAATACATCTGTGAGATCTTGGAAAATTTTCCTCATCAATTTATCTTCTATAATTCAAAATGAGCAAAACAACGAGTAACAACACCACTATAAACAAGGTTAAAAAGAAGAAGAAGAAGAAAAAAAAAAGAATGCTGCATACCACTGGGAAAAGGCTGTGACAAAACAGAATGTATAAACCATAAGAGAGAACTTAACTTGTAAAGCAGACGTCTTTGAACTTTACAAGCGTTTTCACAGGTCACCCATAGTGCACAGCCGGGTATAGAATAACTATGGACCATAGTTTTGACATGGTCAAATTCCAACAAAATAATGAATTTAAGTCTGCTTTTGTTCTTATTCCTTTCACTGATATTCTATTGTAGCCTCTTTTGAATTCACAAATATGCCTTCCCATTCAATCAAAACATAAATGTCTTCATTTGAAAAGCACTATGCAAAGTCTCAACAAACTAATGAAACTTGGATCATACACATGTAGCTCTCATTTATGGTCAACACAGCAAATCAGATCCACTTTGTTTGGTCATAATAAATACATATGTGGAGTTCAACATACAACAAATAGGTGTATCCCTGATGGCACTTCAACTGAAACATCTAATTCTTTGTCAAAGCACATAGTAGCTTTCAAAAGCAGTTCAGGAGATGCTTGTGTGTCATATTCACAATAATCACATGAAGCTGTTGCGTAAGTGCCATCGTACTTCTTCTGTCAGCATTTTTACTTGAATTTGATATATTGACCGCTAATGTCCCTTGTCAATAATATTTTGTTGTACATCCAAGCTGGATAATCAGGTTTCATTTTTACTAAGAAATATGAAAATAAATTGAAATGAAATGAAAGATGACCCCTAAATTGGGGAGAACCTTTTGTATTCTTTTGTCTAGGACAACAAATAACAGAGTTTCCAGAAAGCCTCCCACAGAATTGGGGACACTTGGTAGCCCTGTTATTGTATTTAGAGCAGGAATGTCTTTTTCTTTCTGCTAACCCACCCCTCCTCTTTATACTTGCATCCCCAAAGGCTTTCTTTACAACATTTTGTGGCATGACAGAAAAGAGATTTGTTAATGATATAATATGCTTGAAGAACTCTTTTCTCTCAGAGTCAAAACATCCAAGTAAATAGTAGTGACAGCAGCAACAATAATAAAAAAAAAAAAAAAATCAGCAGTGACAATGCATGGATAAAATTCAAAAGACAAGGGGGAGGATGTACTTCACGTATGCTTGGTGAACATGAATGGTCTATTCATGCACCCGCAGCAATGGATGTATCAAATAACAAGAGACCCGCGGGTCTAGCGCTCACCCGAGTATCGCAAGTTCACTTTTCACGCAGTAACCAATCTAAATTATTCACAGCTCTACTAAAATTTGACCAGGCATTCTCAAATAGAAGATGAAAATGTACAATAAGGGCCCAAATTTTTTAAGATTCCTTAATTTGGGGGGATTGGGGCCCCCTGGGGCCTAGTGGGTGGGGCATGGAGCCCACTTTGATAAATTGAGATCCTGATCCCCTAGGGATGCCACCTGCCAAGTTTGACGAAAATCCATCATGAGGTTTTCAGGAAGAAGATGAAGATGTACAATTCAGGCCCCCATTTGGACCTTCCCAACCCCCCCCCCCCCCCCCTGCCCCCAAGAGGGGCACCCCTGGATCTGCTATGAACAGACTTGAAACTACAGTCATTAATGTACTCACTCATAGTATTATCTTAGCTCTATAACTTCTGATTCTAGAGAAGATTTTTGAAGATTCCTTCATTTTGGGGGGTTTGGGGCCCCCCTGGGGGTCCCCTGGGTGGGGTATGGTGCCCATTTTAACAAAATGAGATCCTAACCCCCTAGGGATGCTACCTGCCAAGTTTGGTGAAAATGGGTCATGGGATTCTCAAGAACAAGATGAAAATGTACAATTTAGGCCATATTAGGACCCCTCCCCACCCCCCTCCCCTGGGTCGCAAGGGGGGCACCCCTGATTCTGCCATGAACAAACTTGAAACTACAGTCATCAATGTACTAACTCATGGTATTAACTTAGCTCTATCACGTCTGGTTCTAGAGAAGAAGATTTTTACTGATTCCTTAATTTTGGGGGGTTTGGGCCCCCCTGGGGGCCCCCTGGGTGGGGCATGGTGCCCATTTTAACAAATTGAGTTCCTAACCCCCTAGGGATGCTACCTGCCAAGTTTGACGAAAATTGGTCATGGGGTTTTCAAGAAGAAGATGAAAATTTAAAAAGTTTACGCACGACGGACGACGCAGGACGCACGGCGGATGCCGGACGAAGGGCGATCGCAATAGCTCACTTGAGCCTTTGGCTCAGGTGAGCTAAAAATCATGAACACAATATAAACGATAAAGGTTTTTCTACAAGACAGATTATGCCTGACATACTCCCAACGGTATTGGATCGCAATCATTTTCTAGAACAAGGATGGTATAAGTAATCCAATGGATCAAAATACCCCCTCAACCCCCAATGGACGTTATTGTCTATTTATAATGGCAAGCACATCAATCACAAGCACAGTACTTCCTCCTCATAAATTAAAATAATTTGATCCCTGTATTACTTTGATCCCTGTATTATCACAGTGTATGTAGAATGAATGGGCACAAACATTTGTATATGAGAGCAATGTCACAGTCAGTTAACCCTTACTGTGCTTTGTTTGTCCATATAAGCACAAACATTATACATCTGGAAACTTTTGTTTGGTGGATACAGTTTACCTTGTGACCCTAATAAATCCTGATTGTCTCACTATGCCCGCCCACTTGAATGAGGCCCACTTGAGAGGGCTTGCAAATCTACAAGTACAGTATGTTAACCCGTTGAGGACGAGTCCCGAGCATACTCGGGCGGGTGTCCATGGGAAATGCGTGTTGTAGCAAAATCAAACCGTCCTCAACGGGTTAAGTTTGGATGGATTTCATACTGAATGCTGATGGAAAGGATCGGCAAATTAACCCATTGAGGACGAGTCCCAAGTATACTAGGGCAGGTCTCTATGGGTAATGCATGTTGTAGCAAAATCAGTCCGTCCTCAATGGGTTAAGCCAATTATAAGTACCTGTATGGGCGCATAAAAATGACAACCGCTAGAAACAGGCATATTGAGGTTTTCACATGATGAACAATGTACATTTGTATGTCAGTTTTCTCAGTTTTATAACATTCACACTCTTAAAATCTGACTAAATATGCACAATTCTGGACAGGTTCTGCAAAGATATAAATATAGCCCAATCAAAATCAAACATACTAAAGAACAACACCACTACCTAAAAACGAAAAATAAAAAAGATAGAGCAGAAAGAAAACCGGATTTAGACCATGAAATTAATTAAAGAGCTTAATGGCGCCTCTTACCTTTCCATTCAGGAGGAAGGCAGAACACTGCAACTGGACCCCCATCATTTTATGCTGGCACCAGGTCATGGAATCTGAACGCTCAATTCCGTTTAAGTAGTGTCTGTACTTCTTGGACAACAGGGCTCCTCCTCCCCATGCAGCCTGAGAGACAGACAGATAGATGGATAGATGGATAGATGGATAGATGGATAGATGGATAGATGTATAGATGTATAGATGTATAGATGTATAGATGTATAGATGGATAGATGGATAGATGGATAGATGGATAGATGGATAGATGGATAGATGGATAGATGGATAGATGGATAGATAGATAGATAGATAGATAGATAGATAGATAATAATAATAATAATAGATAGCGATAGAGAGGGGAAATAGACAGCAAGAGACAGAAATAGATACAAAGAGAAAAAAAATAAAAATATACATAACATGAAAGACATGCATTGACAAGAAAATACCAAGAAAACATACACCAAATACATATCACTACAACTGATTTACGTAAAAAAGAAAGAAAGAAAAGGTATAATTCTGAATGAGTGAATGAATTCATTGTATGCTCTGTTGAAAGGAAAGAAAATGCTAGCTGGTATTAAAAATATATGTTTATTTATATGGAGGATGCCAAACTGGTGGCCACCTACATGTTTTAGCATTTCTTGTGATCATTTATCTGTATATTATTGCAGCATACTTTTTTTCAGATCACTGCTGTGATTGTGCTTGGTGTAATTAGCTGCACTTCCCAGATAGCACACCTTCATGGCTTCATGTCATATAAAAAAGTTAGGAACTTGTGTAAAATGAAGAAAACATGTTCCTCCCTTGTGTTGCTTTCATCTACAATTGAAACTATTAACTCTTCATAATTTCTCTTCAAAGACACAGCTCATTATCATTTCTTTTAAGTTACTTAGTAATAGATACCTTACATATGCTCGCACCAATGACAATAGTTCAATAGATCTCAATGCAAACATCATGGTTTTCTATCAGTTTTCTTCACTAACTAATATATCACTGGGGCGCACCGGCACAGTGAATGAACATGAATATGCACAATTTCTAATAAAAAAAAATGCCATGTGTGTTCACAATGCCACACAATGTACGCATACCTTTCTTTTCTCTTTCCACTTTTACAAATAAATGAAAGGTATGATCATCATATTCCCTAATCTACATACTTTACAGACTAATACAGGCAGTCACCATAAGGACTGATGTAATCTAATATCAGTACATTACAATGTACTAGTATCTCCTCCCCATCTTTCATGAAAAAAAAAAAATCATGTCTCTATCTCAAATTACAATCTTGACCTTGCGTACCATTATAGGAGCGGCACATTTTCACGGATAGCCAATGGAAGTGAGCACTTCATATCAAATATCACGACTGCTCATGGTTTAATGCTGACAATGTTGATGGAAATTTCCATGATGCCATGTACCACTCAGTCATTTGAAATTGTATCACTTGACCTTGCAGACAGCTTGGTAGGTAACATACTGCTAGTCAATCTATTCGATCTGTGTTTTGAGTTTTATGTTTCAGTCTCTTTCGAAAGCAAACCAAAACTGACACCCTGAGTGATCAGTCTGGTGCATCCCAACCTGCGGATTTTTCATTTCCATTTCATTCATCTCTTGACAGGTGATGGAATCCTTTAAATATCTTGTTGGCAGAATTCTTAATTATAAAATATAGAGCATTAATTCTTAAGAAACCTAACACAGCTTATCATACTTAATCATGTCAATCACATTAGGTGCCATCACAGTACTGTTAACATGGATTTTTGTTTTCTTTTTTCAATCAAATTTTTGAGCAAGATGATTCTTCCCATGTTTCTATGTTGTAAATTTACTGGCTGTCAACACATTCCCTAGAAGCGGTAAAAAATCACATGGGCAAAATAACGTGCAGGAAATATTTAAAGACTTGTTTTTACTTTTCTTTGTTCTGGTATCAAATCATGCAAACATGCTACATCATTTCCGTGTGGTAAAATATCCCTGTGCATCTACAGTCTGCAAGACAACATCTCATGAAGCCAGTTGGCACATTTACTCAGGACAGTGCAAAACACATTCACAGGGCAAGTTTATTAAAATTTCATTGACTACTTGGTACAGTGTCATACAAGGAAAAGTAGAAATTACGCGGTGCGTAACATATGTCCCCGCCGGAAGTAGCATTTTGTAACAAAATGTGCAATATAGGTAAAAAATCAAGGTCAAAGGTCAAAGAAGTCAAAGGTCAAAATTCTGTGTAGAAGTTTTGAAGCCCTCACCTAGTGCCATCACATAAAGCAAATGGAATCGAAATTGGGTTAGAAATGGCGAAGGAGTAGCATTTTGTAGCCAATGTACAATATAGGTCAAAAATCAAGGTCAAAGGTCAAAGAAGACAAAGGTCAAAATTCTGTGTAGAAGTTTTGAAGCCCTCACCTAGTGCTATCACATAAAGCAAACGGAATCGAAATCGGGTTAGAAATGACGAAGGAGTAGCATTCTGTAGCAAAATGCACAATATAGGTCAAAAAACAAGGTCAAAGGTCAAAGAAGTCAAAGGTCAAAATTCTGTGTAGAAGTTTTGAAGCCCTCAACTAGTGCCATCATATAAAGCAAACGGAATTGAAATCGGGTTAAAAATGGCGAAGGAGTAGCATTTCGTAGCAAAATGTACAATATAGGTCAAAAATCAAGGTCAAAGGTCAAAGAAGTCAAAGGTCAAAATTCTGTGTAGAAGTTTTGAAGCCCTCACCTAGTGCCATCACATAAAGCAAACGGAATCGAAATCGGGTTAGAAATGGCGAAGGAGTAGCATTTTGTAGCAAAATGTACAATATAGGTCAAAGGTCAAGGTCAAAGGTCACGACTGAAATTCTGTGTAGAAGTTTCAAAGCTCCCATGTAGTGCTATCATATAAAGCAAACAGAATCAAAATTGGCTCATAAATGACTGAGAAGTAGCAAATTGAAGATTTTGATCACACACGGACGCATACACGGACACACGGACGGACGGACACACGGACGGACGGACGGACGGACGGACGGACGGACTGACACACGGACACACACACGTACGGAGCCCGTTTCATAGTCCCCTGCTCGAACTCGTTCGGCGGGGACAATAAACTTGTGAGATTGACGACAATAGATTTGGATGCATACAAAATGTAGTTCCCTTTCCACAGGACTGCATGTTCATTCACTGAGGGAGATTAGGTTTTTATGCATGACATGCATTTCCCATAGACACCAGTCCAAGTACAGGACTAGACTTCAACAGGTTAATATATGATCCAGTGAATGATGTAATCTGTCAACAGCTGTTCCATAATGTGTTCCATGTACTCTGTATCACCTGATGTTGGACCCACAGTGCTCAAAGCACAAAGTGGGCAAACATTGCCCTGTTTTTAGAGTCGGCTTCACATAAGCAGTGATACTTGAACTGTATTTTGATGAAGTTGGGTATGAGAAAAAAAGTATCCTGATATTTACATACAGTGGCTACTGCTCTGTCAAAGTCCAAAAGTCCACCAGTTCCCCCCCCCCCCCCCCCCAGTCTCAAGTACGCTTAGTGCAAGTTTTGGCACTTTAAAATAACTGTTTTCTCCTTTCGAGTACAAATAAACAAATATGCACAAGACACAGCAGATGTGTGTTTAATTGGAACTCCCTGATTTTTCATAAAAATTGAATGAATTAGACTTAGGCAGAGTTAGCTCATTCCTTTTGTGATTTTACATGTAAATCCCTTCCTGCAGACTTCACACAAGAATCCCTGTTATATTAGATGTGAAAGTGAAAGTCTGATAGACAAAGGAAAGAGATATACTTAACAATGATTATCATCCATGATTGGCATTTACAGTCGAGTGGTTTTGAGTTGAAACTTATCCATGTATCCCTGCTCCCCCCCCCCCCCCCAAAGTACAGTACAATTACATGTCACTGTAGAGATCTTGTAGTTTTGGTAGACACTTTACAATGATGCATATAAATGAAAGCTACTGATCATGTAGGCAAAATTACTCATATTCAAAACACAGGGAAGTGCCAGCAACAAGTCAAAATATATTCTCCAATTGCATAAACCAGAAGCTTTGCTACATTGTCACAATGTTTATCTTTTTTTCTTTAATTAAACCTCTACAGCCTTGCACAAACTCACATCAATGTGGAACCAGATGCCGTACTTCTCACAGACGTCCGCAATCTTGTCGAGAGGATCGTAGGCTCCAAGAACCGTAGTTCCTGAAGTGCCTACCACAACAAGAGGAATCGTGTCCTACGGAAAAAGGAGGAATGAGAGATCACCATGTGAGGGCAAAATCACATGAAAGTCTTGATGACTTGACCCTATTTTAACTGGGCTATTTGAGACCACGTTTTTATGGGGGGGGGGGGGTCAATTTGACTCCCCCTTCAGATCTCGGCCGCCGATCAAGCGATCGCCACAAAATTTTGCCTGAAGATGGAGCTGGATGTCAACTATAAGATTACACGGTCATACAATAGAAAAATATTGGCTTTCTATTTTTAGTAAATTAATTATGCAAATTTACGCATGAAATCATATTTTCACCTCTAACTCCATTAAAAAGACTGAAGGATTACTACATTTTTGTGTCAGAGTTCCTCAAGACACATCCTACAATTTTCTGGTAAAAAAATAGCACAATCAAAATTAGTTTCTTTTGTTTTTATTGTTTTGTTAATTTCTCTTTGCATATTTTGGTGTTTTTTCTACCTTTTGTTTTCTATTGTTTTTTTGCCAAAATTTGTTGCAGGCACTTTTTCAAGCTTATCTACATTAGAATTGATAAATTTAAATGGTTAAAAGTTGAAATAATCTAATTTATATCAATTTAACAAAAAAACACAATTTGCATTGGATTTGCACACCATATCATGAATTTGAGCCGTTTTCGGGTTGACATTCATATACAAAACATTACGTAACTTTAGAATGGTGTACCCGGACATCGCAAATTTGGTCTCAAAATGTGCGGGAGACTTCAATGAAAAAAGTCATGAAATTACGCGGCAAAATCTTTGCGTGTTGCGGAATCGTAGCGCGAAATGTCGGGGGGGGGGGGGATTCAATTTGACCCCCCCAGTCAGAATAGGGTTAAAGGACAAGTTCATCCTCATATACATGTGGATTGAGTGAATGCAGCGATATCAGTAAAACACAGCAGTGAAAGTTGGAGGAAAATTGGACAATCTGCTCAGTTATGAATTTTTTAAGTTTCAGTGCTGCTATCTCTGGATGAGAAGACTACTACAGTTTGTGATGTCATATGCGTAAAATGATATATTAAAAGAAAATAAAAATAAAAATCCACAACATTTCATTCTTTTTCTTAAATGTACACATTCCCTCAACTTACACATGTACCAGACGTATGTTAAGGGTAATGTTATTCCCACGCCTTCTGATAGAAACAAGTCAAGTCGGATCGCCACGCACGAACAAAGCCATTCTTCAAAGTCCTCACCAAAAATTCTTATCTGCATCTAAATTACAGCAGATGTACATCACCATAAGAATTTCCAAAGGTACTTGTACTTTAAGAGGAATTTCTCATTTATGTTGCATTCATTCAACTAAGTGCTTTAACCCAGTTCATTAATCATTCCGTAGTGTATGTTGCAAATCCCAGAATGACAACAATGATTTCTTGGAAATTGTAAAAGTAATGGCACAGTCGATGCACCGTTTACTATGGAAGCAGGAGCCCGTCAAAAACATGGATGTACGTCGCGTAGTAATTCGAATTGCTACGCGACGTAAATAATTACGTCGTGTCGTTATTTGAATTACTACGCGTCGTAATTCGAATTACTACGCGACGTAATTATTTACGTCGCGTAGTAAATCGAATTGCTACGCGACGTAATTCCGAATTACTGCTCAACGACTTAACGTCACGACATTAAATGAATTAGTGTCGTGTTGCAATTCCTAATGCTACACAACGTAAATAATTACGTCGCGTAGTAATTCCAATTACGACGCGACGCAAATAATTACGTTGTGTTGTAAATAATTACAACGCGACTTAATTCCGAATTACTACTCAACGACTAACGCAGCGAATTAACGTAGCGACGCTAAATCAACCAATGGGATCGTTCGTTATTTGCTCAGTGATGCATCACGGTGCACGTGCCAAAGGGCTAGACACTCATTTCCTACAGCATGTTTGTCAGTATTTGGTTAGCGGATATGGCTTGAATACAATCATATTTTCTGATACAATGTAGGCCCTATAATTTAGATTTTAAACATTTCATAGGATTGTACTGTAAACGAAATGCGTATGGCTCGCCGTATAGCAGGGAGGTGGAAAGGAACTTCCACCTCCCTGCTGTATAGCCAGCTTCGGTTTTCACCGGATTGCATGCGCTTCGTACTCCTCCTGGGTTTTTCACCCGCTATCACGAACGATCCCATTGGTTGAATAATTACGTCGCGTAGTAATTCGAATTGCGACATGACGTAATTATTTACGTCGCGTAGCAATTCGAATTACTACACGACGTATATCCGTGTTTTTGACGGGCTCCTGCTTCCATAGTTTACAGAAATCAAGTACATGTAAGTCCCATTCAAAGTTTATGGGGCGTTCATTATCAGAAGCAGGTGGCACTTACTCTGGCTTTTGCAGCAAGGATCTCCTCTTCCAAAGATGAGGGCAGCATTCGTCCGCTGTTTGGCAAATTAAATTGGCAAGAAATGATGACTGTTTGGTAATAAAAGATGGTTAAAAGTGGCAGTGATCAGCAAAATGGCAACTTGATACATGATGTTTTCCAGAAAGTACATGTGTAGCATGGCAACTGTACAGTAGGATCACAGAAATAAAAACAAAAACAAAATAAAACAAAACAAAAACAGATTAGTGGAAAAAATTGCTTGCACAGTAATATTTCTCAAGGTAATAATAAAAGAAAGGAAATCTGAAAAGATGAAAACATTTTGAACCAGCAAGGATACAACAGGTAGTTAGTTTTCAGGTGCTACAGGGCACTGCTATCTATTTTGTTTGTTGAAATGGCTTGAGATGTGCTGTTTGTAGTGCACCATATGTCAAACCCAAATGAGGACCTAAGAAGTTTGCCTTTCTTTATCCTCGGACTACTTCACCCAAAAGCTCAACTTCATGCAGCCTCTCCATGCAATATGATTTTCAGAAGATAAATGCCCACTATCAGTTACAACTTCCCTGAATGAAGTGTCAAACTGCCCATCATTTCAGACATATTAAAGTGTCAAGTTTGTGCACCACAAGCTCCTAATATCACAAAGTTACATAACAATGCATTAGCATGCTAATCTTAAATCCCTTGTGTCTGCTGCCATAAAATACCATTGACAGTGTGTACAAATAACTTGCCTATGGCTACTAGGAACTCAACCCATTGAGGACGAGTCCCGAGTATACTTGGGCAAGTGTCTATGGAATGAGTGTTGTCGCAAAATCAGCCGTCCTCAATGGGTTAAAAAGACCACTTTGCAGCATAACATGGTGACTCATTAGCAACCACACAACAATCACTTCATTTTAAATTGACGGAGAGGACTTGGGCACGAGGAGGCTGTAATGCTCTCCAAAGCATCCCGAGGTATGAGAATGAGTGATGTGGTTCGAGAGGGAGAGAGACGCCAATCCTCACCTGCTGTCTGTTTTCACCTTGATGACATTCTCCGTTCCAATGCCGAGGAAGGCTGCCCCTTTCAAGACCGAGTAGTGGCTCTGTAGCGGGGAGAAGAAAGATATTACATGTAGCCATCTTCTTGTGTCGCTGTGAATCAAGTGAAATGTGTTCGCAATATTTCCAAGACCACTTTGACAGGCAAGCTTTGTTAGAATGGGTGATATCATCTTAGATGTACATACATCTGTACATTGGCGTGCAATAATACATCTGTACTTATACAAATGTATGGGTCAATCCATGTCAAATCATCCAGTGCATGTCACCCGACCCCCTCCGATTTTCTTAAAAATCGCACCAAATGCTCCCCAAAGTGTCTGACGGAAAATCCTAAAATATTTTGCCCCAAGGTCAATTGGTTGCTAAGATAAAGCCTCACATAGCAACCGGTGCGCATTCCAAAAAATTAGTTAAAAGAAAATTAGGCATTTTTGATTGACTGTTTTAGCTTGGATATTTATGCAAAAGTGTTCATTATCTGGAAATTGAGAGAACTTTATAGTCTTTGCAAGAAAAACTGACTGTGACGCGAAATTGACTTTTCGTTAACGTGCACGAGGTCACCGAAAATGGTGTTAAATGTTAATTTTGAAAATGTTAATGCATATTTAGAAGCTAATATCTTCCACATTTCATCACCTTAGGTTCTAAAATATTATGCTGTTGAAGGCTTTGACTTGCTCAGTAATTTTGAAAAAAATCGGCGCATTCATGATCACCGTTTTTACAGAGAGCGCCCTCAAAGTTGACAAAAATGAAAAATGTGCCAAATTCAAGGTCACGGATCACCCTTCGTCCCACCTAGGAATAGCATCAATTTTTGTATATTGATAGACATTTACCTATATTATCTTGGGTTACCAAAGAAATTTTGCTCCCGAAATGTTCAATGGCAAATTTACCCCACCGAAAATGGTCGTAAACAGCCAAATTTGCACGTAATATCACATATTGGGTTTAGAGGACATTTCAAATGTCCACGCTTTCAAAATGAAAAGCACTAGTCCTGTGATATTTGCAGTAGGGATAGTCTGTTATACATATTTTAGTAATGTATACCACAAAACACTTTTATTACATAATAATGACCTTGAAATTTAACCCAAAATTTGATAAAAAAACAATAAATCGCTCCATTTCCCTCATTGCACTGCATGCAAATGTGTTTTGAAAGACTTTTCACAGAGCAATATTTCAAGAATTATGAAAGCTGACAGCCTACAATATTAAGGTTCTAAAATATTTGTGCTCTTCTTTCAGATTTTGGTCAATTTGATCATGAATGTTATACCCTTGACCTTGAAGTACTTCTAAAAATAGCTGTAAATTTGTAAACTACAAAGTACACACACGACAGGTGTTTTATGGCATGATACACTTGTGATTCTTCCACAAACACAAAAGCTTTTTATAGTGTAAATGTTATATACTGGAATTAATCTATACGGGGTCGGGTGACAACTTTTCTGAAAATTGGATGATTTGACGTGGATTGACCCGTATGTGTATATTCATCATACTTCTGATATATCCAAGGAACAAACAGTATTACAAAACAAATGCATAATTCAAATGTAATCCATCATTTCAAACAACATGTCAGGAGGGAAATACCATTGAATCATGAAGTCACCTTGGATGCATGTACAAAGTAGCTTCTAAAAACTATCACCATATAAAACCAGTATGACCTCTCATTTCTATTTCTTTAATTTCAATACTCTTAACATCACTTTTTGGTCAAGCTTTTGAATATGTAACCACTGACCTGAGACAATTCAGGCCTACCCAATAATTCCAAGCAGTGCATCTTCCCCTCATACAAACATACCCGATATCCAACAAAAATACTCTCTTGCTGGTATTACTGTTAATGAGATATCGGCAAAACAGGCAGGTGGCAAGACAGACAACTCAAAAACGTAAATATCCTGGCACCCTCCAGAGTCAGGGGCATCAAATTGTCGAAATGGCAAGCATATCATTACGAGTCATCTGATGTCAAAACATAGACCTCAAGAACGGGAAGGAAAAGGTAAAAACAAATAAAAAACAGTTTCATTGCAGCATACTTCTTCATGCAGTAGTGTTATATTCTCAAGCAAGAGAGAAAAGTCTTCTTTTGCTTTTTTTTTTCCAAGCATCAGAACATGAGGCTGCTGACATACACACAGCAATCACACATACAAAAAAAAAACAAGGAAAAGTAGAAATTACGCGGTGCGTAATATATGTCCCCGCCGGAAGTAGCATTTAGTAGCAAAATGTACAATATAGGTAAAAAGATGAAGGTCAAAGGTCAAAGAAGTCAAAGGTCAAAATTCTATGTAGAAGTTTTGAAGCCCTCACCTAGTGCCATCACATAAAGCAAACGGAATCGAAATCGGGTTAGAAATGGCGAAGGAGTAGCATTCTGTAGCCAATGTACAATAAAGGTAAAAAAATCAAGGTCAAAGGTCAAAGAAGTCAAAGGTCAAAATTCTGTGTAGAAGTTTTGAAGCCCTCACCTAGTGCCATCACATAAAGCAAACAGAATCGAAATCGGGTTAGAAATGGCGAAGGAGTAGCATTTGGTAGCAAAATGTACAATACAGGTCAAAAATCAAGGTCAAAGGTCAAAATTCTGTGTAGAAGTTTTGAAGCCCTCACCTAGTGCCATCACTTAAAGCAAACGGAATTGAAATCGGGTTACAAATGGCGAAGGAGTAGCATTTTGTAGCAAAATGTACAATAAAGGTCAAAAATCAAGGTCAAAGGTCAAAGAAGTCAAAGGTCAAAATTCTGTGTAGAAGTTTTGAAGCCCTCACCTAGTGCCATCACATTAAGCAAACGGAATCAAAATCGGGTTAGAAATGGCGAAGGAGTAGCATTTTGTAGGCAATGTACAATATAGGTCAAAAATCAAGGTCAAAGGTCAAAGAAGTCAAAGGTCAAAATTCTGTGTAGAAGTTTTGAAGCCCTCACCTAGTGCCATCATATAAAGCAAAAGGAATCAAAATCGGGTTAGAAATGGCGAAGGAGTAGCATTTTGAAGCAAAATGTACAATATAGGTCAAAGGTCAAGGTCAAAGGTCACAACTGAAATTCTGTATAGAAGTTTCAAAGCTCCCATGTAGTGCTATCCTATAAAGCAAACAGAATCAAAATCGGGTTAGAAATGGCGAAGGAGTAGCATTTTGAACATTTTGATCACACACAGACGCACACACGGACGGACGCACGGACGGACGCACGGACGGACGGACGCACGGACGGACACACACACGTACGGAGCCCGTTTCATAGTCCCCTGCTCGAACTCGTTCGGCGGGGACAAAAAAAACAAAACCCAAAGATCAATCAGAAAGATATGCGTGTTTGTAAAGTATCTCAATTAGGCAATAGCGTAGTGTTGTTGTTGTTGTTGTTGATGTTGTTGATGTTTTTGATTTTTGTTTTTACCTTTGTTTTTGTGTTTTTGTGTTTTTGTGTTTTTGTGTTTTTGTGTTTTTGTGTTTTTGTGTTTTTGTGTTTTTGTGTTTTTGTGTTTGTTTTGTTTTGTTTTGTTTTGTTTTCCAGAGGGACACATGGAGAATAAGGGAAACTTGTCAGGTCTGAGGCATGATAGTGTAAACACTGACCTGGTCCGAAGCAAATATCACGAGGGGCTTGGAGCCAAAGGTGCCCTTGATCTTGTAGTCATTGTTGAGCTGGTACCTGGCAAGGTTAATGCCATACATGTTGGCTGTGGAACCCCCTGATGGACAACGGCAACAAAAACAATATATTGATAAAAATAACAAGCAAACAAAATCTTTCTTTCAGTAGAATTCATAATCTTATAATTAAAGCACAATGCAAGAGTTGTTGTGAATTTATGCTCTATGATGTTATTTCCAGCGCATGTCTGAGAAATCATGCACTGTCCGTAATTTTCACGTTTGCCATGTCTTGCACTTTAACACAATGGCAGAACACTTCCAGTCATTAAACTGCCCATAGTCACTAATACAATTACTGGGTTTGCCAGCATAGATTACATCATATCAACACACAGACGCCATTTGATTACAGAATGAGCCACACTGTATACTATTGAATTTCTACGGTCTGTCATTTCCACTGTCGTCGGTAGTTGCGACATCGATTCATTCACTTATATTAAATTATGACATTTCGTCTCCTACATTCCCTTTTGATCACGCACAATGCTGACATTAAATTAAAAGCCCCACAAGTCAAGGAGTAGACAGGCAATTTAAAGATTGGATGAAGATTGTGGCTATCCACCCTCAGGAACAAATGCAGATTTAATATACAGTAATACACAATGAACTAATCACATTAGGCTGGACTAGTTGAATCAGATTATCTGAGGAGCTTCAAAATTGAAGAGAGACAGGATCTACGGCTCTGTTTATCTTCTATGAATATTAGATACATGTGTGCGTGCCACACCAACTGAAGTATCAATCATGATAGCAGTTTGAAATCCAATTACATTTACCCCCACAGTTTGCCTTGTTGTACTGCTGAAATCATATTACATTCGAATGTAATGGAATTTATCTGCCAAATTCCTTCAGCAAACATTCATCAATCTAATTGACTTTGCTATCAACTTCTGTCTGACCTTTGCTCATCGAATGATGGTTTTCAAGTCATTGCGGGCATTTTGTAGTGTGAGCACTTCTACGTCAATATGCCACCAAAGCTTAGGAGGACTAATTGCCACAAGTTGGGTTGGAACACAGACTATTTCACAGTATACTGTCTTCATTCTTTTCCTCTACAAAAAAGTTTGTTTGTCTTCCTCTATC
This sequence comes from Diadema setosum, assembly GCA_033980235.1. Classification (NCBI taxonomy): domain Eukaryota; kingdom Metazoa; phylum Echinodermata; class Echinoidea; order Diadematoida; family Diadematidae; genus Diadema; species Diadema setosum. The sequence goes on along the minus strand of CM067067.1, from coordinate 23,253,507 downwards.
TCTTCTCTGTCTCTTCCCCACGCTCTGCCTTAATCATTCCTGAAAGTATTTTTATTACCTCCGACAAGGGAGGAGATATGTTTCGTTACCATTGGTTTGTGTGTTCGTTCGTTTGTTTGTTTGTCCATGTGCAAAATAACTCAAAGAGTAGTTCACGGATTTACAAATGTAGATGAAGCTTGCAGGAAAGGTTTACAATGATACATGTAACAGATGATTAAATTTTGGTAGTGATCCGAGAATTTTGGGGGAATTTATGAAGGATTTTTGACATTTTGGCAGGTAGGGTCAATGAACTTGGGAGTTCAGGCTGTGCATATTTGAGGTTTGCATGCGCGCACTAAAGTGTGTGCTCTAGTTTCTGCTAGGGCGAGGCGTGCCGTGCAGCTGAGGGTTTATGACGTAACAAAAGGCTTCTATATTGGGAAACCGGGCGACTTTCAGCACACATACTGTAAATACGTATGGGTGGAAATCACTGATATCTCTCTATGGAAGAACAAGATCAGTGGTGGAAATGAGCTGCATGCTTGGCGGAGGTCTGCGCTCCCAGAGTGCTTTTCTAGTTTGTTTCATATTTCCTTTAGCACTGAGCTTGATCCATGGTGGCCATGTGCACGTCTGATTTCAAAATCCATTCCAGAACTTTACTGGGTGTGTATGGCAAATATTGTAGATCTACAAAATATGGCTACCAGTATTTATAATCACAGAGGTGCAATTCAGCAGACAGCATCATTAGCAAGAATTTTAATAGGGTGGAACAGGTGATGAATATCAGTAAAAAATCTTCACACAATCTGTGCCAACACTGACTATCAGAAGGCTTTTCTTTCACTTTTATATAATATGCCTTCACAATTGCAAAAAACGAGAAAAAAGAGAGGTGTATTTAACAAGAGACCCGCGGGTCTAGCTCTCACCTGAGTACCGCAAGTTCACCTTTCACGCAGTCACTAATCTAAATTACTCACAGCTCTACTAAAATTTGACCAGGCATTCTCAAGTAGAAGATGAAAATGTACAATAAGGGCCCAAATTTTTTAAGATTCCCTAATTTGGGGGGATTGGGGCCCCCTGGGGTCCTCTGGGTGGGGCATGGTGCCCATTTTGATAAATTGAGATCCTGACCTCGTAGGGATGCTACCTGCCAAGTTTGACGAAAATCCATCATGAGGTTTTCAGGAAGAAGATGAAAATGTACAATTCAGGCCCCCATTTGGACCTTCCCACCCCCCCCCCCCTACTGCCCCCAAGAGGGGCACCCCTGGATCTGCTATGAACAAACTTGAAACTACAGTCATTAATGTACTCACTCATAGTATTTTCTTAGCTCTATGACTTCTGATTCTAGAGAAGATTTTTAAGATTCCTTCATTTTGGGGGGTTTGCCCCCCCCCCCCTCCCCCGGGGGGGGGGGGGGGGGGGGGGGGCCTGGGTGGGGCCTGGTGCCCATTTTAACAAATTGAGATTCTAACCCCCTAGGGATGCTACCTGCCAAGTTTGGTGAAAATGGGTCATGAAGTTCTCAAGGAAAAGATGAAAATGTACAATTTACTGTAGGCCCCATTAGGACCCCTGATTCTGCCATGAACAAACTTGAAACTACAGTCATCAATGTACTAACTCACAGTATTAAAGGTAGGGGATACCTTTTACAGACCTCCCAAAATGCAGTAAAACATTAAATATGAACTTCAGGGGAATTGTTTCAGCCACTGCTGGGAAATTTGGAAGTCAACAGTTATCTACAATTTGAATAATGCACAAAACTTAACTACTCAGTAGTTCTGTGTGTCAGCCACACTTAAAGGGATAGTACAGTATTGATGGAGATGAGAAGTGGGCTTTAACTTTTTGCGAGACACCAAGAAACCATTTCTGAAATAATACAGAACATATCATTTTAGGAGGAATTCAAAGTTTATTTGACGAAAATCGGGTTTGGAATGGCTGAGACATCCAAAAATAAAGTAAAACAAAGCGATCGTAATAAATTGTGGGTCCCACATTTTATTATAGAACCGCTCTTTTTTGGATATCTCAACCATTTCAAAAACAATTTTCATCAAATAAATGTTGAATTCCTCATAAAATTACATGCTCTTTCATAATTCATAAGAGGTTTCTCACTATCTCACCAGAAAAAATGTTAGAAACCTGAAATTAGGTCTCAACCAAAACTATACGATCCCATTAAGCCTTTTTGTTGCAGTCTTCTGTATTTTTTATCTATATAAACTCAAATCTAAAAGTATAAGAGCTGATGTAATAACATATAGAGTGTGTGGCAAGAATGTATATATGGAAATGTTTGTAAGTTTTGATGAACTTTCTTCACAAAATATACATGATGGACACACATACAGTGCATGGGTCTGCAAAGGTAGCTTAGTAAATGTACTGGAATTTATGATGAGTCCCGAAAAAAATTCAATAAAAAAATGTACTAAATGTTACCTTCCACTTTCAATACTTTATGGGAGTTTCTAAAATGATAATCTCTTCAACATACAATTGTACCACTGTATAATACAACTCTTCATTTAAGGCATGCAAATGGGATTCCTTACCTTTAATAGCTCTATCACTTCTGGTTCTAGAGAAGAAGATTTTTTTACAGATTCCTTAATTCTGGGGGGTTTGGGCCCCCCTGGGGGCCCCCTGGGTGGGGCATGGTGTTCATTTTAATAAATTGAGTTCCTAACCCCCTAGGGATGCTACCTGCCAAGTTTGATGAAAATCGGTCTTGGGGTTTTCAAGAAGAAGATGAAAATGTAAAAAGTTTACGCACGACGGACGCCGGACGAAGGGCGATCGCAATAGCTCACTTGAGCCTTTGGCTCAGGTGAGCTAAAAAGCATGGTATTGTCATCAACTGATGGGCTGAAAGCATTGTTGACTTAAAATGTAATATTCATTGGTTTATAAGTACTTGCACTAATTACTTGTTCAGCAGCACCTACAGAAATGTGAACATATTACACCACAATAAACCCTGTAACAAATATATTAAAAAGAGTGATTTATTCCATACCAGTTATTAAATGTAGCTCAGTTGAAACAGAATAAAATCAGCAACAATCAGAGTGGTGGCACATGTAAGTTCCAACTTAGGCTTAATATTTTCAAATGTTTTTGTCATGTATATAATCCACATGTGAATTCAAGATCATGTCCACTATTCCATGTCCAATGTCCAATATTCATATATCGTCGCTGGGGTGACAAGACCTTGTATCTCAAATTTTGGTGAAAATGACCTTTTTGCATTAGTGGTCATATAATCAGTTAAGTGATGTCCTGTCCAAATCCCAGCTGTCTTACCCCAATAATGAAGCCACCACGGCATGTCAAAGGAACGGCTATCCCATTCAGTATAGTGCTTTGGCCGCCATGTTTTTTGGCTCTCCTGAACATTTGACATTTTTGAGATACGAGGTCTTTTCGGCCCAGCGACGATATATAAAAATTTCTTTTTTCTTTCTCACCAGGACAGAAGATGCCGTCTCCATTTGTGTAACCACACAGCTCCCGCAGCTTCTTCATGACTTCCTGCTCCATCAAGGTGAATACTGGGGCGACTTCATAGGTGTACCTATGAGAGGGGGGGGGGGGGGCAAGATTTTAAAAGGATAATTTCTGTTGTAACACAAAAATACAGGTCTTCCTCAGTAGCATGATTAGTGATCACGTTTCACACGCCCTCCCCCATTAAGTTTTCACAAGGGAAATATTCATGTTGGGAGAGAAATGTCAAATTTCATGCATAGAAAAATATAACACTAAATGGCCACAGGGTTCATCACTGTGCAAGTCTCCATCAGACATGTACAATATGTGGCCCAATGATGCGATCGAAGTATTTGGAGGTGCAATTCCACATCATGTTTTTGTAAAATTTATAATTGAATAAAATCAGATGAACAGAGTATGAGAGAGAAGTTTCATCAAAATCAGACTGACAGTAGGGATACAAGTGCATATTTATACCAAGTACAAGCTGAGGAATCAGGAGAGAGGCTGCTTTCAATTATACTTCAACATTTAAAAAAAATGAGGTACAGCACACTGCACATTGAGGATTGCTTGCACATGTATAGACAATAACACTGATCAGTTGGTCTTTTAAATCCCAAAAGTACATGTGCATTGTAAGTACAAAAACCACAAACACCAAAATTAGCAACTTTTATTCAATCCAGAGATTGCATGGTCAATATTACAACAACCTGTATAAAAAGATAGCTCACATTTTCTGTGCTTCCTACAGCATTAGAATAAAAGACATTGTAGGATGATTAATATTTCACACTGCAGACACATTTGTGATTGATTATAAACTTCCTTGGGTAAGTTCTCACATTATCATTAATCACTATGATATAAAAGGAAAAAAATATTAAAAATATTGTTCTGTGCAAGATTGTAGAACTTTCTTATTTCCATGGCAATCCATCATGTGACTGACTTGGGCTGCACACTTGGGTCAAGCTGGCTGAACATTGTTTACATACATTGACAAACATATCTCCTCCTCTCCAACGACCACTACTACTAAAGCACATACAGATAGGGCCTACACCTACATGTAGCTCTATGAGGTCCTCAATCCCTTTCTCTCTTTCTTTGTTTAATTGTATAATGTACTCACATTAATTAGTTGTCTGTGTTCACTGGCATATTGATGCTATTAAAAGACAACTACTCTGCCAGGGCAAAGTGTGAGTTTACAGTGCAATAAAGCTTTTACCAGGCTGTTTGTATGGCAACCCTTTTTATGTACAATGTACAAGTTCATCAGAAATTGTTGCACATTTATATGGCACTCGATATACCATGACAAAATCCTCTGGAGATATTCTGCTAGTCATAGTGTACATGCATGGATAGAAATACAAGGGGAACAAAATATTGACCCTCTCTTCATTTTCATGTTGGGATGATAAATACAGCAATTTTTCCTCTGCAAAATAGAGACTGTCAAACAGTACTAGATGGAATTATGTAAAACAGCTTTACCACCTCATATTATGATATTTGGATCAATGTGTATATTTATGTACCTTACTGTAGATACATGTACACTGTATTTCAGCACAGAAGATTACGAATATCATACTGAATACATTAGAATGAAAATTAGTTTTTTTTTTTGTTTTTTTTTTTTTTTGTTAAATACGAATGGTATGGTACATGTACTATGTACATTCGGGCCTACACAGTAAAGGCAGCCTGTTTTGAGATCCAAAAGTGTAGCATTTTAATAGAAAGATTAAATGAGAACTTACCTGTTTGAAATTTGATCTTTATTTTACGAGGGAGTTGTAGGAAGAGAATACATTGAGAGACCCGCTTTGCGCACGCGCAGTCATTTTTCGAAGCATCAAATGTGGCTGCTGGATATTTGAAAGATTATGGAGAACTTAGCTTCACGTTTGAAACTTTGGGAGGGAGAGGAGGGAATGTATTCTCTTCCTACAACTCCCTCGTAAAATAAAGATCAAATTTCAAACAGGTAAGTTCTCATTTAATCTTTCTATTTTACTTCTGGAGTCTCCGAAAGAGACTACATTGAGATTTTGAAGCCCAGTAGCCATATTTGTAAGAATATAACAGAAATGACTATGAATTGTCATTTACCAAAACGGTAAATTGTTTACCTTGCCTGGTCATTTTAGTAGAGCAGTTGAAAGACACTTGCTCCCATCCAGCAAAGGTTTTCTGTAGTACTTTCTGAAAGTCTTTTCATTCGTCCAGCCTGCCTTCTCAAGGATAAACGAAACTGGCAAGTCTGCTCTGTGTGCAGCTGACGTCGCAGCTGCTCTTGTTGAGTGAGCCTTATATTTTGAAGTGTCGATTCCTGCCGCTGTCATAACATCTTTGATCCACCTGGAGATGGTTTGTGATGTAACTTTCGCATGGGGTCTGCGAAAACTAATAAAGAGCCGACGCTCTTGGCCTCGAATTTCCTCAGTCCTCCGTATGTAGGCTTTGATGTAGTTGACAACGCACAATCGACGATCTGGAGGGTAGGCTCTCATGCTCAGTGTGTAGCCAGCGTTTCCCGGCCTATTTTGTTTCAGTAGCTCGCTGAAATGAAATGTAACTGATGATCCCTTGAGTATCATGTTGTCCAAATTCAGGAGCTGCAACGACTGTGCTCTCTGTGTTGAGATGAGAGCCATGAGCATGCATAGCTTTTTGGTGAGATCTTGTAGGCTCAGTGCATTGCCGGTGACAGCTTTCTGAGATAGCAAAACACAATATTTACATCCCAAGTATCTACATAGCGAGGTCTTGGGGTTCGGAGATGGAAAACTCCCTTCATAAATCTTGATATCAAAATGTTGTTCCCAACTGTAGAGGCACCATCCTCAAGAACTAGGAATGATGCGAGCGCACTTCTTGCTGTGTTGAGTGCATTGTATCCAAGACCTCCTACATGAAAAAGCTCACTAAGAAATTCTAAAACAAACTGAACACTAGAGTGAAGATGGCTTTTCTTCTTACTCTTGCAAAAGTCTTTCCACTTCTTTATGTACACACAATATTGCTTCTGGGTAGAGGCTCTCCAAGAAGCGGCCAAAATGTCCACAATTTCCTTCTTTAGTCCTGTCCTTTCGAAGGGCTGCCGCATAACCTGCAACAAAGAAGATCAATTCGATCATACAAGGGATGTGGTTCATGCGTAACAGGTTGCGTTAATAGGTTCCTACTCCTTGTAATTAGCACTGCTTCACCCTTTAACATCCTTTTCAGCTTAGGAAACCATGCCTGTGTGGGCCAATTTGGCACTACCATTATGCCTTCAGCTCTATCTGTCCTAATTTTTTGAAGACATCTTGGGATGAGACAGAATGGGGGAAAGGCATAGAATTTGAATTCTCCCCAATCCAACGTAAATGCATCTACGGCTTCTGCATTTGGATCTGGCAACCAAGTGACATATCTCTCAAGTTGGTTGTTTAGTCTGGACGCAAAGAGATCAATGTCTGGAAGCCCAAAAACTGAAACTAGTTTGTTAAAGGCTTGCTTGTTAAGTATCCATTCATTTCGGTCACTGAACTTTCTAGACCTGCTGTCTGCCTCAGTGTTCTCACTCCCTGGAAGGTGTGCTGCAGTAACCCAAATATTACGTTCCATGCACCACCTCCAGATGTCTCTAGCTGCACTGTCACAGTCCTTGGACTTAATACCCCCCATGTTATTCAAATAAGCAACAGCTGTTGTGTTGTCTGACCTAAGGAGGACATGAACATCATGTAAAGAAGAGCAAAAAGACTTCAGTCCAAACCCGGCTGCCAATGTCTCCAGGTAATTGATATCATTCTTTCTAGCTCTTTCCATTTCAAGATCGTTCCATCTGCCTCCTGTTTCAATGGACAGATTTGTGGCTCCCCAACCAAGCCCACTAGCGTCTGTACGCATCTCAAGTGTAGGTCTGTTACGCTTAATTGGTGCACACTCCTCAAAGACATGATTAATCCACCATTTGAGCTCTTCTTTCCCTTCTAATGACAGCTTCATAGGTCTGTCAAAATGGCCTTTGTTAGCTTTAAGGGCGGCAATTTTGTCACGTTCTAGGCATCTGTAGAAAAGAGGGCCATGTTGGACTCCAGGGAAAGTAGCTATTATCTTCCCGATAACATGTGACACCTGCCTGATTGTGGGTCTAGTATTGTCAAGCAAGTCTGAACAGACTGTGATAATGTCCTGCATTTTCTCTTCTGGCAAGGAGATAGTCATATCACCAGTGTGCAGCTTAAACCCTAGGAATGTGAGCTCTTGTTGGGGTTCTAGCATAGATTTCTCCTCATGGACTACGAAACCTAGCTCAGACAGGAGATTTGTGGTTGCACGTACAGCCTCCTTTGTTTGTTCTATTGACTCTCCGATAATGAGAGTATCATCAAGGTAGCCTAATACTATGTGCCCCATTTCTCTCAGTGTAGCGAAAACAGGTTTCATGAGCTTGGTGAAAAGTCTGGGCGCTGTGCTGAGCCCATTTGGTAGGACTTTGAACCTGTAAAATTTCCCTTGCCATGGAAATTTCAAGAATTTTCTGTGTTCAGTGTCAATTGGAATGGAGTAGTAAGCATCTCGGAGGTCGACTGAGGCTAGGAAATCTCCTGGGGAGATTAAAAGGGCAGCTGTATGAATGTTATCCATTTTGAAGTGTTGTACGCTCACACACTTGTTCAAATCTGTCAAATCAAGTATTAGTCGAACACCCCCATTTTTCTTGGGTCGTGTGAAAATGTTTGAGAGAAATTCTCCTTCTTCATGACCACATTCTTCGATAACATTCTTAGTCAGTAAGCTTGCGATCTCTCTGTCAATACAAGCTGAATTGTGCTGGTTTGGTTTGTATTGAATGAAGGGCTTATCCCTCCTAGGGGGCATACATGCTTCTTCAAATTCAATTTTGTAACCCCTGATTGCTGCCAAAATAAATGGATCAGCTGTGATTTGGCACCATCGCCTGTAAAAAAGCCTCACTCGACCTCCGACTGCCACTGGAGCTTTCTTTGGAATACATTGCACACACGTACAAATACATTGGGGAATGCAGGTATGATCATGATGTGAATCGAAACTACCTACCTCTTTGGGTATGCTGGTAGTTATTTCTTGCGCTGCATTGGAGGCCTGTGCTGTGGAGCCTGTTGTGGGGGGCGGCTCGCTGTGCGGGGTGGTGGCTGCTTGCTGTGACCCCACTGTGGGCGCTGGCCTAAAAAAGGCCTGCTACTACCGCCGGCTGTTGGTCTGTGTGTTGAGGCAGCTGAACTTGCAGTCCAGCCAGCACTTCTGTATTGTCGCTTGGAGAAAGCTGCTCCCCTGTACGGGTGGTACGTACTAGACTGTGGCCGCGAAATTGGGTTTCTCATCACCCCTGATGCAGCTTTCTGCTCCTCTTTGAGATCTTTCATTCTCTTTCCCAATTCATCCCCGAATAGGAATTTAGTGACGGGAGTGGAAGGTTTGCAAAGATGAGAGTAAGTGGCTGCCATGTCCGGCTTGATAAGTTCTTTCCTCAACGAATTGAGTTCAAAATTGGCATTGCACAGCAACGCCAATGCGTCCTGCTGTGTGTCGGTCAGCCGAGGTGATGGGAAGGACTGTATTAGCGCGCTCAGGCCCTTCGTCAGCGACTTCTGCACACGCTGTAACTTGGCATCTCTACTGCGTGTGTGTTGCGGTAGGTTATCCCAGATCGGGCCGTTCACCTTCGGTGTAGCGAGGTAAACACAGTTGCTCGGGGCTGGATACTTAGATGCCGTCTCTTCCAACACTTTTTCTTCTAGAGGGTGGCTTATGAGGTAAGTAGTAGAGCTGGCTAAGTCCTCGTCTACCGGTAGCCCTGTATCACCCGGCTTGGCAAATTTTGCTGCGAGAACGGGAATTTCTAGCACGTCTGCCGCGTCTGACGCAAATTCGCCTTCTTCTCTGTTGGCTTCGCCCGTGTCACGCACGTGCGGCTCCCCGCACTGTTGAAAATCAGTTTCCATAGGAATTTCACACTGTCCGGCGCTGTGCGCCTCATCGTACGCCACAAAATGGCGCGATGCCGGTTTCGGCGGCATGGAGTTTACACTGGGCAGCGCGTCGACCACTTTACTCAGAAGACTTTCCAGTCTCGATAGTCTGTCCTCGACATCCGAGGATTTTTCGGCCGTCTTTGGGCCCTGCTTCGCTTGCGGCACTTTATCCGCCATGTTAGTACCGGAAACCGTGATCGACTTAACTAGTTTCTTTTTCGGCTTGACTTGTTTGCTTGTCGGAGGGGAACGTTCTTCGCAAACAACGTTGGTGTTTCCCACTGCGCCGGGCTTAGCCGGATGATGCAGCTGTTCTTGGGGCTGTTGTACCTCCATCACCGTAGCCACCGCGTGACTTTCGTGGAATGAGGCCGCTAGAAAAGGCTGTGCTTGCCGCCTTGCTAAGCACCGAATAATCGTTGTACGATATAGGAAGATAGCGGAATCTAAATTCCACTAACTGCTGGTTTCTAGAACCGTTAGTACCGCGAAATGCGAAAAAAGATCAGAATTTTCGACTGAGATAAGGGAACTGCGTTCGAATACTCGTGCGTAGAAAAGCGATATGACTGCGCGTGCGCAAAGCGGGTCTCTCAATGTAGTCTCTTTCGGAGACTCCAGAAGTAAAATACGCCATATACAGGAAGAAGCCAATTGTGCACAAATTTCAAATATCGTGTAACTGCAAACAATTTTGTAGTGAATATCACAACGAGCTAATTTCCCATGAGGGTAAAGCTCACATTCTTGATGTCCAACCTATGTTTTTGGGGGTTTTTTTTAATCCCAAACATTCAAGGTTGGATTAACGCCAATAAAGATGAGATAGAGCCTTAGATTTCTCCGAGTTGAAGAACTCTTTGAGGCATAATGACAACAAACACAAAATAACTGAGCAATGTTGCAGGGTGCTGAAATTAATTTTTTTTTTTTTTTTTGGTATCCACAGTAGGGGGGGGGGGGTGGCTACTTAAATTGAATTCTTGAATTTCAGACCTAAAATCAACTAAAATCACACTTCCATTCACCAGTACCATAAAAGCACACATATCCATTGGTCATATAAAATCACTGAATGCACACTGAGACAACGAACACACATATAATAAAAAGAAATCTTGCAACAAAGTCAACAATTTAACCATGTATTTAGGATAATTCAACAAACTGGATCCATGGGATATGATTGATATCAATTGACGATATTGACTGCACACATATATGTATGAGTTTTCAACTTTGCTTTTGTGAAAGAATGAAGTGTCTGAACTACAGAATACATAGCACTTTTTCATCACTAAAACTTGAGAATAGGAAGACACTTTTACAGCTAACACACCAGTCACAGTCACCAACAGTCATTTCTATCTGACGTTGAAAAGAACTGAATCGACCTATCACTTGAAGGAGAAAGAATGCCATGCTTTAGGACAGACACATTATGAGAATTTCGAAAGAGTGAGAGAAAGACAGAGTGGAAGTCACAAATAATGTGTTGCTTCTTCCAAATGAAAAAAAAAAATGTTTAAAAAAATGCTTGTTTAACTCTTTATGTGCCACGTTCGCACGTCCGACTCAGTCGACGGCGTGCCAGCTTCGCATATTCTGCTCAACAAACAAAGCCGCCAAAACCGATCGATAAATCAGCTAATCACTGCTAATCCCGCGGCACAATGAAAGCGTTTCTCGTGCTTTTGTTCCTCTCATATACGGCTTGCATTCTTTGTGGTGATTACTATCAAACTGTTTTCCTAACTAGATTTGCTCGTACATTCTAAGTTACTGTCACGGTTTTATGTGCAAAAGTCATGCCTTTACAGTTAGCCAAAAGGGGCATTGCAGTAATCTTAATATGCCAAACATGGCATAAAAAGGTGTCAGAAACCACTATCAAACTGCACTTGAGTTCCATTCAAACTTGACATAAAACAGCTCAACAACTGGATTTTAAAAGCCCGGGGTTCACAGACAATATATAGGGCTATGATCACTCACGAGAAGAGCAACAAAGGAAATCCCCATGTAACAATTGCCCTGGTAGCCCTGGGCTATATCGATGTATTAAATGGGTTAGTCAAATACTGGTTAGTGATTGGCTAAACACAGTCACGTGATGGAGGCACATAGGTTATGTTCGCCCATGGGCAGAACATTTTTTTAATGTTCTCCCATGGGAAAACATTTTCACGTTACAAATGACAAACGATACCAAATGACTGAACGATCATATTTTTCACGCAATTGATAGGATAAATTTGCCTATTCCATACAATGTGAAACGTTGGTGATTTGACTAACCCATATGATATAACAGATGATGACTTTTGTTGTCAGGAACATGTACCAAACGTTCCACCCTCAGGGTTTGAAATGCTATTTTGGGAGGCTATGTATAAGTCTCTCGACTTCATCACGGGACTTATAACCTCCCTCAATAGCATTTCAAACCCTTCGGGTGGAACATTCGGTACATGTATGTTCCCTCCCCCGCCAGTCATCATCTATATATAATGTACAATAGTACCACGGTATTCAGATCCATATCAGTGATGCTCACATGGGCATTTTATCTTCGATAGCTACATGTACCATCAATGACACACGAAATTGCTCCTCAAAACAATGAACTCGTTCATGCAGAGCTTTATCATCCTTGATAGAACTTGTAGTTTTTATCTATAAGCACCACTCCAAAGATTAAATTGGGAAGTGTAGTGATCTGAGTGCATGTGATGAGCCCCTTTTCCAAGCACAATTGTATAGGAAGCAGCTGCAACATTTTTGAAGTGAGAAGAAAAAGCAGTCACTCAGGTTCTACTAGCTTCAAGTTAAACTTAAAACCCTTCAAGCTCCACTATCATTAAAGTTAAGCAAGTTCCATGTTCACCTCTATTAAACTAATATTGGAAGGTGACACAGCATTTTTTTTTTTGGGGGGGGGGGTCGAGAACTGCATGGTTGATTTATTACACAAAGTCACTGTGTACATAACAGCAGTCTTGCTCAAAAACAATTCTGAGCTGGAGAAAATAAAAACATATTAATGAATTTTAAACAAATGAACAAATCATAACCATACCACTGATGAAGATATCTTTCATTGGCTTTGATTCTACTTTGTATTGAACTAGTAGTTCACCATGATGGTCTTTGAAGCAGTTTCATAACCAGGTGAAAATCTAAAACAAATTCTCTTTTCCACTTGTAACTTATTAAGTGAATGTATACATAACAGTAGTCTTGCTCAACAACGATTCTCAGCTAGAGAAAATAAAAGTATTTAATGAATAATGAACAAATGAACAAATCATAACCACAACACTGATGAAGATACCTTTCATTGGCTTTGATTCTACTTTGTATGGAACTAATAGTTCACCATGATGGTTCTTTTTAACAATAAATCAGTTTCATAACCGGGGGGAGTATAAACAAATTTTCTTTTCCACTTTTAACTTATTGAAAAATGGAGGCGAAGTCGATGCATTCAGTATACAGGGACCTCACAATGTGAGGAAAAACTTATGTTTACAGGTTTAATGGTTTAATGCTAATCAAGCTATTTTTGTAAGTGACAGCAAACTTCAAATATCTTTTAAGGCTAATCATGGGTTATTGTGGGTCTTTCTTCCAGTGAAATTGTACTCAGTTGTGGAGGAATGTTTGCATGCTTGTCTGAATGGTTTGACCTCTACAACACAAACGAGGAGGTGGAGCTAAGTTTGACCTTGTCTTTTACCTCCACTGGCATGCACTTAGCGCGTGTAAATTTGGTATGTTTGCCCACAGAAAATGGAATGGTAAAACAGGTGCTGTATGGATTGGCATTCAGACATTGTATGAGCATTACCACAGTGTGGTCTTTCAGTTCAGTGTCAGAACACTCCATTGCTATAAAACATTTGTTTGTTTTGTTTTTTAGAATAGAATGTATAGAATGAAGATAATGTCTTTTTATAATAGATGTTTTGCTTTGTTTTGTTGGTTTTTCTTTTCTTTTCTTTTTTTGGCAAGTCTGAAATCTCTGAATATACACTATTCTGTTCATCTACTCTACTTTGGACATACACATAATGTACAAAAATCTGCAAATCGATCTCGGAGCCTACAACTCTTTTTTTTAAACATGAAATGATCCTTCCCATCAAATTATTTTAGTTAAAAAAAAATAAAATAAAAAGCCTAGCATAGATGACTGGAATTTAAAGGGTAAGCTGTTGTACTTGTTAAATCATCAAAAAAAAAAAAGATTACTGTAAAATTTTGCACATAAACTAAAAAGAAGTTGTAAGGTGATGACATTATTTATTGCCTCCTCTAATTGTTTGTATTTCAATTCAACAATTTTATAATTTCCCATCCAACTTCGATGACACTTGCGTTATTCCATTTACTAGTATCTATACATTCGGTGAAGTCCCTTGAAAATGGTGGCATAGCACATCAATTTAGATTTTGCTTGCTTGCTTGTTTCAGTCAAATGGTTTCCTTCTTTTTAAAATGATATTTGAAAAAATATGAGACAAAAATTGTGAACTCACTGGCTCTCATTAATACATTCAGTCATCCATGAGCCCGCCAGGCCATAGGTGTCTTGTCCCGCAAACAACTGGTTATAAAACTGCGGGTGACCTGTAGGGGAAAACACGTAAAATACACATTGATACAATGATTGCATGTTCTTGGCTCATTACACATGAAGTCCTAAAATCAATATTGGATTGATTCAAAACATTTGTGTTTATAATGGCATCCTGCCAGGAAAAAAAAAAAAATCATCATCATCAGAATTTCCACGCAAATTCTACATCAGTGGGCAATAGTATTAGGTCAATGCTCCATGTCCCCAAAATAAAAGTGGCATTCTTTTGTTCAGAAGATACAGCGTACAGGATTGATCGTGTCAGTGTCACAATAGTTCACAACAAACTTCATTCTTTATTAAAGTACATGCACCCTTGACTGAAATTGAAATGGTATGCTACGGGGAAACTTGCTAGCCAGCCTTCTGAAGGATGAAGAACAGAACTGTCCTTTTCCATTATGCTTGTAAATAAAAGTGTGTGAAATGCTTTAAAAAAAAAAAAAAAAAAAAAAAATCTTTTTTTAATAGAGTTTTGCTACTTTGACCTCACAAACTGCTGTATCCTCTTCTTTATTCGTCGACGACAGCACATGAAACTACAGTCTGACTATAAAAAAAAAACTTCATTCTATAATACATGTAACATTTCAGCATGACATTCAATCCACAATACAATGTATTTGGGGTAGAATTCCCTTAAAAATGCAAATATTTTCCACATCATGTTCAGGTTGAATTCAAGCAATGAATAATACAATCAAATCTATTAATAGAATTCTTATTGTGTCATAAGAATCAGAGATCACATAGAAAATTTCTGGGTCCCATTTCATAAAAGATGTTAGATAAGTAAGTCTTGCTAAAAAAAAAAAAAAAAAAAAAATGTGTAGCATCAGCAAATCAGGAAGCAAGATTCTTGTCATTACCAAGGCACTTGCTGTTAAAGATAGACAACAACAGTTGCTTTCATGGCAACTTTTATGAAATAGGCCTACACTTTTTAAAGTGTGTTTTAATCAATACACACAAGCTGGAAGAGGAGCTGCAACTGGCACACTCTCAGCTCTCCCACTGGTTTCAAACAAACTGGAAAAACAAAAGGATTGTCTTTAAAATCAAATTATTATTATTATTATTTTTCTGCTCAATTAATCATTATTTCTTGGGTACAATGTGACTACAATGTTTTTTTTTTTTTGTACATTGTAACTTGTTTATGACTGACAAATGGGCTTCAGGCTTTGTCTTATCCTCAACCATTTCTTCTACCCCCAACAATAGTACAGGACTGAGCAAAACTTTAAAAATGGCTACAGGTATAATAGGTGAAATGGCTTAGGGGGACCAGCACATGGTTACCAATACGTAAATACTCAGGCTTAGTATACAAAGGCAGAGAAATCTATATTTTGGTATACACGTGAAATATCGGGCTAGGCTACAGACCTCCTTCATCACTATGTTTAAAATGTTCACTTTCCTCTACATTCTTCTACAACCAGTTTTACAACAGCAATTAAAGGTTATTGTGCTGAACAGCTATTAATTAGAACATTACGTCTACACTCACCAATCTTAACGCTGTTGGCAAAGACATCCCGGCACAGTGCCAAAAGCTGGTCGTGCGTTTCGGGTTCATCACGAATTTCTAGGTCCATTGCCTGTTTCAGATCTTTTGGATGCTTGAAGTTGATGACTGAGTGTACAGAAAGGGCAGAAATTCTTTGCATTAACATTTACACAATCAAAAGTTCGAGTTGCAAACTGTCTCTCATGTGTTAGAATACATGTAATACTTGATACTTCCCTTCACAAGTGTGTTGATTTTATTCAGTGGTTAGGCTTTGAAATAGTTTGGCAATTATTCAAAATGAGACTTGGAAAAAGGTCCAATTACTAGCTCTTTTATTTCTTTACCTGGATATTTTCAGCCAAACCCTCACATTTCTGCATTCAACTAACATCTTTCTTTACTTTTCTGTTATCTCCAAAAAGCTGGAAGTGAATATCTTTTTTTATTTTTCCATGCCAATTATGCCTCAGACTAAAGCTTCAGCAACCTTTTTGTCAAGTTGTGAGATTCCAACATTTCATTCTCTGTCTAGCTTTATAGTTTTCTCATAATACAGTGAAGTACAATATGTTGATTATTTGATTATTAACATGAAGACACATTAAATCTTTTACAGAGGATGGTGCTGTACTTGTTAATGATTGTTTCCTATTGAAGTCAACTGTATTACATTACTTTTGATCACAAAATTTTGAATAATTCAAGAATAATCTATGCTGTATTGCAACAATAGAAACCAAAAAGAAGAACAAGTATTGATTCTTCTTCTGGGATAATGACAATTGTATTGTCGACACATGACTGCTGCCCAAACTCTGAAACCTTCTTTGCATTTGGAAACAAAATTCAAGAAAAATAAAAAGGGGGGGGGGGGGGGGGGCAAACACGCCCTGCAGTCATACACAGAAGGGGAGAGCTATTTCTTCCAACCTGGATATATTTTCATATTTATCAAGGATGAATGCATTCTAGGTGCTTACCTTTACAATCGCCATTAAGAGGTTTGACGTAGCCTTCAGTGATCATCAAGTTGAAGCACTCCTGGAGGAACCTGACCTCCTCGCTCCTATTGCAGTTTCCCTGCTCTCCGACAAGGATGCCCGTCATCTTCGAGTTGCCCCCATTGGCGTGGGGCGCCGCCGTCCCGTTGGCAGCAGCCATCTTCAGAACCTTAGCCTCCGGCTTGTATTCGGTACTCCCGTTCTGTTGCATCATGTTCCTCCTTTGATGTCCGGTTATCCAAAAGACGGCGCTTTTATTGCTCCTGGGGATGAAGGGTCGTCGTTGAGAGTGACTGAGGGGTGGTCCTCTCAAAAGTTGGTTTGCAAGCCCTGGGGGTGGGGGAGGAGATAAAATTACAAAAAGCTTGAATTCCCATGTGAGTGTCTATGAGTCTAAAATAATGGAGGGGTTATAGAAGCACATGCAGTTATGTGCCAAATGCAGTTTTTACTATAGGCGTTTTCACATCAGCCCGATGTTTCGAAATAACGAGCTATTTTCTGACTTGGGAAATTAACCCGATCACGAAATAGCACGCTATTTGATAATGCGAATACAAATTAATTAGCACGCTAATTGATTGAAAAAATTTCTCGAGTCCAACTCGGGAAATTTCCGAAATAGCAGGATAATTAATGCGAACTAGAGCGATATTTGATAATGTTCGGACTGATGTGAATAGGAAATGAAATAGCGCGCTAATTTGCAATCGCGAAAAATATCTCGAGCTTGGATTTTTATTGGGCTGATGTGAAAATGCCTATAGTGAACAAACAGAATGAATGCAACAAATGCAACAAAGAAACTTGAATGAAGCATAGAAACATCACATACAGCTGCACCAATTCATGCATAACGTGAAAGAACTGTCCTCGCACAAAGAAATGGAAACTCAAAGCATGTCGCAGGAATTAGGCCTACAGAGCTTCAGCATGATTTCAATATTGAAGAATTTTCATAAAAACCTGGAAAGGGCAATGTACATTCCATTCATCGATGCGTGATGGCATCAGAAAATTAAATAAGTTGCCTTTATTTAACATAGAAAAATAACAAATACAGAGGACAGTGCAGGTTTCATCACATATGATATAATTTTAAATACAGAATTCCAAAGTTTCAGAAAAATTCATTCACAAGGCAATGCTACAATTATGCAAAGTGGAAGGAGAGCTGATATCATCACCTCACAGACCTCCCATTGGCATTTTAACCCATTGAGGACGAGTCCCGAATACATTGCATACTTGGGCAGGTGTCTATACATATATGGGAAATGTTTGTTGTTGCAAAATCAGTCCGTCCTCAATGGGTTAAATATTCACTACATAATTTCCTTTTCACACTTTTAGCGTATGAAAACAGTAGAATTAGGCTACTTAAAAAAAAAAAAAAAAAAATGTACAAAAATCCAAACTGTAATTTAACCGAGCAATGATCAAACCGACTCCAAGGTAGGAAAGCATGAAAGTTGCTAGAGTATCAACAATAAAGCGAATGAAAGTACACACACATAATGTGGCAAATGTACGCTGATAGTACACCACAAGGTGGCCTGTACTTCATCGAAAGAATTATAGAATCAGAACCGAGATTCTACAAGAATTCTGCGAGAATCTGCTTATAGCACTAGTTTGTTGAGTTGAATAGTCAAGCTTTTACTTTTGGAAATGAATAACAACTCTTCATCCTTTTACAGAAACTGGTACAAAATACATTATTTAATTCCAGTTATCAATCTAGGCATGTAAATGTGGTGTACCTAGAATTTTCTCACTTTACTTGGATCCTACATACCACGTATATTAAATTGGACTTAATTCGTCAGAAAACAATGACCGAGTTATCTCTTCTTGTGATACAGTTGCCTGCAAAATTTGTCCCCTTGGCCTGGACAATAGTTTTTTTTTTTTTTTTTTACTGAAAGTTAGTTAAAAAACAAAAATGAATAAAAAAATAAAAACAATTTGAATTTAAGACAAAAAAAACCTTCAATTTATGGCCTAGTACCCGAGAGAATCAATAATCAAACAAGTTAAACAAGTGAATGGCTTATTGTTGTAAAACCCCAACTACAGTTCATATTTTTTACACCAATATTGCTTATAAACTCATCAATGATGTGATACTTGGAGCATCATTTGTTATATCTGCTAAACTGTGTTAAAGATTCATGATCTGGGAATGTGTTTAAACTTAATCAGATCTTCCAAGTTAGTTCCGATTGACCCAACCAATTCATCTTTAATGGATCTACATTCAGACAAGCATTGGTGAATCCAACACAAATGACATTGTCATTTTGACATTGCTCTGCGCACCATTCCCTCTAACAAAGAGATTTCATGAGAGAGGGGGAAAAAAAAGCATTGTGAAAATAGCTTTTATTTCTATCCATTTAACTGATTTCACATTTCATTTTTTTTTTTTGGAGGAATCTTGGTGTAGGTTTTTTTATGCATCATTCACGGGATAAATGTTAAATATCTTATTCTTTTGAGATTTCTTTTTACATTCCACTGACATCTAGAAAAAGGTGCCTAGACCATGCACTGAATTTACAATCAATTTAAAGAAGCCACATGGATGATTATGGTCTTTAGCTGCCTAACGTTACAGTGTAGGACTCTCATTGTAAAGTCTCACGCTTTCATTCAAGATTCCATTTTCCAATACTTTACATTACAATACAACTTACCACCTTATCATATTTGTTTTATTTTGGGTTTTTTTTCACTTTCTTTCATCACATCAAATTTATGTAATTATATTTATTTCATTATGAAACGGCAATTAGGCCCTATGCCAATTTCAGAAAAAAAAAAGTGACATTCATTTCATGTGTTTAGGCCTACAGGCATTTGTGAAATTGGGGCCAACGAACGGCTCAAGACCTATGAATGTAAGACTACTCAACGATGCAAAATGATGCTTTTGACTTACAATAATATTAACCTCTCCTAGAAAGAACTCCACTTTTGAGTGCGGTGGGTACACATGCCTGACGACCGCACGGTGTATAAAAAGCGTGACAATGCTCGCCTCTAGCAGCAAGCTAGCGACTCGCTGATTCCACTGAGCCTCAGCCCGACCGCCTACTGGATGGGGTATGGGAATGTTGCCTTGATCGTGCTCGTAAGAACAACTTATGAGGAAAGAGCTGAATGACGACCGTTCTAGAATTTGACGAATTCCAGGGGTGATGTTCTCTTCCTCTACCACCACAGCATCTCCCGATCCCGACACAAATTTCGACGAACGTACCGTGGTTTCAGCTGCACAGTGTACATTTATCACACCATGTCGCGACACACAACACGTGCAAACCACCTTGAAATAGGGACTTTTATGTCCATACAGTGTGTGGCACGTAGACACGAACACAATATCAGCTGATCCACACATGCTATCGTTCGCTTGTAATTTTCCACGAAATGTACTAGACGTGAGACGGAGTGTACGCCTATTACTGTTGCTGCCCTGTCTCCGGGAGGCGTAATTCTCAACCGTGGTAATTACTATTTTAAAGATACAGAGATCTGAACATATTTGATTCTTCTTTTCTTTAAATTCATTATTCCTAGCATCACGGAATTTGAAGTCGCACTATACTATAAAAGTAATAACACCCTTAACCGATCCAGGGGCGGATCCTCCAGGAATTCCGTAAGGGGGCGGGGGCATCTTTACAAAATTAAAGGGGGCGCTCGCGCCCCCATTCGTTTCTTTTTATTTCTTTGGTTGGGGCCGTGCGTCCCCGCCTTGATCCGCTAATGTAAGGACTTCAATCAATCAATCAATCAATCAATCATAGTTTATTTCCAATCAACGAAAATCAAAACGTAATACAAAGTATACATATCATGAAATTATATTGTCTAAATATCTTGGACTTGGACTTGGACTTGGTATAACATTTTTTTTTTTTTTTTGAGGGGGGGGGGGGGGAGGGCTGGCCTACGTGGATCGATTTTCGAAGAAGAAAAATCAAGTACGAGTATCATTAGGCATTGACATTCTTTATGATTTTGAAGGTCAATATACAATCTTGTACATGTATATAGTATGTCAAAGTGATTTGTCAGAATTAAAGGATTGTAATTTTAACATAATTCAAGCTATAGTATAGTAATAAATTACTTCAGAGTATTATAACATCGCATGGAAAGCCTTTGTGTTTGTCCAAGAAATGCAATAGGGACCTACTTTATATAATATAGGCCTACAGGTCTTTACAGCTGAAGTTCGTCAGCAGGAGTAGACATTCATGTTCTCATGACTTTGAAGGTCATAGGGTCATGCCAGACAAGCAAGTGAATGTCAGAAATCAATCAGGAGTTAGGTAAAGTTTGTAATTGGTTCAAAGTAAATAAATTAATTGTTAATTTTGTTCAGACATATTATGTTTTATTTCACCGTAATTTTTGTGATGATAGATATATTTTTGATAATGTGTTATGTTCTATGGATTCTGTTCCTTTAAAGAAAGTTGATTTGGTTAATTTTCTTGGTGTTTAGGCCCTATATTCAGAGTAATATGCATTGGGATGTACATTTAACGAATGTAGCATAAGGTATCTAAATGTGTAGGCATCATATAAAAAATGAAAAATATTCTTTCGGAGTTTGCACTTTTTTCTTTTTTCTTTTTTTTTTTTTTTGCTGTATAATACATGCTTCCGTATTTTAATTATTGTATAACTGTATGGGGCAAATATATTCAAACAAAATTAGAAGTTGCAGAAAAAAAAGCATTACGTACTGGAGTATATGTACTGGTAGTCATTACCTTGCTCATTCGGCTCCTCTTTTTCGTAAATTTAATACTTTGAATATATTTGATTTGTATACTTATAATACCGCTGTTATGGGATTTTATTATTTCAAAGATATGTTACCTCATAATATTTCATGTATGTTTTGCACTAATAATGAAATTCATAAATACAATACACGAAATTGCAATAGATTTCATATGTGGGTATATAGTAAAAACAAATCTGGTTTCAAACTCCGTAGGTCACCAATTTCCATTAATCTGGTATTCGATTCCTAGAGATATTTGCTCACGCAATATAGCCTGTCCTCATTTAAGACATTTTTGAAAATATACCTCCTAGCAAATCAAACATAGTCAATCTATCATTAATAATTATTGGTTTTTGTTTTGTTTTGTTATGTTTTGTTTTTGATGTATTTGTTGGTTTTCTGTCCATGTCTACACTTTGTACCTTAAAAATCAATTATTTTGTGCATACTCATACATAAGGGACCTTACTTTACAAGGCCTTTTTGGCTTTACTCAAGTTCTCTTTTTTTCATTTTCACAGATATAAATGTGTAAATGACTGATTATCTTTTTGTTCTGTATTGTAAAATTCAATACTGTTGTATTGTTTTATCAGAAAATGAGATGAAAAAACGAATTGAATTGAATTCACGCAGGTGGCGCCTATAGATTGCCACCAATTAGTATCTTGGTCTTATCAGCTACATAAGACCATGTAAAGCCTTTGAGCTTCTGAAAGAATCACTACAAGTGAATCATGCTGTAAAGCACCTGTTGTGTGTGGACTTTATTGATGGCCCATGATTTTTAGAAGCATTTCAAGGTCAAGTCATCAATATTCCAGTGAACAATAAAGTAGATGATAATATGCATCGTGAAGAAGAGCACATAATACTAATAGGCTCTCTATAAAGAAAATATGATAGGCTGCTAATTTCATAATTCTTGAGAAATATTAAGCAATGAAAAAGTTCTAAAACGCATATTTGCATGCAGAGGAAGAATGTAGCGATAAAGACTTTTATAAAATTTTGGATCACTAGTAGGCCTAAATTTTGAACAAGGTCACTATCATGCAATAAACTTGCTTTGATGTTTAAGATATATCACTATTTTTATGACAAATTAGTCTTATTGCAAATATCACAGAGAAATTAGTCTTATTGCAAATATCACAGGGCTAGGACTTTTCATCTGGAAGGTGTGGAAATTCGAAACGTTCTCTAAACCCCATACTGGGATGTTGTTATACGCGATGGTGATTTTCGGTGGCATCTTTATTATTTAACATTTTGGTAGCAAAAAAAAAAAAAAAAAATCCAAGGGTGGTATTCTGAGGTCGTAATTAAGTCTGTAATTAACTTCGTGATTAAGTCGTGAAGTTAATAGGCCCTTAATCATGGGCAAAATCGGTATTCTGAGGACGTAATTAAGGTATGATTAAGTCCCCTGTAATTATCTTAGGTCCCTCCCATCTAATTGTTATTCCATCCAATCAGACGCGTTGTTAGAAGCCAAAATGCTGACTATACGCGCAAATATGCCCTCAATGCGCGCTCCTCCACGCCCCCTGTAATTACAACCCAAGAGCTCCGTGCGCACACTCCGGTATTTGATTACAACCCCTCACCTACGCACGTGAAGATCTCAACCTCTTTGCTCACATAAAATGACAAAGTTCCTCGAAGATCGGCTTTATTTCTTTTTTTCTCTGAATTCTATGGATACCATGATAACAAGATTCAACCGCTCCTCGGTTACCGAAGACGGTAAGCATCGTTGTGGCAGAGAAAACGCGATGTAATGCTTGATATCGGAGTAGTTAATGACACTCTTTGGTATCATTAAGTTTTTCATTAACTTTCATACTTAATTACACCCTCAGAATACCGATTCGTAATTAACTCTGTGATTAAGTCCTCTCAGAGGTGCGCGCGCATTGATACGCGCAAACGCGTAGGTCCTTCCCGCCAAAACGCTTGTTGCTATGGTAGTTAATATAACCCCTACTTAATCATGCTCTCAGAATACCAATTCGGTAATTAAGTGCTAATCAGACACTTAAAGCCCAAACAAAGTTCTGGTATGCCTGCAAAAGTTGTCAAATTTTGCTCCAAAATGTGAACGTATGCCTAGGAAATGTGCGGAATAACGCTGTAATAACAAGATATTCGAGGGGTAAGGACGAAAATGGGATATATTAACCAAAAACATTTAGTCTCGGAACTTACCCGAACGGGGTCAGGCTAGACTCGGACTCGGGGATAACTCGGCCTCGCTTTGCTTGACGGCGGGATGAGTTGTACTGCTACTGGTTTTCCCTCTGGATTGTACAGTACTATGCATACGGGAGCGGCCTGTATAAACTACATTGTAGCGTTCTGGCTACTCGCAGTAATGGTCCGAGTTGTTACAACACGCGCATCAAAAACCTCTTTGGCGCGCATGCAAAATTAGTATGCGCCTCTCAAGCACCTCTAAAAACAATCAAAGACAATTGATAAACAACAACAAAAACTTCAAAGACCGCGCGTCTCAGCAACTGAGGTGATGTGCGTATTATAAAGCGTCTTTGCTAGTAGGCTTGAGGACCGCGCGCTGTCCATTTGTTTTGTACAGGATTAGCACGCACTTTCCTGTCTGCTCAGTAAGGCCTCTTTTGGCCGGTGCCCGTAGTATTATAGAGTACTGATGAACATGGCGATCACGAACTGTGTGTAAATTGTCTGAAATAGGGTCGAGTTTTCCCTGAGACCGAGTTAGTCTGGAGCCTTCTGGAATAAAAGTCGGTTTACCGACTTTTATTATTTTTCTCAAAATACTCCAAAACGACTCATCATTCCGGCAAACCGCGTCAGCCAGGTAAGTTTCTTTGTAGACTCTTTCGATATATTGGAAGCAAATATGAAATGGTGCCAGACGGGTTCTCAAGCCCTTACCAGAACTTAGTTTTCACTTTAATAAGCTCTCAGAATACGGCCCCAAGATAATAAATAGGTAATTTATGTCTATCAAAACACACAAAGTGATGCCTTTCCAAGGACCGGACACAGTTAACGTGGGACGAAGGGTAAGGCCTATAGCGGATCCGTGACCTGAACTTGGCACATGTTTTACTTTTCGGTAACTTTGAGGGCGCTCTCCGTACACAAAATCAATGTGCTGATTTTTCGCAGAATAGGCCTATTGTATTTACGGAGCAAATCAAAGTCTTTAACAGCATAATTTTCTTTAACCTAAGGTGATAAAGTATTGAAGATATTATAAGCCTCTAAAATTTATTAAAGATTTTGAATGTGACATTTACCACTATTTTCGGTAACCTCGCGGCTGCGCGTTAAAGGGAAGATAAACCCCAAGAGCAATGTGGATTGAGTGAAAGCAGCAACATTAGTAGAACACATCAGTGAAAGTTTGAGGAAAATCGGACAATCGATGCAAAAGTTATGAATTTTTAAAGTTTTGGTGTTGGAACCGCTGGATGAGGAGACTACTAGAGGATATGACGTATGAGCGGACAACAATACAAAGAAAATATAAAGGAAATTCAACAAAAATTCACTTTTCTAGAATCATGAAAGAGCAATGGACCAACCTCTTTCAGAAAGCAGGGGGAATAATTGCTACCCTTAACATATGTCAATATCAAGTTGATGGAATTTGTAATTTTCATGAAAAATGGATTTTTGTAGAATTTTCTTTATATTTTCTTGGTATTGTTGTCCACTCATACGTCATAACCTCTAGTAGTCTCCTCATCCAGCGGTTCCAACACCCAAACTTTAAAAATTCATAACTTTTGCATCGATTGTCCGATTTTCTTCAAACTTTCACTGATGTGTTCTACTAATGTTGCTGCTTTCACTCAATCCACATTGCTCTTGGGGTTTATCTTCCCTTTAACAAAATGTCAAGTTCGCATCACATTGCAATCAACTTGTGCTGAAAGAGTATAAATTTCTTTGAATTTCCAGGTAATGAGCACTGTTGCATAAAAAACCCACTCAATCAAAAATGCGTATTTTTTGTTAAACTCATTTGTTGGAATGCGCATTGCTAGCTTTGTGAGGCTGTACATATAAGAGGCCAATGGACATTGGGGCATTTGTTGTTGTTTTTTATTGTTTTTGTTTTTTCGCCAGACACTGGTGAACATTTTATCGAAGGGGGTCGGGTGACAAGCATTGATGATTTTGACATGGATTTATCCGAATAATTGATAATGTTTTAAAAAAAGAAAAGATGAAGAAGAAATAAAAGTCGTATACGCAGTGTTCAAAATATTCGGCAAGTTGTGTGATGACATCAACTCACTGACTCATCTACATATTAATCATACTGACCGTTCAAGAACTCTTCTGTGAACGAATACCAAGTATGGCCAGGGAGGTGTGTCTCTCACATCACATCCTTTGCAATTTAGTTAGTGGGTCAATCCATGTCAAACTTAATCATCCAGTGCTTGTCACCCGACCCCCTCCGATTTTCTTAAAATCGCACCAAATGTTCCCCAAAGTGTCTGACGGAAAATCCCAAAATATTTTGCCCCAAGGTCAATTGGTTGCTAAGATACAGCCTCACATAGCAACCAATGCGCATTCAAAAATATTAGTTAAAAGAAAATTATGCATTTTTGATTGATTGTGGTAGCATGGATATTTATGCAAAAGTGTTCATTATCTGGATATTGAGAGAACTTTATAGTCTGACTGTGACGCGAAATTGACTTTTCGTTAACGTACACGAGGTCACCGAAAATGGTGTTAAATGTTAATTTTGAAAATTTTAATGCATATTTAGAGGCTAATATCTTCCACATTTCATCACCTTTGGTTCTAAAATATTATGCTGTTGAAGGCTTTGACTTGCTCTGTAATTTTGAAAAAAAAAAAACCAGCGGATTCGTGCCCACCGTTTTTACGGAGAGCGCCCTCAAAGTTGACAAAAATGAACAAGAGACCCGCGGGTCTAGCGCTCACCTGAGTATCGCATGTTCACCTTTCATGCAGTCACTAATCTAAACTATTCACAGCTCTACTAAAATTTGACCAGGCATTCTCAAGTAGAAGATGAAAATGTACAATAAGGGCCCAAATTTTTTAAGATTCCTTAATTTGGGGGGGGGGATTGGGGCCCCCTGGGGCCCTCTGGGTGGGGCATGGTGCCCATTTTGATAAATTGAGATCCTGAACCCCTAGGGATGCTACCTGCCAAGTTTGACGAAAACCCATCATGACATTTTCAGGAAGAAGATGAAAATGTACAATTCAGGCCCCCATTTGGACCTCCCCCCCCCCCCCCACCCCAAGAGGGGCACCCCTGGATCTGCTATGAACAAATTTGAAACTACAGTCATTAATGTACTCACTCGTAGTATTATCTTAGCTCTTTAACTTCTGATTCTAGAGAAGATTTTTAAAGATTCCTTCATTTTGGGGGGTTTGGGCCCCCCTGGGGGCCCCCTGGCTGGGGCATTGTGCCCATTTTAACAAATTGAGATCCTAACCCCCTAGGGATGCTACCTGCCAAGTTTGGTGAAAATGGGTCATGGGGTTCTAAAGAAGAAGATGAAAATGTACAATTTAGGCCCCATGAGGACCCCTCCCCTGGGAACCAAGGGGGGGGGGCACCCCTGATTCTGCCATGAACAAATTTGAAACTACAGTCATCAATGTTAAACTTTAACTTCTGATTCCAGAGAAGATTTTTGCAGATTCCTTAATTTTGGGGGGTTTGGGCCCCCCTGGGGGCCCCCTGGGTGGGGCATGGTGCCCATTTTAACAAATTGAGTTCCTAACCCCCTAGGGATGCTACCTGCCAAGTTTGAGGAAAATCGTTCTTGGGGTTTTCAAGAAGAAGATGAAAATGTAAAAAGTTTACGCACGACGGACGACGGACGACGCACGATGCACAACGCACGACGCACGACGGGACGCCGGACGAAGGGCGATCGCAATAGCTCACTTAAGCCTTTGGCTCAGGTGAGCTAAAAATGTGCCAAATTCAAGGTCACGGATCACCCTTCGTCCCACCTAGGAATGGCATCAATTTTTTTGTATTGATAGACATTTACCTATATTATTTTGGGTTACCAAAGAAATTTTGCTACCGACATGTTCAATGGTAAATTTACCCCCTCTGAAAATGGTCGTAAACGGCCAAATTCCCATGTAATATCACATTGGGTTTAGAGGAAATTTCAAATGCCCATGCTTTCAAGATGAAAAGCCCTAGCCCTGTGATATTTGCTGCAGGGGTAGTCTGTTATACATATTTTAGTAATAATTACCACAAAACACTTTTATTACATAATAATGACCTTGAAATTTAATCCAAAATTTGATAAAAAACAGTAAGTCGCTCCATTTTCCTCATTGCACTGCATGTAATGATATGTGTTTTGAAAGACTTTTCACTGAGCAATATTTCAAGAATTATGAAAGCTGACAGCCTACCTTATTAAGGTTCTAAACTATTTGTGCTTTTCTTTCAGATTTAGTGTCAATTTGATCATGAATGTTATACCCTTGACCTTGAAGTGCTTCTAAAAATAGCTGTAAATTTGTTAACTACATTACACACAATATTGTCATGACAGGTGTTTTACGGCATGATAATACTTGTGATTCTTTCACAAACACAAAAGCTTTTTATAGTGTAAATTTTATATACTGGTATTAATCTATACGTGCTTGCAAGATATGTTACAATTAATTACTTTGTTCTGACAATGACCCTCAATTTCAATCACAAAAGGGGACAGTAATATTTTGTGATTTTGTGTGCATTTCCTATGGAAAACAGTGCTTTGTGGTGAAACTCATAAAAACTTGACCATTTTTACTATCTATCACATGATTGATTAATTCTATTCAAATTATGGTAGAAAAAGTAGGCTGTGACAATTTCCAATAAAAAAAAAACCCACAAATGCTGTAGAAAAAAACAAACAAAGAAATACATAACAAATATTCCAAAAACAAGAAAATACATAAGAATGGAAATGATTTTGGAAGTTGTCATAAGTTACAGAAGAAATCCCCCCCAAAAGAAGACTCTCAGTGCTTTTAATGTGCGTTTCACAGGCTAGAATAAGAATCTTATGTGTTGGGCGCAATGTCCATCATATCAACTATTATTTTATGTACTTAAATACAGGTCTTTATGGGCAGGAATAGGCATTTCTCCTGATTTTGAAGGTCATAAATTCAGGGTCATTGTCAGAACAAAGTATTGTAACATATCTTGCAAGAATCTATTGATTTATTCCAGTATATAACATTTACACCATAAAAACGTATGTGTTTGTGAAAGAATCACTTATGTTATGTCATAAAACACCTGTTGTGTGTGTAACTTGTAGTTAACAAATTTGCAGCTTTTTTTAGAAGCACTTCAAGGTCAAGGGTATATCATTCATGATCAAATTAACACTAAATCTGAAAGAAGAGCACAAATAGTTTAGAACCTTAATATGGTAGGCTGTCAGCTTTCCACTGTTCTTGAAATATTGCTCTGTGAAAAGTCTTTCAAAACATTATACATGCAGTGCAATGAGGAAAATGGAGCGACTTATTGTTTTTATCAAATTTTGGATTAAATTTCAAGGTCATTACTATGTAATAATTTTTTTTCTGGTATATATTACTAATATATGTATAACAGACTACCCCTGCAGCAAATATCACAGGGCTAGGGTTTTTCATCTTGAAAGCATGGGCATTTGAAATGTCTTCTAAACCCAATATGTGACATTACATGGGAATTTGGCCGTTTACGACCATTTTCAGTGGGGATAACCATTGAACATTTCGGTAGCAAAATTTCTTTGGTAACCCAAAATAATATTGGTAAATGTCTATCAATACAACAAAAAAAAAAAAAAAAAATGATGCCATTCCTAGGTGGGACGAAGGGTGATCCGTGACCTTGAATTTGGCACATTTTTCATTTTTGTCAACTTTGAGGACGCTCTCCGTAAAAACGGTGGGCACGAATCCGCTGTTTTTTGTTTTTTTTTTTTCAAAATTACTGAGCAAGTCAAAGCCTTCAACAGCATAATATTTTAGAACCTAAGGTGATGAAATGTGGAAGATATTAGCCTCTAAATATGCATTAAAATTTTCAAAATTAACATTTAACACCATTTTCGGTGACCTCGTGCACGTTAACGAAAAGTCAATTTCGCGTCACAGTCAGTTTTTCTTGCAAAGACTATAAAGTTCTCTCAATTTCCAGATAATGTACACTTTTGCATAAATATCCATGCTACCACAATCAATCAAAAATGCATAATTTTCTTTTAACTAATATTTTTGAATGCGCATTGGTTGCTATGTGAGGCTGTATCTTAGCAACCAATTGACCTTGGGGCAAAATATTTTGGGAGTTTCCGTCAGACACTTTGGGGAACATTAATTTGGTGCGATTTTAAAGAATATCGGAGGGGTTTGGGTGACAACTTTTCTGAAAATTGTATGATTTGATGTGGATTGACCCTAGTACATAATGTATTACCAGCCTGTTGAATTAAGTTTAGCACAGACCAAACCAAATCAGACGGTGGTAGGTCCTAATGGACTCGGGAGGCAGATTGAGTAAAGTGGAAGCATATCGCTTTGTCTGACTGCTTCAAGAGCTTTCAAGACGTCGTCCAGTTAGTTTCATAGTAAAATGATACATTATCTGAACTCCTTTACACGTCATTTCAAGCTTTATTTTGCAATAGAGGCATTTGATATCACACAAAAAGACACAACGGCGTTAGGATGAATCGACATCCCGCGCGGGCGACCCCCTCCGTTTGACCAACCTGTGTATCCTAACAAACTGATCCTTTAGAATGTATTATGGCTTCACGAGATCAAGACAACACCAACATTATTATTATTATTATTATTATTATTATTATTATTATTATTATTATTATTATTATCATCATCATCATTATTGTTATTATTATTATTATTATTATCATTATTATTATTATTATTATTATTATTATTATTATTATTATTATTATTATTATTATTATTATTGTTTTATTCATGCTTACCGCTCCATGGTCGTCTGCTTCCTGTCTCACAAAGTGACATCGAAAAATCTCGAAGGAATCGATGGCTTGACCGAAACACTGCGCTGATTTTGTGCTGCATTGCTGATACTCAACATTAGACAGATTTTCGCTTATGATTTCAAGACGCAGGTTGTGCGTCTTTACAGCCTGTTAAGTTAACAGACCTCTAATGGGCTTCCAGCCAGCGGCGTTATATACAGCACTGGAACAGTAATTTTACTGGCGATAAGTTGGTTCTATAATCATGGTATCATGCATTTTGCAGCTACTCTCCGTATAGAAATAAAAGGCTTTCCTTGTGACATATAAGACTCATGTACTGCAGGTTGTTGGATAGATACTCCCCTATCAACTCAGAAGTACCAATAAACCAAACGGACTATATACACAGCTCGGGAAATGAATCAAACGCAAGGTCCAAATTCCATGGCACCTCCAATATACCATCAATGTCCCTTCAAATTGCATTTTGATAGCGTGCTTATTATTCGTTGATATGCGGGGTCCTTGATTATCACAATATCTACAATGACAATGAGTTACAACAAGTTTAGTTGTATTAAGAATATACAGAGTAACTGAGTTTGAATTGTGTTTAAGTCAAATTTACTTTGGAGCATGTAAACTTTAACCGAATGCAGTAAAAGTCCAATCAGAGAGGTGATCACCTCCCTAGTCCCTCCCATAAGAGTCCTGCAAACGAAGACATTGATTACTTGGCATCTCTAGTTTGCTCGTTCACACGCTGTTTCGATACTTTAAGTTTAGGTCGAAAACTTAACTCTCGATGATTAGCTTGTATAGTTTAGTGCCGAGTTAGCAATCTTAAGTTTAGTCGATGATTAGAACCACGAGACGCTGTGATAGCTAAGTGCTCCAACCATACGGAAGCTACAACCAAAGAGCTGATAGGCCTGTAGGCCTATCACCTATAATACTGCGAATATCATCGTTGATAAAAAGTATGGAGAAATCATCTTCACAAATCACATGCAAGGCTCGACATTAAATTAGCGGATGGCCCTGTGGCCCGGGGACACTAAAATTGATGTCAGACCACCAAATTTCGAAAACGGCTATCTTTTGGTGGCTCGATTAGGCAACTAAAGTTACTTTTGTTTTTACTTAGGGGCCATCTTCATTCCTCTTTCGGGCCACCAAAATTTCAGGTTTCAAGATTTTAGTGGCCCATGAGCCACCAGAAAAAGTAGTTTGTAGTGTCAAGCCCTATATACATTAAAATAGAGCATGTCACGGGTCTATAAATTTCCTTCTGATCCAATGTAGATACAGTTCGACCTCGATTATCCGGCCTCCTTTTATCCGGAAATCTCTAACCTCCGGACGCGTTCACGCAGTGAAGGGCTTTTTTTTTTTTTCATCCAAAAATTGAGAAAAACAGTGACTTTCATGGATCTATTTCACTAATTTCATAAGATGTGCATAATAGGTTTCTCAATATCTAATGAGGTAAAACATGTATGATTGTCACATAAAGATAATACGTCATTTTTGTGGAGAAGGGACTACAATTTTGCGCAGGCTAGTATAGATTACACCACCGTTGCGGGGTACGCTACCTGCCTAGCTGCCAGTGCACTGGGATGGCAGCTTGGACGGCAGCTATATACATTAACATTGTGTCTCCCATATCCGGCCAATTCGCTTATCCGGATGAGCGCCGGTCCCGACATGGCCGGATAATCGAGGTCGAACTGTAGATAGATTCAACCACTTGTGTAATCTCTCTCCAATATAAGATATAGGCTACCCGACCGTGTAAAAATGGTTAATTTCGCTAGTGCGTTTTCTTTTCTTTTCTTTTTTCCGTACTCGGCTGGGTAAGACGAATTTCGCGAGGTTTAATTCCGCGGAATCAAAACATTTAGAGCCTATTAGTGGAACATTATGATGTGCAAGAAAATTCGCCTGTTTTTTTGTTTTAATCTAATATTCATTTATTTATTTTTTCGCGCTGGTTTCTGGTAGCGGGTTGTATGCGCGGAAATTTCCACTTTTACAGAACAGTGAAACTCTGAGGCGCCAATTCAATTTCATGAAAAGACGTCTGCAGCAGAATTCTTGCGGATTTCACCAAATGCACGTGAAAGAAGTAGGTTATTTAGTAATACTTAAATTATTATACATAAATGCACCTAATATTTATCTGACACATAATGTTCGTATTTGCAAAAAAAAAAGAAAAAAGAAAAAAAAAAAGATTGGGTATAGTAGCACTACTAGTAAAGGCATACTCGCGCTTAACCAATTTGCCTTGAATGAGCAACTGCAGTCATGAAGACAGACTTAGCTTCCCCCAATATGCTGATAAAAGATGACGACGGCAAAAAAAAAAAAAAAAAAAAAAAAAAAAAAAAGAAGAGAAGAGGAAACAAACAAAAAAATTAAATCCCTTATCTTAAAGTGGAAGTCACTCCGCGCTGTGTTCAAGCTGACGTTATTGAGGAGACTTTAGAGTAAAGCCATGCGAATGGACCGATGGAAGTTTTCATTGAATTCGGCCCCAAAATAAGTCACATTTTGAGTTTTAACCTTAATTGCTTGTTTGAAACGGAAATGTGAGTATCATTGTTATTATTATTATCCTCATCATTATTAACACCGTGCCTTATATAACACCGCTAATATTCCTTATACACGCAAGTAGCATGGATACCAAAAAACGGCGATGACGTCATACCCTCACAACGTTATATTCGTCTTATTAAAAAAACAAAACCCAAAATAAACAGGCTTAGGTGTAAAACTCCCATAGGCATTATATATATATATATATATAATAATTATGAAACAATACTTAAATACATTCTTCTTGAGAAATGATAATATCGTCCCCTTGACAAGTCGTTATTGCTAATCGTCTAATCTTCGCAGCTCTGGCTTATTGCGATGAAGATGTGAGAGAAGTAAAATGTCACTGAATTCATGTCAAACAATAAAGGAGTATATATATTGAAGAATTCTGGTGGACAACCAAGTGGGAAACGTATGAAGACGTGACATAAGTTTCTCTACCTAATCAGCATTGATTGTGGCTGTGAACGATACCACTCTTTTACGGAAAATAATGAAGCCTTACATTCATATAATTATGTCTTTCTTTGATATCTGCTTTACTACAATCTCAGTATCTTTATCATTATTAACGTCTTCAGTGATTTTTTTTTTCCTTCTATCGTTTGATACCGCACTTAATTGAGAGCCAGCGTTTACTCAGCATGGAGAGGATTTTCACTTTAATTGATAATAATGATTTTATCTTATCAAAGGGCCAGAGAACAAAATGATGCAAAGTGTCACCACCTGTCATGTTTCTCAGAATGAGAAAGAGATGACACCACTAAAGCTTTGAATGGAAATCGTTTACAGGTGCCACATTGTCATTACCCAGCTCTGATGTCACTGCATTCACGTTTAAAATATAATTGTAGAATGGAATAATACATTTAGAACAAAGCCTGCTTGATTCTGCAAAGATTTATGTGGTTGATAGATTTATGTGGTTGATAGATTGGCCAGCTGTGCCGAAATAAGCTGGCAGCTGCATCAACAGGTTGTAAGCGGGAATTTGTCCCTCAAATCAGAGATCTATACGGGGGGAAAGAGACTTGGGCCGTATACTGCATAAAAGTTGAGAATAAACATGAATGGGTCAGAAAATATTAAAAGCATAAGTCTCTGGATACTCAATTGTGATTGGTTGATGCCTGACAATATGTTTGATTTCGGCCCCGTTTTATCAAAAGATAAAATCGATTGTAAATTTCCTTACCACACAGGCTGATAAAAACAATTTTACATAAAACAGGGGTTTATCTCTCTCTTTTTTTTTTCTTTTTTTTTGCAATAGGGCCCAGCTCAAACATCACAATGTCATTATACCAGTTTGCATGCTAAAAAGATGAAAGTTCCTTCCCTGGTTGTGTCCTCCATAAAAGCGCAATGCCACGACAGATTCAACTTTTAACTGCTATTCGTAAAATTGAGCGAACAGGACGGAAGATGTCTCTCCAAAATCGGACTGAAATCATAAAGTTTGGAAATTCTAAAGTATCACACTTTTTAACGAACATTGATATTGGTCGCAAGTTCACACGTGTGGATGATGCATGCTCCACTTAGCTGATGTGTTGACATCATCTATTATAACTCGTATCTTTTTTTCTCTTATTGACGTATGGAGGAAAATATTAATTGCCAAAACAGCTTTAGGTCGATTACTAATAGGAACTAGGCCTACATCATTTTCTCTTATAATTCATAATTGCTATACAGACTGATGCAGGGCTTGATCCTATTTTCTCTCTCTGATCTTTGCGTTTCAAATGTTGATGGCCCGAAATGAAAGAAACTAATTACAAAAAAGAGTCATTGGCTGCCCAATCGGGCCACCGAAAAATGGCCTCTTTGGAGTGTGATGGCCCGGTATATTAGCGGGCCCGGTATATTAGCGGCCCCGGGATACGGGGACACCGCTTATGTCGAGCAATGGAATACAACTCAGTGAAAATATTGACGATTCTTTCGGATTTTATTTACAATTTCACCTCAAAAAAGAAAGAAAACGAAAACAGCGTAGAGAATTGTGTTAAGGTCTTTGGGAACTTTGGGAGGCGATGACGTATCACCGTAGTCGGGTACCTAAGGGGGGGGGGGGGGGGGGGGGGGGGGGGGGTCACCGTGCAACCCCCCCCCCCCCCCCCCCACCCAGGACTCCTCGAAACTTACATTTTCAGGATCCTCATGACATACCAAAACATAATCAAGATGTTAACAGGAACGAAAAGTGGCTGTTCTAGGTGAAATTTAATGTATTCTATTGTTTTTCATAATTTCTTATGTATTTCTTTGTTTTTCAACTTTTTCAACTTTTGTTTTTTCTTTGTTTTTCTATTGGAAATTGTCACTGATCACTTTTCTACCATAATTAGCACAAAACTAATCAATGAAAGTGATTAATTGTAAAAATAATCAGGTTTTCATGACTTTCATGACAGAGCACCTGTTCTCCATAGGAAATGTACACAAAAGCACAAAATTGTGCCCGTTTTGGGACGACATTCCGTTACAAAAATGGGCGTGACTTCGCAAAAGTATGCGGGGAAGTTGCAAATTTGGTCTCAAAAGTTGCGTGAGACTTGAACAAAACAAAGTCAAGTAAGTTTTGAGGAGTCCTGGGGGTGCATGGTGACCCCCCCCCCCCCCCCCTTAGGTACCCTACTATGTAGGCCCTACATGTAAGCACATATTACATACATACATAAGGACGAGGGGGGATCCGCCACCCCCCCCCCCCCCCAAAGTTTCGCGCTATAAATCTGTTGCGAGGCTTCTTGACTTTGTTTGGTCAAGTCTCGCACAACTTTTGAGACCAAATTTGCAACATCCGCGTATATTGTAACGGTATGTCTCCCCAAAACGGGCACAATTTTGTGATTTTGTGTACATTTCCTATGGAAAACAGGTGCTCTGTCATGAAGGTCATGAAAACCTGATTATTTTTACAATAATTTTAATCATTTTCATTGATTAGTTTTGTGCTTATTATGGTAGAAAAGTGGTCAGTGACAATTTCCAATAGAAAAACAAAGAAAAAACAAAAGTTGAAAAAGTTGAAAAACAAAGAAATACATAAGAAATTATGAAAAACAATAGAATACATTAAATTTCACCTAGAACAGCCACTTTTCGTTCCTGTTAACATCTTGATTATGTTTTGGTATGTCATGAGGATCCTGAAAATGTAAGTTTCGAGGAGTCCTGGGGGGGGGGGGGGGGTGCACGGTGACCCCCCCTTAGGTACCCAAGTACCGCATTTCATTCTTCGCACGTGTAGACTCGTTACCACTCTAGCACCGTTTCATGGAATCATCATTGCGGACTTTTGATATAATGCTACGAATATCTTCTTCGTTAGGCGAGTTTTGATATGGTCTCTGTCACTCTGCTTGATTTCATTCTTTTTATCTTTAGAAACTTGAAACATGGCGTGACATTTTATGCAATCAAGGCTGATATGTCTCGAATATTCGCCGCAACACATTGCAACACTGGGATACATGGTTGTAAACTATAAAACTATGGACTTATTGTCACATACCCTGTGAGAAGCAATTAAACTGTCTCGACATAACCAAAGGTTGGATGTACTTTTGAAGAAAACAGTAAATAAATTCATTTCAATCTATAGGCCTAAACGTACATCCGTTACTCCTGTGCGATGTAAAAAATACAGTTACTCTGAGGACATTTTAAACATTTTTCATTTCTTGCAAATCAGTGACCAGTCATTTTCTCTTTCTTTTGACTCAAAACTATAATGGTCTCATTGATTGCCGATAGACCTATTTCTGTAATTCATTACAATTTATGGATGTTTCTTTGCCTACAGCCTATTACCGAGCCATTTCCTTCGCATTTAAGCTCCTTAGGCAGGAATTCACTTAGTCGTTGCTAGGTCGGGCAAACCACCTGCAAGCTTTGTAAGGGCAAATTTTATAGTGAACAAAACATCACTATAGTAATGATAGTTTTATGCACCTTATTTTCTGCTATCAAAAATTAGTGATGTCTATTACTGTGTTCTTGTCGAAAAATGAAATAAAAATTGAAATTGAAAAATTGAAATTGAATCTGAATACATTACAGAACCGGTCTATTCGAAGTAGCAATAGAGGGCAGGAATATAGATCAATATGATCAACACATGCAGGGCCAATCAATTCTGTATGCCCGAGGAGTCGCGAGGACATAACCATCGGAATAGGAAGTCTTTTGTTGTCCCCCAGCCAGAGTCACGGGTGTATACGTGCAGACAGTCCAGTCGCCCTCACGGAGTATGACAGCATTGATTAGTATCCCTATCCCTGGTTCTATGCACAGAACTTTCTTTCCTTCTCCTCCGTTTGGATTTTTTCTGCCTTTTCTGTCTTTTGTGTTTTACGTTTGAACCTTTACCTCCACCTAAAAAAAAAAAAAAACCCTAACGGTAATGCGTGTCTTTCAATTGCTGTGAATTTGACACCCTTGGGGCATGCCATGTGGTTTTGTTGTTGTTGTTGTTGTTGTTGTTGTTGTTGTTGTTGTTGTTCTTCTTCTTCTTCTTCTTCTTCTTCTTCTTCTTGGTTTTTTTTTCTACATTTACCATACAGGATGGATCATTATGTACATGTAGGACCTATATTAATTACAAAAGTACGCAAACAAGGTACCTGACAGCTCCTTCTAATATAAAGTAGGATATGAATATCGTTTGCACAAAATAACACCTTCAATGTGGTCTTTGGTATACCTTGCAGCGGTATAGGTTTCAAAACTTCTCTAGTTGAGTTTAGGCCCTACATACTTCCACACTCGCCTGAAAAACCAAGCCTACGTACAATAAGAGCTCACTCTAGATTGAACTTATGGTGTGTTTTTTTTTTCTGAAAACCATGATGCATTATTATTTTTTTTTCTTTCTTTCTTTACAAAAAGCACGTGGCACGAGCATGGGGAAAATTTTTCCTCCCATCGGCTTTGAGATTACGTAAGAGGGTCCGGAATGTCAAGTCAACGCAACAGTTAGTCTTGATTCTCAGGCATAATTTCAACATACACACACAAACATACAATGCATAACAGGGAGGTGAGGGAGGTGAGACTCTCACCTCCCTATACTCATAGCTCCTTGTACAGCACTATCTCTCCGAAACACAGCTAATAACATTACTGAATGACATAACACTCCAGTCTGGGGTCATTTCAAAGATAAAAATGGACGAAATGCGTTGCGGAATGGTTCACCTACCGAATGTCACTGATAAGACGACTAACTTCAGGTAAATAAATCGATACCATCAATAAAACGAGACTAGTCACTTTCTATTCGGATAGCTGGCCATGCGGCGTGGTCCTGTGGTATGTAAATATCATGCAGCACAGTGTACAAACAGGAAACCAAAAACCGGCGAGGTGCACGTGCCTACACTCGTCCTAATGTATTAAAAATGTTTAACTTGCTTTGGACCCTGTGCACGTGCATGGAATATTAATCATGTAGGCCCTACACTTACACTGCACTACATTACGGTGTTTTACTGGTCTCTGTCTTGGATGATTATCCAATCGCTCCTGCATGTTAGAAATTATGAGAAAGTTACCTATCGACAGTTCGGATTCCCAGGAGTCATCTGCAAATACGCACCCGGTCAACGACTGTCGAAGTCGGAACGGGTTTTTGTTTGCACTGGTCAACCTACTCGGCTATATAGGCTAACTATGTCATGTTATGTCAAGTCATGATCATGAATGTTTATAGCCTTCATTTAAGTTTTTGGTTTTTTTTTTTAATTTCCCCAAGGTATATTCTTGAATCCACAAAAAGCAAAAAGGTGGCATATTGGGGTATTATAGACGCCTATAGCTAAAAACAGAGAGTATATAACTTCACTTTCGGCAAAAAGAATGAAGGTCACTTCTAACTGGGAGCGATCACCAATCACAGCTCATGCAGGATCAGTATATAGACAGTACACAGGGCCATGGACTAAGTCCATGATAGGGCCAAGGGACTGCTGGAAGTTATCATCGGTCATGAATTTGAAGATGAAATCATGTAAATAAAAGCAAGGAGTTACGTGTCTTATATATTAACTCATTGATATAAGCTAGTGGGCAGATAGCAATAACTTGCAGGCAGACAGACATGCAGACAAACACACGAACAGGCAGTGACACATGATAGACAAAGTTATAGGTATATATAAAGGGCTGACTGGCTGGATAGATACAGACAGACAGACAGACAGACAGTCGACAGACAGCCAGCCAGCCAAACAGAGCTATGGAGTGTGGAGAGCCCGTTTATTGCATTGGATTTCCTGTGAGATGTGCCTGCCCAACAAGCCCATGTCGCTCCCCGCCAAACCTGCCCTTGCCCTTTCCCTCGATCGTGTCGATGGTCCTCGCATCGTCTGGACCTGGGGAACAAAATACACAGCACTTTACTGGCCACGGGTCCCACCCTTCCCACCTCCCTGGTCCCACCATTATAAGAATTTAGATATATGGATGTTGCACCATCATTTCTATTTTCTAGAATTACATTGGCGCCGCTGTGGCATCCCATATATTCTGTCAATGTTTGTATCACCTCCACTAAAATAAATAATGGACTAGCTCTGACACGAGAGAGTCGACAGCATCGGGAGCACAAAGTTATTTCTGTAATAAGTCCGGTTGATATGGTGAGACATGATCAATTTAATTCATCATATCAGTGGAGTACAACAGACGTTCTGGATATAGAAAATGCAAAGATTCAATCCTACACTTCATCGTCATGATCGTGGCATGTACTTTACCAAAACAAGAAGAAGAGGTGTAGACATGGTAGAAGAAAAAGATGACGATGATCGACAATGAAGAAGAAGAAGAAAGAAAAAAAATAACAGCACGAGGGTGAGGATCGAGGAACAACCCATGGCATGGGGGCAGAATAGTGAGAGAAAAATATTAGTGATCACTTACTTTGAACTGCGTGACTTGGAAATAAAAAGAGAACAGGAGCGGCAAACGTGACTTCTTTGTCGACAAACTTCAGCCTGGGCGTCTCGTCGAGCCGAGCTAGGCCTGCGTGTCTGACCAGGTTGGACTACCAGTCCTTTTTACGAGTCTCTGCAAGATCGAGTATGGGACAGCGACGTGTGGTGGAGCGGTGCGAGCGCGAGCGAGGGTCGGCCAGCTCTCAAACTGCAGTTCAACGAGTGAGAAGTGGAATATTACCAGACATAGGCTGCTCCAATAGCAACAGCGCGCCGTAGCAGACGATTCGGAATCTCATTCGCGGAGGATATTACCGCTAGTCTGCTGTCCAGCACGTACATCGAATTCGGTGTTTGGACATGTGCAATGATGTTCTTGTTGGTGTAGGTCCAAATATCAACCAAAGCTTGTCTACATTGTATTAGAGCAATGTAGAGGGTAACAATAAAGAAATGACAATTTTTTAGTTTTTTTTATTTTTATAAAATGATTACACAAAGTCATGACAAGTCACAGGGCAATCTTACTCATCATAAAAACAAGATTGATCTGGAGATTACAGTAATAAAGCGCAAACCTAATATTTACACTGATGCCAGCGTTGGTGTATAGTGACACCGAAAAATCAACCATTACTATACCTTTAACGATAATTGCTTTTGGCAAATGATTCTGGAGAAAAAGCCCAGAGATCATCTTATTTCTTTACGTCAGTAAAACAATTCGTACTCTTAATTGATATTTCATACGCATCATGATGAATACTAGTACATTAATGTAACGTAGAATGAGAAAGAGTGAGATATCAGAGGAGGAATTTACAGAGAGACTGTCTCGTGTACCCAGCATCAACTAAACAGTAATGGACTTTAATGGAGATTACTGATTGCTGAAAATTGTATAGATCAAACCATGATCATATGATCATGGTCAAATATTGCGTATAGAGTACCGATATACTGAATGAAAGAGTACAGTGGATTAACAGTTTACTGAATCAATGCTTATAATAAAGAAGTCGATATTCCTTGTGGTGATCACGTACATTCATACGCAGATAAGCATAATAAAGTTTTCATATAAAAGGGGCGGGGCCGACACGACATGAAGATCTTAGCCTTTGTCAAAGGCAGTCTAGTTGCAGTTTCCGGGAGTCGATCGTCACGAGATACGTCCTCGCGTTGTTGCGACTCATCGCTCTTCCGACGAGTATCTTTGAATAAAAGACCAGGAAGAACAGAACGTAATCTAGAGATACGATTCGGTGTTGTGCACTTCAGTGCCATGAGATTACGTAATCGACTGTCCCTGTTGTCTGCCGATAACCCCCCTTTTCAAGGGATCCAGGGAGTCAATCGAAAGAGCTTATGCATCATGCGGCGTACTTAGAGACAGACTTCATTCCTTGGCTACTCTTCAATAGATGGCGCTATTCCACGGATCTGAGGACCCCAAAAAATGTGTGACAGGTAGTCGACTACCCAAGACCAGAATTCAGTATTCAGGCGGTGAAAGGATCAAAGCAGCTCCTTAGAATCGCGCCATCTATTGACGAGCAACCAGAGAAATAAAAAACCACGGCACGGCCAGGGAGGTACGCCTTCCTTGTGTGGCTCACTTATCTCTATAATTCCATAGAGATCATCGGCCATGGCTAGACGTCGCATGCAAGACTGAGGATCTAGTTGCATTATGGTTCTTTTGTTTTCATTTCTTCTTCTCCCTTTTTTGTAGTTTATTCAACTTGATAACATTCAAGGAGACTGCTCCAACTGTCCAAGGATGTATAGAATCCTATATATTCAAATATGTCTCCACTTTGATTTGCCTCTGTCGAGTGATCAAATAATTTCAATGGATGCAGAGAGGTGAGACTCCTGCCTCTCTGTCGTACTGCCAACCTAAACAGTTCATGTAAATCAAACTTATTAAGGTTTACTTGATCATAAATTTCATGAACGAATTTGAATGGATTTGCACTATTGCTCGTTGCAGATTTTGCATTGCAGTGTAATGTCTTTTTTATTCGTTTTAGTTTCAGTTTTCTGTCAGTTTGTAGCAGTTTTTAAACACTCCCAAACAAGATAACATGATTGAAAATATTATTTTCAACATTACTGACAACAGAAAACAATGTACAGTGTAATCACAAAAATGCAAAATCATTATCAGCGAAGACTAATCGATGTTTCATTAAAGGAATATTTACGAAGGAAAAAAATGCAGAAGACCGCAATAGCATAGTATGCCTTTATTTTTTCACATTATTGCCACAAAAGACATTCAAATATGTCTTTTGTTATTTATTATATTATATTAGCAGTGATTGACAGAATGATGTCATCGACAGAATCTAGATTCAGAAGTTATCTATTTATTCATTTTTGTTGCCGACGTATCCAAGTAATATGTGAAGTAGAACAGTA
Source organism: Diadema setosum (assembly GCA_033980235.1). Taxonomy (NCBI): domain Eukaryota; kingdom Metazoa; phylum Echinodermata; class Echinoidea; order Diadematoida; family Diadematidae; genus Diadema; species Diadema setosum. Next base: position 23,210,968 of record CM067067.1, on the reverse strand, counting down.
AGAAAAAGATAACTATTATAATCATGGCACATATTTAGAATTGAATGTGGCCACCTAAGTGATCATTAAGGTATTAAAAAAAGATAACACAAGTCAACTTCATGCAAATGCATTGTATATAGGTCCTTTGAAGGCTTCCGTGCGGTTTGGATCTGAAAAAAAAAAATGTTCCTCTTAGACACGAAACATGAAAGACACTGAATCTCTCTCGTATTTCAATGTTTTGCTTTGTGTTGGGCGTATGTGTGCGTTAACACAAGAATGTCTCAAGGAGAATAAAGAAGTACATGTATTTACAGGACGTCTGGACAAGTCAGCGTGCGAGAACGAAACACAACGATTATCAGACCGAGCCTCATCTATGTAGCGCCATCTCAAGATCGTGTCGTGTTAACTTCGGCTCAAGGCTGTTCGCCTGACCCACTTACCCCCCCCCCCCCCAGTCATTAAGTTGTGTCGTACATGGTCCAGCTGATGATGATAAATAGGAGGAAAAGGTAGAGGAGGAGGGGCATGCGAAGAGGGGGAGAAAACAGGAGGAAATATAGCTCTTTCCAAAATTTATTGTAATACCTCAAAACACACATACATTCTCCTCCGATACTATAAGAACAATTTAAATCATGTCCTATGGGTTGGAATCATAGCACAGCGTGTTTGTTTGTGTGTTTTTGTTTTTTTTTTACTCGCAAAAGTTTTATTTTGTCTTCGAAGTGACTCATTTTCATTTTCGGATTAAGAAACTTTTATTTTCTATTTCGGATTAAGACACCATCAATATTTTCAGATTAATGATAATTTTTTTTTTCTTTTTGAAAATCGAACCTTCGGGAAAAGGAACATTGTTTGCAAAAATGAAAAAAAAAAAGAAGAAGAAAAAGGGCCACGGTAACAAACCTTTGGAAAGCCAGCTGAATTCGATCCTGCTATAGGTGCCTTCTGATGGTTTTGGAATCCACAAATAATCGTGTATGGCAGCGTATTATACAGGCATCTTCGCTTGACAATATTTGATTGGTTGATTGATTGATTGATTGATTGATTGATTGATTGATTGATTGATTGATCGATCGATTGATTCATTGATTCATTATTCATTCATTCATTTTATTTCCGCATTTCTTTTCATTCATTGATGTAACACAAATCAACTGAATATGTTGATCTAATAGAAATATGTAAATGATGATTTAAAGTGCACGACATTATTCCGTTAAATGAAGACGGGCAGGAGTTTGTTATCCGTATCCATATGTACCGGCCTCTTAAAAGACACATTAAGCAACTCTAAATATAACAGAGTAATTCTAATATTTTCAGTCACAAAATATGGGAATCTTGGTGGTATAAAATTTCATGGTGGGGGCAGAGTGGGAAAGAATAAACTTCAGTGAACACGTGCCACAAGGTAGCAACCCTTCGGAGGATTCACTATAGGCGTATACACAACACATTTTCTTTTTGTTTTGTGTTGTTTTGTTCTGGGGGGTTTTCCGCGCCGAAGTTTTAAGGCGCCTGTTCCTTTTTGGATTTTTTTTTCAGCAGTGTTTTGTTGTTGTTGTTTTTTACTGGTGAACAGAAAACTCCAAATTCAATCACAAAAGGGATAATTTCCTATGACGTTACATGCAATAATCGTTAGCTTTGTTAAAGGGACTGTACAGTAGTGGTTGAGGTGGGGATTCATGTTTTGAGCATTCCTAAGTGAGATCATGAAAAGCCTCTTATGAAATATGAAAGAGCATGTAATTTTAAGAAGGATTCAACGTTTATTTGATGAAAATTGGTTTTCAAATGGCTGAGATATCCAAAAAAGTGCTAATAATAAAAGGCGACATGCCACAACCAAAGTTTATTTTGGATCTCTTTGTTTCACCTTGTTTTTGGATATCTCAGCCATTTCAAAACCGATTTTCATCGAATAAACTTTTGATACCCCTGCATGCTCTTTGACATCTCATAGAGTGGTTTCTGAATATCTCGCAAAACGTTAAAAGCTAAATCCTCTCCTCGACCAGAACTGTACACACCCTTTAAAGCACAGAGCTTGCAATGCGCGACGAATGACAATCACCAATTCTGTTTAATCATGTATTGGTTCTCATTCTCATTCTCCCCCTCTTCTTGTATATAGACTGGTTCTCAAAGCCGCTGAACCCGTTAATATATAAAAAATGTATTGTCCTGGAGCCATGCTTGGCACGCAAACACTCCCAAAATCCCCGGAGTACGTGTGCTCAGTTAGTAGTTATTTTCGGTATAATATGCACATCGAGGAAGTATGACAAATAGATAATGCGTCGAAAAATGGTGTTGTTCATTATATCTTTACGACTGCCTCAATTCCATTCTTTAGAAGCAGCTCAGTGGCCTTGAATTTTCAAGAGGGATTCTCACTGAGCGCATATTATTTGCTTTCACGTTGCTACCAACATCTATGAAGTTGAGACTGGGTTTCCACTCTAAGTACCTCCAAAATTTCAATTCTCTTGTGAACATTTAATTATAGTTGTTAATTGTCTTAGGCGGATTCTAAAAGAGTAACATGGTATGGAGCCTGAATAGTCAGGTTTGCTGTTAATGACTCCCAGTGTGTGGTGGAAGTTCCATCTTTTCTGAAAAGCCTTGAGCACCGTGCTTCGCCCACACTTCCTCGGTAGTAGGAAGGTCGATGTACTCTTCATCATAAAGTTTCTCGTATATTGTATAAATGCCTAGCAGATTTCTGGCACAGTGGCTACAATGGCGTTTGGTGCGCGACACCTTCCTTGCAAAAATCCATTTCCATATTCTGGAAATCAGTCTTAGATTTGTTTTTTTGACAGTAGTCAGAAGAAATTTAAAGAAATTTTCTTATAGAGTTGGGTTCAAAGATTTGCCCGGACTTTCCCAGGAGTTGGCGAAAGGTTCCAAACATCCACAGCCCATATTCAGCTATACAATACGTATATAGCTGGTCTTACATGGGGTCCAGTTGGTTATGAGGCCGGACCACTTCACTGGGGGCCCGTTTCATAAAACTTGTCATCAGTGACAACTTGTCATAGATGTGACAAGCTATTGAAATCCTTGCATCTGATTGGCTAAGAGCAAATTTGTCATAGAAATGTGGCAGTTGTCACTGATGACAAGTTTTATGAAACGGGCCCCGGGTTTAACACCCTGCTCTTTGCGATAAATACGCGCATATACAGTATTGTCTCTCTCACACACGGGACCTCCATTTTATGTCCCATCCGAAGGACAGAGTGTTCGCCTCTTAGGGTGGGATTTCACGGAGCACGCGAACGATTTGCGAAGGACGCGAATGGCAAAATCCAGCATTCGCATTTTGGTCTGCAAAAGATCGCCAAACGAACGTGAGGGTTCGGAAGCGTCGTCAATTGTTCGCGAATGTCGTTTTTACTTCGGCGAGAATTTCAAAAAAGTTTGAAAGTTTCTGCGAACCTTTTCCGCACACTTGGTCGTGATTTGCTCGTGAATTGTTCTCGAAAGTGTCTTTAAAGCCTCGTCATATGCGCAAGAAACTCGCAAGAAACGCGCGATGTTCGCAAAATGTTCGTGAAACCCCAAACAGACTCCGAAACTTTGGAGAATGTCTCGCGTATGTTACGCGAAATCTGCAAAGTTTTTCCGATCATTTTACGACGTAATCGCAAACTGTTCGCGTACCTTTTGAGACATTCTCGCGAACGTTTAGCGCATGTTTGGGGGATGTATGACATATACGTTTTCTACAAATAAAAATCGTAGCATACACCTAAACATCAAACAATTATCAACAACTATAGTAACAAAAGAAATTAAAGACTAGCAAAGAGAAAGAAATGTTTGATATACCAAAAAAATCGCAGAATACAGTTAAAATTAATCTAAAGTATGTAAAATTTCATTTGAAGTATAGAGATTATGTGTTGGAGGAACTGCAAAAAAAAAAAAAAAGATCATGATGCTTTACTCGTGGAGATACGTCCTAGGAAAAAAAAATGTAGGCAAGCACACAATAGAAAAATGAGAGAAAAAGAAAGGAGAAATAGAGCAAAGAAAAAAATTCAACTCAAGACAGCTTCCACCTCTCCTTGGGTACATTTTCTCCCATGATCATTGAAAATTTTTCGTTGTTCGCATTTCCGTCGCGTGTTCTTCGTGTACGTAACATGCTGTACTTTAGCCATGATACACGCGACATTCGCACATACCTCGTGGAAACTTCGCACAAATTGCGCAAGAATAGTTTTCGGCTTCATTGTCGGAAAACATTCGGAGAAAAACTTTTCCGAATGTTGGATTTTGTCATTCGCGTCCTTCGCAAATCGTTCGCGTGCTCCGTGAAATCCCACCCTTACTAGACGGGACGGTATGATTATATACAATGCTTAGTGAGGCTCGGGTTTCGAACCAGGGTCCTTTGGATCTGGAGGCAGAGGCGCTGCTGACTGAGCCAACTCACCACCTACTCACTTCGCAAACTTCTTTCGCAAACATTCGCGCAGACGTTGTTATTTATTGTCGCTTAGTTTCACTAAAAGTCACCAAAATGTCTCTATAGACAGAGGGCAAACCCTGATTTCCTGGATTGCGCATCACTTGGCCAGTAGGAGAGAAGAGTGCTGTAGGCTAATCTATACCTACAGTAAGTTCGATGTCTTGAACGCCGTTTCATAAAAGATGTTAGGATAGCACCTTTTGCTTGAATGACAATTTCCTACAGCAACAGCCAATAAAAAAGCTGGATTCTGGTCGTTACCGTGACAATTACCATTCAGACCAGAGTTGCAAGCATAATTTTAAACTTTAAAAAAAAAATAAAATGGGGCTCTGATGTTCAAGCTAAAGATGGCGGTGGAAGCCAAGAACAAGAAATTTTGTTCTTTTTCTTCATCGAAATTCAGCTTGTCCACAGTCATCAATTCCTGTACATTTCCAACACATGTTGACAGTGCTCTTAGAGTGCAATGTGTTCAACACTCCATAGAAGGGTCACTCTGGTCAAACTCAAGGTGGATTTGCATATCATCAGCATACTGTCATTATGATACTTCACATTTTTAGCAGAAAGAAGATTTCCAACAATAACCAAAGGGACATAAATACTAAACATAAGAATAATGCAAGATCAATAATGCAGAATCTTTTTAAGACTCCGTTATACCTATTTCGGTCTTGCCTTTTCTATATAAAAAGAAAGAAAGAAAATGAAAACAACTTCGACAGAAAGCATCAGCTTTCTTTCTATTCAACAATTTGCTCGTGGCTAATGCCCATAAAAGGGATGGTACAGTTTCAGATGGGGTTTGAAGTTCCCAACATTTTTGATGATGATTTTTTTTTTTTTTTTTTTTTTTTTAGATAGTGACAAACCTCTTACGAAATATGAAAGTCCATATAATTCTAAGAGGAATTCAACGTTTATTTGATGAAAATTGGTTTTGAAACGCAAAACAAAGTGATCTTTATTAAGCGTGTGATCCGCCTTTTGTTAGGAGCGCTTTTTTTTTTTTTAAATCTCGGCCATTTCAAACCCGATTTTTATGAAATAAACATTGAATTACTATTAGAATTGTATGCTTTGTAACATATTTTGTAACATTTCATAAAGTGGTTTCTAAATATAAGAGCTTAATTTTCACCTCAACCAATACTGTTCTATCCCTTTAAACTTTCATTGCAAAAAGTGAGGACAGTCACAACAGACAGAGATGAACTATATACAATTAGGCCAGCGGATTGAGGCTGAATTTGGGGGTCAACTGGCAACTATCGTATAACAAACAAATTTTGTAATTTTTTGAAAGTGCATGTCTTAACAAACTTACCAGTAAAATTTACCCAGAAGTTCTACTTCGGAACATGCCCAAATGACGTCATCAACATGGCCACTCCCCAAACCAGAAAAATGAATGGGAATTTTAGGATATCTCAAGTGTTGATTATACAACTGACATTAATCATGAGATAAGTTGCTAGTGTATGTATTTCTTATTTTCAGCCTTTCTTCAAGCAAAATTGGGCCCATTTGTGACCTCTTTTTCAAAAAATCTGAGCCCAAATTAGGTCATTTCTATGGCAACTTTATGCTGAAACAATGTTTTTCTAAAAAAAAAAAAATGCAACACCTTCTCAACGATAAACACCATTTTAAATTTATATAAGTATGTAAATTCAATTGACTGGAGTTGAGACCTAACCTGTGAGAGACCATAGCTATACCATGGTTACACTCAAACTTGCCTGTAGCCATTATAACACAGCTGTCTAGAAATCACAATTTTCATTATTAGTGGTGTATTATGTATATTCTATCTCGGTAGCTGGATTTTTTGTTGTTTGTTGTTTTTCATTTGGCACAATCATAAGACAAGCTGACATTTCGTTCAAGTCAGTTAGGCATAGAATATAGATTAAGTCAATTTCTCATAAAATGAGACCCTCCTCCACCTCCACCCTAGCCTTTAAACAAGGCGACTCGCTCTGCGTGCCCCCGTATAGCGCGTTTACCCCACAAACCTGTTGGCCGGCGAGTGGAGCGAGCCGCCTTTATCCACTCGTTCAGGGATGTGTACTTTTGTCGTTGTTGTTGCTTTATATTCTTTGACAAATTTGCGTACAAATTAGACGCAGAAAATACACACGGCACCAAGGCAAGCCTCGTTAATATTAAGTAGAATTCTACTTAATATTAACGAGGCTTGCCTTGGTGCCGTGTGTATTTTCTGCGTCTAATTTGTACGCAAATTTGTCAAAGAATATAAAGCAACAACAACGACAAAAGTACACATCCCTGAACGAGTGGATAAAGGCGGCTCGCTCCGCTCGCCGGCCAACAGGTTTGTGGGGTAAACGCGCTATACGGGGGCACGCAGAGCGAGTCGCCTTGTTTAAAGGCTACCTCCACCCCCATTCCCAATAAAAATGGTTAGTTCATGGCTGTTCCTTTCTTGCAGTCCTGTAGGGTGTTTCACCAAACTTTTCGTTGGTTTCAGTTTCACTTCACTGGTTTCAGTCTCGCTATCTCACTTTTCTGATTGGTATGTTTCAGTCACGAGGACTTGCTAAGTGAAACTGAAAACACTAAGTGGCACTGATCTCACTGAAATCAATTTTGATGAAACGGGTCTTGCATGGACATTATGTACGATACCAAAGCAAGCTCATTATACTCCATGGACTACTGCAACAAATACTGTACTTCTGAAAGAAATGAAACTCTGTTAACAGAAACTTGATACACATTTTGTCATAGATCACATTAGTCCAGTCAAAATAGGGTCCTTCTGGTTCTCTAGCAAAGAAACTTTTATTTAATGAAATTCAATGGAGTCAACAGACGATATATTGCTCTGCAATTTTGACTTACACTGACATAGTTAAAGTGGTTATCATTCGAAGGGAGCCTACTGTATGGGAAGTGCCCACATTAATTGCCTCTATACATGACCCTTTGTAACGCAAATACCAACGCAAATACAGTCGTTCCAAAAGTGCATGTCTCAAAAAAAAGGTCGTTCCTTGAGTTTTATGACTATCACTTGAGTTTTATGATTATGTATAATTATCGTATGGTGCTATAATCATTGTACATTCTTTTCATTCGACATAGTTTTACGCACCTCATTTTCTGTTACAAAGAAAGTGATGACTATCTGTTCTTGTCGAAAAATGAAATAAAAATTGAATTGAATTGTATTGAATTGGATTCCTGCCATATCAAGACATTTTTTTTTCTATAAAAATTGCCGTGGTAGAGATAAAATAACAACATTGATGTACAATATCTATGCAGTCCAAAGGGTTCACTTGCAGAGACCACCTTGTGGGAGGTGCTCAAAGTAACCCCATGCATCCTAAAGGCAATGGAAAACATGCAGTATACAACCGCGAAAAATGTTCCATGGTTACAGTCTCTTCCGCCTGAGTAGCACATACGCTTTTATTTTCGTAAAATGCAATTAAGTTGATACATATGAGACTTTGCTTTACAATATCTATTTTGTCAAGCCCTTGGGAAGTGCCCAGATCACCCCTACCCTGACTGTCGTGGTCCAAAAACAGATTAACAAAACATGCATTATATGCCAAAACAAACTCACTTGTACATGCATGTAAAGTCGTTTTGCCGAGTGGTAAATAAAGACACTTTACTTTTCATGATTTTTAAATGGTAGAGACACTGCTTTACAATCATCATATGTGACCGTGCACCTCAAAACGAACATAAAGTCGCTCACACTGATTTTGCGTGAGAACTGAAAATAAGTGAAATGGGTCAACCTAGCCGAACTTGACTTTTTCATATTTTCTGAAAGAGCGGGTCTTCTTTTACATTATGCTAAAATTTGGTACACTCTGTATCATAAAACGGGCAGGAAAGTGTGTTTTTTTAGCAGTTTATCTCGAACATTTTTGGTAGAATAGTGTGATTAGGTGTGTCTTTAGAATCCCTTTTTCATTTCTGAAAAACCTTGTCCACACTCTTCACTTTCAACTCTAATAACTTTTGAAAGGATAGTGCTACTGCTTTGAAAGTTGGCATTAATTATGGACAGAATGTGCTAATGAGGCATGCTTAATTTCATTTTAATCTGATAATCTCTTCATTGTTGTAACTCTGGTAGTTTACTTCCTGTTTTTTTTTTTTGTCCCATTCATCGCACATCCAGCACGGTTTGGTAAAGATTAAGCGCTTGAATAGACACTGTACTTCAGAGCCTCTTTTCTCAGTTCACACTTTTCCTGAGTTTGTGCTCTCTTTCCAATATTTAGATAGGTTAGAAAGGTCCATTTGATTTGAGTTATACATCATTTTAAAGCTTAAAGTCTGCTCTTTCAGAATATGGTCTTAATTAAAAATTCATGTCTGGCGACTTTTTGTTTGTTTTGAGGTGCAGGGTCACATATATTACACGGCCGCTCAAGCCCCGTAATTACAACAAACGGATACTATGAACGCAAATACCGACGTTCTTTCGTGCATGGTTTTAGAAGTAGTTCCAGCAATACAGCTACACACGTTTATATCAATTAATGTCGTGGAAATGATAGGAGAAGCATTGTTTGAAAATATTTATTTATTGGGAGGATGCACATTAAATGACAATCATGTGGAATGTGCCCCAAAGCACACCACCCTCATGGCAATATAGAAAACAGTGAATATCAATAACGCGAATATACTATCTAATGTTCCAAACGTACATGTTTTCAAACTTCGATCGTGCCGTACATCAAGGGCACTTTTGTTTTCAAAAATACATTGTAGTTAATAGAGGAGACATTGCTCTACAATATCCGTATCGTCAAGAGGGTGAACATTAAAAGACAAGCCCATGGGTATTGTCCAAAGGCACACCTACGCTCAAGCCACCTTAAGACAAAATACAGATATTAGCAATATAGCAAATACACTTTTTAACAATGAAAAGTCATGGAAATGATAGAAGAGGTTTAATTTTACAAGGTCTATGCAGTGAAGATGGTGCACATTAAATGGCAACCCTGTGGGATGTGCCAAAAAATATTCCACCCTCACGGCAATATATAAAACATATAAAATCATATAATGCGAATATAAATATGTTCCAAACGTATATGTCTTCAAAATGCCATCGTTCCGTATAGCAAAGGCACTTTTGTTTCCAAGAAATACAACTTATTAATAGAGGAGACATTGCTCTACAATAACTATACTGTCAAAAGGGTGAACATTCAAAATTAATCCCTTGGAAAGCGTCCAAATTCACACCTAAGCTCACGCCCTCTTGTTACAAAATACAGATATTAGCAACGCAAATACCGTTGTTCTAGCGTGAATGGTTGTAAAAGTAGTCCCGGCAATACAGCAAATACAATTTTCATCGATGACAAGTCATGGAAATGATAGAAGAGACTTAAATTTACAAGATCTATACAGTGAAGAGGGTGCGCATTAAACGGCAACCCTGTGGGATGTGCCAAAAATACTCCACCCTCACGGTAATATAGAAAACATATAATATCATATAACGCGAATATATATATGTTCCAAACGTACATGTTTTCGAAATTCCATCGTGCCGTATAGTAAAGGCACTTTTGTATCCAAAAATGCAACCAATTACTAGAGGAAGCATTGCTCTACAATAACTACATTGTCAAAAAGGTGAACATTTAATGGTAATCTTTGGGGAGGTGTCTAAATTTACACCTACGCTCACGGCCTTTATTACAAAATACGGATATTAGCAAGGCAAATACAGTTGTTCTAGCGTGAATAGTTTTAAAAGTAGGTCCGGCAATGCAGCAAATACACTCTTACATCAATGGAAAGTCATGGAAATGATAGAAGAAGATTTACCCTACAAGATCTACATAATAAAGAGGGTGCTTAATGAAGGGCGATCCTGTGCCGTGTGACCCCAAATGCCCTTTATCCTCTTGGCAATATAAAAAAAAACATATATTATCATAATAACGCGAATATATATGTTCCAAACGTACATGCTGTCGTGCCTTATAGCAAGGGCACGTTTGTTTCCAAGAAATGCAATGTAATCAATACAGGAGACATTGCTTTACAATAATTATATATAGTAAAAAGGGGTGTACGTTCAAAGCGACCTCTTGGGAGGAGCCCAAAGTTACCTCCTCAACCCCGCGTCCCCATCTGCAAAATGTATTATGCCAACGTGAGTACTGTTGTTATGAATGTACTCTTACATTTACCACTAATTTGCATTTTATGTAAATTATTTTTGTATGACCAATTCGAAAAGGCATCCATCGTGTTCATTGACCTACAAAATATAAGTTCATACATTTAAATCTTTAAAATTGGATAACGGGAAGCGACAAGCCATATATTACTCTAGCAAAATTGCAGTCCTTAAGACGCCATTTTGATGACATCATTTGAGCATTTTCTGGTAAATTTCATGTGGGATATTGTGAGGACGTATACTTTTCAAAAAAGTTAAAATTTGCTTGTTATACGATAGTTGCCAGTTGAGCCTTTTTTAAGCCACTTTTTGGCCATCGTCTGCAGGCCTAAATATTTCATGGCTACATGTACTCTGAGAACTGTTAACACAGAAGTTGTAGGCCTATAACACGAAAATGTGAGGACTAGAATTAACGTCTTCGCTTGATATTCAACTGATGATTTGCCGTTTTCGTTGATGATGATGTTTATGAATATTTTGTCTCCTGCATGTCTAGGATGTCTGGCTTTTATTCTCGGGTTTAGTCAAGTTCATTGCTTTTAGTTGATTTGGGTGTGTTCTGTCCAGTCGTTGCTTGTGCATAATGCATAATTATCTGCTATAATTGCGATGGTGAGTTAAGCTCATTCGGTAGCCCGTCTGCTTCACGATCCAAAGGACCCCGGTTCGATGCCCGTGTCCCACTGAGCAATGTTGTGTGTAATTCGATACCGTCCCCTCGAGTAAATAAGCAAAACACTCTGTCCCTCAGGGAGGTTAGAGGAAAAATGGAGATTCGGTGTGTGAGTGAGTCACAACTCATGCACGTGAAAGATCTCACTTCATTTATTCAATGCAAAGAGCAGGGCGTAACCCGACGAAGTGGTCCCGCCCACATCCACCTGGACCCCATGGAAGACCAGCTATTGCAGCTGAATATGGACAATACAGCCATCTTATTTTGAACAGATGGAAATGAAACAAACAAACAAGCAAACAAACAAACAAACAAACAAACAAACAAACAAACAAGCAAGCAAAAACAAAAATTGATTTTCCCCCCTGTACGATTACGAATGTACCATGATGTTCCGACGCGTTTCTAAAGTGTACTATCCCGACACTCTCACGCATGGGCACCCACAATTTGGGAAACCCCCACTTTTTTGTCCTCCATTGTGTCCTGCTGTTTACCTGGCGCTGAAGTAGGAACCCGCCTGCAAGTAAAATCTTTTGTCTCCGATTTTGTATTCAGCTCGATATTGCCATCAGTGGAAGATTTTGTAGAGTTCAATTTGCAATGACGTCATGCATGTCGGTTGTAATAATACTATGTTCTTTTGCATGTTCTAGTGTTTATATACTATCTTATGTACAAACATCATATCCTATTCACTTTCTGGCTCCCACAGCGCCATAACTGTCTCGTTTGATGTAGACTTATAGCGATTTGTGAAAGTTTACTATACTTTTCTCGATTTTTTTTTTTGGTTAGTTTTTTCATTTTCATTTTGCTAAATTATTTTATGACTTAGATCTCATTGTGACATTACAAGAAGCTATTTGTCACTGTAGCCAGAGATGGTTATTACCGTGATTGGCAATGGGTATCATGTAGCAAAAGTGTAAATAGATATTATTTAATCTATATACCATTGTATTCCATTTTACTTTATATACATATACCATTATTGTACACATATTTGTGCATACCTGTAGGCCCTTTGTGCGTACCTGTGTGTGTATCATGGCGTGCATGTCGCTTCTTTCGGCCAGAATGAAACTTCAAAGCAATGACGCATAATATGTGTGCTCAAATGTCTCGAACAAAACTTTGGATCTATATGGTTGATTGCACTCCCCGTATAGAGCCTCCTTTCCCCACCCCCCCCCCCCTTTTTTTTTCGGGGAGTCAGTGCATAAAGGTTATGTACCAACTCCGATGTTGAGGTTCCGGGTATGAAGGGTACGAGTGTTACGAGCGTACCTCTGTGCCTATTACAAATCGGTGGAGTACTATACGTCTGATGAGGTCGGGTCACTGCCTGTAAAACAGATGAACATCATGGTAAGTCTGTGAACGATTTGTCTCTTTATATTCATGTTTCAAAGACTTTTTAGAGATTATTTTCATCTAACATTTTGTGTCAATTGTATTGGTGTTAATGTCAAAGGTTGATTGTTAACTGAGTCAGGATTAAACGAATTTACTCCGGTGCCTTATGCTGGAAGTGATACTCATGAACGCCTGTATATATTTTATGTATGTGTGCCTTTTGCCCAATGATTGTGCATGTTATCATTGTTGTGCTTGCGTTATATCTCAAAAGCAAAGCATAACCATACTGTTTCGCGTGTATTGTATCTTGTGTGCACCACCCAGAAGCAACATGGCAGTACTTATACGAAGAAAAAAAAAAACATCTGGCCCTTACATTTCGGTGACTCACTTGATATAAGGTCTATCATGTTTTTTGCTCGCTTAAAATTTGTATTTATAAATAAAGTGTTCGTAGGCATGGACAATGAATGACAGTCACACAGCTTCTGATATCATCACCTCCTCAAACAAAACATGTAGGCCTATTTCCTTTTTTCCCCATTCATCTATTTAGGTTGACATTGTGTTTTATTTAAAGTCACGTTCTCGTTGCTGTACTGAAATATACCGGAAGAACACCCCCCTTCCCCCCGAGAAAAAAAGGTTTTACATTGTTCATGATTTCTTCTCTAGTTGAATTATCTTACTTCCTTTGAAAAAAAAAAAGTATATTATCACCTACGTGTATATATAAGTGTAATATATAACATATTGACATAATGTGAGAAATACTACTAACAAACTTTTCAACATGTTCGCTTCATAAACTGATGTATATTGTTATTCCTCCAGTCGAAATGTTATCTCCAAAGTTCTTATAAATAACAAAAATGCAATGGAGACTTATACCACGAATACGTCGTGCGAAATGTCGCGCGACGTCAAGTCTCCAATCCAGTGTTGTGATTTATAAGAATCGTTGAGATTTCGCTTCTTACACTACATTATTCAACATGAGTGAATTATGTTGGTTTCTGAATCCTAATCTATTGGAAATTATTTCTTGATTAATGTTCATGAACATTATCAATGTCTGCTGGTATGTCGCACGACTTAAGACTCCATTCCAGTTTTGTGATTTATGAGAAATTTGGAGAGTTCGCTTCGTGTACTACGTTATTCAACATGAGTGGTGATTTTGTTGCTTTCTGAATCCTAATCTATTGGAAATTATTGCTTTATTGATGTTCATGAAGATTATCCATATCTGCTGTAATGACGCGTATATGATGCACTGAGCACAGGCTGGCACTCTCGGCAATTATTCAAGTCGATTCAATTCAAAATTTATTTCACAATTTTCTTTTTTTTTAGCAGAATAAACTATAGATTAACGAGGTCTGCGAATGAGATGACGATACAGTGAATTCAATATGCAATTATCATTTTCAACCAATGAAGATAACTACTTTAAACTCACTTTACGACAGCATCGAGTTAATGAGTCAGCCATATCATGAATTTTCTTCTTTATTTTTCTGGTTTCTTATGCCTGTCAAATCTAGACGGTTACATGCCAGCATGCTGGGGCGTTGAATATATCATCGCATCTAAATTCTTCTATTAGTTTGTCCATGAAAGTGATATGAACATTCAATTCAATTCAGTTCAATTCAATTCAATTCAATTCAATTCAATTCAATTCAATTCAATTCAATTCAATTCAATTCAATAGTTTATTCTTTTCCATCATCAAAAAAAAAAGAAAAGAAAAAGGGAACATGATCCAAAGTGGTACAATTTTTCAGTTTATCTTACATTCGTCCAATAAAGGCCTTTTTTTTTCAAATACAATATAAAGTACATGCACGAATGATGTCATAAAAAAAAAACAATACACTTTGCCATGTCAACAAACATAGTAAATAATCATAACGATGGAAAACAGTGTTCCATCACCGTGGCAATGATTTTGTACGTCTGTTCTAACGTGCATTGTCTTTAGTTGATCACAGTTGGTAATATCTAGCTAAGGCTACGGTCACAACCCCCAAAATCAGCCTGCTCGGCGACCGGTCGGCGAGTTTTTAGCCATTGTCAGTCGGATAACGACCGGTGACCGACCGGTGACCGACCAGGAACTACTGATTTTTAGGGCATCGGTCTGTCACCACGGAAGTTTTAACGCGGAGTTAAAAGTTCAGCGGCGACCGACCAGTTTTCACTCGCGCCCAAAATACGCTCGGTGTCCGAGCGGCAACCGCCCATGCACTGGCTTAATCGAGCGGTCGCCGCCGAGCAGTTTAGGGTACAAAACTAATAGAGACAAAATGACAAAAGCACAGAAGAAAACAAGGGAATAGATCGAGCGGTCGCCGTCGAGCGATTTAAGGACTAAACATCACAAAGATAAAAATGACAGAAGCACTGAAGGAAACCAGGGACTAGACGGGAAAGAGAAGCCCGGGCAATGTGGAAGAAGCAGGGGGAGGGATAGAGCCAAGGAAATCCCACCAACATCTCAGCATTTCAACATCTCGGCAACCAACATGAGGGGCATGGAAGACAGGGACAACCACTTTGGGGCAAAACAGATGAAAGCTAAAAGTTAGTGTCGATATGTAGACTTAGTAATATATATGGTTTGGTTATCTTATCATTTATTAAAGGTCTATTGAATGAAGAAGTATGGGGATATGAAAATATGAAATTAAATAAGAATAGAAAAATACTGTATAATGTAGAAACAAACAAAGATATTTTGGAATATTCTAATCTTTTCTAATCTTTGTTCCATCTTGGGGTTTCCTCCCTTTTGTTTAATTTCCTAATTTCTAGTTATCTGTGGTTTCACTCCTGATAAATGAGCTTGGGTAGTTGGTAATTTAACTCTTAAATCTTTTGCCTTGAGCTTTATCTTGATTGATTAAATAATTAATTAATCAATTAACACATCACAGATCACATAGGCATAATTATTATTATTAAACCCAGGTAGAAATTTCCGGCAGAGACCGGAGGATGGCCGCCGGTACGCCTACGGGACACCGGTAGATGACCTATCGATCACTGCTCGGTCGCTGAGCGATTTCGTAAAAATCGGCCTGTGGCCGGTGGGAGATCGTCCAGTTGCCAATAGGAAATCGCTCGGTGATTGCTCAGTATCTGCGCGGAGAAATTCCCATGTTTCGCAAATTTTTAACCTAAAATCGACCGGTGACCGACGGGAAATCGACAGGGCATCGCTCTTGGGTTTTACATCCTGCTCGACATCTTCAAATACTGCTGGGCGGTGCCAACATTTTCAGCGGCGACCGAGCAGGCTACTAATCGGTCGATCGCCGCTCAAGTTGTGACCGTAGCCTTATAGCTGGAACATATTGATGCAGACGGAACCTTTGTTCTTTAATAGATTGCAGTAGTTTTTGTTTTTGTTTTTTATTTTGCTGAAATTAGAACATACGTTACATGAAAATCAAGCTTTGAAAATGTTTTTTAATCACATGTGTCCGCAAAACACTGCATGGTATTATCCCAGATCACAAAATGCAGAATAGATCATAAACATCTCCGCACACGTAAATAAATTTCATACATTTCATTCAGTGTCTCATGACAAAAAATAAAAAGAACACTTGCATTACTTGCATCAAGTCAATGTTGGTATAACAACCAATGATGGCTTTAGTGGAAGGTTTGCAGTTCCTGAATTATCGATCAAAAATACTGTTTTAATATTTTTTGGGTGCACGATCCTATAATTGACCTTTGACGTTTGAGATGAGAAACCTGACGTTATGCCATGGAGCTTGGTAGCTCCATGGTTATGCCCAGCGGCATGTACATGGCAAAGTTGCTTTTTCAATGAAAATAAAGTAATCTCCCAAAGGTTCGCTAAGTAATTTTCTTGTAGACCCTGTGTACAAGCTTGCTTAAGACGTTATCGTTCTGCTTGTATGTCTTTAGTTGCTCTGGTCATTAGCACAAAATTGAAAAGAAAAGAAGTCCAATAACCCTGTCATACATTTCACAAAAGGAAATTCAGAAGTACTTTGTATGTCATTTACAGCTGAATGCCTTGTGTAGAAACGTGTTGCTCGTAAATCATATCTGTTGTGATCATGATCTTGATTAATTCAAACACGACAATGAATGAACCAGTCAGCGAGCATTACGACCAAGAAAAATGTAATCATATTTGAAAAATAAACACCACATTAAGAAGAGAAGGATGAAAAAAAAATCCTTGGCAAACAATCAACTCAAATCATGTTGGTTCTACTCTACATCTAAATGTCAAACTTGAGCAAGGAATGGACTCATTGTATGTGGTGAGGGTAAGCTGAAGCGAGTATTTGCGTAGGGGAATTGAAGAATCAATATTCGTTGGAATGTCAAAAATTGTCAACATATTTTCACATTGAGGTAATCATGACAGGTAAATTTACTCTGCCTGAGTAGGCATATGACTATTCTAATCATAAATTATACTTCAGAGGACGTACTAAGATGCGGGGGGGGGGGGGGATTTAGCAGATATTTGCAAGGTAGAGCGGGGAGGGCATTGGGAGGGAGAGGTATATCCTCCCATTACATTTTCGCATTTTCAGACCTAAAATTCAGCAATATGCACACTTCTGATGAAATATTTTTATTTTTTTCTATCAAAAACATAAGAAAAATAGACATTCAGGGAAGTGTGAATGGCTAAATCACGGTATCTCAGCTCGTACTGTATTGTTCCACTTGTGCGACATCACTGTGTAAAGTCAATGAAGGTGGACGGAGAGGGAGGGGAATCCCCCTCCCACACGACGGAGCTTTTGCAATCATTTGAATTGAAATAAAGCGACCTGACGCACACTTTTTTCCGGAATATTCTCAAAATTGTTGACGTGTATCTACAACCTGTACCGAGTCTATTGATGGGGACTGAGCAAGGGGAGGGTATGGGGGAATCCCACTCTTATATTATTAATCCAGGGAAGTTTTTTTTTTTTCACTTTTAGAATTGAAATTCGACTCTCTAGCGCACACTTTGTCGTACACAAAGTGGTCAATCAGAGAAGGGTAACAATTTTGTGAAGGGTGACCAAGCGAGGGAAGGATGTTGGACCTTTCCAATCGTTATAATTTCAGTTCATCGATTTGCTGCACCCTTTAGGTGGAATATTTGGAAACGTGTCAATCTCTATAGTGTGACCATAATCTTTTGCATAGGGGGAGCAGAGCACAATGTAGTCGGAGGGTGATGGGTATCACCAAATCCCTCCAATGCGATCGAGGGAGCTTTTGCATTTATGGAATTGAAATGAAAATATCTTATATAGACATTTTGGTGGAATATTTGGGAAGTTGTCAATCAAAAGAGTGTAATAAATCTATAGAGGTGAATCGAGGGGGGAATTTGGGTAATTGGAAAGGGACATCCTCCTCCCATAGATATGAGTGAACTTTTGCATACTTGGAATTGAAGTGACAGATCTTTTCCAAACTTTTCTGATGAAATACTCGGAATTTTTTTCGATCTCCAAAGGGTAATTTGTATAGTCTGTGGGAAGGGACCGCGAGCAGGGGAGGGTGTGGGCGGGGGGTATATCCCCCTCCTTTTCGAGGGAGATTTTGCATTTTCAGAATTGAAATTCAACGATCCGGTGATATATATGTTTTTAAATGAAATACACATAGTTGGACAATTTTCTATTTTCCCATTCACCTGCCCCCTTGCCCCCTAACCCATCGATGTCCACGATAATACATATCATATCATAATTGTTTCATGATATATTGAAGTATAAATACTTGATAAAATTGCATGTCCTTTTGTGAATGCTCTTCAATACACCCGGTAGGACATAATGTGTGTTTGATCTTACACCATCATCAATTTGGGAATTCTCCAACTTATTTCTTCCCCACACTCCTCTTTCCTCCCTTTTGCTCCATGTCTCTCTGTCTGTTTGTATCTTTTCCATCCTAACATACTTTTCTTCATTTTCTATACAGGCACGTCCTCCAGCGATACTAATTTTCCTGTCGTTTTACATCTCCTTGACAAGTGCCGGTGAGAGTTTTTCACATAATAACTTCACTTACAGAAATATATAGACCAAAGGCTGAATGACAGTAGACTTTTGGGTTTTACTTTAAAGCAGTTTCAAGAGAAAAGTATCACCAATCTCATATCTCCACTTAACTCTCTTATGTTGACATCTGAATACGCTTCTCGTGGTATATGTCGCTTCGTGTACTGTTTTATGATGGGTATAGCGTCTTGTGTGAAACAAATTTCCAAAGTCATAAGAGCAATAATGTCTCCTTATAAATTAGATGATGTTTCAGCGAAATGATAAACATACATTTGAGGTAAACAGGGCAACCTAAAACAAGAGCACCTAAAAAAAAAATAGAAAGTGCTGATATTAAGTTTGTTAATGGTAGAATCTTGTCATGGAAAATGAAACAATGTTTCAAAAGCATAATTCTAAATCAATTTTGATCTAGAGACATAGAAAATAAAATCACATCAAAACACACTCGTAACCATTTTTTTTTTCTTCCCTTGTCCAGAGTCTGTGTGCTTCCAGAGAGATGTAACATGCAACTGTACGGGTGGCCCACCAAAACTTCCGGATCCACTCGGTATGTCAACCATCTGTAGTTATATCTATGTCCATATCTACAGCTGCATACCTATATCTGTATCTTTATCCTTATCTTTATCCATATTTGTGTGTTTTGGGTGGGTTTTTGGCTGCTACTTAACTTATTTTCTCCAAGTACAATAAGGAATGGATGCAAAGCATTACGAGGAAAGTAGAAGACACAGATACTCAATACAATGTATTAGCTGTATTATTGGTATAGTATTATTGGCTGTGTATCAAAACGTAATCTACGATATTGTAAACTGTAATCACGAGTAACAAAGGACGAAGCAGGATAGGAAATGGTAATCATTTTGTGCAGAGCTTGACTTGAATGATGCCTCGTCTTATATCTACAGGACTATACAGTTACTAATGTTGTACATACACGTGATATAAATCAGTAAAAGGTGACAGGTATTGTGTGTTGACAATTTTCAGATGATTGTATGTATAGGTATGTGTTATGTTGTGTAGTTTAAACAAATTAAGTTGGTTTGTCATTGGATTTCTCTGGTAATGTATGTATATAAGAACAAGTGCGATTGAGCCACATAGTGATCATTTTGAATATGCATGTCTTCGGAGTAAAGCTTGCATCTGATAGGGTGTCATTGCATACAATACAGCAGTTGTCCTCGGATAATAATGAAAACAGGAAGTACGCGTCTCTTTAGAGTATCAGAGTAAGCAAAACTGAGCCCCCCCCCCCCCCCCCAGTTTTTAGCACACTGGAGTTGACTAGGTGAATATTTCGACAAGTGCTATAAAGATTAGAAAAAGACATACACAACTTGAGAAGATCACTGAATGTGTTCTAGGCGTCGTCGGGTCCGTAATGTCTAACTCATTCTATCAACTAAAACAATTTTAGAGCACATGGTGTGATTGTCTGTCGAACGGCGAGTTCGGATACGAGCGGAAATTCGAGTTCAGGTGAAATATGATATGGAGCAATGAGGAAACAAGTTAATCATTTTTGTACTCATCCATGATTAATATGTATGTTTGTACACTGTAAAAATATCGATGTTAGATTTAACACCATGGGTGTTAAATCTAACACCGATCTAACTTCAATAGAGGACCACACCCACAGGTGTAGAAAATGTATTGTGACGGTGTTAAAAAGTGTTCACCTAGCACTTCGTGGTGTTAATTTGACACTGTGGCTGGTGATATTTTTGACACTGCGCTAGAGTTAATTCAATAATGACACCGCATGGTGTTGATTTGATATTGGTGGTGTTAATTTTAATGGTATAACACCCGTCCGTTCAATAGGGGACCACATCAACTGGTGTTACTGTGGTGTAAATGTGTTTACACATTTTTTTTTCAAAAATTAAGTATTTTATCGGAAAATTCTTTATCGTCTTGTTGAAGTTCAAAATTAACAAGAAGTGCAGTAACTAAGAAACTATTCAAAAAACACATTAACCCAATATTGACTTATTTTTCAGGTAAAAAACAACAAAGCGATATGTTTTGTTTTTGTAATACAAAGACGCATCGAAGTATCATGTTTAATGTGTTCCTTTTTATGCTTTTGGTGCATATGTTTAGCAACGGCATTTCCTTCAGGTACTTAGAAACTAATTGTTAATTATCATAATTTTAAAACAATTCACAAACTGATAGGAGCAAAGTAATAAAAAATATGATGTGCTTATGTAAACACTTATCATACCTATCATATTCATCACTTTGACATACAGGTTGTATAAAAACGACCATAACGCCATCGACCGTGACACCAGATATAACAGGTTTGTATGATATCCTATGGTGTGGGAAGTGCTGGTTTTTTTTTTTTCAAGTTAAGAGAATAACATGAAAAATTTATTTCAGCTTTTCCAATCATTTATTTATCCCACTTTCATAATTGGTATACAAAATTTCCATAAAAAACAGACAGACCAACAAACTAACAAACAAAAATACATGGTGTCAAATATAGTGGCGGAATCATGAGAAGCACAAAGTAGGCTTATTGAAAATGATCCCTAAACAAATATCATGATGTAAATATGACGTAAATAATGTGTAAAATACTTCAATGAAGTCCAAATTTCTATTGTGCAGATTTATCTTTGAATTGACCGGTTAAAACTTATTGTAAGACTTTGCTAGAATACAATAAATGTATACTGTAACACTTATAACTCTTTATCTATTAATTCTACTTATCTATTTATCTACAAATTATATTTATGACTAATATTATCTTTTTGTCGTTTCTATCTGTAAATGTGTTGGATTGTTAGGCTTGCCTGCTACAAACTGTGCTTTTTGATGTCACGTCTCCTTCAATGTGCATAAATTGTCATTGTATATAGGTTTTCATTGTACTGAATTGTCATCGACGAAAGTGAATGTTACTTCGAATTTGAATTTGAACTTGAATATTGAATTTACTGTAGAATTTGAAATTCGACTACCTGTATGGATGTGAAGATTAAAAACATTTTGTGAATCCCTTCGTTCGTAGGCCTACTACACCCAAAAGCCCATGTGCATCAACGTTTGTATACCTTTTGAGCGATTATATTTTTCACTCTGTGTTTACCTGCACTCGCAAAGTATCTAATGGGGATTTTGTGCTCATAGGACTGATCTCTTGGAGCAGAAAATGGAAGCCGCAATAGTCTGTTTTATATTCGAGCTCGTGAAGTACTCAGAAAAGTCTTTCACAGACCATGGTCAGTTATAAAAAATACACGATGACAGTCATTGATAGTTATAATAGGCTTCATTAATCCTGGAGGTTGATGAAACCTTCCTTATAAGCGTATATAGTGAAGACTTAGAGTCGCGTTGAGCTTATCCATTGTCTTATACGATGCATCTGTACCTATATCATGAATTATTATATTTACACACACACACACACACATATATATATACAGTTGTATATATATATATGTATATATGTGTTTGTGTGTATTATATATATATATATGTCATATATATATATATAAAACATAATATATAAAATTATACTGTATATATATGTATATATGTATATATATGTATATGTATATATGTATGTATATATATATATATATATAATCCATATACATAGAGAGAGAGAGAGAGAGAGAGAGAGAGATGGAGAGGGAGAGAGAGTAGGTGTAATATTTACTTCAAATTGACAATTTGACCTTATGTATCAATTATGCCATAGGAGGGGCTATGGGCCCAAGTTTGAGCATAGCCTGCGCTTCCTGTACTTACCGCGACAGCTCAAGCTGTGTCCCCGGTTTTTACACGGGTTACTGTTTCATTCCGTCCGATATAATATGCTAATATGAACATGAAGCAAACAGCTACAGCTTGTGAGAATGAAAGAACGAGAAAAATTATGAGAGAAATTTAGATAATTTACGAAAAATGTAGCGTACCGACGCATGAACGCGTGCATCAAGGCACAACTAGTAAATCACGGAACTACTAACGAACGTAGAGTACAAAGTTATTGAACGCGACATATGCGCCGCAGCCGGTATTCACACAGTCGGGGAGATGGAAAGAATATAGAGTTCATCTCCCTTGTTTCGATACAATGGACCAGCAATACTGCCGGAAGCGTACTGGAACGCATTCGATCGAATTGTGGAGCGTAATAACAGCACAGAAACTAAATGCGTAACACGAAAAATCCCTTATGACTGCCGAACTGTCGTACACATCTTACCCACAGAGCGAATCGCGCGAGCATCGTAAATCGGAAATACCACACACGCCATTAACCTATTTTGTGCCAAGGACTTTGGACATTGTGTGTACAATACTATGGCATTTTCTGTGCCAATTACATAGCACTCAAAGCACACAAGGGGTTAAGAGAGATTTGTATCAGCGATCAGTATCACAGTTTCCCAAAACGTGGCTTTACAAGACCCATTCAATGAAAACATGACCACGTTTGAAATTCTCTCTCTTGTAGTCTCTCAATCATGTCAATCTTTTTTTTTTTTTCAACTGATCACAAGCAATATAAACTAAGTGCAACAGAGTGATGTTCTGAACTACATGGGTTTGAAAGGGACTGCTATGTGAAGGTTCACTTCTCTTCGTAAGAGATGAGACTGATTAGAACGTCTGTATCCCAATTTGAGAGTTCTTTTTTCTTCTTTTATTTGTACGTAAGACACTGTTTGGAATCAGTGTTACCTCTTGACAGAATACTGTCATGACCTGTTCGTTGTGATAGGATCTATCAGTCTCTTGTAAATGGCCCCATTCCTTCATCAAACAATCTACTACGATGTAGAAAGCAATTGAAGATAATATATCACTAGCAAAAGCATTGATGAAATTGAAACTACATTTCTGCCAGCAACGACGACTATGGGTGAGATAACTTCTGCAGGAAGCGCGTCGCGTACGTCGTTATCTACGACTTCGACTGCTGATATGTCTCCAACATACAATTTTGCAACCACCGGTGAGTCCAAAGTAGTCATGCACATTGATAAATCCCTTATTCGAGATCGATATTTATTAGGCCACTCGGGAATTAAACCGTATCAGTTAGTTCTTACTTGCACTCAACCCATGTTGATATTACAGACCATTTTTTTTTTTTTATGTTACCTGATAATGACAGACAACAGACATGGTGTGGAGTGTAGATGAAAATATCCATATAACTATCCAATCATGATCCGTTACAAATAGACGAGAATCAAAAGTGGCTCATTGGCTGAATTTATATGTATATGTTTTTGTCGGTTGGATATAGAATCCGCGACTAAGACAAATTTCATTGTTTGTTGTTGTTATTTTCTTTGTTGTTGTTGTCACCTCTGTACATAATATTGTGTGAAATGATCTAAAAAGTTGTGGACAGAAAAAATAGATATATTATTGCCAAAAGCATTGATGAATTTAAAACTATTTTTTCCAGCAACGACGACAACAGATGAAATAACCTCTGAAGGAACTACTTCGCTTACGTCAATATCACCGATTACGGTTGCTGATATATCTCCCACGTACAATTCTGTCAATACAGGTGAGTTAAAAAAAGCAACAACATACAATACTTATCAAACATGTCAAATCACATGAATGGTGTGGTGTGATGTGGTGTGAGGTGTGGTGTTGTACATGATCTTAAAATGTGTTTTCTAGTTAATTTGAACATGTAGCCAGGAAATATGATGATGACGCACGCAATGCATAGATATCAACTCTATGCTCCTATTCAAATATGTTTCTGAAAAGCTGATATCACGTGTAATGAACAGAGAAAGTTCATTGATTACTGAGTGTTGAATACTATTAGAATCCCGAAAAAGCCTGTTGAGCATTAATGCTGCTTTCGAAAGGAGGAAAATTGTTGTTTTCCCTGACCAATTTAAGGTCAACATGTAAGAGACTTTAAACAGCTGTAGATGCTACAGTCGGACGAAAGAGAAACCATTAAGGAAATGAAGAGAAAGAAAGGGAGAGAGAGAGAGAGAATACTTAAAAAAAGCCGCCAGAGGCTCTTACTGTGGTCATATTCCTGGATTTTATTTTGGTGGCAAAGAAGACGCAATGCCATATTTGTCCAAACTCTTTCTTCTTTTTGCAGGCTCTGTCTGCTTTCAGACGGGGGTAACAACATGCACCTGTTCGTCACCCCCACCACCAGTACCTCCGTCACTGTGTATGTCTACAAACTTTAACCATATACATGTGTATGCCTTTCTCTTTGTATGCCCACATATCGTCAACTTTTTTTTTCATTCAAAATCTTCCAATTATGCCACCCAAAGTGTGCACCAACAGGTTCAATTTTGATTAAAAACAAAACAAAACAAAAAACGCAAAAGCTCCATTATGGTGACAGTCGCGTACTCATTGATCAGGGAGATCATTAAATAAAAAAAAAATAAACAGTTGAATAAAAGAAAGAAGTGATCGAAAATACAGAAGACTCGAAGAGGTCTTTTTTTTTAAATTTCCAAATATGCCATCCAAAGTGTGCACCAAGATGTGAATTTTTGATTAAAAAAATCGCAAAAGCCTCATCAAGGTGACGGTCGCATGCTCGCATTTTAAATTAGGGAGATCATAACATGGGAACAAAAATAGTTGTACATAAGATTATTTGGTGCAAAAGAAAGAAATAAGGTCATCGAATATATATAAAAGATTCGAGGAGAGATTTGAGGAGGTCATATCCATGTTGATCTCCTTTGCTCTGTTTCCGTATTACCACGCGTGTTATCAGGTACTTCATTCTGTGAACATAATGTTGTGTAAGGTTGTGCAAGAGAAAGCAAGTAAAAATGACATGCTTGTTAATCTATCTTCACATTTTTATCATAATATATAGATTGCGCAAACCAGACAACACGCACACCAACAGTGAGGACAATGCAGACAGGTAGGCCTTTAAATGTGTTATAATATTTTGCTTTGTCTATAAAGACATACCTGTAGGCTTGTACAGGTTTGCCAGATAATGCTGCCAACAACTAATCCACGAAAAGCATTTATGTTTTACTTCAAACATGCTTCTGGGAATTTGCTGCGTGATACAAGACAAAGAATGCCCATCAGCTGCAGCGTGATGATACGAGCTACATACCAACATGCCTATTAAGAAGTAATTCCTTGTAAGAAGGGGATGAAAATTGTTGTTTTACAGGACCAATCGATGGTTGACACAAAGACTTAGACGTAAAAGTATAGAGGTAAATGCTGATGTGTGAAGTAAGAGAAACTACGAAAGAAAACTACAAAAAAGGTAGAGCAATAGAGAGATAGATATATAGATTGATTGATAGATAGAAAGATAGTTAGACAGATAGATAGACAGACAGATAGATGAATAAGTAGATAGATAAAGAAAAAGAGATAAAGAACAAAAATAAAAAGCTCAATACAGCATTTTAACTCCATGTGCAACGATTCGTGTAGGCCCGTTTTGGGGACTGAGCTACCAGCCTTGCTGGAGAGCAGGGTCCGGTCGAATGAAATTAATACTAAAAAAAAAATAATAATAATAATAATAATGAAAATAGAAATCACGCAACAATGAAATAATCTTGTTTGATTTTTTTTTTTGCAACTTGATTGAATGAACAACGTATCGTCTATTTTTTAATTGAAATATCTCACCGCAACGTTGAATTATTAATTCTAAAAATGTAAGAGCTTCAATAGAGTGAGAGTGAATTTTCCTGAAGTTTTACCTTTACATTTTATTGTCAAGTGATGTTACCAAATTCAGAAATTTTCAATTGTAATTATTAACAAAATCAATAAACGTTGTGTTTTAAGTACATTCGTCAGAAAACATATGAAATAAAGAAATATACTAATTTCATACTGAATATAAAATTCTACTTTATTTTCAAATTGTGTGTATTTGTTATGGAAGGCAAATGAAGATATTTTACTGCCAAAAATTCGATAGAATGAAAGTTTGATTTTCTCCCAGCAGAAACAACTGTGCTAGACACAACATCAGAAAGTACTACTTCTCTTACGTCAGTATCTCCGACGACAGCCGCTGATATATCATCTACCTTGTATGATCTAGCCTCAGGTGAGTTAGAAGCAATCACATCAAAACGTATAAATAAACCTTGTTTAGACACCTTATCAGCTATACCATTGTTGCCCCCCTCAAAGTAACTTCTGACTTGCACGTAACCCACATGAATATAACTGACCATTCTTTTATAGTGGTTCATCAAAAGTAAGCGCTGACACCAATCTGTTGCAATTTTCTATAATTTTTCATGTTTTGTAATGACACGTAACATCGATCAATCTTGATAACAAAGACTAGTATTGAGTAACACCTGGTAGAAACAAAAACATTAGCATTACGGTCAAGGGTCTAAAAGCGCAAAAGCCGCATTTATTTTTTATTTCATTGTATTTCATTTCCGACGAAAGTATCCAATATGACATGTGCATGTAAACAAAGTAAAGTACAATGTAACTTTGGTGACGAATTACATACCAAAACGCCTAAAACTACGTAAAAGTATAAAGGTAAATGCTGGTGTGTGAAGTAAGAGAAACTACAAAAGAAATTATAGGTAGAGCAATAGAGAGATAAATATCTTTCTTTTCCCTTCGCAGCCTCTGTCTGCTTTAAGACGGGAGTATCGGCGTGCACCTGTTCGTCACCCCCACCACGAGTTCCTCCAGCATTGTGTATGTCAAAAAAAAAATAACCCCTAATTACATTTATGTCTTTATCTTTGTATGCTTATCAATGAATGTTTGTAGGTATATGTAATGCAAACAATAACCCATAATTACATTTATGTCTTTATCTTTGTATGCCTATTAATGAATGTATGTAAGTATGTTTTTTCCCGTATTCATTATAATTATGTACATAATAGTGCATATCAAAAAAGGGAATTCAACTTTGGAGGGCTACCATTTCATAATTGTCAGCTAGGGATCGAGAGTACAATATTGGTTGTAAGGAAAGGGGAAAATATTCCTCTTTCTACTGGTACCTAATTATCCTGTCAAATGTCACGCATAACTGAGCACATGAACTTTAAAAACAACAATGACGTATTGCCCTTTTTCCAAGTTTAAGTGTCACATGAATTAACAATGAATGAAATTCCTTTATATTCCCATATTAATGGTGTTAAATTGGACACAAAAATGAAGGTGTACCGCATTTTTTTAGGATTCTAAGATATTGAAGATGGCTAAAAATGGAAATTCCCATATATTTCCTTTGCAACAAATTTTGAAAAAAGAAATGATGGTCCTAACCTATTTTCGAGTGTTGCATTTAAATCTCAATGAAGCAATTCTTCCATTCCTGATGTTTTTGAGACATCCAAAATGGCTGCCAAATTCTAAATTTTGAAAGAGGTCTTTCCTTATAAAATGTAAATGAATTGAAAATAAATTGATGGTGTTACCCTATTTCGAGGATGCTGAATTTGAATTTGAAGTCTTGCATCATTGAGGTTTTTGAGACATTCAAGATGGCTGCAAAGATGAATATAAAAAAACATCGAAAATCTCAAAAATTTCAAGGATTCAAGAGTTGTACACTCGAAATAGGGTAAAGTTATCATTTTCGTAATGATTTATTCATCAGGTATAAGGAAATGCTTTATTTAGAATTTCAAAGCACTTTAATATATCCAATACAGATACTACAAATACGACCACAGACAAGTCGACAGAGACATCAAGTGTAACAGGTTTGTATCATATCCTTGTTTGTGCGCGAAGAACATTTCAGTTGGTAGAATTAAAGAGATTATAAGCAAATTAGATGGTTGAATGATACCTGGATAATTATTTCAATGTTTCATGATGTTTGGTGCATGTTTCATGTTTGACTATAAAACTGCTCAGAACTTTCTCACCTTGCTTGTGTTCTTACTCTATAATCAATGATCAAAGTGTAGAATATGCCATTGTGCAACTGTTTTTTTGATCAATACAGCATTCTAATTCCATGTGCAACGATTCGCCGCTAGGCCCGTTTTGAGGATTGAGCTACCAGCCACGCTAGAGAGCAGGATCCGGTCGAATAAAATTAATACTAAAAAAAAAAAAAAAAAATAGAAATTACGCAACAATGAAATAATCTTGCTTGATACATATATATTTTTTGCAACTTGATCGAATGAACAACGTATCGTCTATTTTTAAATTCAAATATCTCTCACCCGACGTGCACCAGAACGTTGAATTATTAATTCTAAAAATGTAAGAGCTTCAGTAGAGTAAGAGTGAATTTTCCTGAAGTTTTACCTTTACATTCCATTGTCCAGTGATGTTACCAAATTCAGAAATTTTCAACTGTAATTATTAACAAAATCAATAAACGTTATGTTTTAAGTCAATTCGTCAAAAAACATATGAAATAAAGAAATATACCAATTTCATACTGAATTTCCTATTCTACTTTATTTTCAAATTGTTTGTATTTGATATGGAATGCAAATATTTTACTGTCAAAAATTCGATAGAATGAAAATTTAATTTCCTTCCAGCAGAAACAACTGTGCTAGACACAACACCAGAAAGTACTACTTCTCTTACGTCAGTATCTCCGACGACAGCCGCTGATATATCATCTACCTTGAATGATCTAACCTCAGGTGAGCTGGAAACAATCATATCAAATCTTAAAAGTAAATCTTGTTTAAACACCTTATCAGCTATACCATTGTTGCCCCCCTCAAAGTAACTTCTGACTTGCACGTAACCCATATAAATATACATGACCATTCCTTTATAGTGGTTCATCAAATGTAAGCGCTGATACCCATCTGTTGCAATTTTCTATAATCTTTCATGTTTTGTAATGACACGTAACATCGATCAATCTTGATAACAAAGACTAGTATTGAGTAACACTTGGTAGAAACAAAAGCTTTAGCATTAGGGTCAAGGGTCAACCTGCATCTCCTCTTATGATCACAACATTACTGAAACAAACGATATAGTGATTGTGGTGACATCAAGGAAGATTGCATAATGAATTATGTTGTGCGTCACTGCTTACCCATCCAAAAATTGTGTCTTTAAGTTCTTAAATTTCGATTGAACAAACAGATCATTCTGGGCGCTCACGAGTATATCCCATTTTTAATATCACTTTTCTATCTTGGTGAATCACTAAACAGTTTCATGGAATAGGATATTTTGACTTATTTTATCTGTGTTTGATTTTTTTTCCCCAACAGATCAATGTTTATTTGAAAACCAAGCAATCTTTGAGATGGCGATACAACTAATGCCACGAAAATATGTGGAAAGAAATAAATGTGACATTTGAATGCCGAATTTGAGTCAAAGTGATCTGTACTGACTGTGTGTTAACACTTAAAACACAGGAGGTGTAACTACCACAAGTACAGCTTTCACACGTGCACATGCAACAGTTACTCAAGCAGCGACTTCGAAAACTGCTGAATTTTCCACAGCAGAAGCCACTTCAACTGGAGATCGTACAACACCGGAGGAACCAAGAAATCAAGAACTTACGACGGAATATACTACGACAGAGAAAGAGTACACTACTGCAGGGAAAGATTATTTGACTTCAGAGCAGGAATACACCACTACAGTGCTAGAACATATGGTCTCAGAGCAAGACTACGTAACAACAGGTGACAAGTACATCACTACAGATCAAGATTCCATCACTACAGAGCAAGAATATATTACAACGGAACAGAAATACACCACAACAAAGCTACAAGACATTACATCAGAACAAGAATACATCACTACACATCAAACAGACACCACGACAGTGAGAGAATACATCTCAACAGAAAAGGAATACACCACAACAGACAGCGACTATATCACAACAAAGCAAGCATTCATCTCAACAGAGCCAGAATACATAACAACAGAGCAAGAATACATCACAACAGAGCAAGAATACATCACAACAGAGCAAGAATACACCACAACAGACCCAGAATACACCACAACAGAGCCAGAATACACCACAACAGAGCAAGAATACACCACAACAGAGCCAGAATACACCACAACAGAGCAAAAATACATAACAGAGCAAGAATACATCACAAC
This sequence comes from Diadema setosum, assembly GCA_033980235.1. NCBI lineage: Eukaryota > Metazoa > Echinodermata > Echinoidea > Diadematoida > Diadematidae > Diadema > Diadema setosum. The sequence goes on along the minus strand of CM067067.1, from coordinate 23,180,051 downwards.
AGAGCAAGAATATACCACAACAGAGCAAGAATACACCACAACAGAGCAAGAATACACAACAGAGGAAGAATACACCACAATAGAGCCAGAATACATCACAACAGAGCCAGAATACACCACAACAGAGCAAGAATACACCACAACAGAGCCAGAATACACCGCAACAGAGCCAGAATACACGACAATAGAGCCAGAATACATCACAACAGAGGAAGAATACACCACAACAGAGCCAGAATACACCACAATAGAGTCAGAATACACCACAACAGAGCCAGAATACACCACAACAGAGCAAGAATACACCACAACAGAGCAAGAATACATCACAACAGAGCAAGAATACACCACAACAGAGCAAGAATACATCACAACAGAGCAAGAATACATCACAACTGAGCAAGAATACACAACAACAGAGCCAGAATACACCACAACAGAGCAAGAATACACAACAGAGCAAGAATACATCACAACAGAGCAAGAATACATCACAAATGGGCAAGAATACACCACAACAGAGCAAGAATACACAACAGAGCAAGAATACACCACAACAGAGCAAGAATACACCACAACAGAGCAAGAATACATCTCAATAGAGCAAGAATACATCACAACAGAGCAAGAATACACCACAACAGAACCAGAATACACCACAACAGAGCCAGAATACACCACAACAGAGCAAGAATACATCACAACAGAGCAAGAATACATCACAACAGAGCAAGAATACACCACAACAGAACCAGAATACACCACAACAGAGCAAAAATACATAACAGAGCAAGAATACACAACAGAGCAAGAATACATCACAACAGAGCAAGAATACATCACAAAAGGGCAAGAATACACCACAACGGAGCAAGAATACAACACAACAGAGCAAGAATACACAACAGAGCAAGAATACACCACAACAGAGCAAGAATACACCACAACAGAGCCAGAATACACCACAATAGAGCCAGAATACACCACAACAGAGCCAGAATACACCACAACAGAGCAAGAATACATCACAGCAGAGCAAGAATACATCACAACAGAGCAAGAATACACCACAACAGAACCAGAATACACCACAACAGAGCAAAAATACATAACAGAGCAAGAATACACAACAGAGCAAGAATACATCACAACAGAGCAAGAATACATCACAAAAGGGCAAGAATACACCACAACGGAGCAAGAATACAACACAACAGAGCAAGAATACACAACAGAGCAAGAATACACCACAACAGAGCAAGAATACACCACAACAGAGCCAGAATACACCACAATAGAGCCAGAATACACCACAACAGAGCCAGAATACACCACAACAGAGCAAGAATACATCACAACAGAGCAAATCACAACAGAGCAAGAATACATCACTACAGAGCAAGAATACATCACAACAGAGCCAGAATACACCACAACAGAGCAAGAATACAACACAACAGAGCAAGAATACATCACAACAGAGCAAGAATACATCACAAAAGGGCAAGAATACACCACAACAGAGCAAGAATACACCACAACAGAGCAAGAATACACAACAGAGCAAGAATACACCGCAACAGAGCAAGAATACACCACAACTGAACCAGAATACACCACAACAGAGCCAGAATACACCACAACAGAGCAAGAATACATTACAACAGAGCAAGAATACATAACAACAGAGCGAGAATACGTCTCAACAGAGCAAGAATACACCACAACAGAGCAAGAATACACCACAACAGAGCAAGAATACACCACAACAGAGCAAGAATACATCTCAATAGAGCAAGAATACACCACAATAGAGCCAGAATACATCACAACACAGCCAGAATACATCACAACAGAGCAAGAATACACCACAACAGAGCAAGAATACACCACAACAGAGCAAGAATACATCTCAATAGAGCAAGAATACACCACAATAGAGCAAGAATACACCACAACAGAGCAAGAATACACCACAACAAAACACGAATACACAACGTTAGAGCAGGCATACATTACAACACAACAGAAATACATCACAACAGAAGAAGAATACAACACAACAGAGCAACACAACGGAACTACAGAACAAGAATACGCAACGATGGAGCAAGAATCCGCGACAGAGCAAGAATACATCACTACTGTGCAGGAATTCAGTACCACTGAGCAAATACCCAGTAAGGCTCCTGCTATCTGGATGTTTAATGTTGGCACATTAAGAAAACAGAAATGTGGTACATGCCAGTGATTCTTCTTTGAAAACGAAAAAGGCATCTATCAAAATATCTTGAATGATTTCGTCATGCCAAATACATGGAGTAAGAGTACTTCTTCATGTTTACAATATAAATTCGGGTCTCTCAACCCGCATTTTGCAGATTGAATGCGCTCAAACAGTGCTTTCATAATCTCAATTGTAATCTAAAATGTTCATGTATCTATAATCTTAATCTAAAGACAGTTCATCATTGATTTGACGATTGTAAACATGGTGTAATTTACTCCCCGATCTTATTAGAAGACATTTGCTGATTTATCTATAATGTTTTATTTTTGTATATTTTCTCCGCCAATGTTTGTAAGAGAGAAACATGTTCCATAAGAAGAAGCAAAATCTAATAAATGACATGAATGAAATAAAACAAGATTTAGTATGATGTGACCTGCATCATTAAACATGTAGCCACAATTCATTTGTCGTATTGTCATGATTGTGCTTGTACGTTTTACCAGACTGCATGTGTAGATATAGTGTTGTATTGATGTGACTATTTGTGAGTGAACGCTCCTCTAATTATCTTTCTTAAGAGGACTGACGAGAAATTTGCAGGGAAAAGTGTGGTACGTGCGTGTGTTTGGGAATGATCACCTGCCAAAGTGGAAATATTACATAAAGCAAGAAAAAGTATCATTTATAGATGTACACTTGTAGAAAGCTCCAAATCATAAACATTTCAATATTTTGACACAGATGAGTCAACGACAATAGACACAACTTCGCAGTCTACAACGGACCCGGTATCGACTGTCCAAACAACAGAGGGACAGACTAGCAACAGAGGGACGACCCAAGGTATGTTTCTTGATGTCTCAGTGGACCAGTAAACAAATTGAAACACACACATACACACACACAAACACACAGAAAACAAGGTGAAAAAAGAGATACATTTACGCCAATATGATTTCATGTAAAATATGAAGCTGCCCGAAAAAAAAAAGATCAATAAGATACTGAAAAAGACAACACTGTGCAAACAGTAGGCCTATGTCATAAAAGTGCCAACATGTAATTTGTATGGTCAAAATAATACAAAAACGCAGAAGTTACAAGTCAATTCAAACCCACAGATACTACTAGGAGACCGGGGGCATATCACGAAGCATTTTGGTCGGATATTTTTATGCCTCCGCAACGAAGTGGCCGGAGGCATTATGTTTTCGGGTCGTCCGTCCGTCCGTCCGTCCGTCCGTCCGTCCGTCCGTCCGTACGTCCGTCCGTACGTCCGTCCGTCCCGTTTTGTTTTTGTCGATATCTCAAGAACCGTGTGGTGGTTTTACATCAAACTTGGTATGAGGGTATATCCTTGGGGGATAATACTTTGTGTGGATTTTAGGGTCACAGGGTCAAAGGTCAAAGGTCACAGGTTATTTTGTGAAAAAAAAATTGAAATTCCACATATTTCTCCATATCTCGCAGATGGTTCAAGGTATCTTCATAGAACTTAGTATATATGCTTGTACCGATGGGCAGTGATTATCTAGGGAAGTTGGGGGTCATGGGTCAAAGGTCAGGGGGGTCAAAGGTCAAGGTCAACTCCTCAAAATATCACTACTTTCCTTAAAATGCAATATGCCTGAAGGTTTGTTTGTTTTTTTTTTTTAAACTGGATGTATGGCATGTATTACCCAATATATATTTTTAGGGAAGTTTCTTGCCAAAAGGTCAAAGGTCAAAGGTCAAGTGAAAGTGCTAAATTGCACTTTTTCCTCCATATCTCGAAAGTAACTCAAGGTATCATCATGAAACTTACATATTTATGCATGTTCTACCCAACAGTGATTCTCTGTGGAACTATGAGGTCAACGGTCAAAGACCAGGTTTAGATAATGCTATTTTCCCATTTGATACTGAAATTATACTTTTTCTCAATACCTTGAAAATTACTCAAAGCATAAACTTATAAAAGGGTCAAAAGTCAAGTAGAAATCATTAGTTCCCCAAATACCTGCACTCTGACATTTGAATAATTCATCCAATTGAACCTAGTTCTAGGAAAGTGAACATTCAGCACATTTGTGGCAAACCTGTCATTTTAATATTTTGCCAATTGTGTGAAACTGTCATCACACATTGTCAAGACATTGTACTATAGACCTATTAGGAGAACCATGCATGATGGCGGAGGCATATCAGTCGCCGTAGCGATATATCTAGTTCTGACAAGCTGTTGCAAGCTGCTGAAATCCTTGCATCTGATTGGCTGATAGCAAATTTGTCCGACAACTTTGTCGGACAAAATTCTTCATGAAATGCCCCCTGTTGTCATGGTTGTTCACACGTAATTTTATATCCCCCCCCCCCCCCCCATCGGAATCTAAATCGGCTACTACAACGATAGGATAAATGATGCGGCTTACGTAGCTAGAACAAACAAGCAACTCATGTCACAATTTGTAATGTTCAATTGCAATATTGATACAGCAGCAACAGCTGAGCCACCTACGACAATAGCCGCCACGTCGAACATGCAAACAGTGGAACCCACTTTGCCTATGACTATGGGTAAGTTGTATATTTATGTTTCAAAGGATTGTTGAGTGCATTCACACGTTACAAAAGTTCGAAATGTTGTGAATCCGTCAATATCTACAACAAACGTCACATTGGAGTCTAAATTCGTCATTGCTATTATATGGTGAATGGCGCTGCTTATGTGTCTATTTATTTTCAAAGCAATGCCTGGCATAATTTTTATTTTCAGTGCTCATTTGTAAGGCCGTGTCACACCTTTCCGGGCAAGCCTTGCGTGCGACTTGCAGAGAACAACTTTTACTTCCCGGAGGTCCCCGCAGATGACCCGCACATGACAGTACCTAGCACGTATCTCACCCGTAGTCGCCCGAAGGTGCGCACGCAAAACTTTTTACCCGCAACCATGTTTAGGCCCTATCACACCTTTACGGGCAAGCTACGAGGGCTTGTTGCGTGTAGGGATTTTCCAGCATATCGCACAATTTCTGAGGACGGACAAGGATTTGGGCGAGTCAGTGCACGTGTCTTACTTGGCAATGCGCGAAACGCGTTCTACTTAAATTCTACTTGCGGGTATACTGTGTGACCTGTGTACCAGTTGCGTGGGGGCTGACAACTCAGTGAAGGAATTCCTCTGAAGGAATGGCAGAAGTCCCAAAGAATGTCCATTGCGACACAAATTGTCGCCCCCTGAAACAGGCGACAATTTGTTCATGGGGCTGACGGCACTGCATATTGTCGTCCCAGCTCAAATTGTCGTCTGGTGACAATTTGTGCTGAGGCCTGACGGTACAAATTGTTGCCCGCCCTCGAAGGACATTTTTGGGATAATATCATTCTTGACATAGTCATTGAAATACCAACACATAACTTACATGGCTACATCCATGCAAACATTTAAATGGGATGGCTAGTAACTGATCAGTGGGAATGCTGGGGGATGATTGTTCCAATCCTTGTGGGATTCATTTAAGAGTACACTTTATATATATATATATATATATATATATATATATATATATATATATATATATCTATATATATATATATATATATATAATATATATATATATATAATATATATATATATATATATATATATATATATATATATATATATATATATATATATATATTGTAGTGTGAAAATTACTTGCTTCAGAATGGTCTCATATTCAAGTAATGTGCAGTTTAATGTTTCCAGGTTAGTATGCCTGACGGGGCAATCGTTAACGGCCAGCGTAGCTTGACCGGAAAGGTGTGACACGGCCTTACTGCGTGATGTAGCACCAACAACTGAGCCAACAGCGATGTTGTCTACACTACACCAGACAGAGAGCTGTTGTATAGACTAAATTTTCTATAATCGTCCACTGGAGTCTACAACATTCATTGCAACGATAGGATCAATGATGGGCTCATGCCGGTCACTTCTACTGAATATGTATGACAAAGCATATTATGGCATAGCATAATATCTAATGTTCAATTGCAACTAATGCAGCAGCTACAACTGAGATAATTCATTTCAATTCAAAGTTTATTTCATTTTTCGACACAACATATAAGTTACACATTTTTTTTTCCGTCTTATAGTGTTATTCTAAGTCCATTTTGATAGACTATGTAGCTCAAGTATCCATAGCTAAGTGTTGTTTTTTTTTTTTTTGAATGTCCAATCTACATTAACCATTAATACAGCAAGAACAAATGAGCCACAGCTAGCAACAACGGTATCGGTGTCTACAACAGACGCCACATCCAACAGGCGAACAACCGAGGCAAAAACAACGTTGACTAAAGTGACATTGGGTAGGATGCTTTATTAAATATGTCACAGGACTGTCGAGTGAATGAATACGTCATTAAAAACAAAAACAAAACACAAATCAAAACAATATAACCCGTAAAATTTAATCATTTCACAATGATCATTAGTAAACAAACATTGACACGCCACCCACACGTACACGCATACGCACACAGATAGACACAGACACACGCACACACATTGTAAAATGTCAAAGCAAAGGGGTTAGTTTGTCTATTTGATAAGAATGAAAACCGAATGAAAGGGCTCGAAAATAAGAGAGAAATGAATCAATACACTCCTTATCATAGCTTTCTACCGATGATTGTGATTATGTATTAGCCTGAGAAACACTGGACTTGTGAGTAGAGAGAGAGAGAGAGAGAGAGAGAGAGGGAGGGAGGGAGAGGGAGAGAATACCGTTTATAGGTTTTCCTGTCTCTCAGTGCCATTATAAATTCATTCCGTAAACTACAAAGCTCAAGTATTCACAGGAGAGCAACAAATATCATATTTGTGTACTAGTATCCAAATGATTTTGTAAGGAGGTACACATTTTAATACACATTTATAAAGGGCTTTGTATATTGGCTTTATCTCAATACTTCATGAAAAATGGCTTACCGTGATTATTGCCACTTAAAGTAGTAAGCCTACCTGTCGCTTCCACGAACGAATGTGTCCCATAGTTATCCATGAAAAGCGCCATCATTTTAACGAATTTGGAGCCATGTATTTAGGAAATTTGCCAAATTCACACTGTGCAGTTCAAAGACACTGAATATTTCCTTCCAGAAGCAATTCGTTGATACCTCTGAACACCATTTACGAAATATCAACAATTGCTCTCTTGTAGATATCCTTCGATTTACTCCACATGGAGGGATTTACTGAGTGCCGAAGTTCCAAGTTACAAAGTCTTTACCAGCTGCACCCATTTGAAACAGCGCCGTCTCCTAGTTGGCTTAAATTTATTAAACATCAGTCAATGTATCAAACACGACATGTGAAGTACAAGTTAAAAAGAAATTAAAATTTGTTGACAAATCACCTTAGCTCTTCTTTTCATAAAGCTTATAGAAAATGGATAATGGCTTGCATGATTACTTTGTTAAACATCTCCGAAATAATCTGAAATGTACCTCTGCAACAAATCCGCAGGGGCAGAGGCAACAAGTAAAGCAACGACAGAGGTATCAACAGAGCCAATCACAAAGACATCAACGCAGCCGACAACACAGGCATCAACACAGGCATTAGCAGAGGCAACATCAGAAGAAGCAACAAACACAATGACAAAGGTAACAGGGGAGGCAACAACAGCGGAAACGACGAAACTAACGACAAAGGCAACAACAGAGGCAACCTCGACAGAAACAACAATGACAACGACAAAGGTAACAGGGGAGGCAACAACAGTGGAAACGACGGAGCCAACGACAGAGACAACAACAAAGGCAACAACAGAGGCAACGACAAAGGTAACAGAGACAACAACTGCGGAAACGACGGAGTTGACAACAGAGACATCAACAGAGGCAACAACAGATAAAACAACAGTAGAAACAACAAAGGCAACGACAGAGGCAACCTCAACAGAAACAACAATGACAACGACAAAGGTAACAGGGGAGGCAACAACAGTGGAAACGACGGAGCCAACGACAGAGACAACAACAAAGGCAAGAACAGAGGCAACGACAAAGGTAACAGAGACAACAACTGCGGAAACGACGGAGTTGACAACAGAGACATCAACAGAGGCAACAACAGATAAAACAACAGTAGAAACAACAAAGGTAACGACAGAGGCAACCTCAACAGAAACAACAATGACAACGACAAAGGTAACAGGGGAGGCAACAACAGTGGAAACGACGGAGCCAACGACAGAGACAACAACAAAGGCAACAACAGAGGCAACGACAAAGGTAACAGAGACAACAACTGCGGAAACGACGGAGTTGACAACAGAGACATCAACAGAGGCAACAACAGATAAAACAACAGTAGAAACAACAAAGGCAACGACAGAGGTAACAGAGGCAACAACAGCAAAAACAACAAAAGGGATTACAACAGACCTGACGCCAACAATCGAATCAACAGTACCTGGAGGTTTGTTGAAATGTCACTACCATATTTCCTCAAAGTTAAGTCTAAAACGATATTGTAGTATTGTAAAGTATGTATGTAGTATAAAACTTAAACGAGCTGGGCTCTTAGTTGTTAGTGCCCCTTCTAAAACCTGACCCCCCCCCCCCCACCTGATAATAATTCTATCAATCTCTCTCTTCGTCTTCAAAATAATGTTATTTTAAAAGAAACAGATAATCAACCAAATTATTTATATTGGGCTTTTTTAAATGTCGGCTGACGTTGCTTTTTTTTTTTTGTCACAGTGATGTGAGCGGCATATCAATATTCAACAGTTTGACAAAACAAACCAATTACCGTAATGGATATATAAAATAAACGAATTCAGGGGAACACAGCTGGTTGCTTGAAAAGTCTTTTGCCAATAGTATTCAGGTACTAGTAACCTTGTACCCAGGAACAATGAATGTGTTAGAAAAGGGGAGCTGAGAGAAAAAACACGTTTTCCCCATTTACTACGAAACTACCTTCTGTCACTTGCTTCCTTTTGTGAAAGTATGTATATATATATATATATATATATATATAATTATATATTCATCATACACAATTGCATAATATTATAATCATAGCATAATACCCGTATAATATAATGCTATTCACATGGTAATATATGGCCTACAATGTACCCACGCAGTAAATGTAACGAGCACAAACAACAGCAGCAACAACAGCGGAGGCAGTGAAAAACCAACCAATCAACCAGCCAACTAATCAATAACTCTACCAATCAGCCCATTCAACCAGCAACAAACCAAGCAACAAATCATTCATAGACCAACAAACAGACAGGCAAACAAACAAGCGATAAACACTCATTGTTTCTGCTCATATTGAACGCCTTCTTGATAATGATTCGTATGTGCCAAACTTGAACGCTAGTTTAAATCTTGATTTGCAGGTGTTATACAAAATCCCTCAACAAGTGAATTTAGCATGACAGTCGAATCTCGGAACAATGTGCAAAGGAAAAGACGGAGACGCGATACGCTCCCCAACGATCATCCAAACGTCGTTGAACTCCAAAGAGAGGTTTGACTACAACAACCACACCATTTTTATCCGCCCTTTTACATCAATAAATTGAATGCAGTGCAGTGAAATAATTTACTTCTGGTAGTCAGATGGCATATCAATGTGATGCTACCCCTACGCAGTCGAGGGGGCCGAGCAGCCATTGGCAGTAGATTTTAGAGGATTCCTTTAAAAGGGGAATTTCCTCAAACATTTGAAGTCTTCTACAAATCTAAGGAGATTGGTGAGACACTGTGTCTTAAAGATAATAAAAAGTTTTGGTACCTCAAAAGTGTCCTTGAATTTCCTTGTCTTAGTTTGTGTTTCAGGTTAAAGTACCTTTCATATAACTAACACTGTGAGACTTACTCGCCCCAAAGTGCTCTCATGTCTTAGTAATCATGCAATTAACTGCGATCAGCAGCCCCATACGCATAGCGACCAGCAGTCCCATACGCATAGCGTAATCGGGCTTCGCATTGTAGCATTCAGGATCATGACAGATTTAGTATCGCAGGGTAAATGTCAACTTAAAATCCCATAAATTCTTCAATTTGAAGACTTACCAATTAACTTGAAGTATTGAAAACAGGCTTCGGGCAACGTTTGGTTCTGCCTATAGTCCCTTTCTGTTCGAATTGATGACTGAATGTGACTCGGTCGACAGGACCTTAGGAGAGCTACATACAGTACACTGAATACTACAGCCAGTGCATGCGAACACATCACATGCACACAAATTTCAAATCCATGAACGGATAAGATGTTTGTGTGCGCATGCGCTGGCCATGGTATCCAGTGTATGTAGCTCTCCCAAGGTCCTCTCGACCGAGTCACATTCAGTCATCAATTCGAACAGAAAGGGACTATTGGCAGAACCAAACGTTGTTCGAAGCCTGTTTTCAATACTTCAACTTAATTGGTAAGTCTTCAAATCGAAGAAATTTTTGGATTTTAAGTTGACATTTACCCGCGATACTAAATCTGTCATGATCCTGAATGCTACAATGCGAAGCCCCATTACGCTGTGCGTATGGGGCTGCTGGTCGCAGTTAGCTATGCGTACAATGGGCTGCACGCTGCTGGTCGCAGTCAATATTTATCGACGCTGGACAGCGTCGGCTCTGGTACGAAACCATTATTGCATGATTACTAAGACATGAGAGCACTTTGGGGCGAGTAATTCTCACAGACAACGTACTTTATCCTGAAACACAAACCAAGACAAGGAAATTCAGGGAAGCTTTTGAAGTACCAAAACTTTTTATTATCTTTTTAAGTTTAAAGGAAAATCTTCAGTTTGTAAACATTATCGGCACGTTTCTGTGACATGAGACAAGGTACATATTTTTGTGACATGTTACGGAGATGCACGTTGGTGCAAGGATTAGTTACGGCTTCTGGAGGGGATAGGACCAGTTCAACATTGTTATCTGGTAAAGTTAATTTTGGTAAATTTCTTTCTTCATTTTTCTTAAGTCATTTTTTTTTAATGACATTCAGAATTGGGGGATGGATTTCATCTGCTCAGGGTGGCACATAATGGAGTTAACCAAAATTTGGAGACATAATACTATGTACACATAATTCATCTATCACTGGTTTTCATCACTTAGCGCACATTAAAATGCTTGTTACATGGCCTAAAGATTCTCAGAATTACTGATTTACACGCATGACAAACAGTAATGTTAACTCTCTTGTGTAGATATAAAAATCTTGACCAGACTGTAATGTTTAAAGATATGGTTATTTCAAACTCTTTAGTTTCCATTCATATCCAAATCGTAAAACAACTGGCCATCATTTGGAAAATCCTAAAATTCATCAGAGCACCAAAATCTGTATGACATCATAAGAACATAATGTATGTATGGCTTCGTTTCACAAATTATAGCCATAATCCGCCTCCCACACGGTTCTTCACTTTTATAGGTTCAAAGCACAAATTTGTAGATATATATATACATATATATATATATATATATATATATTTGTGTGTGTGTGTGTGTGTGTGTGTGTGTGTGTGTGTGTGTACATGAATATGACATAACTGCAACTTACTTACTATATCCCCTCGTATTCGGACCCCCTGCAAGCCCCCATCTAATCCTTATTTTATCCTCCGTGTGGACAAAGACATCGTTCGTTTAGTCACTCGTAATCCATGACTTTGCCTCTCTACCTTCTCCTCTAGATCGAGAGTGCTGTGACAAACCTCACGGAAGTCGTGGCGGCCAACTCCACCGTGCAGTCGGCTGAGACATCAGATGACGACTCCCTTATTCGAACGACTCTGCGCCTCACTGTACAACACAATGCATCAGTCATCTCAACAGATTTGACCACCCGCCTTAACACCGCCATTGCCTCAATCGACGGCGTACGTTCTGTTAACATCACAGGTTAGAAACTTGCCATCATTTTGACTCTTGGAAAGTTTTACTTCGTCTCGTACTAGTGATGGGATCAAAGGGGAGGGGAAGGGGACAGACTTAGCCATATCGCTGATGCCTGACTTTCCTTGGCCCACTTTCTGTTTACACTTGTTTCTGCCAAATTGGGCTAGACTTTCCGATAATTTTGCTTTCTAGCTGGGTGTATGCCACGAGGCCAACACCTGCGAGATATGCAGCCTGATAGTCCGTCACTAGAACACAAAAGCAAACGTAAAATAAAATTAAATAAAGATATTATGAAGCTAGCCGTTCTCGTTTGATTTTCCCATTCACGCGACCAAGATTTGGTTTTGTCATTACCTCACTGTAATCATTACGTAATTGGTTTCATGCTCATAATTTCTTGATGCCTTGATTGCTTCGTTTGTCTGTCTGTCTGTCTATTGTTTGTTTGTTTGTTTATTTATTCACCGTATAAGATAAAAAGATAACAATGATACAATTGTATCATTGTTATCTTTTTGTCTGTCTATGTGCTTCTGTGTGTCTATCAGTCTCTCTTTCTCTGCTATAATCAGCTATAATCAAGGTAACCTCCTGAACCTGAATTTCTTGACATGTTAACATTTTTAGGTGTTCCTTTGTCTTTCTACCATTTTTTTTTTTCAGTTTTATAGACTCGTAGAAAATTGCAAATCTTTGGATTCTCAAGTCCATGTAATCACGAATATATTCAAAGTAAAAAAAAAAAGTACAAGAAAGTAAGTGTTTATGTGTTCTGTTGTAGAGTTAAAAGATGGAATTGTGCTCCAGCACACTAGTCGGAACCATATCAACATTTTCGTGTTTTCGCCCTCTCCGAAGTCTTATTTTGCCCATCTACTCTTTTAAGAAATGGCAAATACGACATGTACTTAAAATCATAAGTCTTTGTAGTTACGAACAAAGACTTCTGTTCGGACAAAGAAGGGAAATTTTATGTGTTTTGCTGTGACCCCGATGTGAACAGTATGTTCCACTATACACTTGCTGTCAACTTTACCTCGGTCACAGGCACCGGGCACGAATCTTTTGACAGATATTATGTATAAATCATTTCACGCCTCCTCCTCACCCCTAATACGGAGATAATGTCAATCTTTGTCGTCATCCAGATGTAACCGGTCTACCGGCGTGTTCCAACGACACGTGCAAAAATGGTGATTGTGTCGCAGACAACAGTGGTTTTTTGATATGCAGGTGAGGAAGGAGAGAGCCCGTTGGTATACCGGTAAACCCTTGTTCACAAACAAAGACCATAGGTCAAGAGAAAAGAACAACAGCAAAAGGGAAGGGAGAAGGAGCGAACAATATCTAGCACAATCACAGATGGGTTTCCTTTTATTATTGTTAATTTATGAGACAATTGGCGTCAGAATAGAGCAATATATTGTTATATTGCCGATGTATTTCAACATCAAACCAGTTACTCATATTCACTATTATTGTTCCATTATCCAACAGAACACCTACAAAGTCATGACTACTGAGACGTAATTATGTGGTCAGGAAATTGCAAGGAAAAAAAAAGATCAATTCCAATACAACTTTATTTTTTTTCGTGATTATCATTGTCATCATAGGATATGAAAAGACACAGTATGATAGGAAAATGACTTGTATAGGGGTTCTACAGTATATATTCTGAACATATCGTTCAGTTACTGTGACATCATGAGCTGTTGTAGTCTTCTTGTCAGACGATAACGGCATATTATATAGATTTAACCAAACCTCTGACAATGCTGAAGTTCTTAATGAATGAATTTTCCTCAATTTTTATCTTTCTAATATTTCTGCATGTATCTAATTTACAAAGGTGTTGTTGGATAAAATGACATTAGGAGAGTGGATGGTTTTCTGGAACTTCTAATTGTCTTCTTAGATGCCACAGTGGATACTCCGGTGAAATGTGTTCTTCAGCGGATCGCACAAATATCACGATACTGCTGTTAGCCGTACTTCCACCCCTGCTGGCCTTGTTGGTTTTGGGAGTCACCCTCGGTTTGACAGTACTGGTAATTAGAAAGACCAGACGCAAGATGATTAAGCTTCAAAGGTTCCCCGCAGAGAGGACGGTAACCAAAGGGCGTGGCCCACGTGACAGAGCAGATGGTATCCCCGGAGGAATGGGGAAACCTGGGGAGTTCAACCCTTACACCTCTACGCATCTTCTGGCCGCTTATGGAATCTATACCAAACGATATGTAAGTCCGGCTAATAGTCTCGCTGTCCGTGTCTTTAGATTAAAGGAACTTCTGTGGCCCAGTGGATTAGATAACAAAGTCGTAATCTTTGACAAATTGTTAGACACAGCCGGGTCGGTAAGCTCTTTGAGGGAGGCACTTAATTCTTCCTCTTAATGGTTACTTGGCTATTTAGTCGTATAGCTGTTGTTGTTTTGTCTCAATGGTGACAACGTCAGCTAGGGTTGCACATTCGTATAACTATATTTTTTACTATCATTAATAGATTACAAGCTGGATGTGGTAGATTGATTCATGTTACGAACTATTGCCATACATAATAAGGTTCATATAGTTTGATAAATCCCATGACATAAAAGTTTGACACCTTTCACAATTTTTCGAATGTACTGCTTTAAAAATAGAATAAATGCACAAACGAACAAACAGACTAAAACTAGTTTTCCCTACCGATGCCAAGTAATTCGCAAAAAAAAAACCAACAAAAAAACACAAGGTAACATAATCATTCATATCTTGTCACACAGTCTTCCCGTCCTGAAAAATTCGCCAACAAATCTTCGAAAGGGAGCAAGCTGAATGGTCAGCAAAGCCGAAACCTCTACGATGTCTACCACTCCAATGGACTGTCACCGATACCAAAACCACTGCAAGGGAACAGACAAAATGGTGATATAAGGCGAGACTCCAACACAGTCCATTACAGAAAGGGACCATCACAAATCCCGCAACCTCTGAGAGGAAACGAAGCAAACGGTGATATCAGTCCAAACCCCAACACAGTCTATTACAGCAAGGGACCGTCATCAAGCCCGCAGGCTCTTAAAGGGAAAAAGCCGAATGGTGATCTAAGCCGTAACCCCTATACAGCCCATTACAGCAAAGGACAATCGTCATTCCCGCAAGATATAAGAGGGAATAAGGCAAGTAGTGATATAAGCCGAAACCCCTACACAGTCTATCACAGCAACAAACTGCCGTTGCTCCCGCGGGCCGTGACAGGGAAAAAGTCAAACGGTGATTCGAGACAAGATCCTGTCGGTGTCTACTCCAGAAATGGACTCCCTTCGTACGCGCACCCTCTGCAGCTGACTGGATTGAATCTTGCAGTGAGTCCTCGGCAGGCCTACGCACTCGAGGCCATTTCCAGACCCAGGGCACGACAGGCAGGCGTTAATCGTTCTGGCTATCACTATGATCAGCCGTACGGTCGAAAGGCTTCCCTAGTAGACGGATCATCTGAAAGACAAGACTTTCTTGTGTCGTCTGAGTACTTTTGAATCAAGAGTGAGCATCTTACTTATTAAGTTTGAGAAGGATAAAAGATAACACATCAAAAGGCCCTGCAATTTCCATGAATTTACTGTCTGTAATTGTCCATTGTTGATGTACAAACAGACATACAGATAGTTAGTTTTTTTTTTTTTTTTTTGGGGGGGGGGGTCAAAATCATAATTATGACAATCTCTATGATGCTGTCTTCTATGTCCAAATAATAGAAGTGTGATACATGTCCGGAAAAAAAAAATCAGGAGCAGCATGGAAATCACATCACAATTACATGATGGTGACTTCATTCAGACATCTGTACGTCACAATGATTTTACTCGCTCTTATCAGTAGTGCTGCTGCTGTTGCTGATGGAGAAACGACACACGAAATTATTCGTGATTAGAGGTAAAATAAGACAGTAGCTGCAAGAATTCAGTTTAATGAAGTATTCGACCTCATCACTTTTGATTGGGAACAGGTGTAATAAAATCAAGAATAGTACCGTGGTAATAATAATAACAACAACAATAATAATTGCATTTACATGGCGCTTTATGCTAATGTTTCTAAGGTAAGAGATGTCTTCTCATATAAGCAGATGGAAATATATGCACGCAAATATACTCGGATAACACCAGCTGCAACATCTCATATCAATGTGTGTGTGTGTGTGTGTGTGTGTGTGTGTGTGTGTGTGTGTGTGTTATTTCAATTTTTGTATGCATTTCTTCAGGTTCTGCAGGTTGATATCAGTAGAGGGTTTAAGGAGATGATGCTAGGGAAATGCTTTCTTCATCTTTGTTGTGAAAACAGAACTGCTGTAACATGTTGAATCTTATCACCAAAATTACTGTTCCTATGAAACAAAATAGTGTATTTTTGTTAATGGAAATGGAGAAGAAAGAAACTTCATTTAAATGATGGCTGCGTAGAAGTAAACGAATGCCATTCCTTCATTTCAGTTTTGCACAAGACTCATGTCTCAGCCATTATACTGCAAACAAACAGCCTCCAGCATGAATGCACATTGCAGGCTGTACGTGTTGCTTCATATACACATAGTGCATGATATCATCAGGTTGATTTTAAACAACGAAGTCAAAATACATTATCTATTTTTGTACACTTTTTCAGTTTTCCCATCGTGAACAGATCGTATATCATCTATGTTTGCATCCTATAATGTAAATTACTAAATGAGATGTGTCTTGTAGTATTCAGATTTTGGTTATTCTTTTTGTATAATGGTTTATCATAACATTTTGGCCAAAGACACTACTGTGTTGAGAATTGTATTTCGCTGTAAAAAATAGGGTAATCCAGATGCTTTAAACCTTCATCAGTACTATAATTATGAGTACGCCATATTATCACAATCATGCTAGATAATCAGATTTCTATGCAAATGTAATTATACGTATATGAAATAAAGATATATATTACTCTGCTCGAGGAGTTTCCATTTTGTGTTCGAATGTTTCTAGTGGATAACGAAATTTTAACTTTATAATCATACCTGTACACCCATGCACACCCTTCACAGACAGACAGACAGACAGACACACTGTTCAAATGACAAAAATCATTACTGACACCATGATTAATTAGGTTTAAGAGGACAAATATTTCTTTTTTTTTTATATGTTGTAATGTAAGTCGTAAGAGGAGCAAGCAGGTATTATGTCTAATTCAATGTTTTTAAAAGAAAAAGAATGCTTCGATAAGATATTCTACATTTTACAGGAAGCCATCCGCTGATCCATATGGAATCTTCCCTGCTGGAAAGAACACATAGTCCCACAGTGTGACACAGTGTGAACACAATGAAATCTCTTCACACCGTTAAATTCGAGCGTTTTAAGAATGTGAACACAATTCATTGTGAATCATTAATTCACATTGTGAATCGTCAATTCACAATGTGAAACAGAACATTGCTATGTGAACTCTCTGTGAAAAATCACACCACAGTGTGAAATCATCTTCACACTGTTGAATTCGAGTGTTTTCACTAAGTCGACTATATGAACGCATTGTGAACACACTGTGAGACACTGTGTTATTTCCGGCAGGATTTGCTTTTCTTAGCTTGGCTTCACGCTGTACAATAATATCGGGTGCAATTGGCTAACAAGAGTCATGGGCAAAACCATAATACAAAATTGTCAATTATAACTGGGGTGGGGTAATGATTATTGATGACAGCTTAAAAAATATATAGGCCTATAAACCTTTAGACAAATTACAATAACAGTATGTCTGAAAGCTCATATAGGCTTAACGAGAGAGAGAGAAAAGCTAGCACTGCATTTAAGGATTTGAAAAGTAAAATGACTACAAGGATTACCACAAAAACTAACCAAAACATTCAATGACCCCCCAAAAAACAAACAAAAACAAACAAACCACAACAATACACAAACAAACAAATCAATCGAATAAGGTCTTTTCTTCCTGACATGTTGGTTTATTGGTAAGAGATAAATTACGTTGTGAAATGCAAATCAATGGAATTACGTAAGTTAAAAAAAAATGTGACGAAATGTCATTATAGACTTGCTAGTCTATATTCTGAACAAAATAAGGGAAATATTAGGCGTCCAACAAAAATTGGACATTAAAAAATTAATAACAAATATAGATAATAAACAGACCTTTCATAAGAAAAATAAACAAACACGGTTCCTATAAAGATAGAGGATCTAAAAATCTCCCATTATTATTAAGTAGAAACCATATATCACATCAATGTCTGTATGCATGTGAATATGTGTGAGTTTGTGTGCAGATATTTGAAGGGGATCTGCTTTTCAGACATGTAAGAGGGTCACAGTCTGTGGGTACTTTGAAACTGATGAACAGGGGATACGGAGAAGTCATACTGTAGGCCTATAAGAAAAGGGAGGGGAGACTAAGTACTAATCATTTTGTCAACAATCACAGATAACGTACTTTTACGTCACTTAAACGCGTACAATAATAATAGACAAATACTGGATCAAAGAAATGAGCATTATTTTAACCAATGATGTCTCTGTTGTCACTGGCGTCACAGTCAAGTATCTTTGGCGTTTGTCAGTGGCAGTATGTCATCGTACAGTTTATCGTTTTCATCGCTGTTTTGAATGGAAGGCATTGGGAGCGCCTGCCTCGCCCGCCGCAGGAGGGCTGGCGTGCGCGATCGAGTCCTCTCCCTGGGCTTCTGTTTCGGAGACATTACACATTCGTTGACGTATCGCGGGTTCTGCACGGAGTCCTCCTTGACCAGTTGGGTCTTCATGCTAACATCGCCCGTCGGATCGGGCGACAGTGGTGGAATGTACGATTCACTTATTCTTGGAGGCGTCATTGGAGTTGGGGTTTGCCGGAGTTCGATAGAGGGACGCGACCTTCGTTTAGTGGCCGGACGTCGTGCCTGTCGCAAGGAAGAGAACGTGCGGATGGCTGTTGTGTACCCGTTTGAGTCTACGTGGCTCAGCGCAGCCTTAGAACGAGGGGACAGACGGTTCGATGACGTGACACCCCGTGTGCTGTGATGGACATCGCTCATTCCTCGGGGACGCAGTGGGGACGATACCTTGGAAAGGGAGAGCGGCGTCACGCGAGGGCGCACTGATGGAGGAACCCTCGCAGAGGGAGTCCTTGTCACCACTTTCGGGGAAGGGGCCGTGGAGCTGCAGCCACTCCCTGGAGTCCGTTCAGGAATGGCTGATCTGTCGTCGTTTCTACATCGCGGATTTGCTATCAAGGCCGTGTACGTGCCATCCTGCGGAGGAGCAGCGAAATGACTGGGCAAGGGGAGTGGATCCGTATGCGTCCGGCCATGATTACCTACATCTGCCAGGATGTCGCTATCGCGAGCGTTGTTTTGGAAACGGGAAGAAACGCTATGTGTATTGTCCGTGGGGCTCGCCATTGCCTTTTCGTTTTCAAGCACTACAGCGTATATTGAATTTTCATGCTCGTGGGCACCTGGACGAGATCGTTGCGTCTGAAACTGATCGTATCCCATCTCAATTTTCGCACTGTCGGCATAAGGATAATCGTAGTCTTCTTCCTCCTCGGCTTCTTCGTCGAGATTACGACTGTAGGCGACGCTGGTCGTGACACTATCAACGTCCTCCTCGCATCCTTGCACAACTCTGGAGATGGAGCTGAGGGTGTTGCTTTCGATGTACCCGCTCGACATATTCTGGTCCTTGCGTCCCTTCGCAACCAGAGAAGGGCGCACCTCGTATATCGTCTCCTCCGGTGTGACTGTCGGCGACGTGCATGGCTTTACGGCAGCCATGTTTGGTTTGCTGATTTCCACCGTCCCTGGTAATGGGTCAAAAAACACACTAGCCGCTCTTTGACTCGTGTGCCTAAGACCAGTGTAGTTGCAGAGACTTGGGAGTCGATACGGCATGGCGTGGGGTAGATACGGGTTTGGGAAGTGCGCCCTCGGCGTTCGTCTGTCTCGTTGCTGCTGATGGGAAACACCTAGACAAACAACATTAAAAAATGTTCATTTCAGCTCATTCATTTTAACACAACACATGATTCAGTCAACACGGCTGTTCTTCGTCGCGTCCACGCATCATGAGGTAAAAATCACATATTACACAACATTTATATACACATGTAGGCCAAACATGAAGGTATAGAAAAACACACAACGAAGAATTAGGTGAAACAAAAGTAGAGCAAAAGTAAAATCATAAAAAAAAGAGATATATTCATAGAAAAAAAGTAAAAACGACTTTATACTCAGATTTATCATATATACTTAAAATGAGGGGAGAACAAAATCATTGTGGTGTAAACTACACATTTAAATTACTTTTAAAATCGCTAAAAATGTTGTTTGCTGATGTTTACAATGTTGCCAGTGTATTCCATAATGTCGGACCTTGGTAATTAAAACTCATTTGTTCAGATTTCAAATTACCTGGGAAATATTGTTTCTCGTTATACGTTGATAATTACCAAGCAAGAGTTAAAAGTGCGAAAACATACTCTCAGAATCTTCAATCCGACCTCTCAAACAATGTGCTGCCATCTGCTGTTCGAAGTAGAAGGACTGTTTTTTTTTTTTCTTATAATATGTGTCCGTTTATATTACAACGTGAAGACAAGATCTCGGTAACTTCATTACCTGCAATGCGATCCCTCTGCTGCGTCAACATAGCCGTTCTTATCCGTTTCCTGACAAGAAATCATAAAATCAATAATAATGAACAATAAAAAATGAGGTATTAAGGAATATTTTACTGTATATCGTGATTCATTAAAGGCCCTGTTTACCTTTGGGAACAGTGATTTAAAAAATGTTCTAGGTATGACATTTAATGCATATGTGTCTGTTGTACCCCACAACATCCTCTCACATAAAATTTTCGTGATAAAGCCTAAAATATAATAAGGAGATACCTGCATTTTTCTCAATAAATCGTAACTGTAGGCGGTTTAGTCTGAAAACATTTTTATTATATCTTTTGTTCCCATTTTGCATATCTAACAATACTTAACATCGATTTTACCGATTAAGATTTTTACAGTGATCGTTTCTATCCCTAACTCACATTTTAGAACTATTTTAGAGCACTTATGCTCGGTTTTTATTTCATCTGCAAAATCCGTGGTAAATTCAGGAATGCCTAATAGAGTAACTACATTCACCTAAAACTCATGTACCTAATTCCTGATGCATTGGCATGGCATTATGCCTGTTGGAGATGGTGCAAAAATGTGTCAAACGTCTTTTCTATTCGAACACAATAACAAAATGAGCATGATGAGTTAAAATATTACTCATGAATACGTCGTACATGAATGATGAAAAACGGGCAACCTACTGTAAATATCTACATACATTTTTCCAACTAAATACAGTTTCAAAAGTTTTATATCCAATTTTGGAGTTAAACGCGTGTCCGTGTGTTATCGTGCTGTGTTTGATGTTGGGATTTTCCCCAAAACGAATGTGACTGGATAAAGATGGAAATACCTGAGTGAGTGACCTTTTGGCAGAAGGATAAGTGAGTCTATCATGCAATGATTATGTTTCATAATTATTACAAAATAGTTATGATGAAGTTCATAGTATAATTCACATCCGATAAGCATGGAAATCAAGACAGTCTTTTTAGCAATGTTTGGTTTGTAATACTTCAGTACTTATGACATGACTTTTCACGTTACGAACCCCCCCCCCCATCCCCTTCATTATGCACTGACCTTTGAAGACAAATGCATGCCCGTTTCCGGAACTTCCGATGCACGTAGACGGCTAGACCCAATGAGAGTAACATGAGAAGAACGCCGGCGGCACCGGAAATACCTAGTCGCATCGCTTTGACCTCCATGGCGTGTTTCCGGTCCGGCTGATCCAAAGCGGGCTCTTCCGTGTCGTACTGGAAAAACTCGTGGAAGGAGTCTGGAAGGGCGCGATAAATAACAGATCAACTCTTGGTCTAGATGAGACTTGTATGTCCTACATTCGTTGAAACGCATTGTTATTCAAAATTAAAACGATAAATCAAAACAACAAATAAAACTAAAAGTATTCTATAAGTATTTCCCATTCAGTGATATGGATACTGACATAAAGAGAAAAAATGCAGAAGGAAAGTGTGAGGTAACATTTAGAGCAATGTGTAACTCGAATGTCAAGGAATGAGTCGACTTGAGTTTGACTTCGATTTTTAAATAATGACGAATGAAGTAAGAATTAAATATTTCGGCACGAAGACAGATGTGATTACATAGGCCTTCGTAAAACATAAATGTCAATGTGTGCTCCTTAACATAAAACTTGCACCTTAGATGAAAATGTTTTATGTCACATTTGCATAGTTTCATTGCATAAATACTTGCAGGTGTGGAACTAAAAATCCCACTAAAGGATTAAGAATGCCACAATAATGGACGATTGGATTATTTTATCACAGCCTGATGCTCATGACGTGTAATATGACAGTAAAAAAAAAAAACAAAAAACAAAAAAAAAAACAAAAAAAAAAACCAACAACAACAGCCACACATTAGAGTGGGTGAAGTCTCGGCACACCAAGCCAGTGACGTCATTCACCGTAAAATATGCGTAAGAAGTCTTGCCAGACTTTCCCTAGCACTATTACACAGATGAACTACGAATTGACGTCATCATTAGCGCTAAACTTGACATGGGGGAGCTCGACTATCAAAGTTCTTGAACTGACAGCGGCAAATCATTATGCCTCTGGTAAGCGAGCACAGCGCTTTCCGCAAAAAGTAGATTGTGTTTTCATGTAAATAAAGTCGCAACCCTTTTTCGACCAACAGCTTTCACTTCTTCTTTTTCATGCCTTTAAGAAGATTTTTTTTTTTTTAATTTTATGTCACGGTTGACACGAATGATATGCATATCATTGCGCAAATGCACAAACAATGTGAATACAATAACTGGCCCGGCTATCAATATTATTATTCATGACGGTCAGTCTAGACTATTGGGCTTGGGCACGCCAGAGGTGTTATAAGGAACTTATGACAACGGTGACAATCGCGATGATATTCATGATGACGACGGTAATAGTAACAGTATCATTATTATTATTATTATCGTCATCATTATTAATTATCATCTAATAGTATATGGTTTAGGAAGAAGAAGACGTAGTAACTAGTAGTTGCAGCAGCAGCAGCAGAAATATTATTGTTACTATTATTATTATTGTTATTATTATTATTGTTATTGTTATTGTTATTATTATTATTTTTATGATTATTATTATTATTGTTATTATTATTATCAGTAGTAGAAGTAGTAGTAGTGATAACAGTAGTACTGATACTCTGTACTGATAATGATCAAAAGAACAATGTCAACATTAGTTGAAGTGATGATATCAAATGTAAAAGCATCATAAACCATCTTCTATATAACTATACTACTTCTCTCGCTAAGTGGTCGTACCTGTTCTCTCAAACATTGTGGAGTTATATGCCAGGACGGTGGTAGGGGGACGAGTAGAAGGCTCTGTACAGTTTCCTGTCACCGGGTCACACTGCACCTCGCCGGCTACCATGAGGGGGCACTGACAGTATTCCACGCAGTCAGGCCCGTACCTCCCAGGAGGACAGGGCATGTTGCAGCTGCAGCAGTGATGGACAAAGATACCGACGAAAAATGTTATGATAACACAAAACTGCTTATCAGTACATTATGACAGCATCTTAATTGTCTCTCTCACTGTAACATTTAACATCTGCATATCAGACCCTGAACGTAGTACTCGATGTGGAAGTAAAGCTGCTGATATTGCAGATGACTGAAGGTCATACATATTACACTGTACATGAAGTTTGTTATATAGGGACTGAAATAAAATCTTGGTACTGGGGCATGTAAGGTGAAAGGAAAGCATTTATGAAAGTTCTCTTCGTTTTCTTTATCCTAAGAAATCACCTCACAAGTATTCCACATTGGATGGGGGCGCTGTTAGATGATCCTGCAGTGTGATATTATCTCATCTGTAATTTCTGTTTATGTGGTGTTGTTGTTTTATGTTTTGTTTTGTTTTGTTTTTGTTTGTTTGTTCTTTACCAGCACCAGCGTAGGCCTGCTTTCAGAAGATCTGCCTCGTTTTATCAAGCTTGTACCAGTAAGGAGAGAGATAGAGTCAGCATCCAAATCACTTGCAATTCAGGATGTTTTCTAAGAACATTTGGAAGACTATGGGGCGCCAAGTGTCGCATGGTCACTTTCTTCGACGAAATGACTGATTTCATAACGAAAGGGACCATGCGACACTTCGCGCCCCAAAGAAGAAATACATGCTTGTTCTCCCTTACCTATTCTTTTTTTTTTCTAAATTGAGCTGATTGATTCTAGAGACGATGAAAGTATTACTTATGAAATTGATAATTGTGATCACAATGATGACGATAATGATAATAATCATAACAATGATAGCACTGATAATATCAATGATAATAGTATATAGGAGCAATAGTAGTAGCAATGATGATAATAATAATAGAATATAATAATGATAATGATAACACTACTAATAATGAAGAAATATACAAGTTATTATGATAACAATAACAACAATGATAAATATGACAGCAGTATTCAACAACCAACAAATATTACGCTAATAAGCGATTAATAGTCGTGAACGAGCTTAGTAGACGCTACGCACCTTGGACCCATGAAGCCTGGCTCGCATTCCGGCGTACATCGCCCCGTGACGGAGTCACAGTCCCTCGATCCGCAGGTGCAGGGGAGCTCACAGTTTGGTCCGTAACGACCCGGCGGACACGCCCTCTCACACGTGGTGCCCTGAATCATGCGATTGGCATGGCACGGTACATGGATATTAGATTATAATTGCAACAGCGAATCGTAACAGCGACCAGACGGACTAGTAACGATGATCATCAACAATCATAACTGTATTAATGAGGTTAACTGTTGACTGAAGGACTGTTGAAGTGTTAACGCCCTTCTGTCTCTAAAAATAAAAAAAAAATGATGCACACGGAACTTATACAGTCATGCGAACAACTGTAGATTTGCAATGATTAATCTCATGAAACGAAAAATAAACAAATTGTATACGTGTACCACTCGTAATCACATTTATCATCACACACTCTTCAACTGGGTCTTGAAATTGTTATTGCATGTAATCATTATTGAGTCTCTGTCAAAGCCCTCGCCCCTAGAAATTGAGGTGAAGGGTTATTCGCGTTTCAGTTTTCATTTTGTTTAATTTCTCACTTGTACAAATGAAATCATTTTGACCAAAAAAAAAAAAAGGTTTCCACATGAAAATATAAACAAAAGTGCTCAAACAAATAGATATAATTACGTGTATGATATGCATGCATACATTACTTTCATCGGTATAATAAAGGCGGAGGAGACCTTTATCGATAAACAATTCTCTTGTCTGGTTTCTTAGAATTATTCTTCCTTATTTCTAAGATGTTAAGATGCTTAAGATGCTTTCATTAGGATGTTTACTTTGCAGGCTTGGTGATTCTGGATACCGATATGTGACGCATAACTAATCACAGTAGTGTGTAATTTCTTGGCCTGACTGCTAGCGGCAGCGTAATGACAAACAGAAAGAAATAACAAAGAATCAAACTACAACAACAACAACCGCGAAACATAAAACCGACGCACAGTCAGGCCCTTCCTCTATTCGTAGCGCGAAATAATGACCTTCTTCTGGTCGATAAACTTGCTTCCCTTCTTCAAACTTTCTTCAAGTATCAAAGGAGGTGAGATCAGAACGGAGAAGGAGTCTAATGTATAATGTGTGAGTCATTCTCGAACTTCCGGTTTGTGAGAGAGAGAGTGATGCACTGACTATTAATGAAAGCATAACAACGATTAACTTCCAAGGATGGTCGTTTCCACATAGCACTCACCGTGAACCCAGGAAAACAGGAGCAAACATTGGGCGCGGAACATTTTCCATTGATGCACCTCGCTGTGCAGATTGCTATGACGTAAGAAAGAAGACATGAACACATAAATAGCATTGTAAACATGGGTATTTTTATGTATAATGGTAGCCAGAAAGACAGGCAGATAAATAAATAATACTGCGCTATAGAAAAACACACATACATACACACACACACACACACACAAACAAACATTCATATACCTGCTGGAATGGACACAATCGTCCTGTTTATTATTATTATTATTATTATTATTATTATTATTATTATTATTATTACTATTACTATTACTATTATAATCGTTATTCTAGGCACATTAAAGTTCGATGTACCGAGATGTTTGTGGTTTTTGCTTTGTATTACTTTCTGCAGTTTTTAAGGGAGAAAGAATAAAATGAAGCAGAAATTCAATTGCCGACGGATAAATATGTTTTAGATTGTCTCTATAAATCTCGTTTGAAACACCGCTGTTTAGAGACAAGTCAATGATTATAAAACTCATATTTTCGTAAGTCACGTACTAATTGAACATACCGAATGACGTTTAAGGACCGCAAAAGGCGGGGGTACTTGTATGCTAATAAAGAATTAAAACAAAACACTATACCTTTCGTGCATTCTCTTCCACTTGCTAACCAACCCCTGCAGCAGTGATACACTGTCTGATTCATGAGTCTCGATGTTTGGCGACCGACCACTAGTGGGGAATTACTAGAAAACAAACAAACAAACAAACAAACGAACAAACAAACAGGAAATAAGATATGAATAATTTTGAAATAAAAACATAATGATTTTGTTTTCAATGAGCAGCACACATAAAAAGAAGCAAGTGCAGAAACGCAGGCCATTTCATCTCTAACTTCGAGCGATGGGCAGTATATATAAAACACTGAGATGAAAATACATTGGAATACGCTAAGGGGTGACAAAACGTTTGGATGAAATAAAATGGCACGACATTGAACCCCCCCCCCCCCACACACACACAATTGTATTTGTATTCAAATACGTTTTTCCTTAATACAATGTAATACGCCATGGTGACTAATGCATTTCTGGGCCATACAAGTATCACTGTGATTTTAGTCAGAAAGAATGTAAGACTGATGCTTTTAAGCAATCCAGATTATACAGGTAAATCACTGAAACAGATGTTTTACATACTTGAATAAAAGAGAACAATAATCATATAAGTAGCGACGATACTGATGGCAATGATTCTGCTATTTCTCGTTATACTATCGGAGTCGATATAGTCGTTATGATGATAATAGTAGTAATATACCGACAGTAATAAAAGTAATTATCATGATTGTGATAATAAGGAAAATCGTCTAATTTTTCTCAGTGCTCTCGTTATCAGTACCCCTAATCAGGATTATAATGGTTGCACATTACAAACACGTGTAATGGGTGGGGAGGGGGTTGTTGGTAAAACATCTTTTCCGAGGATGTTGCCACCAGCTAGGTTTCATACCAATGCCCTACTGTTTGAACAAAAAGAGATCCTTATCCAATCATTTATGGAGCGATATGCATTTACATCATTTTTTTCTTTTTTTCCCCCAGAGTATACTTGAGGGCATCGATATGTATAGAGATCAGTGAATCTATTACCGTGTCAGCGGTAATCGTCGACCAGCAGCGTGTTCCTCGTCCTCGGAATCGTCAGACGGAGCAGAATAATCGTCGAACGTGCTCGGGAATGTATCCTCTTGCGTCACGTCCAGGGGAAAATGGAACTTCCGGAGCCTGGTAGATAGTTAAGGCGATAAATGCCATTGCCGTTTATAGGGAGGAAGTTAGGCAAGCTAAGAAGCGATGAACAAAATCATGCAGATAGTTGAAATTTAGCCTTTAAATGAATAAATACGAAGGTAATTACAGCTTGAATATCAATATCAGTCATCTTAAACGGAAACTGAAGCGTCATTCAATGCCACTGTTTCATCAAATTACTATATTTCTTTCATATCATTTTTGTTTTTAAGTTATTTGAACATATAGGCTGCGATTCACTGATCATGCCAGTGGTATAACCTTTCACGAAGACAGGCTTTGGTTGGACTTTCGTCTTGCTTCGTTAAAGTTCATTGACCTTAATATCCAAAATGAAGTGTCATGATCAAGATTTCACAGTTGACCGTACTCTAGAAGAGCAGTGACCTTGCTCGACGAACGGACATCACGTCGCGATCCCGCCATCGTCCAAACGCCTGGGTCAAGGATTATGAAATTACGCCTTTTAGATAATTTCCTCGGCTGTGCGAAAGATATTTACACGAAAGGTGCAGTAATGCACCTGTGGAAATATTAATATGGCAAGTTCAGACCTTTATCCAAACCGTCTCCATTTTTTCTTTTCTTAAAGGATTAAAAAGTTGTTAAGTCATCAACACATATCAAGAGCAATTGTTTTGCCATGTCATACTGCGCATTTGTCTATCATAAATAGGCTTATTCTCCAGGCGATATCATGTTTCCCCGCCCAGACAGCGTTGCTACTCCGCGACAAAGTCCGTCTATAAAGCCCCCATCCCCCAAGCAAACGAGAAAGAGAGAAAAAAAAAACCCAAACAAATCTAATCAAACAATTGGAGAGAATAACATCAAAACGAGATGAAATAAAAAGATATGACTTAAGTCTTTATTCCAACATGACGGGGCTTTGTTTCGTTTTCCTCGCCTCGAGAAGCTTCATTCGATTTCTTCTAATGTTATATTGGCTGGCACATTTTTAGCACCAGTGAATCAGCCCCGATGGAGAACTCTGGCTACAACCTGGACAACAGAGCAGATTGCCGGTGCTAGCGACGTGCTGCACTGAGTAATCGCTGTTTCGATTTTGTTCTTTGCACTTCTTACAGTGTCTGGGTCATAGATAGAACAGAAATATTTCATCCTAATTATAATAATCAGGCAAAACATGAATTGCCAGACGCAGGATCTACAAACTGACGTGATTTCTAAATCAAGCGTAAACATGATCAATTATATCTGTACAGCGGACGTGCAAATTTATTCCATTTTGACCTGTAAAAGAAAATGGGACAGCTTATGAAGCGACTTAGGAACATGACTTCCAATTAGAAAACATTCTAGTATGATCATTGTTATTACCTCATCAATAGGCATTATCCACACTGACATCATTATTGGTATTCAAGTGAACAGACTGTCTAAATTATGTTATTAATACATGAAGGGCAAAGAAGAAGTGAAAATAAGATGAAAGGATTAGAAGTGAAAAGTAACGAGGCTATACAAAGAAGGTTATCAAAAGATGTTAGACAGACATCTCAACCTGACCAACATTTGTTTCTCCCAACCATTAACTGTAGACAGGCGCAACTTTACACGCACCACCACCTATTAACCAAAACACGATCATATGATTACGATAATCATAATATTATTATTGTGATCATCACTATCATCATTGTCACTATCATCCTCATCTAGGACAATGCGTCTATCATCTTTCATCTTCTCCATACAGGTCATTCCGAGATATCGTTACCCAATCAGCATTGCCAAGTGTCTATTGCTACTCCTAGATATAAATCTGCATTTTACTGATCATTTGCTCTGAGAATGCATGCCGGTGTCAGGGATCGAACTGTGGTCTTCTTGATGATGTTTTCCATTATGCCACAGAGCCTACACATTCACATACCCGGGCACATTGTATTTGATCTTCGCTTCTCCAATTCACCCATAACCTGCATGAGCCCCTCTCCACTGAAAACGAAGCAGTTTAGTTCAAATTCATTGCAATAAATCGTAATCCAGTTAACACTGCTCTATTCTGATTGGTTGATTCCCGGTAGGATTGAAATGCCTTAGCTATTGACCGCAATCGGTTAATACGTCGCGAGGCCCTGACCCCCCTTCAAACGAATCTGACCCAACCGGCTCTTTTACAACATTCAAATTTATTCCTTGTCTTTAGCTTCTACAATAGTCATCATCAATAGAGAGGGGCTGCCTTTTCTTTCTGCCGACTAAATTAGCTTAGATTACCCACAAAGTCACTATAATTATCATCGGGCGACATATGAACATAAAACTTATTATTCATAGTTTAGACGCTTCGCAACAACTGCGAAACTGCTTAAATCCCCTTTCATAGTGAGTCAGTTTTTCGAGGGAAGCTGTAGATTTGATCCTAATTGCTGAATGTGCAAACTGATATCACACTCTCGAACGAGTGAAGCAGTAGATATCAAATGAAAATGGATGAGAAAAATGAAATGGAGTAAACAACGCATGTTTTTAAAATTGAGGAAAAGGCAAAAGACCAAAAATACTTACACTGAAACAAACAAATGGGACCGTGAATTATGTGTGCAAGTTGTATGATCATACTGAATGCAAGGAACAGAAAATTTGGGAGAAATAAAGACAAAAAAAGAAGAAGTATTAAATGAAGAGCCAATTTATTCATCTTTTTATTTCTCTTATACATTTCTTGTTATTTCTTTTCCTTATTTCTTGGATTTGTTTGGCGAACAAAATCATATCACATGACTGTGCTAATATAAGAGATGTTTACCAGTCGCTGTTTTGCAGTACTGCAGTGTTCCTTCAAACTTAATATGCTTGCAATGTGTATTTCTTATGTGCATTTGATTCACACTATTTGGAAACTATCAGAGTTATTAAAACAAGAAGAAGAAGATGAGGAGGAGGAGGAGGAGGAAGAAGATCAACAACAACAACATAAAAAATAACAGCAAACACCAACAGCAATGCGTTCAGTGAGGGCTGTAAAGTTGGACATCAGAGGTACTTTCAGACATTAGAGGCACAACAAACATGACAAAGTTGGGTATTCAAAAACAAAACAAACAACTAAACGAGCAAATTCGATGGTGTGTACAAAGACGCCGTTCAGACGTATTGGACACGCGAGCCGACACAAAAGCGCTTTTCCACCGATACCCCCCGACTCTTGCGACTGAGCAACTATCCGCAGGGAGATGAACATCGGTGTTCTGTGCGATTCCTTGAAATAAATGAAATTGCTTACCGTATAGTGGTCGAACACACATGTTGACCATTGGGGTCCAGCCTGTAGCTGCTGCATGACACGTGCGTCGGACCATAACACAGTTGCAATGTCCAAGTCAAGAAAGCGAGGAGACGCCACTTTGATCCTTTGCAAGAGGTCATCATCTCGGGCCAAGGTATTTACGACATTGACCACTTCTGAGCGTGTTCCCCCGTTGTGTCGCCAGCTCCCTCGCGCCTGAGTGGAAACGCCAAAAATTAGAGGGACGGGAACTGGGCAATATTGGCGAGTTGTACGGTTTGCGAAGAAACTTGCGAGAGGCACGTTTCCTATACTAGTAGTGGAGCCGATGGCGCTATCCTCACGACTCATCAATTTAGACACAATTCGTCATAAATCACCTATGGTATCCATAGAGCGGAAGGAAACGGATCAAGAAGTTTTGAATGTGAACGTGTTTCTGTGCTTACAGTAAGTTGCTTCCGAACCTAAACTCTCATTGTCCCTGCGAGCTCACGAAAGAGACAAACCCCCTTCGCTATGACTTCCGTCTCTCCTAGATCCTCGCTGGCTTTGGGTGGCGTACCTTCGACGGCATGCCCCGACGGCAAGGCATTGTTTCGTGGTCGCCGACTCATCCCCACACGCCCTAGTCAACAATTAGCGCGGTAGTTGTCAATCAGCTGCAACTCCCACCGAGGCATCGGCAGCCGGTGCACGTAAACAGGTAGCGCATATTACGTTCGGATGTCCGAGTGGTTGGGCGCGATTGCCGGGTCCAATTAACCCCATAACATACGCTAATTGATGATTTATCCAAACAATTTGGAAACAAAAATGAACACTGGTAGGCCCATGAATGCATGTACCATCTCCTCAGAGAACCTTTTCTAAACGAGAGGGGGCTATTATAATGCTAATCTAAATGGATTCATTGCCTAGTCGTCATGTCATAATAACAGGAACAGAATGCCTCTACATCACGCACGATATTGCTTAAGGGAAAATATAGCGCCAAAGGAAATTTCAAATTTTAATACCAGAGAAATGATTTATGACACTGATCGGAAAGACGGGGAAAATGATGAACAGTGAAACTCTCAGTTTGGCTAAAAACGTGTTTGCGCCAAGTTTCTCAATAAATGACAGATTGCACGATATTTTAATGGAAGTATCATGTTTCAACGGGGAAGTTCGCTAATTAATAACCGCTTTGTCAACAAGTCCTTTCTAAGAGATTTAGGTGACGTTTTAACAGCTTCCTCAATAATTCTACTTTTGTGATACCTGTAAGTTCTTAAGAAATTGCGTTGGAATAATAATCACCTCCTACCTGTTGTGAGACTTGCACTCTGCTGAAACTTAAAGGAAAGAAAAAAAAAAGAGAAAAGATTTGCATCCGATGTGTAGTGTATGTTAAAAATTACATCTGATTTCAGACTGTTATCCGATTTACTCATTGTACCCAATGTACACAATGTACCATTAACAATTTACAATTTGTTAATTACAATTTACGATCATAATTATGAGACTGCATAATTGCATACGCCTACTGCCAGATTGTATTGTGCAGTATAAAGGAAAATTCAAGAAAAGAAAAGAGCCTAAGGTTATAATTGATAGTTTGTTGTTTGTTTGTTTGTTTTGTTGTTGTTGTTTTTTTTTGGGGGGGTTGCCTTTCACACAAGATTTTGAAATGTCAACATTTTATTCACAATAAGATTTCGGCTGTTGCTTCATATTCTTAATTACCAACAGGTCTTGTAGAGCTGGTGGGCTAGAATTTCCCTTCATGTACCCTTTCCTCCCCCTCTACCTCTCCCTCCCCCTATCTCTCTCTCTCTCTCTCTACACACACACACACACACACACACACACACACACACTATATATATATATATATATATATATATATATATATATATAAATATATATATATATATATATATATATATATATATATATATATATAAGATAGTATAAACCTCTTTATATTATGTAGTTTCATTTTGAGTCCATTATTATATATAATAGTAGGCTTATATACACCTTTTTATTTACCTACTGTTAGGAACAGTAGCTTTAAATTTGGATCTTCTTCCTTGCATTGCTTCCCCCTCCCTCAAGATGCCCCCTCCCCCACCCCTTTCAGAGAACAATTCACAAAATATGCGGATGTAACAAATTTCCGGTGGGTCACCCCGGACCTTTGGTATACAGTCCGGCATTACTCTCAAGTTGAACTCTATTGCTGGTGCCGGTCAACATTTCCAAACATTTTACCCGTGCTCAAACGACATTTCATCTACGTGCATATCCTTCCATATATCCTATCAAAATCTTGCGTTCCATCCAGGCACGATTTCCGTTCATGGAATGGTTCAAATCATGCCAGTTTGCTTCAAAAATCTCCTATATGATCTGGAATTTTGACTCTAAAAAACATTTTTTTTTTTAAAAGAAAAGAATGCAACACATGTTAAGAAGAAGTCCATGCGATTATCAAAATGTCACATCATTGTAGTTCATAAATTGACATCTCCATGTTTAGATTTGTGGAATTAAATGTGGTCCTTGAGAAGAGAAACCAATAAGCCAGTTCGGAGTTCCACTTTGCGCATGAGCAGAAGAAAGGTCATTAGTACCAACAGGTATGTTGGTTTTTAAATTCACTGGGATAAGCATCTGTGATGTAATGATTAGTCATGTAATCCTTGTAAATGCTGTTTGCCAGCACATCCACCTGACAGCAAAAATGATATTTGACAATATCAATAGAAAGAGATTGCTAATATATACAATGCAAAATAATGAAATGGATGCTTTCCCATCGTGTTAATTGACGGATCATTGTGGTCATCTGGTCTGCGCAAGTTCATTCTTTGTTTGAACAGGATCAATGAATTCCAGAAATTGTTATGTAAAGCTTACGCATTATGTCGCTCTAAAATGAGTGAATGCCCCTAACCGGCTGAGAAAAAAGAAAGGTCATTCGGACCAATGTGCCCATGAGCTAACTCCGAACTGGCTTATACTCTGAAAACCCTAAACAAATCACCATGAGCAAGGTACCAGCTTCACCATAAGAAAGTACGAGTCGGGGCTCACAATAAGGAGGCGCGAGTAGGGGGTTCACATATTTCAGAAATGAGCAATGCAATCCATTACAATCGCTTGCTTAAAGGGAAGCAGTCCTCACGAAATTTAAAAAAAAATGTTGTTGTTGGTACATCCGATGAACTGCTTACACCGAAAACAAACTTTCAAATCACCAAATAAGCTCGTAAATTTTGGTTGAAAAAGTGTGAATCTGCATGGTGAATATGCTAATGAGCAAGTCCTGGCGGAGAGTCAGACGTCACCGACGCACAACTCTTCCCAGCCATGTTCTGCTCGTTATCCGTACGCTCCATAGTTACCCGGATGCATGAAGACGTCGGTGGCTACTACTGGTAGTATTTGACATTGTTTCTACGTTGTGTGTGTGTGTATGTGTGTGTGTGTGTGTGTGTGTGTATGTATTGTGTATTACATTCGCACAGTACACGTGTGGACGCAGATCTACGGTAGATACCCCGTACGCGGTTTGCTCTTCACACTTTTCTAGTCTATCACAAGCGCAGCTGCAGCCCTGTCGCCGCTCATGCATGTTCTAGTACGTACAGATTGTAAAATGAGTGAATGCCCCTAACCGGCTGAGAAAAAAGAAAGGTCATTCGGACCAATGTGCCCATGAGCTAACTCCGAACTGGCTTATACTCTGAAAACCCTAAACAAATCACCATGAGCAAGGTACCAGCTTCACCATAAGAAAGTACGAGTCGGGGCTCACAATAAGGAGGCGCGAGTAGGGGGTTCACATATTTCAGAAATGAGCAATGCAATCCATTACAATCGCTTGCTTAAAGGGAAGCAGTCCTCACGAAATTTAAAAAAAAAATGTTGTTGTTGGTACATCCGATGAACTGCTTACACCGAAAACAAACTTTCAAATCACCAAATAAGCTCGTAAATTTTGGTTGAAAAAGTGTGAATCTGCATGGTGAATATGCTAATGAGCAAGTCCTGGCGGAGAGTCAGACGTCACCGACGCACAACTCTTCCCAGCCATGTTCTGCTCGTTATCCGTACGCTCCATAGTTACCCGGATGCATGAAGACGTCGGTGGCTACTACTGGTAGTATTTGACATTGTTTCTACGTTGTGTGTGTGTGTATGTGTGTGTGTGTGTGTGTGTGTATGTATTGTGTATTACATTCGCACAGTACACGTGTGGACGCAGATCTACGGTAGATACCCCGTACGCGGTTTGCTCTTCACACTTTTCTAGTCTATCACAAGCGCAGCTGCAGCCCTGTCGCCGCTCATGCATGTTCTAGTACGTACAGATTGTAGGTAGACACGGTTCTACACAGCTAGCTACAGGCCTGCATTGTAGTACACTATAGGGGCGACCGCATTCAGCGTCGTCTGGTCAGGCTATCTTGCATCAGTAGTTTTGCTCGAATCGTGCAGAAAATTTCCCAGGAAAAATCCTTTTTTCCGTCCCAGACCCACAAAAGTATCGTGAAAGGTGAGCTGTATAGCTGGGAAATCTCGGTACAACGATGCCGAACATAAGAAACTTAGAGCCTACAAAATCTCGATATCGTTTTGTGACCTACCTGTGCGTGGACCATTTGAGAAGCGATGTTTTTACGTGGACCGGCAGGCTGTGGCCCTCGGTTATAAACCGAGAAAATCCTGAAGCCAGATACAATCCCGACCATTTGCTCACATGAGTTATAAAACAGAAACACCTCGAGCATCGACTTCGAAGAGAACCGAGGGAAAAACGCGTAGAGAGGTAAGGAAAGTGGCTAGCTATGTTTCATTTACCGTGGGGCTGCAGCCGGGGTTGGACTGCAGTACAGTGCCACTGAGCTAGCTGCTGCCAGTGCCGACTGGACATGCACGGCAAAGTGGAGCGAAATCATATCCCTACGACCCCCTGTGTTTACCCTTCCCGGCTCACGTCATATTTTTTTTTTTTTTTTCGAGGAAAGGCGATATCTGACTACTTACAGAAATATTAAGATACAAACAATATTTTCTTTGAAGAATTCGACTCTCTCATGCACAGGTTATCTTCGGCTAAATCAGCTAGACTGAGTACTGTGTACATTAGTATGGTAAGAATTCGCGCGCGAGAGTGGTTTTTACGCTAAGAAGTATGCAACACGGACGGAAGCTAGAAAAGGACCCTGCCTATTTGATGTCAAGTTCATTGTATATTTGATTTAAAAATACATATAAATTTATGTTAACAATATCAATTTTTCATGAATTATGTATATCTAAGCTTGAAATATTTTGTTTGAAATAATAAAACCACTAACTTTCACATTATATGATAATAATTTTCAAAAATCGCGTACGGAGACAGTTTTTCATTTCCACGCGTATAAACTGGTGAAAGGTTATGTTTTTACTCTTCTTAATTATCATTACAGTGAAAATCTCAGGACTGCTTCCCTTTAACGAGGAAACCTTGTGTAAAATTTTTGTATGTTTTCTTCTTTTGTTGTACTTCCATGAGCTCCTACTCATGCATTCTTATGGTGAGGTTACCGTGCTATAATCCGTGTTTATTGTGATTTGATATATACATTTTTGAAAACGTTCTTATTCCTTATCCCAATGACTATAAAATCTGAAACTCTGAACCCAGTATAACCAATTTATTGTTGTTCCAATGTAAAACTCTGAAAATCAGCCCGAGTTCCCCTTTAACGTACTTTTGATCTAATTTTGCCTGACCCATTTAGCTGCATTCCCCCCCCCCCCTTTTTTTTTCTTCCCAGTATTTCCTATGACGGCAATCAAATTTATCTAGAAGGAAGATACTCCACATGTTTTCTAT
The DNA here is from genome assembly GCA_033980235.1 of Diadema setosum. Classification (NCBI taxonomy): domain Eukaryota; kingdom Metazoa; phylum Echinodermata; class Echinoidea; order Diadematoida; family Diadematidae; genus Diadema; species Diadema setosum. Next base: position 23,143,023 of record CM067067.1, on the reverse strand, counting down.
GGATAATTGAAAATTCAGTTATCACCTCGGATATCGAGAGTAAGCTATGAAGATGGCAAAAAGCTAATGCCGCCTCAGGTGGAACTTCACTGAACTCTCGATAGGAGGTGACAATACTAGCACATCTCGACCTTGTGACTTGAAGATGTGTTTGCTATCGTTGGCGTTTTTCCCCATTTTACAGAGGGAACTTCCTTATAAAAAATATCCACATGTGGTCAGCGTTATTCTCTGTCGTCAGCGCGTCACACGAAATCGAACGATGGTGATTACGATAGGGCGAGTCGCATCGAGTTTATTGCACCTTCCTTGCTGTGTTTTGACACATTTTGGGGGTCTGAAATTCCACAAGCTTGTTATCAGATGTGCACTTCATGGATCAAGTTCAAGGCCAATACAATTAAAGGACTAAGTCTGTGGGTAATGTTCTTTAGTTTATATGTAATAAATTGGAATGAAATCACGATTTGATAATCGCAAACTTGTCGTCCTGTGTATCGTGATGTATTGCGATAACTTTTCATTGAAGGGATCGTACAGTTTTGGTTGAGACCTAATTTCAGGTTTCTAACATTTTTTGGTGAGGTAATGAGAAACCTCTTATGAAATATGAAAGAGCATGTAATTCTATGAGGAATTCAGCGTTTATATGATGAAAATTGGTTTTGAAATGGCTGTGATATCCAGAAAAAGGCGATTCTAGTAAAGTGTAGGACCCACTCTTTATTACGATCGCTTTGTTTTACTTTGTTTTTGGATGTTTCAATCATTCCAAACCCGATTTTCATCAAATAAACTTTCAGTTCCTCTTAAAATGGTATGCTCTGTACTATATCATAAGTGTTTTCTTGGTATCTCACTGAAAGTTAAAAGCCCAATTCTCATCTCCACCAATACTGTACCATCCCTTTACTATTTGTGTGAGGTCACCAACTTGCCTGAATATAATTATATATATATATATATATATTTTTTTTTTATCATTTCAAGCATTTTGCAGCGTCATAGATATGGACTGTAATGGAGGTTTACTTCAAGAATCTGTAGGATTAACTACCTTAAAGAGGAAATTCTCTCACAAAACAAATAAACTTAAAAAAAGGATAAAAATATTCCCCACAGAACAATACAAAATGACAAGAAGTAAGAAAGATATGGCATTTTAAAATTTCACATTTTTTTTTTCAGAAAGCATTTTCTTGACCTGTCCTTATGAATATTAAAACAAAGTTGATGATGCCATATACCCTCACAATTTTTCATGTATGTTCTATAAACAAAATTTGGAAAAATGTTTATCTTTAGCTAGTAATGAAAGCATATTAGAATGCCATATCAGAGCTAACATTTGTTCTTTTGTATTTTTTTAGGGTGGTTTTAAAGCAAATTCTATATTTATACAACTAAAATCTGAGATTTTTGTCACTGTGAGAGCATGACATCATCAACTTGCTGATTTGAATATTCATAACGACTGGTCAAGAAGTGTTTTCAGAAAAAAATGTGAAATCTTAAAATGTCATATCTTCCTTATTTTGTTATCGGACAGTGTCCAATTTTTTGTCATTTTTATCATTTTGTAGGGAATATGTTTCTCTTTCTTTTAAAGTTTATTCATTTCTGGTGTGGATTTTCCCTTTAAGGCTGACTCAATTTGAAAAATCCTCTTATTTCATAACAACCATGGACTACACCAGCACGCCGAGGCGGTTTCAGCCCAGGGACTTGGTTCATAGCTATGGTATGTGACTTTCTCCCTGAACGCTGCCTCCTTTTTTTTTTCTTTTTACTTCCGGGTCAGCTTATTATGATTTATAGTTTGACAGGTGATGACGTCTATAGCCGAAAATACCTGATATTGTGGGGGTTGTTTTGTTTTCAGTCAATATCCAGACTCATCAGGAAGGAGTTGTTATCGACGACAACAAAGACATTGACCGAAAAAAAAAAACCCAAACAAACACTGTACACTGTGAGGAAACGCCATAATCCACTGTGCCAGGGCAATCAGGGACACAGACCCCTTCCCCATTTTGGAGTCATCTTTCAGTCAAGTTATAAGCATCATCACATTTTCATTTCTAAGGTCATAGGATATCAGCTTAAATCAATCCCAAGGCTAGACGAATTATTCGCATTTTTTATGATATGCTGAATAAAATGTAATATGATATAACAACGAAAACAAAGTTAAAGGAGTGCGTCTCGTTTTATACCGTGATGGCCGATTTAGATCACCATGGGTGAATCTTCTCTAACGATCTCGGAATCCGAAATCTGACAATTTTGATTTCCCCCTATTTTGGGGGGCGTGCAGGGTAGTACGGATCGGGACGTCAATAAATTAGTACCGGGAAGGGCCTGGTAGGTTGCATCAAGATTCTGCCCATGCAGTGCTGTTTATCGTCTCCTCTTTGTTTCCCTCGCCTGGGTCCGTCTTCTGCGGGCCGAGTGATAGACTGAGGATAATAAATATGACAGACGACCTCAACGTCTGATATGAAATCAGAGATCATCTCCGCAAGGATTTTTGCTTGCGAGGTATTTTTGAGGCTGTGCTCCTACGTCAGATGATAATTTTAGGCAAATTAATCGCAGCGTTATCTGCTTTTGTTCTCCCGTCTTCATACTTAAAGGGGAAGGCTAGTAACTGATCAGTGGGAATCAGTGGAAATGCTGGGAGATGATTGTTCCAATCCTTATGGGATTCATTCAAGAGTTCATTGTATATCTATTGTGTGAAAATGATTTGCTTCAGAATGGTCTCATATTCAAGTAATGTGCAGTTTAATGCTTCCGGGTTAGCGTCCCTGGTCAGTGACGGAGCACTAATCTGCACATTACTTGAATATGAGACCGTTCTGAAGCAAATCATTTTCACACAACAATAGATATACAATGAACTCTTGAATGAATCCCATAAGGATTGGAACAATCATCTCCCAGCATTTCCACTGATTCCCACTAATCAGTTACTAGCCTTCCCCTTTAAGCCCTCTGGAAAACAGTACTCGATTACTGACGGGGCCACAATGCATAAATAAAACGAAATAAACTAAACTAAACTAAACTGAACTAAACTAAACTAAACTAAACTAAACTAAACTAAACTAAAATGGGGAAAAAATGAAACAAAATAAAATAAAATAAAACTAATTAAAATGAAATCAGATGAATATGAAAGTCAAGTGAAGAAAATTACTGTGGGTTAAAACAACAAAAACAAAAGCAAAACGTGATACCCCACGCAGAAGAAGAAAAAGCGATGTCATGCTTTACTTGTCGCGTGCTGCCGGTCATCATTTAGTATGAAATATAGCAAAAACAGAGACAAAACAAAACAAATTAAACTAAAAAATAAATAATATTTTTTTTTCCTCCACAGGCGCTTCGACCACATTGTGTGATGAAAACAATAAACGTTAAAGGGATTGTTTACTTTTGGTTGAGCTTATGGATTCAGATTTTGAATTTTTGTGAGATGATTGGAAACCACTTATGAAATACTAAAGGTACTGTTTACCATTGAGAATGGTGATTTAAAAAATAGATTTAATGTTTATTTTATTTTTATTCATTTATTCCGTGTTATTTTCACAAGGCAGCCCTTTCAGTTAAAAAAATGATTTACAAAACACATATAAAGTTAGCTAAAGTACAAAAGTACAGTAAATAAAAAAATACACATGGCTTACAAACTCGATGAAGAATGAAAACATATATATATATATATATATATATATATATATATATATGTGTGTGTGTGTGTGTGTGTGTATACAAATAATAGTAATAATAGTAACAATGATAGTAAATTACAGGCTAAACATATTTCACAAAAAGGCTCGGAAAACATTTTCCACCATTTGCAACCTACATAATCCGTCAGATTAAGGGCCTATTATGACACCCGTTCGGCTGACACATAAACTGCCAAAACAATGAGTTGCCCGTGCGAGCATCCTGAAATTTATAAAAGGTCGGTGCACCCCCCCCCCCCCCCGCCGATGAAAGTTATCACATTTGGTGCAAATGTGTGGGCCAATTGTATCACAAAACATCCGACCATATAAAAATTTTGCAATAAAGCCTGAAATATAAGAGATATCACAATTTTTCTCACTAAACCATAACTGTAGACGGTTTAGTCTTGACACAATTTCATTATAACTATTGTTCAATTTTTTTTTACTTTCAACATTATACAACATTGATTATACTGTTTAACTTGTTTACACAGGTTGTTTCTATCCCTAACTCACATTTTAGAACTATTTTGAAGCACTGAAACTGGTTTTTTGTTTCGTCTGCAAATGGTAAATAATGCCTTTAAAGAGCATACAATTCTGAAAGTATTCAAAGTTTATTTGACGAAAATCTGTGTTGTAATAACCGAGATATCCAAAAATAAAGTAAACAAAGTGGCCCTATTAAAATGTGGGTCCCGCACCTTTCATTTATTCATCACATTATTCATTTATTCATATGTTATTTCATCATTTTCGTATCATCTCACTTGAATAGGGGTGATCCCACGAGACCGCCATCCATAAGTCATACAGCCCACAAGTCGTTGCAGTCCATGAGTTCCGACACCATCTTGAGCCCATAAGTTCGATACCATAGGTAAAACATCCCACGAGTTCGACAGATACGTGGGCCTTGTTTGCTTGATGTCGAACTCATGGGCCGTATGCCTCATGGGCTGTATAACTCGCGGGCTGTATGACTAATACATTGGACTGTACTTTGACTCGTGGGTGTAGGTCACGTGACGTACACTCCTTGAGTATTTTCCGACAGTCACGAATCTGTTTATAAAGTTTGCTCGAAAAATCAACATCAAAAGTGTACCATGCCAGGACCATTCGGCGATCTTTATGATATCTGAACATTTATGGTCTGCAATTTATATATATATATATATATATATATATATATATATATATATAATAGAAATTATAATTATCCTGTTTTATTCAAGCCACCATGCATTTCACTGACAATTACTTTACTTATGAAATGATAACAGTCGCTTTCATTGTTTGTTTGCAGTATGATCAATATATTTTTTAATGTTTATGGTCATTTTGTACTTGAACTAAAAATGCGATGTGACGTTGACTCCCTTTCCATACTGATATTACCAGACTTTGAATGTGGAATGTGGAGCTAAAATTAGATAAATCCATCAATCACTCAATTATCAGTGTCATGGATGGGTCACGGTCTACGCTCAAAGCTTGTCGTTACAGGAGGCTGATGAATTCTGAAGATGATGGCGGGTTCACAGGTCATCCGCCTCCTCCCGCCCTTAGTCATCCCGTTGCCATGGTAACTGCCTAATTCCTTCCCCTAGATTGACAAATATAAACATCGGCAGGGGAATCGAATCTCCGTCGCGCGATTTTAGCAGATGGGGTTCGAGATTACATCGACCCCCTCCAACCCGCATCCCCGAAAAGAAACGTCGCGGTCCCTGGAGGGTCGAGCATCCCAGCCAGAGGTTCAATCTTTCTAATCATTTCCATAATCAGCTAGGAAATGCATTAATAATGTCCTTATTCGTCGAGCCGTATAGTGGCACAGTCAAATGTTACACATTAATGTTTCGTGTAGAACTTTCTGATCTGACTGGATGGTTAAAATAAGAGAAGCCAAAAACGGGGGATGATGTACAGTATTCAGGCAATTAAAGGGCAGTCACCATGTTAATAGCCACCACAGGGATATTAACTTGGGTGTATTTAACAACAACAAAAAAGGACGATTTTGTTGTATCATTCCCAAGATAAAGTACTCACGTCACTTATGATAATGAAATTGATATTCTTGTTACCATAATCATGAGAAAATGTGTGCGTGTATTTACTTGCAATAATTCATGGGACATGCTTCACGGAGTACCCGAATGATACTCCAAACGACAGGAGTCCCGTCTTTTGTGTTGTTTAGCCGCGTCTATTGTTTGACTGTGTTCTGCACAGGAAGCAAAGCCCCCTGAAGCGGTGAATGAATAGATCATACAATGCTCTATTGCCTAAATCGAATCGTTTTATTCAACACATTTAGGTCGTAGTAAGTAATTCGATGACAATTTGACGAAATCAAATTGAAAAATTGAAGAAATTGAATGAATAAATCCATGTCAATTATCATTATTGTTTCTATTACATAATCGTTATTATTGTCATCATAAAACTCATCACCCATCATCATCACTAATATCATTAACTATCGGCAGATTGACAAAAGAAAAAGCTGTAAGAAAGTATTTACAGTACTGTAATAGTAAACCAGCAGTAACAGCTAATGAACAAAAATAAAAGGGTGAAAAAGTGGAAGGTAAAATAATATGACGTCACAATACTGTCTTGTGAGGTTACCTATTACTGAGGACCAGAGAACCTGCCTAGCTCTCCGGTCGCGCTAGGCAAACGATACATTATCCTCCCTGCCTAGTTGAACGTACTCCCAAATCGCTGACGGGTGAAGGCAGTATGACAGAACCCCCCCCCCCCGAAAAACAAACAAACAAACCAAAAAGTTCATTCAGCACCCCCAAGTTCAATGACCGGAACAGACATGAGGCTCTAGCGGCTAGCATCGACTCGCGACACTATACTTTCACATCTGATGAATATAGGTTTCATGACTTACCCCAAATACATGCACGTACCTTTTTGTTTTATCAGTCTTATTTAGGTATCATTCAAATAATGATGCAACCATCATACTGAGAAATTCACACGCAGAGTCATAAGTTCGACTTTAGGAAAATAATAATTCATAAATACAAATCACAAAATGCTTGAAAAAGTACATCATTACGAGTGGGAAAAAAAAATGCTCATTCATCCTTCATTTTCCTGTCATTGGAACTCATATGTACCCAAACTACAGTATCAGCACGTTGTAACACGGATGATTTGAATGAAGAATCTTGATTTTTGCATATCCCCTTAACACTCTTCCCCACGAACACACATGCACACACACAACCCCCTCCCCCCCCAAAAAAAAAACAAAAAAAAACTATACCTGTATATACACTCAGCAAAAAAAGAAAGTAAACACTTTTTCGAGGTCATATTTTTCATAGATGATTTTTATGAAAATCAATGTTTTATATACCATATTAAAGGTAATTTGATTGGCTATTAAGCCAAAATTTACGCATGAGTGAACACATTCGTTTTTGTCCTCCAAGGCACAAAACTAAAAATTGCAAAAAAAGTTCTCTTTCATTTGCATATGTCCTTCACGATAATATTGACAACAAAAGACCAGTTTAACACTATGCGAGACATGAATGAAATAGGAAATATAAGTTTTTGTTCTCTTTATTGCTTTATAACCTCTCAGAAAAACAAAGTGGGAAACTAAAATGGAAAAATAAAAATTTTCTGTGAAGTCAAACTTTAAATGACATAGGGAATAATAGGCATAAAGATGATTAAATGAGCAGAATTTCTTTGTTAATTTTTTTTTTTAAATCTAGTGATTTAAGAATCCATGTGACAATTTCAAGAACCAAACATTATTTACCATTTTTCTAATTTGAAAAAAAAAAAACCCTCAAATTTCTACCATTTTTGTTAATTATTACTTCTTCTCTTATTTCATTTGAATTTAGATTTGACATAAGATGCTTTATTTTCCTACATTCTTTTTAGCCTTCATTGATCTTTTGGGCTTTAAAGATTTCACAGAGGTCAAAGGTTTATTTTTGCAACTTAAGTCACGTTTCTTTTTGTGTGAAATTTGTTGCTCTTATTGTTCTATGGAAGAGCACATACGCATGAATGACAACTTGTTCAGATTTGCAATTTTTACTTTTGTGCCCTGGTGTTCACTCATGCGTAAAGTTTCCCTTTTTGTTGACCTACCAGGTTGATAGCCAATTAAATTTCCTTCAATATGGTATATAAGACATTAGCTTTCAGACAAATATTCTATGAGAAATCTAAACTTGAAAAAGCGTTTACTTTTTTTTTCTGAGTGTACATAGGAAGGTGAAGCTGGTACGAATCATACGCATATCAGGGACCTGCCAAAAAACCAGACAAAGGTCATCGACCGATCGAACGGCACTCTTCAGCAATATAATTATTCTTTGGCTTTGGAAAAGAACAGAAGGGACAAAGCAAGAAATAAAACCAAAACATGAAACAGAAGGAAAATGCACGCTTTGCCTGTCTGCTGCCCTCTGTCTCCTCAGGTCACTTGGCTCGTTCTTTCGTCACCCTGTCATGCCTGTCGTGGAAGCCACCGAAGAATAGAGACATCCTCTCCCTCGTCATTTTTTTTTTGGAAGATAATGTCTCATTATGTCTAACCTGCATTCACACAAGGACGGACGCACACACACACACACACACACACACACATACACATGCACACACGCACGCACGAACGCACACACAATCATACACACATGCGCATCTACTCTACACACATAGCATATAAACGCCATGTCGACGACATCCTTCATTCCTATCTGTTTCAAGTGGATGACGTTATTTCATCCACTCTTCCTACATGACAGCTCTCCTTGCTCCAGTGTTCCCTTTTTATTTATTAATTGCTCTCTTCCTGCATTGTTAGTCCTTGTTTAATAAATTCCTGAAAGATTTCCAGTGTTATTCACATGACACTTGACTACCCTTGTACGACGAAGTAAACGATAAAATTTCCCTTTTTTCTCCTTGTCAACCACAAAATAATCGTTAATCTCGTCGAGTTGATTAATTGACTGATCAACACCGCTGTTGAACTGATAGTCTCACTTGCTCTATGGTTGGTATCCGAATGCAATCAATCTCACGTTTACTGTTGATGCTTTTCTCCATTAATCTGTTTTCCTATCTATGACACATACTTCCATTTGTAGCACCAATCAAGGGTCCTCTTCCCTTTATAACTCATCCAATCTTATTCGGCAATAAAAGAGTCTCGACTTCCACGAGACACTTAGAAAACAGTAACCCAGTTTAGAAGTGGAAATCTTAACGCGGAACTGTTCTTTCAACTGTATTACTAATGGCCGCTTTATGGGCCTAATTGATTAATTAACTAATTAACCAATTTAAACCATATACATGTATTTTCAGACCACTTTCTCCACTGATGTTGCTTGTTATTGCCATGCCATAAAATGTACTACTTAAAACAGGCTCTGATAGGAAGATAGCGACGAGAAGGAGGAAATGAGAGAGAGAGAGGGAGAGAGAGGGGGAGGGGTTGTAAATGAGACATGCTTATTATCTAATTGCAAAGAACCCTCCTGCATCATAATCTCCTTAAAAAAAAATCATGCAAACAGAAATATGAAATAATTATGCCTTTAGCCCCCAAATCCTGAATACTGCCTGAATTTTTAGTATGCTCACTCTGACCTGACAGCATGGTCCTTTTCAATCTCTCTCGGATTCGTCAATTAACCAGCAATATTAGTTTGTGATATCTTATATATTCTGTCATTATTATTTTTCAATACAAAACAAATTACTAAAGCGTTGCCGTCTGTCAAATTAAATAAATTGAATCGAAAAAAAGGTAAAAACAACAAACAAAAGGTTTATGTGTTAGATCGTGTGTCTTTTTATGTGTGTGTGTGTGTGAGAGAGAGAGAGAGAGAGATAAAGAGTGCAATATTAATGTGCATATACTATGACATAGACTTTTTTTTATGTATTCATCCGTGTTTTAATATTCCGCTGGTATGCCCTGCAATATGGTTTGTTGTTTTAGATGATTATTCCTCTCTTGCAATATCACTTTAATTCATATTGGTTATCCATTTTTTTGTGTAATGTATTGCCGTTCCGAAGGCCAGAGCTTGATTTCGTTGTTATTTTACAATAACTGCATTATAATATCTATACCTAAATGTATTTAGATTTTTGTATTTCAATGTTCCGATCATATTTTTTGATTTGTTTAATTTGGTGATGATGTATTTCAGGGGTGCAGACATGCATGGGTATTCGTACCTTTTTTTTGCACCCCTAGACACTTTGTTTTTAATTTGTCTGAATAAATACAATACAATACAATACAAAAAGAGAGAGAGGGGGGAGGGGAGAGAGGGGGATGGGGTAGGAGTGAGATTGAGCAGTTGGATGGAAAAAAATAAGTATCTTTGCTTATGATTATAATTCATCCTCAAAACAAAAACATTAATCACGCAGTTTTCGAGATATCGTAACGTCGATATCATGCTGACATGAGTTAAAAAATAACCAAGACAGTAATCTTTTTATGGAAAGTATAACATACTCTTTGAATCTACAGGTTCTGCTTTGCGCAACACTGAACAAAGATCTTTGTTTTTGCAGACTGATCGCATTTCTAAATGATTTGAAACATCTGCACCACACCAAAAAGCGTGAAAAATTCTGAAGGTCGCAAAGTAATGATGTATACATGTATATTCGACGCCTGTCCGTTTGAATAGGAAAGAACACACTTTGAGTGATATGAACGGGAAAACGAATTGGACAAGTTGTTACCGTTATACGTGATGTTGAGATACGTAAACCAGGGTGTTTAAAGGAGGCCCCATCTTATAATCATAAAATTATGATACGTGCTTTTCATAATACATAAATGATTCTCTACTTGCGCCCAGACACCTTAACAAGGACGGAAAATGATAAGACTGTAAGTGAAATAAACCAAGAAAATCTAAAGAGCTGACGAGAGAGCTTGAAGAACTCGTTTAAATTATTTTTGTTTGTTTGTTAGGGTGATTCCACTTAACTCATACTATAGGGATGATATTAGATGAAATGCAGTGAGGGTTTCATATCTGTGATTTTCCCTGTTTTCATTAAAAAATGTACTGCGTATTGAGGAAATAAATCTGTGAACGATACAATCATATAAATGCTTCTAGGCGAGAAAATCCATAAACGTCATAAAGCCATAACTTCATCAGAAGTAATTTGCATTGCAAAAATAAAGGCATGTATGATGGCTATGAAATGTCACCGCTACATCATAAAGTAGCTGCGTCATCATAGAAAATAACGTGGTTCATGGGCGAAATTTCGAATAAAGGGATGCGCATCGACTACGGCTAATAATTAGGCGAAGACCTGGACACGGCTAATTCTGTTTTGGGTACGAGAGATGGCAATTAGACAATTTCCACGTAGACGTCCAGAAATTACCAAAGTCCGATGCTTTAATGAAAATTGACACATAATTAGTCGCGTCTTTCGTTTGTTTGTTTTTTTTTTAACAAGACTATTTTCCCTTCGCTGTTACAGCGTTTTCTGTACTTGTCGTGACTGAAAAACAGTCCAAGCAAGATTTGTACACAACTGTTACTGTCCTAGCTAACACAATATCATCCAAGCATATTAATTCAATGCACTTATCAATGTCATTCTTACCTCTAGGAAGATATTAACGCAGTAGTCACCATGGTAGTCGCATTTGTATCTTGATGCCATATATGCTGCAATGTTCACCTTTATAAAGTCCGCAGGTCACAAAGAAACCACCGATGTAAACAACAGTTGTATGGGTGCTTGCGTCACTAATAGGATTTTTTGCTTTGATTCGAATTTCTCGACATGATAATGTGTCTTGATACAAATAAAATGATTGGTCTGCCACAGAGTAAATCCAATCAATCAGATAAGTCACTGCACTCTATTTGGTTATTCCATTTCCTTCGCTCCGTATCAAAATTAAACATAGAAGAGAAAATGCAACAACAATAACAAACTAAGACCTCGGACTCATGAAGAACGCCCTCTCCGTTGTAGAAAGACTCGACTGTGCCTGGCGATATATTCCACATTATAGTATTTTGTAGAGCAGTGTGATGCACTAAATAAATACATTGTCATGTTCATGTTGTTTGTGCCACGGTTTTCTTTTTTTTTTTCATAGAAAGTGAAAGCATGAACATTACAAGATGATATTTGCTCAGATTAACAATGGAATTCTGCTGCCGCTCAACTACACAATCAACAACAAATTAAAGAGCTTTTCCTGCTTAAAACAAAACAAAATAACACAAAACTCTGTGTGTGTCTCTTATCAGCAAAATACTAAGAAAAACAGAAGGAAAATGAATAAAGAACCTTGATGCTCCGTAAATGAATTTTAACTGACTTTCTCGCTTTGCCAAGTGTGCGAGTGTCTCATCTGGGCCCGTTGCATAAAAGGTACAATTATGGTAACTTTGCCATCCAATGGTAACTACCATAGCAACAATACTCAACAGCCAATCAAAATCAAGAATTCCATGGAAGATTCCATTGGATGGCAAAGTTACCATAATTGTAACTCTTATGCAACGTGCCCAGTGGTGTTCACGTAAGGCCGAATCGCATTGTATCGCAAAAAGACACGGAAAATACATAATTATACGTAATAATGATGTTCACATAAGTTTCGTGATAATATTCAAGAGGAATTAAAAAAACAAACCTGCTATACCCAGTTGAGCATTCTAAAAGACTTTATGAAAAAGTCTTTAAAGACTTTATGAATTAATGTGATGAGTACTTTTCTTCTTCTTCTTTTCCTTCGTGATCATTATAATCTTCTTTTTCTTCTTTGTTGCCTAAATTCTTTTGTAATTTCATTTATGCTTTCCTGAAATTTCCTCATTTGATTCTTCTTTCCCTAGATTCTTTCTGGTTTAATCTTGATTATTGTTTTTTTTTTTTCTTATTCTGCCGTGTATTGCTAATTGTAAAGACACTCTTTCCCAGGGAGGTTTGAAAAATGTCTCCTTGTTTCTGTGCTTGTACCGAGACTGATCGCCAAATGTAGAAAGCAAATGATCGAGTATGTCACTCGCTATGTTCGGGTCGGCATACCCGCTCTGGGACCACCCGCATGGTGCAACCTGCGTCATCGTTCGATAGTTGCCTATAATACCGAGTACACTCGGGGTGAGGTTTCTTCTTATCATGAATATGCGATGCGCTGCGTTTTGGGGATCTAAATTAGATTCATAAACCTGGATAACCCATATAAGCGATATGACAGATATGAATATCGTCAACATTCACCTTATAACCTCCCCACGCTTGTCTGTGTGTACGTATGTGTGTTTCTTGCTCTGAGATTTTATGTAAAATGGCATTGTGACATGTCATTGTAAGTTGCTACTTCGGGTTTGACAATTATGTCTGGGCACGTAATCTTTGTAGGTATCCGAATACTCAGTCGTAACAAAACCAACCAACCAACCAACCAACCAACCAACCAACCAACCAACCAACCAACCAAACAAACAAACCCTTCTTATACGTAAGTGGTATAGGAGATAAGAACTACCGTTCCTACGAGGAGTTCGAGCAACCTTAATCATTGCCGATTAAAGGGATTGTATACTTTTGGTTGAGACCTAACTTCAGTTTTCTATCATTTTTCGTGAGATAATGAGAAAACTCTTTTGAAATATGAAAGATTATGTAATTCCAAGAGGAATTCAACGTTTATTTGATGAAAATTGTTTTTGAAATGGCTGAGATATACAAAACAGAGCGATCCTAATAAAAGGTGGGACCCACCTTTTACTACGATTGCTTTGTTATACTTTCATTAAAAAAAAAACGATTTTCACCAACAATATTCTTTGAATTCCTCTTAAAATGACATGCTCTGTACTTTTTCATAAGTGGGTTTTTTTTTTTTTTTGTATCTGGCAAAAAGTTTAAAGCCCAATCCTCATCTCCACCAATACTATATTATCCCTTTTAACTAAACATTAAACAATGTGTGAAAGTTGAAAACTGATAACTATACCTGACGCAATCAGTCTTGACTCATTGATTTTTTTCAATAGGACTTTATAGGACTCTATGCAAACAATCTTGTCTGTCAGATGTTATCTTTGTATCTTTTTAATGTTATACCAGTGTTAATTTGTAAGTTATTTTAATTTTTATGAATTTATAAATATCTGAACCAATGAAAGAAGAATTAAAAAGCGAGATAAGAAATCGATAGACTTGAAATAGCTCAATAATAAGTGAATGACAAAAGAAATATGGAATTAGATAAGAGAAAAATTAGCAAATTAGGTATATTATTATCATTATTATTATTATAATTATTATTATTATTATTATTATTATTAACACTATTATTAATATTATTATTATTATTATTATTGTTATTATTATTATTGTTAACATTATTATCATTATTATTATTAAATATTGTTATTCAGCTTAGAGTGCATTTGTTTGTTTAAGATGTATTCGTACTGACTTTTCCTGGGCCTTACTCAAGCGTTCAATGTTGATTGCGCTTGCAGAATCCCCTCTTCAAAAACTAGCATGCTGCCCTCCTCGTCGGAAAAAAAGACAAGTGATTTGTCGGCCGTACGGACTAGTAAAAATCAATGAGTTTTTGCAGTTCTTGAAACCAGATTCTGTATGAAGCAGTATATGTAATGTATTGTAGGTACAAATGATAGACAAAGAGTCAAGAAAAAGTTATGGCACTGTGTATTGCATATGAAAAGAATCAATTTTAGCTGTCTTTGACTACTGTCTCGTAACTTTTTATTAAGACGTACCTGGCAGAGAGGGAGAGAAAGAGAGTGAGAAAATGAAATTGGGCTAGTCATTGTTACTGTAACCTATACTTTGCTTTTATTTTGACTCTCTGTTTCCCTAGAATCATTTATAATTTTTCTTCATCCTTATAGCTCTGTTAACATAGTTCTCATCATTTTGGCAGACAAGAGCGAACTGCATATGCTCGCTTTAATTGGTTGGTGCATTCTTTGGACCCGGAGAATCATCATGTTGATTCCCGTTTATAATGATACGCAAGTCAGTGACAGGACCTGGTATGCAGGTGGACATGAAGTAGAGGTTTGCGTTTCACATTTACAATACCCTATGACTGCACAGTAGTTCATAATGAACTGTTTGAACGATATGAATGGTACTACTTACACATGCCATTTTATACTGGCAATACCCTGCAAAGATTTACCTCCGATCTCCGTGCTGAGTTAAATTCATTCCCAATCAACTGCTACCCTTTAGGAAATGATATTTCGCGACAACTGGAGATATGAGTGGAATGGCTCTTTCGACGCTTTCCGGTATTTTAATATAACGTGGGGCCGCTCTAAGTGGCAACCTTTTTGTGTGATAGATAGTTCAAACCCAGCTCGCGTTCAGATGCTGTTTGCAGTGTTTGGTCAACAGTCGCATATTGCAAATTAATCTCGCCAAGCGGAAGTCTCTAATCGGGAGCTCTTAATGAAAACAAGGCTGTCTTTTCGTGCCTATTGTAGTTTTTGATGATGTGATACTACTAATCAGTATCAAAATCATTGCGGTGCCCCAGTACAGCGGCAGGTTGATACAAGGATGCTTAGAACAGAATTAGAGCGACCATAGAAAAGCCAGATTGAAGAGTTAATCTCTCCCGTTTAGTGATGTCCACTCCGTAAGTCAAACTGACTTTTAATTAAACAGACCAGAATCAGACAGAGAAGAAAACAATGATGATTGTCATATAATCACTAAGGAAATAACGCCATTGAATTTGAGATTTGAAAATTCAAACGTGTAAGTACTTATCACGGATTTACTTTACCTATCAAAAATGTATTAACTTTAAATCTCCCATTTTTTTTTTGGTTCTTTTGGACCTAATGTTACCATCATAATATGATTAGAGGTGGCCCTAGATTACCAAATTGTAAACCATAATCAAAATAACTTATACACTGTATGCATATTATACAAAATAACAAAAATCATTTCTTACAACAAACTAATTAAAATACAAATTAACACAATTTTTTTTTTTAAACTGTCCATGTTTGGAGCTAGAGGAAATAAGTATGTTGGTGGGAAGTGAGTTCCATAGCCGAGTCGTCCTTGGTATGTATAGGACGACTGATGGAGATACGTGTTCGACTTTGGTACAGTAACTATGTAGGGGTAATCAGTTTCCATTTGCTTCCATGACATTTGCTCCTGCGACAATCAGTTACTCCAATGAAATGTCTATACGCTAAGCCAAACATAAAACCTACACCCACAAACATAACCCCAACACTAATCCTAATCCTCACATCAAACTAACCCTAAAACGCAATCACAAACTCTAACCTTAAGTCTCTGGAGAGAATAAGACCGGAGCAATTGTCGCAGGAGCAAATTAATGTCGTATCATCCTCCACGCAACTCTTCCAGCTCACTCCAAATTACTGTCCGTTTTCAGTTCGTCGAGAAGAGTCGTGATAAATACATTACCATTTCCTGTGTATGTTAGAATTTTGATCATTATTCACATTCTGTGATTACGTCTCGGAGTGATCCGTCATAATATAACAATGAAAACAATACTTTGAAAACTCAATGCTGTCATTTGACATCGATCTTCCTGCTAAAGGCAGTAATTTTCAAACATTTCTCTTCTTTTTTTTCTTTAATATTAACAATTTCTGAAGAGTTGACAGGGCAAACTGGAATATCTAAGTGAATGTATTGATACGAGGCACGCAAATCCCAGCCTGGGCAAAGTCCGGTTGTAATGCAATTTCCTCCAACATAGTCATGATAGTAAATCACATGTTTTGCTTGAACACTGTCGGCAGTTCGTATCTTCAAAGACATATTTCACATCACGATATGATTTATGATATACCTTCTCTCCCTTTGTTTTCTTTACTTCATCTGTTCAGAATAAAAGCCGGATATTTCTGTGAGTTATGTGTCCATAAACTTTTTTTTGTTTTGTTGTTGAAATCAAGCTATTGTTCCAATGACCTCGGGTAGCTGTTTTCTATTATTTTCTCCACCATGCACAAGCACCAAAAACAATTTATTTTACCCTCCTACTAACAAGATAGTATGAAAGGAAGAAGACAAAAGACGTGCGGACATATCTAATCATGGCTTCGGCGCCTCATGCTATTGTCATGTATAATCTAATAAAAACAGCATATTTTGAAGCGAGGGTTTTTTACGGAGCCCGTGTTTTGCGTTGCCACTTGTAAACTTAATTCCATGCTCTGCGTAGAAGTCAACAGCAGTTGTCGTAGTTGTCGACAACAAAACATGCGTTATTGGAATTAAAATTTCATTTGAATTGAAAAGAAAAATGTTTATCATAACAAAGTCGCAACGGGCACTACGCCAGAATCTGGTTAAACGGAATGATATATCATACCCGCCCCTATATCCGACGGGTCATGGGCCTAAGTGATCATGATGATTTCAGGCTTTTAAGGGAACATAGAGAGAAAAGAGCAAGAACGAGAATGAAGGGGGAGATATTGAGGGAATGAGGAAAAAAAGAAAGAAAGAAGAGGATAAGGGAAAATAAGAGGGGAAAACAGAAGACTGGAGAGCGGGCTAGCAGTAGCACGTCATGACTCATGACTTAAAATCTGATTCGGTCTTAAAAAGAGTTAATATCCAAAAGCTCTGCTTCTGGTTTCTTCATCTCCGGGCTTCCTTGCTGCACTTTTTCTCACGGCGTAAGAGCTAAGGATCAGCGGAGAAGGTCTCTGCAGCTGAGAATCCAGGTCAAGCTCTAGACTAGCTCTCTCCCTCAATCAGTCTCTGCGAAGACTCGAAGATGCTGCTGCACTTTCATAATGACACGATCGTTGTAAACGAGCAAAAACGATCCAATCAACACCTACTGTATAATGGTTTCCAGCGCTTCTTCAGTTATTAAATATCATACCACTTCATGTTCGATGTCGAATCAAATGATGCATTATGTGAAATGATGCATTGTATAAAATTCTGTTTCATATTGTACTGAAAATGGAATGCAGATGTGACTGAACTGAACTGAACAGAACGAGAGAGGTTCCACCAGAAACTACATATGTAGGAAAAAGGAAAGAAAGCTATGCAAAGTATACAAGTTTCACGTTTATTGTCTTTAATATAGTATAATGTTCTTGAATAGTCTGATCTCACGACACTAGCACTTCACAGCTCCTGTATTAGAACGTACAGGGGAAAATGTTATAAAATGAATTGTGATTTTGATCGATAGTCTGGTACTGTAGTAACTAGAAATACAACTTCTCATCCTTAAAAGTCATAATTATTTGATTATTGCAGCCCTCAAATAATCTGACGCAAAGGATTTCCTACTTGTTCATTTCACCAACCAAATTTATTTTTACCATTCGACGGCAGACTTATGAGACGATGACGTCACCACATCTCGTAAACTGCATATACTACATGCGGTGGAAAAAAATTTCTATTAATCATGAAAACAATCTATGTTAAAGTTACATGAAATTCGTCCCTAATTTCGCTTCATTAGTTTAATCCTTAATTCTTTTCATTACGTCCCGTCGAAATTACAGTTGACTTTAAATCAACTTGGGAAGTTGATTTATAATTTTTCTTAGAAAAATGATAGATGCATTTAAGATGGTTCATAATCTAATAAAACTTGCACTTTGTACGGAACTTGCACAAAGGTGCACAGTGAATCTCTGAAGGCTGCAGTGCGAACCCATAAGATACTCTTTCTACTGATAGATATCCTTACCAAGAAACTTCGCAAGAGAGTAAAGAACTCGAGAAGAGCCCATATACACAGGAACAGTGGACATGGTGGAAGCAGAATTTATTCCAGACAGTAGTTATTCCAGACAGAGAAAATAGTCGTAGATTTTCTCGCCCACTTTTGTCTGAGTGTTAACTAACCTTACCCATTGTGTATTTTGTGTCTGTTTTCTGTTGGTGGCAATATTACAAGTACAGCATATACATGTTGTTTTATTTAGAGAGCAGGGTCCAACACGTGCGTGGAGGCGTTTCTTGAATCTGTCGATAAGTTCTCCTCCGTGACTTCCCCTGTGTAGGTCTAGCGAGACGTATATAAATATGCTGGCTCTGATCTCTTCGATATGTTCTCGATGGAATTAAACGAACCGAATCGAGTTTGTGTGTTTAATGTCCCAGGTGAACTCCTACATAGGCGTGGATATTTCGAACCGACTTTCAAAAAAAAAAGAAGAGAAAAATAAATAAAAGCAAAGAAATATGGTATGACACTGTTGAATATATCAAGTAGAGATGACATGGAAATTGTAACAACCTGCAAAGTTTGCGCAAGATGGATGGACATGTCCTTATGAGGGGTCAATTTAACGCAATTGCCGATCCTTGTATAAAACAAGATAACAGCGGTTGAAGAGTCACCATTATTGATGGTTTTCTATATATTGCGCGCTAGGTTATGACAAATGTTTTAGTGGAGAACTCCTTTTCCTTTCATTTTTTCTTCCATATTTTTTTTTAAAGAAAGCTATGCTGTGTTGAGCCAATGACTCACTCTCTCTCTATAAAGCGCTGCGATGTTTTAAATTTGCTTGCTCTTTATAGTCTAGTGTGGTGTCGAGTGCTGTTCAAATGAGGTATGGCTCAACTCCTGGCAAACTCGGGTAGCAGCTCATGGTTGCTCGTAGTGATATATCGGTGATCATTTCGAACACATTGCGCAAATCATAGTCTTAAGTGTTCTTCAGGACTCGAAGCAAAATATAAAGAGATATGGACCCCGACTTGGCATCCAGGAGCACCAATCTCGGCAACCTTCGGCAACGCAATAGCAAAGAGACAAGTATTATGAATGTCCTGGTTACATAACCTAACGTTGTCATGTGTTGTCTGATACGTGTACTTATCTCAAGGTGATGTTTGTCTAATGTGCAGTTAGAATTAAAATTGTAATGGCAAAACTGACAACATGGACGTTGTTACTTTTAATCATGAAGTCATCTATAACAGATCTTCGTCGACCTACCGCTCCCTGAGCTGAAGTGGATCATCTTTTTATATTTGGGTTTATTCGGTTGTCATAGAATGCATGTTGTTATTAAACACAACAAGAAATCGGGGTTACAAATCGAATGCTGCGGCTGGAAAGGCGGAGCCATCACTTTAAAGGGATGGTTTAGTATTGGTTGAGGTGAGAATTCAGCTTTTAACTTCTTGCCAGAAACCACTTCATGAAATGTGGAAGAGCATACAATTCTGAGAGGAATTCAAATTTTATTTGATGAACATCAGTTTTGAAGTGACTGAGATATCCAAAAACAGATATCCAAAATGTAAGACAAAGCAATCCTAATAAAAGATTGTTCTACCTTTTATCAGGATTGCCTTGATATGGATATCTCAGCCATTTTCAAAACCAATTTTTCATCAAATTAACTTTGAATTCCTCTTAAAATGATATGCCCTTTCATTTTTCATCAGAAGTTTCTCATTAATTTAAATTAAAAACAGAAATCATCATAAAAAACACACTTTGGAAAACTCTTGTCCCATCTCAACCGAAACTATACTATCACTTTAATAAGAAAGTCTTACCATTTCATCCATGTTTAAGATCGAGTTCAACATGAAAAAAGCATGAACGGAAACTTGTCCGTTTACGACCATTCTGGGAGCAGTGGGGGTGTAACACACACAACTCTTGACTTTTCAGACACGAGATCTCGATTGTGAATCTTATTCGTAACTTGGATCCTTGGGCAATATGTGTTTGTATTTGCCAAAGGATGATAATGATAAAAATGATGATGATGATGATGTTGACGATGATGACGATGATGATGATGATGATGATGATAATAATAATAATAATACTAATAATAATAATAATAATAATAATAATAACAAAACAACAACAACAACAATAATAATAATAATAATAATAATAATAATAATAATAATAATAATAATAATTATAATTATAATAATAATAATAAATAAATAAATAAATAAACAATGATTGCCATCATAATCACTGTCTATACTATTATAGTATACACCAAAAGACTGGGATCTCCGGACTTCAAGGTATACTGTCTCTAATAAACTCGTGGGAGGTCGGTGCTTGAATTTGACACAGGATATTCAGAGTGTAAATAACCCTCTTCATATGGAATATGACGGAAATTGAGCTAACTTGCAAAAGATCTCTGGAAACGTATGGTATCAGTGAAGAAGCCATTTGCAAGTCATCGCCGCACAGGTCCACTTGTGATGGCAACTGAAGAGCTTATCAAAAACTCGAAGCAGTATAAATCTGACAATAAAATCTATAGAAATCTTGCAACAATAACAAAAAATTGAGTTTACTCTTTTGGTGTATGAATTTCCTTTCCCAGCACGATTAAAGCGCAATATAGATACAAATTGAAAATAGAATGCCAAATTCTGGACTATAAATATAAATTCTTGTTATTTTTACATTAAACATGTATTCCATGAACGATGATATCTATCACAGGCACAAAATGATGCAGAAAATGTCTAGGGGGCGTTGCAAGAAAGTTGCAATCACTTGGAAATCCCCAAATCAATTGCGGTTTTAACCAGTGGAGAGTCAATGAAGAATGAATTGAAAACTTACTTGTTTCTTATCGTTTCTTATCTTATCCTTTCATCTTGAACGCTTCATTGAATGGATTTTGCGCAGTAAATTGCAATTATTGTTGTCATTATTGTTATGGTTATTATTATTATTATTATTATTATTATTATTATTATTATTATCATTATGATTATTATTATTGTCATCATCATTATCATCATCATTATCATCATCACCATATTCATCACCATCATTATTATCTTCACCATGATGAATATTATCATTATTATTATTACTAATCTTACGGTTGAAAATGCGAACTAGTATTTGAGTTGTGTGGTGAAATCACACCATGCCGAATTTGCATATTGCGTGATATTGACCGATATCATCGCGATATCACTAAATTCAAACTTCTGAAATAAAACTCTCCTTTCTGTCTGATTTAAATGAAACTTTCCCGTATCTGGTTGTTCAATTTAGCATAATTCTTCAAAATCCACGTGTACATCTTATGTTAAAGTTGGTGTTTACTTTATACAGGAGATTAAAAACCAATAAATCATCCCAATCATCGTGCACATCTAAAACTTTCCAAGAATTCATGTATGGCATAATCATATCTACCCATTCTATTTATTTTCCCTCTCTCTCCTCACTTCTCCCTCTGTGCACATAGATGAACAGACAATATGATTGATACATAGATAGATAAATAAGTAAACAAATTCAAGAGGAAATTTGTCTGCGAGTATGGAATTAGTTTTAAGAAGAAAAAGGGAATGTTTATGGGAAATCATATCCCAGAGTGTAACACGCAAGGTGTGGAAATTCGAATCTCTCTGTCTCTCCTTTTATCCCTCTTATCCATGAGCATCATGTTGGACCCCCCCCCCCTTTCTCCTTTTACATTAACGTATTGTATCATCGGTTGCCAAAGGGTCAAGCTTATAGTTTATTATTGGCGACCGTTCTGTATGGTAATTCATAACACAGTGTCATGTACTGTAATTATGTCACAGATGTATGTGTAATCAAAATTGTTGAAATAGTAAAAATTAGCAATAATGAGTATCATATTTGTATATATTATGTTTAATCATATTATACAAAACAAGAATTGTAAATGATGTCATACGGAGAATAGATAAATCAAATCAAATCAAGAAAACACTGCTGTACTTATGTGGAAATGTGACTAATATACGATGTCAAATGGATGGAATACATTGGGGGTGACCCTGGGAGGGATGACAATATATGACAGAACCCGATGTACACTAGTAAAAGAGAAAGTTCTAGGGAGGATGGGGGTGAAGAGAAGATCTGTACCCCACCCCTCTCTGTCAAACTTTCAATCTTTCTCCTTTACCCCACCCCAACCCCCTCTCCTTACTTCGAACTCTATTTGACAGCTTCCAACAACAAGGATCGGTCTAACTGAGCAATAATATCAATAGAGGACGACAGTGGAGAGGGGGTAGGACCCACTAATTGCCCTCTTTCAGGATGGTAGTAATTCGCTAATCATTGGGAAGTGATCCTTCCCGAAAGTATAAAGCTCGCTCTAACCAGTGCCGTGCGACTGGCCAATACTACGTTTACCTGTATACCCGGCTGTGCTGCATGTCGATTTCGATTCGACCAGCACAGATCCCACCTCACAAACCCCTAGAGTTATACTTGCTCTGCTGATGGGAAGCTGTGGGTAGAAATCGGATCGAAATCGGATCGAAGTCAGAATGATGACCGGGACTCCGCGAGACAACCGGAACAACCAGAAAATCTGTACTACAACGGTGACTCATAATCAGCGAAAATTGTTTACTTTTCTCAGAAGTTTGCATTTGCACATACCAGCTGACCTTAACTTGATACTGTGCCGAGTGTTTCATACGGTTTTTAGATTAAGATTTATCCATTCATAATTATATGTTTGATGTTGATGCTTCTAGACTGCGTTTAACCTTTTGTGTGCTCAGAGTGCCGATTGGCACAAAAGCTGAATCTGAGAAGATGGCTGGATAGCCCATATTCAGCTATTCTAAGCTGGTCTTCCATGATGGGGTCCAGTTGGATGTGAGGCTTGACCACTTCACCGCGATAAACACTCTGCTCTTTGCGATGAATGAATGAAGTGGGATCTTTTACGTGCTTGAGTTGTGACTCTCTCACACAATGGACCTCCATTCAATGTCCTTTCCGAGGGACAGAGTGTTTTGCCTCTTGCTAGAGGGGACGGTATACTTACACACAGCATTGCTCAGTCCAGACTTGGGTTCGAACCCGGGTCCTTAGGATCGTGAATTGGAATTGGAACAATCATCCCCCAGCATTCCAACTGATTCCCACTGATCAGTTACTAGCCATCCCCTTTAAACAAAACAATGGACAACCAAATGAACCTGTCTGATATATTAGGAAATAATGATTTGAGAATATTGCTGACATACAAGTTTGTTGGCATGATAGACAGCTGTTTTGCAATGATTCCAGTCACTAAATGAGTTTTTTTTTTCTTTTTCTTTTTTGTGCCTCATTTTTATTGTTATGATAAAGTCAGATTATTTTTAACCCTTGCAATTAGAAATAACCAGTTATGGAAAAATTGCCTAAATGTAATAATTAGAACCAATGCAATACTGCATGGAACGTTGCTATTTACGGCATCAACTCTGTATGAAACGATCTACAGTAGAATGATATCTGCGACGTGAGTATGTGCGTGAAGTTTTTGTTTCTCTGTGTAGCTGTTACGTGTTTACTTACGCAATAAGAAACCGGCTGCAAATTCAGATATAGGTGAATGTGAAAAGAGAATGATAAGTACAGCTGGTATGATTTTGTGCTCAGTATTTGAAATAATGCTTTGGTTTACAAAATAATCGACCATCGCTAACTGTAATAAAACCTTTTCGAGGTGAAATAGGCTAAGTGAATTCTTTTAACTCTATTTTCCATTCAAAGCATGAATTGTTGCAGTGGATTGTTCTTAATTCAAGGTTACAAATTTTGTAACCTTGAACAATACGTTGAAGTCAATACATTTTCTCCTAAAAGACGGTAGCTTCTACATTTTAAGCCAAAGCATCACAATTCTGCCATCTTGGGCCTGTCAGTCATGTGTCAGTCAAGAATTGAGGCATACAAAAGATATGGCAGTACTTGGGTGACGAGAATCGACTGCAAAGTCATCCAGGAGACGTCCTTGGGAGATCCCCCTAGTGCTTCTCCGCTGGTCGCCACGCCTGAGTCACCGGCTCCCTAGCACGCACCCGGTGAATTTGAGCTCCTCTGCCGTTGAGTGTCAAGGTCATCTCATCTGGCGATATGTAGGCCTATACACCATTGACACGTTGCCGTGCATTCTTTCTATCTCTGCCTCACTTAAATCACGCACAACGTCCTAAACTAAAAGAGAGATTATTGTCACCAAAATCGTATCCAATTAGAAACACGAAGACAAACAGCATATGATAGTATCAATTTAGGTGAGGATTCAGCCTTGAACTTTTTGCGAGATACTTAGAAACCATTTGTGAAAATTCTAAGAAGAATTCAAGGTTCATTTGATGAAAATCGGTTTTGAAATGACTGAGATATCCAAAAACAATCCTAATAATAGGTGGGCCTAGGCCTGTTATTAGGATTGCTTTGTTTTTGAATATCTCTGCCATTTTAAAACCAGTTTTCATTAGATTGATAAACGTCTTCTTAGAATTATATGCTCTTCCATACTTCATAAGCGGTTTCTCATCATTATTATCTAAAAAAAAAAATGTTGGAAATTTGTAGCCTCATCTCAACCGAAACTGTACCATCCTTTTAAGGTTTACTTTGATGTGAGGATTAGAATTAGGGTTGGGGTTATGATTGGGGGTAAAATTTATATCTGGCTTAGCGTACAGATATTTCATGGGAGCAATTGTCGCAGGAGCAAATGTCATGGAACCGGTAAGATTCAATATCCCAAGTTTGAAGTAGGATCTATACGTAACAAATCAAGATCGAATGTCTTAAAGGTCCAGTTTACCTCTGGGAGCAGTGATTTCCAAAATATTCAAGATATCACATTTGATGCATATTTGTAGGTCTGTTGTATCACAAAACATCCTACCATATAAAATTTTTGCAATAAAGACTAAAATATGAGGAGATATCAGGATTTTTCTCAATAAACCATAACTGTATACGGTCTAGTCTGGAAGCATTCTTATTATAACTATTGTTCAAATTTTGCGTACTTAACAATACTTAACATCGATTATACGGACTCAAATTTTTACAGTGGTTGTTTCTATCCCTAACTCACATTAAGCACTAATGTTTGGTTTTTGTTTCATCTGCAAATGGTAAATTATGCCTTTAAGAGTGCGTAGCGAAAAATGATACAGAGACGTATCCAAGGATGATCTGTATCGATTGCAGTGGTTAATATCAAGAGGAAAGAGTCTTGATGAGAATGGAACTTGCACCAACAGCTGTGTTTCAGTCTCAGAAACTGGATGAGTTTCAAAAGGAAGAAAAGGAAGAACAGGAGGAGAGGGGGTACAAGAAAAGAGGAGGTATATTCAAGGGATGGTATAGTTTTAATTGAGACGGGGCTTCAGGTTTCCACCTTTTTGTGAGATAATGAGAAACATATTATGATTGAAATATGAATGAGCATGTAATTTTCAGAGGGATTCAAATTTACTTAATGAAAATTGGTTCTGAATTGGCTGAGATATCCAAAACAAAGAGATCCTAATAAAAGGTTGGACCCACCTTTTATCAGGATTGTTTTGTTTTACGTTGTTATTGGATATCTCAGCAATTTCAACACTGATTGGCATCAATTAAACTTTGATTTCCTTTAGAACTGTTTGCTATGTAAAATTTCAAAAGTGGTTTCTTATAGTATCTCTCAAAAAGTAATAAGCTCAAAATTCACCTCAACTAATACTATACCATCCTTTTATTAATTATTCGGCCATTGTGTAACTCTGTAACAAAGCACTCGGCATGAAGATGTACGTCAAAGACCCTAACGTAAAAACTATCACCATTGCTACATTTTTCTCTTTTTGAGGAAAAGGCAGCTATGCTTCGCAGTCAGTAGAATTTAGTTTAAGTTCACGAACAGTTCTCTCTCCCCTTATACGAATGTACCATGATTCGCAACTCATGCTTATGTTGATTGGATGAAAATGTGCGTGACTTGATCAAAACACAAACACATTGCCCGTAACATGACAAATGAGAAAATTTTGCCCTCTCGTGCTGTCGTCTTTGTTTTTTTTTTTATTATGATTAATTCTCAAACTCCATATTTGATTAATATCCTGAGCGTGTGTGTTGCTGGCATCCGTAGCAAATCAAAGCAGCTTTCAAAAAAAAAAACAAAAAAACAACAACAACAACATGGTGGGAAAAATGTCACTCATGAGCACACACCTGATTCAATTGATTCATGGTCTACCATGCTTTGGCACTTTCACCGTCCTCCGACGCTCCCACACGCTCGCCACGTGCAGACCCTGAAACGACCCGTCGGCCCCCTCACGTCTGAGAGATGAAAGAAATAATTTAATTCCATCGCTTTCATATCTTAAATAGCTCTGCTCTGAAGTCCACTTTCATTCTCGAGATTAACATTTTGTTTGTTTGTGTGTGTGTGTGTGTGTGTGTTTTTAGTCGTTTTATATTACATAAACTATCCATATCTCTTTTATGTCAAGTAGATCTTCTATCAGGATTTTGCTGCGAATTGTATGTTTTTCTTTTTCTTTACAACTCAGTCATGCTTGCTTATTAGAGGTTAATGCCATGGAATTCTATTGTATGCACGTATTATATTCCCTTATTTACGTGAAATTGTTGTCGCGTTGTGTGTACTTGTTTAACCAGTATGAAATATGAAAACAAACTAAACATTAACTGAAGCTAAGTGTCTTTTTTTTTCCCTTTTGATGTGTTTCCTCTTTATGTGCGAAGGACGGGATGCGTTTCATTTGCGCCTCTGAGGTTGATTTCGCGCTGGCTTGTTTTGTCCTAATCGGAGAGCACATGCACTCGATGGTGATGTTATCGTGAGATCTTGCGACTGAAGGCATACGACTGAATTAATCGCATTAATACCATTCGCAGACAAACAATTGACCTTTTCATTGAATAGTCTTGTTAACGACACTCAGTGCCCAGTATAATCAATTAAATCGAGAAATGAACTAAAACTTTTTAACACTAGCAAACACAACTGACGCTAAATCATTTTCATGTTTCCAGTGTTGTGCTCATTGACATGCTTGCATTTATAAAATGCTGTTATTTTTTTTTTTGTTCATTATTCCTATTACTAATATTAGATTGTGTCATCTCGCACCTAACCATTCGGTTTATCATGCACACCCTTAAAAAGAAACCAGCACTCTTTTTTGCTATAGTTTTTAGTTTTGAACGATGAGGTATAATAATCACTCGATATAGTGGATGATTATGACGTTGTAGCGCCTGCCCGTCGCAGCTCATCCCTTTATCCGCCAGTAAAATTACCGACGTGAACCGTGCTCAAGGACTGCTCAAGTACTTGTATTCCTTCAGCGGGGTGCGGAGCATGAGACTACCAGATGGCCTCGTTTTCTCACCTTCTTATTTGGATGGAAGTGGCGATCAATTGTCGATATGACGCGAAGGCGTGTAGTGATCAGCATCCGACCGGCCAATGTCATAGCAAACGAGCCGTGCGCGCTGGAGGAAACCGGCGCGGAGGCTCGGGGGTTCCGGGAACGCCGCTTGCTTGACACATTCGGGGGAGCAGGAGGATGTTCAGGAACCGAAAATACTCGGCGATGATAACATAACCATTAATGCACAGGAGAGTGAGTAGTGGTCGAAAGGCTGGAAGATAAAGAAAGAGACAGAGACAGAGACAGACAGACTGACAGACTGACAGACAAACAGACAAACATTCAGAGAAAGAGAGAAATAGAGAGATAAGAGAGAAATCATCAGATGGTAAAGGAAATACAGCGACATTTACTGTTTTCGTTCAAGATAAGTCGGTTTAATTTTCTTCTCCTTTCTGAGCTGGCCACATACTTTCTCCCATTTCCCTCCGATCTCTCTCCGAATGTTTACGAGCAATAAGCACTAAACTTGGTGACCACCCAGCATTCTCTAGATTTCTTGTATATTGTATAATGTAACTTGGTGGGAGCCATAACAATCTACAAGCTTTGCTTTTTAGTTGTTCCCCCTTCTCCATTCTCCAATTGAGTTATCCCTCAAAATCAATGTCTCACTTCTACAATCTCCATGATGTTCCCCCCCCCCCTGTTTGATTATTATGTTGGCATGTATTTACTTTCATTCACATTATTATGTTCACATTGATTATATGTTGAGATGGAGAGAAAAAAGGTACTTTAACTTGAACTTGATTATTAACGTAAACGTACACAAATAAAACTACCAGGCTCACTAAGGCCATATCAACATCAATGAGCAGAAAACGAAATCCAGTGATAAATCTTGAAAATGTCAATGACATACCATTCTTTGGAGATTAAATAGACAGGAATAAGTCTTCATGGTTTCTGACATTTGTGATTAATTTTCATGGTTTTGCTCGCATCTGAAAGAAAAATTGAGTGTTTTGTTATACCTGCCACCCTCAACCTTATCCATCCCATATGCTCTATCTCACCGTCATCTCCATGCCAGGGGGGGCCTCCCATCTTGACAGGTCGATGTCCGCTTGTCTCTCACCTTTGCTTGACCGACTGCCCGAGGTGTTAGCGATACCGAAGGAGCAGGGTGATCCAGCCAGGAGTAGATACATGTACCTATACACTCAGGAAAGTGCATACGAAGAATGATAAAACTCGTCGGCACAGACACGCACGCAGCTTCTAGGCAAGCATTTCAAGATCATTTGCAGACATACACCTCAGGCCATAGTCGCCATGACTATAGACAAAAAGCTATTCCATGCTGTACAATGCAGCATTGCCACAGTTTTTTTTTTTTTTAACATTTTTCTTGCCTTCTACACATCAACTCAGTTTGGCGCCACATCAGTTACTGACGCGGCAGGTATACATGAGTGTGCGTTCGCGTGTGTTCTTGCATGATTATTGTGATTCTTTGCTGTTTTCTTGTAGAGTTTGTCTGTGTGGGTCCCCTTTGCATGTAAAGCTGCTGAAACACTCCCCCAATTCCTTATCCCCCTTATTTATTTGCTTAGTATTCTATCTCGAATCAAACATTGCTCATATCAACCGAAATGGGACATTTCTTTTTCATGGCCTATTGCAGCTCTCCTGTAATCAAAATTGTAATGCACAAACAAAACTGTGTTGACGCAGTAAAACATTATAGGGAAAACACACCCACTGTTAATACTCACATACACATGATGACCATCTAATTTGGTATTAATGCGCATAAAATGACTGATATTCTCCCCCTGTAGAAGAGAAACAATAAATTACGTCCGTAGCGATCACAGTCCACCTGGCTAATTGCAAACGGATATTGTGAAAATTCTTCATCCCTCCGAGTCGAGAGCTAAATTTCGGTGCAAGCTGAAAGGAAAATAGGCCTCAGTTTCTAAATGGTGCATTAATGATGTTTTACCATTAAACAAAGATGTGCATAACGAGCCGGCGATCCAAAAGCTTAGTAAAAGTATGATCATGTTGTATTCATTTCTTGTCATCTTCTGTTTTGTCTGCCAGGAGCAAAAGATGTTTATCCCTTTTTTTTCAAGACAGAAGATGTGATTGTAACATGAAAATCTACAAGTCTCCCTGTGTGGTGTACGCTATTATACTCGTCAACGAAGAGATGTTATCTGATATTACATGTACGATAAAGATATACAATCCTCCATCTCGGATATGCTGAATATGCATTCACACAAAGATATGTCATTAAAGAAGAGACATATGCCTATAATTAGGTAATTGAGGGTGACATTTATCGACCACCATTTTTTGACGGCATTTTAAAATGCATCCGCCGTGTCCAGTGCTCATCGAGCTATAACTAACCCGTGTTGAAAAACCCCTCGAGGAAGAGTGGAAGCCGAAATTGGAACAGTGGTGGACAATTAGCCGTGTTTCCCGCCCGCCTAACTGTTTTTTTTTTTGGTCATGACTCAGTGCCAGCTCCACTTGTCCACTTCAACTCCCGCCTTTCAAACTTAAAGAAGAAATCCACCCCAAAATGAATAAACTGAAATAGAAAGAAAACAAAAATCCCTACAGAATGATACAAAAATGACAAATATCGGATGGGAAATAAGGAAGATATGACATTTTGAAATTTCACATTTTTTTTTGAAAACATTTCTTGACCGTTCTTTGTGAATATTCATATGAGTGAGGTTTTTTGCTTTTTCCTCTGCAGAGGTGCTTAATTCATTCATTTCCAAAAACTATATACCGCGGGAGATTTATAAGTAACTGAATGGATACATACTCAGAAAAGTGCACAACCTTGATCTCAGCATGTTTGATATAATCTCAGAAACATTGTCTATCAGTATTTCATTTCTAAAACTAATCCATATTTCTAAACTGTTAATGAGTGATCGAGTTGATGATGTCATGCCCTCACTAATTTCTATGTATGATATAGATGTAATACAAAAAAAAATAGTTCATACAAGTAAAAGCATGTTCCCATATCAAGATATATCAGAGTTAACATTCTTGTTCTTTTTTATTTTGGGTGGTTTTAAGACAAATTTTATATCTATACTATACATACTATTAGTATAGTGGTGTAATATGAGATTTTTGTCATTTCTGTAGGCCTATATTAATGAAAAAGAAATTGTGAACTTGTTGATTTGAATATTCATATAAGGACTGGTCAAAAATTTTTTTCCGAAAAAAATGTGAAATGTCAAAATGTCATATCTTCCTTATTTTTCATCTGATATTTGTCATTTTTGTATTTCTGTAGGGAATACTTTTCACTTTCTTTTGAAGTTTATTTATTTTGGGGTGGATTTCCTCTTTAATGACATAAAAACGTTGTCGTTATCCATTGTTGTAAATTCTGCATCCTTCTCTCTCGTACTCTTCGAAACGGTCTCGTAGCGCACCGAGACTTGAAACTTGGATAAGAGAAATCATTCTTCACTTCCAAACCCGTTACCTGCCTAGAGACTTGCAATGTTTCCAAAATAATCAAACTGGCAAAAATTTAAACCAGATGCATTCCGTGATGTCTCGATGGAAGACGATGACTATGCCAAACATGGAAATAGCTCAGCGTGAGTAATGTGAGAATGAACTCCGTTTGCGCACGCTATAACATTTTTTTTTTCCAAATAGCAACAGCAAGGGAGCTATATACGAGCTCATTATTCACAGGACATCCACCCTCCATTACGTGGCGATGGCATGCTCTGTCGCTGACAATAGTTTCTGTCATCGCAAGTGCATATTTTGGTACATTATCTTCACTTTAAAATACCTTGCAGGCTCGTGTCATAGCCCCTTGCCTCATCCCCTCCCTCTGCACTAGCTGCTCTTTGAATTCGTCGTAAACCTGGAGGCAAAATCCCCGATATTTTTGGCTTCGGGTTGAGACCTAAAAATAAAAACACACCGTTAAACGAGGACGCGGGGGCAACAATGTAACCCTTTTTTCCTTTTTCCAGGAGAAAAAAAGAGGGGCGATCTCGAGCAAGTGCACGTATGCAAAAACCGGGCCTGGAGCCGAAGGACTGTAGCATTTTTAAACCGTTTTCTCTCCTCCCCTCCCTTTCTCTCAATAAGAAAAGAAAAAAAAATCGCATGAGCAAATCCTTACAGCATTGGCTTACTCATCTACCCCTGGCGTCCCTTGATCGCTGGAGGCGCCTGCGGGCCTTCCAACTGCGTCTCTGCACGGCCGGAAAACGCAGATCCGATGAAGATGATCCGGCGCGATGTACACGGTCTGTCGTCGTCAGATTCCGAAGGGGCTTTCCGGTCACTCTTGACCTGTCTCTTGACGTGTCTTTTTACTCAAAAGGTTCTAAGTCCCGCTTTATTTTACCCCTTCCTCCTTTTAAAATCTGAGTTTGACTCGCAGACCGGTGGATAGTAGACATGGCTGATTTCGTATTTTATTTGTCTCGTCATAAATCTGACAGTCTCCAATATCAACGAGGCAAAACGAGTGTTTGTTTGTTTTTTTTAATCATAGAATGCTGTCGAATTTTTAGAGTGAGTGTTCGTGTGTAGTAGGTGTGCGTGTACATACACGTGTGTGTGTGTGTGTGTGTGTGTGTGTGTGTGTGAGGGAATGGGGGTGGGGTGGTTGGAGTAACCATTACAATCACTATTGCAACCAGGGAGGTGAGACGCCTCCCTGTTGCAACCCTGCATTCATTAATCAGTATACCATAATGATTATGTCCCCCCCCCCAAAAAAAAAAAAAAATACAACGGGCCCCTCCGCAATGATAGCTTTAAAACCAGTGAATCAATCCAAATACGAGGAAATTTCGGGGAATGAAGCTATAACTCATAGCTCACATCTTACAGAAAACCCCATTCTATTGCTTCAGTGGTCAAAGAGAAATGAGGAATTAGTAGAGCATGTCAGGAATCTCTTCCCTCCAAGTTTTGTCTATTATGTTCACACACAAGAGCATCCAAGTGCTAAACTTTGAAGAATCAGACTCATGACATGCTTTACAACAATCCACATTTCTCTGTGACCGCTTAACCAAATTGAATGGGGTTTTCTGTAAATAGAGCTAAAATGTTATTTTTTAAGACTCTGAAGTAGCATTCAGATAGTTTAATCAAATTTGGTGTTATCGATGCGAAAATCAGATTGCATTTTTTGGGGGGACATACTGTACTGTCTTCTAGATACACATGTTATGTTGTGACGGCGGCGCTGCAGATGAACGCTGATTTCTATTTGCAAGGCCTTAAAGTTGAGTTCTGGCACCCTTTCGGCCACAGCACAGGGACAAAAAAAAAATGAAATGAAATAAAAGATGAAAAAATAACAAAAAGAAAATAAGAAAAGAAATGCTTAATCAACACAGAAGCACTAGACAAACACCTGAAAGGAGAGAGTGAATGAGGAAATTGGATGGTCAGTTCTGGACTCGAGAGATCTGCGGGGACTGACCGCTACACCAGGTGGTCACAGGAAGCAGGAGTCGCATGGGATATTAACGGTGTTCTCTTAGGCCATGATGGTAATTGGGGGTGATTAATGATCCCTTTTTCATAACAACAAAGAGAGAAGGATGAACATATCAAACTTAATTAGTACGTTTAGGCACTACATTCAGAATAATCCCAAAAGATACGTACGCAGGCATTTTCGTTATGTTCCATGTGTGTACGCATACTTGATTATTTGTAAACAATATGGATTCGTTGATATTTCATTATTGTAATATGTATGTGCTTATGAATTTGCCATGTGCATAATAACCATTGGTATACACACCTACATAACTAGGCCTACATACATACAATGACGCATATATATATATATATATATAATACATAAAGTTTAAAATCTGCTTGTTGGTATCTAAAGAGGTTTACATGTTATTTTTTAAATGTACAGTCACATGGGATTTACCAAC
This sequence comes from Diadema setosum, assembly GCA_033980235.1. Lineage (NCBI taxonomy): Eukaryota > Metazoa > Echinodermata > Echinoidea > Diadematoida > Diadematidae > Diadema > Diadema setosum. The sequence continues at coordinate 23,109,056 of CM067067.1, read as the reverse complement.
ATGTCGAAAGTTTTGTTTTTCATTTGCAAACTTAAACAATTTCCGGGTTATGTCAGCATATATCAATCTACAAATTGGGGTCTGGCCCCTGGACAATAACCCCAGAACCTTCCCCTGACCCTAACCCTAAACCTAATCCTGAACCTATTCCTAACCCTAACCTAACTCTAACCCTAAACCTAACCCGAATCTTAATCTTTACTCTAACCTTATCAATAACCAGTTTTTACCCGGGGGGGGGGGGGAGGAGGTAATTGTTCCGATGTGAACAAATTGATGCATTGTTATTATTCATTAAATATATCTAACTTGAAATACACTTGAAAAATCGGGAGCGGTATTTTCACTATTTAACAGTACTGTTCTAAACTTGTAGTTTTGCTATTGGAGTTTGGACTTGGGAACTCTTCTTTTCCGTACTTGGTGCTCTCGTGTGCTAGCCATGAGTCATATTACTATCATATTTAAGCCAAAGGCCATGGGTTTGCAAGCTCAAATTTCCTAAACAACCGATGACAGAGACTTTTTTTTTTTTTGCTGCAGCTTTTGCGTGTGCAAGGGATTTCTGTTTTTCAAATCTCTCCTTGGTTGAGATTTTTCTTTAATTCTTATCTTTTGTTAGTTACTGCGAATCTATGTCTACGTGGTGTGCCGATTCATGCGGTGCTTTATCTCAATGCGAAAAGAGCCATCCTGAAATAAAATTAGATTTATTTTACGATAATACAGACGAGTAAATTTTACTCGTCTGTATGTTTATGGTAAAATATGCTTATGTATCATTTTTTTTTTCATATTTGTGTCTGGCTTAAGATGAAATACAGATAAAACTCTAACCGAGTGAATTGGTGTTGCCAATGTCATTTTTGTTGCTGTCGCCTCCGTTGTTGAAATAAGCACTGGTCGGGTTACTTTTCACAAGAACGTGGCTCATATTCTGTTGTCTTTACTACATCTTTCTGTAGCGCCATCTGGTAATCAAATAAAAGCAAAACACTGTTCAGCTCCTGATTTTCCTCGGAGAAAAACAAAATAACAACAACTACCAGAAAACAAAAACAACAATAGCCGCTTTAAATTATCACTCAGTGAAACGTCAAGTACATCATCTCTATACATTGTAGTTTAATTTGTTTTTCTGCTACCTGTTTCTTTGTTATTGCTTTTGCTTTGTTTTGTTTGTTTGCTTGTTTTTACTGTTTTGATCATTGATGAGGCGTTGTTTTGTTTGTCGGTTGTTGTTGTTTTTTGTTCCAGTTTCGACACTAATGAGTCAAGAACCGGTCAGAATCTGAATAGGTTGTGTAGCTAATAAACAATCGACAATGCCCTTACCACCTGTTTTAGAGGTGGCCAGGAATGTCCAACACCTGTGAAAAATAATACACATGCATACCACCGCCCGTATCGACGTGCCTCGAACCGTAGACGAAAAAGGGCACGAACACACTATGAAAATAACTTATACTTGCGCGTGCGCGTTCACCTTTTCTGTTTCCCCGAAAAACATCAAGTACGAAGGGTGTAACTAATTTCATTATCGCAGATATTAATTTGTCAAGTCGTGTCTCTAGAGCGATTTGTAAGCCTCCTTCGGGAGTCGTTAGAGAAGTTATCAATTAAACAAGCAGCTGGGCTCCGCCATCCACTAAAATCCAACATTCCGCCATGGAACGTGTGCCGTGAGTCAATGACGATGAAAAAATAATGCCAAACCAGGAAAGCGTGAAAGTCATGATAATGTCATATATCAGTATGTCAATAGCATTGGCAATCTGTGCCTCATAAACGCATGGGAAGAGGAAAAATGGGATAGATTGCAAAGTTACCAGTGCAATCTTAATTGTGTATAGACAAAAAGTTTAAACATTATTTAACTGAATTATGGTAGCATCTTTAAGTCCAGAAGAACCGAATAATTTAGCCCCTTCCTGCATTTTGGCACTTAAATATGTGAATATACAAGTGGTCACTATTCATTTGTATGCAAAACTCTGGTCAAAACAAAAACCTGGCTTCCATTTTGCACTCTCATATCCCCCGTCCCTCAACCCACCCCCACCTCTCTCTCTCTCTCTCTCTCTCTCATTCTCCGTATTTTTCGTTATGTTGATCTTAATTAATTTTTTATTAATAGGATTATTCAGCAAAATACCCAAACGCACTTGTTCTTTAGGCATAGAATGTTTATACTTTTTTTTTTTACACTGTTTCATACAAATAACATGATGCGCAGACAAGACAAAACAGACAAACAAATAAACAAAGCAAAAGATCCCCTTAAACAAACAATGTGATTTCTTTTTTGGCTTACTTGATATTTTTCTCTAAATTTGTCATTACGCCGCAGAAGCTATAGCTGCTGGACGTCCCCCTCCTAAAATCCGGTTAATCAGTCAGGTTTCCCTGTCCCGAATCCTTTTTAAGAGATCAATAAATCTATGTCAACTGCTGATCTCTTGGGTACATTACGCTGAGCTAGAAGAAAGTCTTGACTCAATTACGTCTTTCTTGGCGAGTCGGAGGGAGCATTTCCTGTCGAATATCTCGACTTCGACCAAGTTTAGATTTGAGCTTATAGGGGCTGGTTATATTTAGAAGCATGTAGAGATATGTTAGGATATGGCTGACGGAGACGGAGACATGATTTTTGTTTTGATGCTGATATGTACTGAAACAAAATATGAATTTGTTATACTGTAAAACGACAACAACAATGAAATAATCCCACTCTGCATGGCAGTGAATACTATAGATTGTACAGTCGCTTAGCACCTTCATGCCGCAAATACACAGCTTGTAAATGTCAATATATGGTAGACTGAGTGAGTGATAACTGTTAATCGACTATTAACATTTGATTATGTAAGTAGTTTCCATAGTAATTCAAGCTGTTTTGAAAATAACAGTGACGTTAGGCAAAAATAAGAACGGTAAAAGCAAATGCTTTAAAATCAGGAAAAAATATAAAGAAAATTTTTGAATATCGAAGGTGTCCTCGCAAAAAGAAAGAGGAGGTATGCCACAATCACGAATACAGAACAAAAACAACAACAACAACAACAACAACAACAACAACAAACAAACGAACCCCCACCCCCATCTTGATCACGTGATGATATCACAGAATCTGCCATTCGCTTGTGCCTATCAAACATGCATTTTTAAATGATTTACAAACTGTAACCACTGTCCTTTATAATGCTTACATAGAGCAGTTTGTTTTCCATCAACATCCCATGGGCAAAGCAGACAAGCCAATGCTACCATCACATTGCAACTTTTCAATAATGTTATTGATTGTTACCAAGGATGTATGGTTCATACATAACAAACTGTAATATAATAATGTAACAAATTTAGTCAATCCACATAATACAGCCGCTCTAACCCTCTCCCCTTTCTGAAAGTTATCATTGTTAATTCGTTGTATCTGTAGAACAATTTTGATATGAAAGAAATACTTTCTTCCTGTATAATTCATATGAAAAGAAGGGACAATACAGTGGCAATTTATGTGCAAGAAGAGACGACAATTGTGAAAATATAATGATATAATATGTCAATCCCATCTAATCAGTTTAATACAAGTGACAGTAATTGATATCATTCACCGGAGGAAAAAAAAAACAACATGTATGAGCTTAGAACTCTGAAGATGTTCTCATCTTTGGTCCGGTTATGATGGAATTTACAGTTTTCTGTCGGATGATTTGCTGTTTTATAATTTTCTCAAAGTCAAGGAAAACATGAAAGAGGTTTTCATCTTAAGGTAGCGAAGGTCTGTGTGGTAAATTTTCCTCCCCAAGTTATAATATCATGCTTTATTTTGTGTAAATATAACTTTGTTGTTACTAAAGCTAGAGCTCATAATTAGGGTAAATTGTGGGGGCGTGGGGCTTAGGCGGGTGGGTGGACCACGCAACGTATGGCTTGCAATTCATTTCATGTACATCATGTACATAACTATAGAGCCATTGGAGATCGCAGTCAAAATAGCATCAGCTGTCGGGGTTGCCAGTTCGCTGATTTCGATTTCGTCACTGTCAGATGGAAACGACGAACGCTGCTCCAGCTGCAATGATTAAAACAGGCAAATCCAACGATGATTGGAAGTAGTGGTGTGTGTGTGTGTGTGTGTGTGTGTGTGTGTGTGTGTGTGTGTGTGTGTGTGTGCGTGTGTGTGTGTGTGTGCGTGTGTGTGTGTGCGTTGGGGGGTTGGGGTGATCAATAATGCAAATATTATAGCTATTACCAAATTATACTTGTGCATACACACGCATACTTATCTGTGATTCAGTCGAACAGTATACACATCTTATGCTATTTTTTCTTTTAATCGCTTTTTTTTTACTGCATTATGTAATTGTTTCAAAACGGCCTTTTGCTATAACTTAAATATACATTATGCAAGCCTAAATGAATTATTTTTGAATAACATTTGAATATAGAGCAAAGGGCACAGTGCTCATAATCAGGGGCGGATCCAGGGAGGACCCCAACCGGCGCACGCCCCCCCCCCCTTATTTTTTGTTGAAACTGAAACAAAAGAAATAAAAAGAAAAAAATGGGGGGAGGGGTGCGTGCGCCCCCATTTAATTTTGTAAACGCGCCCCCTCTTTACGGAATTCCTGGATCCGCCCCTGATAATGACTTGTGTGAACAAATCAAACATCATGCTTCTTATTGTGACACATCTCTACCTATCTGTCTATCTATCTATCTATCTATCTATCTCTTCTGTAAAACAAAGAGAAATGTTCGTAAACCTGTTTGGTTAAGTATATTTTGACAAAGCAGAACTCAAATTTGGCAGAATTATCAGACAACTTGTTATACGCAATATCAAATCGAAAACAAGTGAAAAAAACGTTTTTTTTTTTTTGTTTGTTTTTTTTTTTTAAACCCCAGTATAGTCCGACCTCTCCTATCCGGACATGTTGAGACCGGCGCTCACCCGGATAAGGTATTTTGGCCGGATATGGGAGACTCAATGTTTAAAACACGCAGCTGCCTAACAAATGATAGCTACATGTAACCTCTTGCAGGTAGTATAGGTCCTACACTGAACTGTTTGTTTGCTATCAGCGCAAAATTATCGGTTTTTTTTTTGTTTTGTTTTGTTTTTTGTTTTTTTACAAAATGAAATTAATTTTTGGTCAAACTCTTGGGATGATTTACCTACTTAGTGAATGTCTAAATGCGTGTTATTTGGATGAAAATTTGATGTTAATGTGTATTGATTATGTTGGGAATAATATGTAATTCATATGAGTTTGTGTAGGATTTCTTGTTTGAGCTTTTCCCCATTTTCCCCGCAATCACTAGACTAAAAAAAAAAAAGAGAAAAAAAAAAACACGCCAAGATCGCGTCCGGATAATAGAGTAATCTGGATAAGGATAAAGGGAGGCCGGATGAGAGAGGGCGAACTGTACTTGCAATACATATATAAGACAACCACAAACGTAAACTCCCCTAATTTTGGCGAAATTTCCACAAGGAAGACTTATGGCACTGCATTCCATTTCTTGTTATGCGTCACTTTCTCCTTCTTATAGCTTTGTCAGACATTAACATAAAATCATTGCTATATGTTTGACCAAAAAAAAAAGTAATGGTAAAGACTATGCACAGTTCAGTTCGTAATTTTGTCTCTGTGAAGGAGTTATATACAGTTCTTCGTTGCTAGCAGTTCCGCATGTCATAATAAACGAATTTTAGTGGTTGCGTGTCGCTGAAATGGAATCGATACCTTGCCATTTTCTTTGGGTTGCAATGATTTGTCATCTTTCCTTTTTTTTTTTAGTCGAAGACTGCATATGCGTGCGATCCTGATGTTCTCCTCCTGTCTATACCTCTTTCCGTGTCGCTTTAGGTACGTTGTTTTAAGAATTATATTCGTTTTAAGGGTGGCCGGATGATTTCTGTGCGTCTGAGATTTAACCATATCCATCTAGTCGTCTTGAGCATGGCTCTTTCTGGTATGACACACGAACAGTCAGTCGGGAGAGATTTCTTGCCTTGTTATTGTACCTTTTTTTGCGACTCCTCCGCGTAATCCTATGACGTACTGGAATCGTAATAGGTAGGCGCCAAAACGGGAATCAAGTAAAACTTTTAGGATTCACGTATCAAGTTACCGTGCGCGAAGGTAAGGTGTGAAGTCGATGTTTGGAGTTGATGACATCCAAAGGCGCTCTTGGGATTCTACAATCTCGTCAAAAAGGATGACGTCAAATCATGTTACAAAATAATATAATTTCGATGACATTTTGTTCAGGATTTTCACGTTTTTTCTTCTCTCTTTTAAAGATACCAAGCAGGTATCAACATCGCTTCACATGGTAATGATTTGATAATAATAATGATAATGAAAAAAAAAAGAACCCAAACACTGACATCAGAAATAATACATTATTGAAACTTAAAACACATGATAACAATCATGTGTCGTCTTGACTCATCTGGTTTGATTATGTTAGAGAAGAAAGTAATTAAACCTGAAAAATCACACTTTTGGGATTTTCATGCCCAGTTGGCCCTACATGGTTGTCTCTAGAGTTTCATTGACGTTATCATCAATAAAAGAATAGCACAGCGAAAGAGAGAGAATGAAAGAAGGACAGACAGACAGAAATACAGAAAGACAGAAAGAATGGACAGAAAAACAGAGAGATAGAATGATATTTTAACCTCATTTTCTGCAGCCACTTTGGAATTATTGTATAAGAGAGCGCTGATACCTGCATATGAATTGCAAACCGGAAAAAAAAACCCGATTGATGAAACGGGAGGAATTGTTACCTCACTGAATCTACATCAAAAGTAGATACCCGCCGACTTCAACAATCGATTGTTGTATGAACTATTCAGAATATTTTGCATATTATTGGCACGGATGGCGGGAAAATCAAAGACAAAAACGCCGCTACATGGATGGCGGGTAAAAAAAAAATGCACAGACAATTTCAAGCTTTAGACAAACAAAGGTCTCGTAGAACTACACTGCAGCATACCCCCAACAGCCGCTTTGACTGACCAGATTATCGCACGGAAATCTAACCTCATGGATGCAGCTTGGAAAAAAAAACCAGAAGAAAACAAAATAAGGTTCACAGGAAGAAGTCTTCAACGAACAGAGATGAAGGACAAAAAGTACATCGGAGAAGGCAGAGAGAGAGAGAGAAGTTTGATAAGTGACAAGACGATATAATATACATGTAAAGGTAAAGAACAGACAGCTCGTTGACGTATTGCTGGAATAGATGAATAGGAAGTGTGTGTGTGTGTGTGTGTGTGTGTGGGTGTAGTGTGTGCATTGTACTGTATATATATATATATATATATATATATATATATATAGATGTAACACGGGTATGTTGGAGAACATACAGTTGCTCTAGTCTGAGTTCAAGTTCCCTCCTTGTTAAACTCTTTTGTTTCCCGATGAAAAGGCCACCAGGCGACCACCTTAGCACCCGGCGTTTGTTTGCTAAACAAATCCCTTTCTTACCTGAGAGCTGAATGAACATCATCTGGCGTTGGTCAGCACCAGTTCTTCACTTTGCAGAACTGTGTTGATCAAGCCAGATGTGTTCTCCCCCTGCTCTCTATACAGGTAAGAATTATTCTACTTCATATACTCTCTTGCTATCTCTGTATGTTTCACACATTGATATGTCATTAGTAAGTATGTCGTGTTTTGATAATCACAGGAGTACCAAATTATAGATATGGTTGAGAATTTGTTAAATCAATTCATGAGGTTATGACTTTATTGTACTCATCATTTAACTTCTGGTCGCTGCCCTGTAATATCAGTTTACTCCAGTTGCTGAAAACAACCGATGAGATATATACATTATTCTCAGCTTTATATACAGGCTTGATATATTCAAGGAGTTGAGGAGTGATCTGTAGTTGTCTTTAAGCGATGTGCATTAATTTTGGTAACTGGCTCAGTTGCAAGATACTGTGGAGGTAATTATGAATTGCTAAGTTAAGCGTTAGCGTTTATGATAACGCTGTCATATTATCGACAGCTTAATTCATTTATATGTCGATGAATATTTTATGAGATAAGTCCGTCGCAATATTCAATGTATATAGAGTGTCAAAATCAAAGTACATGCTGTATATAACGGATAGCTTTTCGTTTAATCCTGAACTTACATTGCATGTGAAGGAACTCGTGGCTTTTCTTAGCATACCATACAATATCATGTTATGTAGAGGGTAGCATCTGCGTGTGTGTGTGTGTGCGTGTGTGTGTGATTGTGTGTGATTGCTTGTGTGTTGTGGGTGTGTGTGTATGTGTGTGCGTGTAGGTGTTATCTGTGCCCCGTGTTAGTCACTAGCATATAGAAGAGGTTGTTGGTTTGATGTAGAGTTTATAGGACGATAGTTTTCCTGCTCAGGCCCGCTTATTTGTTAAAGCAAGTTTTGTACACAAGACAGTGGACAGGGTGTGCATTTGTATGTTATAGTACGATAGGTGAATGGGGTCTGCGTGAGTAGACTGTGTCAGCTGACCACGGCTTTTTAAGACCGCACTACGGCGGAGGGCCATTGTCAAGTTTCTTTACCTCTGTGGAGGCCGGAAAGATGTGCTGGTAGCTCTTTTGTTTCAAAGTCTTAATGGAGGGAGTCTCTCCCCATCTCCTTTTCTCTAGGCCTGGAAGAGGCGAAAAGAGGAGCAAGCTTTTTTGTATAGTACATGTTCAGCGCACACGCTGGTTAACACTTCTTTTGTATACTTTGTTGGCTTTTTATACGCTGGGGAGCCCAGCGTCTTCTCGCCTTAGCTTTTATTTTAATTTGTGAGTTTACAAAGTGCTTAATCCATGACAGGGTTCTGCATCGGGGCTTTTACCAATGTACAGTATTCTGCTGAGTGTAGTTGAGAGCGTGTGTGTCATGTATATATATAGAGAGATAAGTTAAGTCAATGTGTACAGAAATGAAGTTCGAGTTAATGAGAAATAGTAAATGTGATAGGACATCTGGTGATAGAGTAACATGTAGTTAATAGTTCTAAGGGGTAGTTTGGATAATGTGTTGTATGTAATATGTCAGTGTACATAGTTTATGTGAAACTTGTGATTGTTGCGTTTTTGTAAATTGAAAGTATTATGTATCATGTTGAATGTGAATAAAGACTTTGCAGAACTGTGTTGATCAAGCCAGATGTGTTCTCCCCCTGCTCTCTATACAGGTGTCATATCTCGCAAGGTTAGGGACCAGTTCTCGCATCGTCACCCCCCCCCCCTTTTGTTGAGTGAACGCCCCCTGCATCCCCTTACCCACAAGCAGGCTACGACTATACCTATAAGAGAGCAAGTGCGCTGTTAGCTGTCGCGCTTGCAACGAAACACGGGCGTTACACGAAACTGGCGTAGTCGGCAGGATCCCTTTTGTTTATCTACAATACATCGAGATTGACTGCAACGTTCGCAGGAACTGCACCACTCCTTCACAGCTTCCTCCATCTTTGGCCAGTAGAATCGCTCCCTCAGGAGATCTAGAGTACGTTCAGGTCCCATGTGGCCCATCCTGTCATGTAGTTCCTGCATCGCCATAGGTCGAAGTGTTGTAGGCAGCACCAGCTGAGTGACATCCCTCCCTTCCTTCTCTACCGTCCTGACAAGGAGGCCATCGCGTAGTGATAGACGCTCCCACTGCCATAGAAGGTTTTTGACCTGGCTTGGAAGTTGAGCTCGTCGACGCCTAGGAGGCTTGGTAGACTCCTTAATGTACTCGATCACAGCCGCCATTTCTTCATCTGCTGATTGCGCCCTCTGGAGTTCGTGTACGCTCATTGATGGCAGGGCCTCGAAGTGCGGTTGAGGAACTTTCACCTGTTGGGCAACTTGGGCAGTGGGGACAGTAGGTTCAGCGTTACCATCATCACCTGGGTGGGGTGGGGGGAGGTCCTTCTTGTCAGGTGCTGGCAACCGGGAGAGCGCATCTGCGTTGGCGTTAGCCTTGCCAGACCGGTAGACAACCTGGAAATCGTAGTTGGCCAATTCAGCTGCCCAGCGTTGACCTGTCGCGTCTAGTTTGGCAGAGGAGGTGGCATACTTCAGGGGGTTATTGTCTGTGAAAACAACAAACTTGTTACCGTACAAGAAGTCCTTGAATTTATCAGTGACCGCCCACTTTAGTGCCAGGTACTCTAGCTTGTGGGCTGGATACCTAGTCTCTGCTGGGCTGAGGCCTCTGCTGCCATATGCGATGACCCTCTGTACGCCCTCTTGTTTCTGGGAGAGGACGGCTCCAAGTCCCAGTCCAGACGCATCCGTCTCTAAGATGAACGGCAACGAGTAGTCTGCATACCCGAGGATCGGCGCAGAAGTGAGCCTCTTCTTTAACTCAGCGAACGCAGCTTCACACTCATCAGACCATTCATAGGGGACTGGCACAGCTGTCTTCTTTCCTTTCTTCCTTCTCGGGTCGCCACTCGTGAGGCGGTACAACGGAGCAGCGATCTCAGAGTATGATTTGACATATCTGCGGTAGTACCCGCAGAAACCAAGGAACTGCTGCATTTCCTTCTTGTTAGATGGTCGTGGCCAATCGGCGACCTTCGCCAACTTCTCCGGATCAGTCGCCACGCCATTCGCAGAGACAACGTGCCCAAGGTAGTTTACCTCCTTCTGCAGAATACGGCATTTGGAAGGTTTGAGTTTCAGGCCGTGCTGCCTCAGTCTGTCGAACACTGTCTGCAAACGTTCCAGGTGCTCGTCGAGTGTCGTGGAGAAAACGATGACGTCATCGAGGTAGATGAGGACGGAATTCATGTTCAGGTCCCCCAGACACGTCATCATCAACCTCTGGAACGTGGCAGGAGCATTCTGGAGTCCAAACGGCATCCGGTTGCACTCAAAGAGGCCCATTGGAGTCGTGAATGCCGTCTTTGCTTTGTCGTGTTCGTCGACCTCCACCTGCCGGTAGCCAGAAGTGAGGTCCAGCGTGCTGAAGTATTTGGCCTTACCAAGCGAGTCCAAGGCTTCCTCGATCCTGGGGAGTGGGTATGCATCCCTCACCGTCTTGCCATTCAGTTTTCGGTAGTCTATGCAGAAGCGTAGACTTCCATCCTTCTTCTTGGCGATGACAATGGGGGAGGCATATGGGCTGCTGCTTGGTCGTATAACACCGGCATCATTCATCTCCTTCAACATGTCTTTCACGTCCTGGTAGAGGGCTGGCGGGATCCTCCGGTAGGGGAGGCGGAAAGGGACGGGGTCGACGAGGGGAATCTGGTGGGTAATTGACGTCGTATGGCCGTAATCTGTCGAATGGTGAGAAAAGACATCGCCATTTCTCTCGAGGAATTGCTGGAGCTTGCTGTGCTCGTCATCCTCCAGGTGCGATAGGTCAATGTCTTTTAAATGGGTCACGGTCTGTGTGTGGCACCGTGCTTGATGTCTGCTGGTTTGCTGCTGCTCTTTTGGCGACTCAATGTGGTGAATTTCCTTTACAACTCGAAGTATGGCCAGGGAGGTACTGGAAGTAAGAGTGACGGGCACGCCACTAATATTTCTGACTGTCACAAAAACGACACCTCCACTTACCGGCGACAGTGTGTGAAGACAGGTCAGGTTTCCATTAGCAGAGGTTGGTTCTACCAGAGCGCAGCAGTCTGGAACCGGAGTCCTTCCGCGCACGCGGCCCTTCACAGTTCTCTGCTCTCCTGGTACCAGCTGGAGAGGTCGCCCATAAAGAGTCACACGTCCAATGAAGTCTCCCTTCCCACTTACATCTGCCATCCCCAGACGCATGAGGGCTGCTTTCCAGATGGAGTCCCTCTCCCCTACAGCATGTAGGAAAGACTCTCTTCCGTGCATCCTCACGCAGTCCTCCTCCAACGCTCTGATAACATTGGTTCCGACCAGTAAAGGGACGTCACGCTTGTACTTCGTCGTGGCTGTCACCAGTGTCGGTACCTTTGTGTACTCGAAGCCTAAGATGGATAAGCTGGAGTCGATTACCCCTAGTACACGCACCTCGTGGTCGTCGGCACCGATGACGGATAAATCAGCAGCCCTGAGAGGTTGTCTACACAGGCCAGGGTGAGTACGCCACAGCTCCTCAGATACGGTTGTGACCTGCGAACCCGAGTCGATGAGTGCGTTGACCTCTTTGCCGTTAATTGTCACCAGAGTTTCGTTGGCTGGTCCCACGACACCCAGGTCATTTGTCCTTGTCGTAGGGGTATGAATGGTTGAGGTCGTGCTATTTGAGTGGGTTGTGGTTTTGTCAGTCTTTGTCAAGTCAGGGGGGTCAAGGTCAGTCTTATTAACGCCCACAGCCACCGCTGTGGGCCTTACCCGTTTAAAGGATGGGCAGGCACGTGAGAAGGGCAACTCCTAGCGAAATGTCCCTCCAGTCCGCAGATGTAGCAGGCAGTCGACCTCTGCGGGGGAGGGGGAGGGGGGCGTGGCATGGACTGCGGAGAAGGTTGTTGCGGCGCTCTAGTTTCCAGCGCCGTCATCCGTCTCTCCAGGTCCGCCATTCTAGACAGGTGGGCCTGCTGGTCCTTCCGCACGTCTTTCAGCACCGCTAGGATCTCCCTCATCGCCGGATCACCGCACTGCTTGTTGCTCTCTGTTACCTTCCCTTGCTGGATGTTGACACCCCGGCGAGCCTGGCCAAGATGTCGCCTCGTTGCCCTCTCCCTGGCGAGGTGACGCAGCTCGTCTTTCAGGGCTCGGAATGTCATCAGTCGAGGCCGCATTGGCGACAGTCTAGCCCGGACCTCCTCATCACGCAGGCCCCTCATAAACTGCGTGGTCAGTTTCGCGTCTCTGTCCTCCATTGGTAGGCCGTCGTACAGTGCCTCTTCTATGTTGCACAAGATGCCCTCTAGTGCGATAGCAAAAGAACCAGCTTCCTCGTGTTGCCGCTGTACCCTCTCGTAGAACTGCGCCATTGGATCGCCATGGCAACCCCCATCTGCGTACTCAAGTCTCAGTTCATGGAAAGCGGCTTCTGGAGTACGCTCACTCGGGGGAATGTTCAGAACAAGACGCCGCGCTTCCCCGCTTAGATTCCGTACGATGGTGGCGAATGCGAAACTCGTGGGCTGGGGTGCAGCAGCCAGCAAATAGTCCATGTCCCGAATCCAATCGTCCACGCTGATTTTCCCATCACGCTGGCCGGAGAAAATGGGGACGTTCCTCACCTGCTGGGCCGCCATGAATGTCGGGGGGTTCGCCACCTGCCTTGCCGCAGCCATGCCGTCGATGTTGGCGTCTTCTCGGGGGCTAGCAGGCACTCGTCCGTATCCACTCATATCAACTGCCATTTCTGGTACCACAATCTCGATGTATTGTAGATAAACAAAAGGGATCCTGCCGACTACGCCAGTTTCGTGTAACGCCCGTGTTTCGTTGCAAGCGCGACAGCTAACAGCGCACTTGCTCTCTTATAGGTATAGTCGTAGCCTGCTTGTGGGTAAGGGGATGCAGGGGGCGTTCACTCAACAAAAGGGGGGGGGGGTGACGATGCGAGAACTGGTCCCTAACCTTGCGAGATATGACACCTGTATAGAGAGCAGGGGGAGAACACATCTGGCTTGATCAACACAGTTCTGCAAAGTCTTTATTCACATTCAACATGATACATAATACTTTCAATTTACAAAAACGCAACAATCACAAGTTTCACATAAACTATGTACACTGACATATTACATACAACACATTATCCAAACTACCCCTTAGAACTATTAACTACATGTTACTCTATCACCAGATGTCCTATCACATTTACTATTTCTCATTAACTCGAACTTCATTTCTGTACACATTGACTTAACTTATCTCTCTATATATATACATGACACACACGCTCTCAACTACACTCAGCAGAATACTGTACATTGGTAAAAGCCCCGATGCAGAACCCTGTCATGGATTAAGCACTTTGTAAACTCACAAATTAAAATAAAAGCTAAGGCGAGAAGACGCTGGGCTCCCCAGCGTATAAAAAGCCAACAAAGTATACAAAAGAAGTGTTAACCAGCGTGTGCGCTGAACATGTACTATACAAAAAAGCTTGCTCCTCTTTTCGCCTCTTCCAGGCCTAGAGAAAAGGAGATGGGGAGAGACTCCCTCCATTAAGACTTTGAAACAAAAGAGCTACCAGCACATCTTTCCGGCCTCCACAGAGGTAAAGAAACTTGACAATGGCCCTCCGCCGTAGTGCGGTCTTAAAAAGCCGTGGTCAGCTGACACAGTCTACTCACGCAGACCCCATTCACCTATCGTACTATAACATACAAATGCACACCCTGTCCACTGTCTTGTGTACAAAACTTGCTTTAACAAATAAGCGGGCCTGAGCAGGAAAACTATCGTCCTATAAACTCTACATCAAACCAACAACCTCTTCTATATGCTAGTGACTAACACGGGGCACAGATAACACCTACACGCACACACATACACACACACCCACAACACACAAGCAATCACACACAATCACACACACACGCACACACACACACACGCAGATGCTACCCTCTACATAACATGATATTGTATGGTATGCTAAGAAAAGCCACGAGTTCCTTCACATGCAATGTAAGTTCAGGATTAAACGAAAAGCTATCCGTTATATACAGCATGTACTTTGATTTTGACACTCTATATACATTGAATATTGCGACGGACTTATCTCATAAAATATTCATCGACATATAAATGAATTAAGCTGTCGATAATATGACAGCGTTATCATAAACGCTAACGCTTAACTTAGCAATTCATAATTACCTCCACAGTATCTTGCAACTGAGCCAGTTACCAAAATTAATGCACATCGCTTAAAGACAACTACAGATCACTCCTCAACTCCTTGAATATATCAAGCCTGTATATAAAGCTGAGAATAATGTATATATCTCATCGGTTGTTTTCAGCAACTGGAGTAAACTGATATTACAGGGCAGCGACCAGAAGTTAAATGATGAGTACAATAAAGTCATAACCTCATGAATTGATTTAACAAATTCTCAACCATATCTATAATTTGGTACTCCTGTGATTATCAAAACACGACATACTTACTAATGACATATCAATGTGTGAAACATACAGAGATAGCAAGAGAGTATATGAAGTAGAATAATTCTTACCTGTATGGAGAGCAGGGGGAGAACACATCTGGCTTGATCAACACAGTTCTGCAAAGTGAAGAACTGGTGCTGACCAACGCCAGATGATGTTCATTCAGCTCTCAGGTAAGAAAGGGATTTGTTTAGCAAACAAACGCCGGGTGCTAAGGTGGTCGCCTGGTGGCCTTTTCATCGGGAAACAAAAGAGTTTAACAAGGAGGGAACTTGAACTCAGACTAGAGCAACTGTATGTTCTCCAACATACCCGTGTTACATATATATATATATATATATGTGTGTGTGTGTGTGTGTGTGTGAAGGAGAGGGAGAAGCATATTATGGATATTTCACGATTGCGGAAATGTTCTGCAATTTTCTCTTTAATGCACGAAGGTGGTTTTTCTGATGGTCCGTTACCATGTGCGCTAACAAAGACTGCAGTTGTGATGGAAGTAATAAGATAATGCTTGTTTGCTACATGTGTGTGCGTGTATACCAGTGTGCAGGTGCTGTGTGTATGTGTGTATTTGTGTGTGTGCGTGTGTGTGTGTGTGTGTGTGTGTATAATTTATGTCTCATGCGATGACGATGAATTGCATTACCATTGTGTGTGCAGTAAGATGGGATTGCGATCAGCCACAGTCATCTGATATGGAGGCTGAGAGCTATGTAATGGGGATGTTGGAGAGGAAGTGAATGTGACTCAGCGACGCTCAGCGACGAGCTGAGCCGAACCGAGCCAACCTTCAGCCGAGTCTAGCCGAACTCGAGCCGAACTCTAGTTCGCCTGTATTCCCTTACCCACCGAGGTCCTTGCCACTCCCCGCTAAACATTCATCTTGCAGACGAAGGTCACAGGACACAGTGTGAACGCTGTCATAATGGAGTGCATGCATGGTTGTGAGGGTGTGCGTGTGTGTGTTTTTCTGTGTGTTTGCGCATTTGCTTTATAAACATTATTACCAGCCTGATTATGATATGGGCTTTTCATGATTTTCAGAGATTCGGAGAGAGAAAGTGAGTCCTACCTTGTAAGACATCATAAGGGTTTATTGATAGGATGGATTCGTACATGTAGACTTCAAAACAGATCACAGATGTCATGATTTCCCGAAATACTTTAATCAAGACAGATTACTCCAAAATTCACTTGCTTCACTTGGAATAATAATGTATGCTGCAGAATTAAATCTTTCCATGCAGATTGTATTTTTCATATTACACCCGTTGTGTTTTATGGACGTCTGTTAGATTTTCTCCAGGATTGAGGACCCTCCTTGATATCACTGCCCAACCATTGCATTGCAATTGCATAGCATTTTTTTTGTTGTTGTTGTTGTTGTGGGGAGGGGGGGGGGGCACATGGGTTAGGAGCGAAAGTGTGGGTAAAGCATTCGGGATCATCTCATGAGACCGACAGGAACGAGTCATACAGCCCATGAGTTCCACACTTGGCCAATAAGGTCCATGAGTTCGGCACTAGGTAAAAACAGCCCATGAGATCAACTTTACAACATTGTTTGCTTAGTGTCGAACTCGTTGGCTGTATAACTCGTGGACTGTAAGATTCGTTGGTGTCGAACCCAAGAATTCTGCCTGAAGATGCTCGCAAGTGGAATGATTGGAGCTTGAGATGTCCAGAGCTTACCCTTGTTTCCATACTATACCACATATAGACCTACGTGCTCCATCTAGAGTCTACCTAGCGATGGGACGCACATCAGAGCAGTGAGGAAGTGTGTGATACACCTTAATGGTTGGTTTTGTTACTCCGTATCTTTGACTCATCTGGCCCATCAAGTCTTCCGTTGTGCATAGAGACAATCGTAACCTCCTCTTTGTGACAGGTGCTGTTGTAAAAAAAAAAAAGAACAAAATGATACTTTCGGATGAAGAGATGAAAAAAAGCGATAATTATATATATAGTTTTCATAAATACCTTGAGGCGTGGTGTGTGACTCATTGGCTTTTGTTGAGAGAATTATTCAGTATAACAATTTTCTCATCTTTGCTTTTTTTTTTCCTTGTTATATTCTTGACCCCGGGGGTGCCGAGTGGGAAATCACGGGGCAAAGAACCCTCCGGGAGAAAATTATGCTTTACATAAAAGTAGAAGGCATGTGAGAATCATGGGATGTTCCTGTCCATCCCTTATTATAGCCGAGTCGTGCTGATAACTGCGGTTCCACAGCTCCGGGCGGGCCACGTCAGGCTTTCTGTAATAGATGGGTGGCGATTTTTTTGATGATGGTAAGCCGGTTATTTTTCCGCACTGACCGGAAGGAGCTATCAACGACTCCGGATTGCCCCCGTGTACGGCGTCCTACATTGAACCATGGAGTTAGTGTTGAAGTCGAGGAAAGATATAACAATGATGTATTCTGACCTTAGGGGTCCGTGAATATCAATGAGTGCAGCTCACATACAGCATTCATTTTCACCCCGCGGATACGCCGCTACCCACCAAAACGGTATATTCTTATCATGCTTATGGGTTTCGGTTCGGATTGATAACTTCATTGCCTCCACCTGCTCAAAGAATCATTGTAAAGTCTGTCCATCTATTAACGATCCATGTGTTCACTTTGAATCCTTGAGAATCCTGTTTTCTGTGAAGTGAACAAAATTAAGTATGAAGAGCATGCACGCCACAGTTTTATCGTAATGTTGACGACATAGTGACGGCAACTAAAATACGCCTATCACTGAATACTACCAAAGTACCTAATGCATATAATCCACGATGTCACAATCAAGACAGGAATATCAAAATAAATAGATAAAAAAAAAAAACCCGCATTCAATCTCCTAATACCGCTTATCATAGACACAATAAAATGTAAAACTTGGTTGACCCAAGATAAGTGTGGCTGTTAATAGCACCTGCTGGTGTCTTGGTCATGTGAGTTTGGGGATGATCGATAGAACGTCCACCTAGTTTTGCAGACACTTTCGACATTTATATTTTTTGACAGCATGTTATGTTTGGCTTAGAAACATTCGCCGAATTCTAGGTCATTCGTTACGATAAACTTCCCAACCCACGTCTGTTGATTCTAGGCTCTTTCCGAAGCGAAACTGTACCAATTACGGCGACATCACACCACGGGATAAGCGGTGGGTCACCAAACTGAAACGTCTTGAGTCAGTTGTGGCGCTTAGAGGGGTTTGACTCATGGTAACCCAACATTGACACAGTCATAATAATCACTTCTCTTTAGCAGCCCCACTGAACTGCTGAATACCCCGGGAAGCGCACTGTCGTATGTGGAAAATGTATACCTATAAACTCCGTTTATCATTCTATAAATTCAGTTTACTTTTTTTTTCTGTGTTATAATCAGATCGATATTGAAACTGAATGACAAAAAAAAAAATGATTGAATAAGGCAGTTTCGATACTGCCCTCTCCTTCTCCTACAGTCAAAATCGAAGCGCGTGCCATAATATCTAGGCCAGAGTTCATGGACTTACAATGGAATGAAAGTAATATGGGAACCTTCGATGGGGGGGGGGGGGGTGAGGGTGGATAGCACAGTGTTTTCTGACATATACTGAGAAACGGTGGTGATAAGAATAAAAATCGCTATTTCAGATGACGGCATGCAATCTGAGATTATTCCCGTCTCCTGAATTATGGAAGAAATCAACTTCAAAAATCTGAATTTGAATCTGAAACCCAAGTTCTAAAAATCAAAAATTGTGAAAAATTGTCACACGTTTTGCGTCATACTTTGCTTTCATTATTTGTTGCTAGGTATTAAAAGGACATGGTTAAAAACAAGAGAGACCAATCAACGCAGGACAAGGTGAAACAGTGGCGCGGGGGGGGGGGGGGGGTTGTTGTCCTTTCACATACACCATTGTTACGCGGGCTTTTCAAACTCGAAAATGCGATGGCCCTTGCCTTCTAAAAACTAAAATATGCATTTCCATTGATGGTTTCTAAACTGGGTACTTTATAGTATTTTTAAGAATATTCCAATTTTGTCTAGTTTGAGGTAATTTAACCTCTTCTTCGGTACCAATTAATGCACTTATGATGTTCGTTTTAGTTATGACACGTCATCTCATGCTGCTGTTGAATTGGTCCATTATTACGTCAGTAAAAAAAAAAAAAAAAAAAAAAAAAAAAAAAAAAAAAAAAAAAAAAAAAACTTAGCCGAAATTTCCCCGAATGCATCCGAAGTCCATTCATTACCACAGACTTTGTATGAATTTTCTCATTGCTCTTGTGGCGTTCACCGTTGTGGAATGAGCGAAAGTCTCACACTTCGTCATTTCCAAGATTCTAGCATAAATACAGCATAATAATTAATGTTGCGCCAAGCTGTATTTTTTTTTTAATTTCCAATTTAAGTTTTATACTGATTTGGGCAAAGCTAATATTTCCGAAGAAACATTATTCATATAATCATTTCAATATTCGACAGAATTGAATGATATTGCACTGTGTAGTATTGCACGTCTTGTATATCGTGGCAATAGACTATCATTGTACATTGTATGTTCTTTTGGTAGATCTTGATGAAGGCCACGATAGACCGAAAGTTTTACATTCATACGTACAAATTTGTATTCAAAGCCTTTACGCATGTTTCCTCGTTGCCAAGGACAGCCTTTGTTTCGAGGTATGAATAGAATTGGGATAATGTGAGTGAACCATAATACTGATCTCATGCCAATAAAGACATCCATAGCCTTTTACTGACGTTCGAGCAATAATAGAGTTTTGTTGTTGTTGTTGTTGTTGTTGTTGTTGTTGTTGTACTGAATGTCTTCGTCTTTGGAACAGAGAACTAGTTGCTATGGGAACCGCTTGTGTATAGGTTTAAAAGGCAGTCTGGCTGCGCAACGATTGTGATTGATATCTGGCGTTATCCGCCGTCGATCTCCACTTCATCCTTGAAAGCCTTGTGAGTGTTCATGCATTGTGGCTGATGAGAGCCAATCGGAGGATCGAGGTTGTTCAGTCCAAACATTTAATCTCACTTCATTTCAATTCAATTCAATTCATTTCAATCGTGCGTTTTATTTCTATCAAACAAAAAAGTAATACAAATACCAAGTATGCATCTAATAAATCGTATTGATATCAATTTGTAACCAATGTGGATCATAACGTCTGCTACAAAATATTTGGGAATATATGAATATAGATAAAAATAAAAATAAATAATTGCTTAAATGGAGACAAAAAAAAAAACAATGGAAAAGAGTGATCTACTGAAAAGCGGAGCTTGTAAAGTGTGGACCACTCGAAAAACAATAAATTATGCCCAAATCATACATAATGCAAATTTATCTATTTACAGTTAGAGCATTTTATAAATGATATAAAATGTGCTTGTCACTTCATCACAACTTCTTCACGACAGTGCAAGAGCGATAAGATTCGGGCTTTCTTGCTTCGAAGGGCATGTCACCCATTTAATCCACAGTCTGAATAGTTTATTGTTGAATGCATGCGTGGTGAACGTCTTGAAGAAAAAAAGTTACACACCTTCTCCTTATGTCAGAGTAGGTAATGCATGCTAGCAGATGGTGTGGTATATGACACCCTCTCACTGTCCAGTTTAGATAAGCTAAAATGCAAAACGAAACACCCCCCCCCCAAAAAAAAAAAAAAAAACACCAAAAAACAAACAAACAAACAAATAAACAAACAACAAAAAGCAAAAAACAAAAACAAAAAAGACAAAACAAAACACACAACAGACAAGACCATATGGATCGGCGGCGGACCAAACTTATTTCCTTTCCAGATGAGACGAGATTTAATGACTAATGGTGTTCTGTGGTGATGCAAGCCGGGCTGAGAACAATTGCTCAAAAATTAGCCACATAAACACACTGCAAAAGTTGGAATGCATTGTGCAAATATGTGAAGAACAATGTCCTGAGAAAATGACAGAATAATGGTGTGAATGAAAAAAAATCGTTAGATTTAAAGTGTATTCTTTGTCATGTGGATAAGAAGAATAGACATAATCGCGAACATTCTATGTTGTTGAAGATGTTGCAATGCATCCATAAACCATGGCGTACAGAAGGCTGGCTATTGAAATTGATATATATGCGGCTGTTGTTGTATTGCTTTTTTTGTTGTTTGTTTGTTTGTGTTCTTTGTTTGTTTGTTTGTTTTTTTACTGTACAGCGTGCCCTGCTGCTGCGAAACGATCATAATTAACCACATGTCACAGCAGTGTGATCTGATTGAGAAAATCTGTTGGGGATCTTTACGCGGATCTGGTGAACTGACAATTTTGCTTTTGTTTTTGTTTTTTGTTTCAAGAGATTGTAAAAGCACATATGGGGAAGATTGCACTTTTCATGGCGGTTTTCGTCACATCTGCAACGGATCCAATTTTCCGTTACGATGAAAGTGAGTATTTCCTCTCTTTATCCCACAACATTCATCCTATGAAAACCCACAAACACAATATTGTCTGGCACTATAACAAATTTGATCACCTCTGAAAGAATTCGTTTCGAGTACAACCATCGAGCAACAGTGATGTCAGTATTTCTCTGGTGATGTCGAAAGAATCATTGGTTTCACTCACCTGCTGACCCTGCTCAATAATGACCAGACACCGCGTCTTCCTGCCAAAGTAGCCCTAATAGAAAGAACACAGTGTCCCATAGTGTGTCCACACTGTATGCACATAGTCGACTATGTGAAAACGCTCGAATTTAACAGCGTGAAGATGGTTTCACACTAAGGGTGTGGTTTTCACAGAGTGTTCACATAGTAAAGCTTTGTTTCACATTGTAAATTGATGACTCACGTTGTGTTCACGCTGTTAAAACGCTCGAATTTAACAATGTGAAGAGATTTCACACTGTGTTCACACTGTGTTTCTTACACTGTGGGACACTGTGGTCTTTTCAGCAGGACCTGCTCAAATAATGACCATACAACGCGTAACCCTGACCAAATAGGGGACATACAAACCTAAAAGAGAAAAGATTTTCTTCTGGTGCTTTGTATAAAACATAAAGGAATTATATTTGTTCAAAATCAAAGGTATTATCCTGTTCAAATCCGCAAAGTTTTAGAATGAAAAATTATATTTTTTTTTCAAGAAGTTTATTGTGACTTGACCAACTGTGTTGAAAATATGTCTCAATCCATGTAAACTTGAATTCAAAGCCAACATTTTAACAAATATGGATTTTGTTATTGCAAGATTCCTTACAGACTCTGTCGCAGGTTTAAGGGGAGTAGTTGGGCAAATTTTATATAATCGGAAATATTATAGTAGAGGAACTAAAAAATTCCCAAATCCTCAAATGGTGTTAGGTCATTGAATACTTCACTTGAACACACACGTATTACAAACATGGAACTTCACGCTCTTATTGTATCTAGATATACTTTTCCTTTTACAGTGAACAAGGCCCTCGGGTCCGGCGGTTTTCTTTCGTTATATCGAAATTGCGTTGTAACTGAACAGTAATAAAGATATATAGACACGATAGATGGTGAATTTGGCACCTGAATTTTTACTTCCTTGTAATGAGAATTTCGTTAAAACCGTGTTCGTTATAACGGGAGTGCAGTGTATTTCATCTTTAAGAGTGAGTAATATGTCAAATCTGTTTTGAAAGGTATTTGATAACATCTTGTCCTTTAAGCCATCGTGACAGAAGGGAGGAGGAGAATCCATGGTTCAAGAAAGTTTGAAAGAGGCCTCACTGGCGTGTCACTCATGAAACAAACAAGAACACTGGCGGCGCCACAGTCACGTGACTACGACGACCTTTTCCCAGCGCTAATACGATGTCATATTAGATTCCTTACTGACATTTAAAGTTAAAGCAGCTCTCTTCATACTGGGCCCCGTTTTATCAAAGGATAAAATCGATTATAAATTTCCTTACCACACAGGCTGCCATAGACTTACAGTTGAAATCAACTATATAATCAATTTTAACTCTTCATAAAACGGGGCCGTGATCTCTTACGTTTCGTGATCGTTCTCTTCAATTTCCTTTTTTTTTCTTGTTTATTCAAGTTGATGTTATTTTAATTGAATGTATTTGTCATATTTCACCAGTAGCAAAATGCAACACATATCGCTGTACGAAACAATATCAAAATAATCAAAAAGAAAGAAAGAAAGAAAAACTAATTACAAAGGTAGTTGCGATGAGTATGAGTAAGCAAATGACACAATGTTATATACACGTGTCTGTAAAAAATGTGTCGAGGAGGAAGAAATTCTTTTTCAGGTACATTATTTTCCTCTTTAACACAATCTACTTTTGACCAGAATTTCTCTCTTCTGGGGAAGAAAAGAAAAACTATTGCGGTTTTCTTTGATCTATCGTCGTCCTCTAATTGTGACACACGGATACCAACAGGTATATGCTCCAATGTATCCTTTGATAGGTTACTTGAGGGTTTCTTTTTAAAGTCTTTTATAACGCCTAACAGGAAAGATACTGGCCTGCAGACGCTATGTAAATATGTTGGACTGAACATAGTTTTCTGAACAAAATATATTTTTATCCGTGATAATTATGCAGTTTAAACATTGTCGGTAATAACTACTAGTTTCCTCTCAAAAATATTATGTCAAATTATATATCAGTATTCACTATGACTATGATAGGCAATTATTTGAAACAAAGAAACTCTATAGAATATTGCAGAGCGTCTGTTCGTTTCCTCAAACGCGGACTTAATGCATTTGATAAATTTAGATATTAATTGAGGAAATCTGTCCGTAGGAGTGTAGTTACTTTTTTCTTCTTCCGACAGGAAGTCTGAGCTTGAACCACGTGCCAGCAAACGCAAACATCATGATAGAAAAAAATAACTATACACACATTCAGAGATATTGACACACATGCGTGTTGTTATCACCAATAAGTGAGTCATCACGATCGTCTAACACGATATAAAATGACACATGCAGATGAATCTAAATTTTAGAAACACTATTATACGAAGAGCACACGATCTCCTACTTTAGGCCTCACTCAAAGATTTGAAACCATATATATATATATATATATATATATATATATATATATATATATATATATGTCTGAGAAGAACAGTCATGGTTTAAGTCCTTTGTTGTGGCCTGACGGTATAATCTGGTTATCAAAAAAATAGACTTTAATCACAAAAGGAAAGATGCCGACTTTCCTTACGAAATCCTCTTGCACTGTACTTACACAAAGGAATTTTGCCCTTTTGTTTGTCCAGCTTGGAACAAAAAGAAAGAAAGAAAGAAAGAACAAAAAACTTCAGTCACGAATATCCAATAGAGAAGTGAGGTTCTATAAGACGGTTTCCCAGTTCTGGCCTTGACTTCGTCCTAATTGGCTAAATTTGACTCCCGTAGCTCCCGCGCTGCTGTGTACCTAGCGCTTAATTTCCCTACACATCCTCTCCGCATCTAAATACGGTTGGGTAAGACGATATACTGTAATACGGAGATAACATCGCAGAATAAAAGAGAAACTCCTGAGAATAACAATGATATAGCTTATGGCCGATGTATCTAGGAAAGCATTTTTTTTTTCTTCTGTTACAATAGTATTCCGATGATGATTCATGGAAATGCGGTTGATTTCCGCATTTAAGAGGGGTATCAAGAAGAGGTCTTTTCAAAATATAAAATATATTAATGAAATGCTGAACGCAGGATATAATGATAATTCTCCTTTGCGCGAGGTGGATCCCTGCTTGAAAGAACACAGTGTCCCACAGTGTGAGAAACACAGTGTGAACACAGTGTGAAATCTCTTCACACTGTTAAATTCGAGCGTTTTAACAGTGGGAACACAATGTGAGTCATCAATTCACAGTGTGAAACAAAGCATTACTTTGTGAACACTCTGTGAAAACCACACCACAGTGTTAAATCATCTTCACACTGTTAAATTCGAGCGTTTTAACAGTGTGAACACAATGTGAGTCATCAATTCACAGTGTGAAACAAAGCATTACTTTGTGAACACTCTGTGAAAACCACACCACAGTGTGAAATCATCTTCACACTGTTAAATTCGAGCGTTTTCACATAGCCGACTATGTGAACACACTGTGGGACACTGTGTTCTAGGGATTGTAAGGGGAAAACAAAGATACTATAAGTTCATACGAGATTACTCTGAACAGTGTGCAGCAAGCTGCTTTGCTTCCTCTAGCGAGACATGAATACTGGAAGACAGGAATACTGCTTCATTACTTAAAAGGTTATATCATAATGAGAAAAAAACACTGACTTGCATGTGAATGCGTTGATAAAGTAGATGGGTAATCCATATGATGCTTTTCATCGTTTTGCAACCCCGAATGTTATTTATTCAAAATGCGATTATTGATTTAAAAATCATTCGAGACTTCCAAGTTTAATCGCGAAAATATGCACATGTTTCGAAGATCAGAAGTCGCGACTTCATCTGGGAATGTGCACTAAAGGACCATAGCGTCGGGCAATCAAAATACACAGCTAATGTGAGGTTACTATAGCACTTTTTGCAAATACGACCCAGGTGCATATCTGCAATTATTACTTTTCAAGAGTGATACTTTCGTTAGGGATATGATATAAAAAAAAGAAGTGTTTTGATTAACTGAAACGAGAAGGCTGTTGCATGGCATTCATTTCGCATCCACGGTAACTGAATGTTCTTCCCATCAACGCCAGAAGTTTGACCACTCCAGAAGATGAACTTGTTAGATATACGCGCCACACCTACATCCTACGAACTGACATCGTGCTTACACTTTATCTCTGAGATATTATCCTCTTATATAGCACGATCCTGTCATGTCCAGAGTAAAAGACGTGTCGTCCCACTTAATTATGTTACATGCGGGGTCAAACCAATCGAGCGTGGCACGAATCCAGAAAACCGACTTGAAAATCCCCGCCTCTCTGACCTTTCCCTACAGTCTCCAAAAGGAGAGTGCTCCATCATGTCCGCACCAAGACGCAGTGCCATCTCATTTTGGCGCGAACGGACGAGAAGAAATCTCCCATAAGCCGTCCGCCGTTCATATCCGCATCTGCTACCTAAACTGCTCCCTATAAGTAACTAATTTTTCTAGGGTTTAGTGTGACGTAGGTGATTTTTTTGTAATGCCCTCTCCACATTTACACCCTCGATTTCCTCATGTAGCCACTTAATCCAAAGTCTGCGGTTGTACGCGGATATGATCGGTTCATCGCCAACCACAAACAAAACGAATGTAAAGAGTCAGAAGAACGTTAAAAAAAGAAGAAAATAGACCTGATGATTACGCATTAAACAATACAAAGAACAGAGCGAATGTTACCTTTAAGATCAAACAGAAAATCATCTGCATATTACCTTCAACAGCAATAGTAACGAAATGATAGTAGTGGTAATTTCATCAGGGTATCTTCTTCAGTGTCAGGACTACTTGCTCTGAGAGTGCTGATATTAGAATTCTTTGTGAAACAGAATTTACGTCGATCTTACAAATTAAGATCAGCTTAAAATCATGGTATGTTGTGTGTGTGAATGTATTTAGGGGTATTCTTCCTTCCTAATGAAAAATGAAAATGTTGTAAGGTTTTCAAGCAGCCGTAACTACACAATACCGTCATAATGGAATAAGTGACAAAGGATGTTTTCTGTAAATTTTGATTCTGATAGGCTGATAAAACTCAACAAGGAAACCAGTCATGCCAGTGGCATAACATCATTCTAATTTATCTTAAGTTTTAAGATCAACTGATATTCTTTGTGAAACGTTAGCGTTGGCATCGAGTCGACACTAGACCTTTTAGAGCATCGGTGGACCAGTAGTATCTCCATGAAATAATATCCTGCAATTTATCTTCACCATCGTACTTGCTGTGAATGATACCATGGCTAATGATACAAATAATCAGTCCTCGCGAAAAAAAAAAAGTTGATTAACTATGTATTGATATCAGTTCTCGAGACATGGGTTGCTAAGTGCTTGGAAAGACACACGTGAGTTCAATGACATCGCATTCGTGTCGTGAGAGTTCGAAGTTGCAACCGCCTCTGGATCGTGAGTGCAGACTTTTGCACACCTGTCTACCGTCCACGGTACTCCCGACAGGGGAAGACGGGATGTGTCCCCCACCTTGCCCCCAACCCCTCTCTTTTTCTTTCTCCTTATGAAGAGGTGGGCAGGTAAGCGCGCGGCAATGACCGACAGGCCTCCTCACCCCGATCCGTTCCCGGGAGACCTCGGCCCAAGGAGGAAGAGATCTGGGACGGTGCGGTGACAGACGGATGAGCTGGAGCTTATTGTGATTAGTAATCGATAGAGAGCACAATTTGTACAGATTCTCCGCGAGACCCTGAGACCTCGTGAAGTCTCTGGCCGCCATTGACTCATAGTGTCCCTCCTCCTCAAAACGCTCACACATTTATAGACACACACACACACACACACACACACACACACACACACACACACACACACACACACACACACCCACATACACCTCACCTCCCTGCATACACACACCTGAGACTCGAGGAGCAGGTGGAATCGCGACACTGCAGGTGGATACAGTGTAGATGCAGCGACTGAAAAGTGTCTTTCCTGTTTTAGAAAAGGAATATTAATATGTATCTGCTGGCTGCTATTGAGCAATGTTTCACATTTGACACTAAAGTTTGATTGGTGACACTGGTGACATAATAATGATAATGATGTTAATAGTAATAATAATAATGATGATAATAATAATAATGATAATAATAATAACAATAATAGTAATAATAATAGTAATGAAAATAATAATGATAAGGTCTTATTTATCCAGGGTAGCCTTTTCAGTTTTGCCACTGCTCTACCAGAGGGCCATGCCATTATTATATATTACCCCAGCGATGCCAGATACCCATTTATACACCTGGGTCGAGAGGGACATAGTGGGTAAAAACATCATGTCCAAGGACGTAAGCTCTGAACGGGAATCGAACTCGGGTCGTCCGATTGGGAGTCAAGAGTATTATCCACTGTGCCACAGCGCCCCAACATAATGCTCTGCCAACATAATATGCTCCGCCGACAACATTGCTCGGAGACAAAAAATGATTCTCCGAGACATTAAATTTTGTTCCGCAGACATTTGCTCGGCCGACAATTGCTCAGTACCGACAATTGCCCCGCCGACAATCGCTCCCCACACAACTCCTCCACAGGTGTTTGTTCCGCCAACAATTGCTCCGCCGTGGTTTGTTCCAATACGGCCACTGACGTTTTCTGTGCAGGGGGCGGGGTTGTGTTATGAGAAATGATAAAAAAAGGAAAAACCTGTTTTTGACAAGGGCATCAGTAGTTATCATTGCTATTTCTTATCAAATCATTTCATCCATGCAAAAATAATAAGAACAACTATCATCATCATTATTCAAACCACCTATTTAGCGTACGGTTTTACCGACGGTCAAATCAATGTCTCATTTCTCTGGAGCAAGTGTCGCCTGAGCAATCGCCGGCGGAACAAAATGTGTCGGCCAAGCTAATGTGGTATCTTCCGTGCAAATGTTCGCGAAGCAAATTGTAGGCGGAGCATGCTGTCGGCGGAGCATATGTCTGGGGACCAAATGCTAGTCCACTTCCTGGACTGTATTCGTATGCAGTGTACCCGCGTACGTACGGACGTACGTTGATGGTGTCTGTACATTGTATGTACACTGTATCACACAATTCACCCCTCCTGAATATTTTTTTTTTTTCGGGAGTACCAATTGGTGGAGTGTCGCAATCAGCGATTGGGCGCATTGTGTGGGTGCATGCATGTGTATGCGTGTGTTAGTGTGGGGAATGCGGACGATTAAAATCGTCCAGTATCTTGACTAACCAAATGCTAGCGGCGCATTTTTCGGGAAGCATAATGATATGTAAAAGGAGCATATGAAATGGGACCATCTACGTAACACTCCCTTTCGTATCATGAAAGTGTCAATTAACAAATCTTATACGTCATTTTTTTTTAAATACAAAAGTTGTATCCCCCTCTTTAAATGTAGATATGCCTTATACAAGCCTACTCAACGTCAGGATGAAAATTAGAGAAATGACTTGAGTGAGTGGTGATAAGGTGTAATCGTGCGTCTTCTTGCAATCCGAGAACATTCGCCCCGAGCTTCGATTCCATCCATCTATCTGCCGAACGACCTGCATGAAAACAGTGACGGGTGAGACTCTCACCTCCCTGATGAAAAGAAACTATGTGTTCAGCCGCTCTTTGGCTCCTTCCTCGCTAGATGAATAGGGAGCTAAGATTTTGACGCGCGGACGTTTGAGACGACGCTTGAGCTGGACGTTCTCCTCTTCCCTGCGTCGTGTTGAAAAGTAGCTTTAGATTACGCTGGGACGCAACGTATAAAAATAAAATGGGGTCCCCGTATGATCGGTGCATCAAGTAACTCCCTACGTCGCAAATTGTGCGGACGTACAAATAGCCCAGTACGCGTAGTGAAAAACTCAGGCGACGCAAGCTAAAAATAGATAGACTTGACGCGCGCTTCTGCGCATGCTCAGAACATGTTTTTTTTTTTTTTTTTTTTTTCCCTCTGAACGTCCCCGTCGCAAAAATCTAAAGCTCCCTAAAGACTCTTGTGGTGCGAACATTCGCGAAAATTAGACTGAGTTGGATTAATGCTGACTTAAATTACGACTGTATGTGTTACTATTTTAGCTCACGTGATAATGACTGTGTACTAGTATGCTTTGATAAAGATCTGCGTGTGACCACAAATAAAAGAAAACCACACAAAAAGACATAAAAAAACACACTAAACGGCAGGTTGGTTTCAATGATAACGGAACTACGTGATCTGGAGGTCCTGCATCCTGTAGCTATTATTGTCAAAATCTTGCTCAAGATATCGCAAACCGTCACATTTGCGTTGTCGTCACGCCAATTTCCACCGAGGCGCAAACAAAATGGAAATACTTGCGATCGCCTCGTTACCCAATTTACTCTTCTCATTCTGTCATTTATGAGAGCTATTTACTGCGTTTCCCGTCGATGGCTACATAGTTTTCGCAGCTTATGGCAGACAATCGAACACTGTTCGTCCTATAGATCGCACTAAATTATTGGCAAAGGCTTCGCTCAATGCCAATTTGTTTTCATATAAATGTGTCGGTACAATACAGGGTCTGGCAATTTCATTTGTTATGGGTAAAGACCAAAAAAAAAAAAAAAAACAACAACAACAACAACAACAAAAACAACAAAGCGTTTCATGACCCTGCCACGTAGAATGCAATACGGCAATAAATGTGTTATCGATCACAAAAAACAAACAAACGAACAACTCAAAACAGGAGAGAAAAGGAAAAGACAGTAATGGTACTGTTAAATGCAGATGATATCATGGCCGGCGGAACTGGGGCCCCACCTTTTTTTTTTTTTTTCACCATGCATAGGAATACATAGGGTGTCACTTAAGTCTATACGTGTGTCGACAAAAGAAAAAAAAATGCTTTCATAATCTTGGTCAAGATGTCTTCACACGAAGAATATGCAAGTAATAAGACTAAAAATTTCACTTTGAATTCAGATAGATAGTCTTTTCCAGTCTACGCTATAGCTGTTCCACAAGAACAGGTCAAAGGAGATGAGACTCTGGAAAGGAAATACACTTCTACTGAAAGAAAGCTTCAGTCGCCATCAGGACAGAAATAGACTGTGACAAACTATCATGAAAGTTATGGAAGATATAAATGTATGGGTAAGTTATAAGACTGTATATTTTGTCGTTCAAAGGGATGCGTCAATAGAGCTATATTTGCCACGTGTCTAGGTTGTCACTGTTGCTATCTTACCGTTGCTGGTTTTGTTTTTGCAATTATTGTCAGTAATTTAAATATGCTTTTTCATAAGATTGTTGTTTCATAACTCTGCGATAGATTTCAAGACTATTGGAAGATTCGCTTCCCTTATTTATTGGAGTTTGTTGCATAATTATAGAAAATGAAATAGGGAGAACCGTATAATCTGTACAAACAAAGAGTGTCACTACCTTTTTAATTTAAATTGACAATTATTTACCCGTAAATATATGTGTATATATATTATTGTTTGTTTGTTTATTGTTCTTATTATCATCTATGATACTCTGTTGTATCGTGATACATTATGTACTCTGTTCTAAAGCGCCATCAGCATCTTTTTAGGTAGAATAAGCGCTTTATAAGAATCTCTCTTATTATTATTATTATTAATATTATTATTATTACCATTGTTATCATTATTATTATTATTATTATTGTTATTATTATTATTATTATTATTATTATTATTATTATTATTATTATTATTATTATTATTATTATTATCATTATTATTATTAAACGGCATACAACAAAGACGAACCCTGTCATCACGTTATGCCCTATAAGCAGATGCCATTGAACACGATGTCTTGAATTCTACAACGGCTATTGCTGTCTTATAACACTGGTTTTGGTGCGTTGAAATTACTTATGTGTAATTCCAATTGTAGAGATTTTGCTTCATTTTGGTACATTAGAATGTCCCCCGTGAAACACGTAAAGCTCCCTATACGGCAGATATACTATGCATTCAAGCAAAGCTGCCATGCATTCTACAAAATGTGTGGGATAACATTGATCTTCCCTCCTCAGCTATTTCGTTTTACGATTTTTTTTTTATCTGGTTTTCTATAATATTTCACTATCGGCAATGATTATCAGTCACAATGCTATGATCCCCAAGTAGATCTCTCGATCGAAGTTTACAACGATTTAAGCATCACGCATCACAAGCCGTTAAACTTTCCACTGCCACTGTGCGTGGATATCATTTAGTAAAAAAAAAAAAAAAAAATAGTGTTGTATAAGCATTTTTGCTTTAATTTCTTTGATGTTTCGGCAACAGAAACCAAAACTGTCATAATAAAGGGAAGTTTAGACATTTTGAAATATATATAATCACCATTTCATGAACGAAAAAAAAAAATGTCAGGAAACTGGAAGACGTAGGTACGAGAAGCACGAGTTCTAGGTGTCACACACCGAAACCTTGAAGTACCTCATCGGTCACATCAGCAAAACTTACAAAATATCGCCGGGGAGTTGGGGGGGGGGGGGGGGAGTGTTTTGAGGTCCTTGGAATTACTATTTATAAGAGTTAAGTCAATTTGTTACGATAAAATCCTCAACCAATACACTCCTTCCCCACCCTTCGCCCACCCCACCCCTATACTAAAGTACTTCCGGGCGTGGGTTCAAGTTCAGGTACCCCCTCCCCCCTCCCTTACTGGTGGTAGTCGTGTTATCTCTCTCGTCCACGGGCACATCGGTGTCTTATCGCAGCGAAGCCGAGAAGCAGGTGGGGCGAGAGAGTCCCATCACCGAGAGATAACGCAGAAAGAGAAGAAGAAATGAAAGAAAGTGAAAGCGAACGAGAAGAAAGAAATATTCAGTCTAATGCGTTTGTCATCACGTCCCTTCAACAGGTGCGATGCCTGCGATTTTTCATCTGTAATGTAGTTTTCAACTTTGTTGACTTGCTGGAGATACACGTTCATCGTTTTCTAAAGAGAAGCGATGGGTTACTGAAATACACGGCGGATTAAGATCACCCTTTGCAAATGGTGTGCGACATTTTCTCTCTCCTGCCATCTTTCTGCGCTCTTTCCTTCGTTACAGGAGTGGGAAGAGACACTTGGCGATAGTTGGTACACAGACACCAAGATAATTAGAACCATTCAAGCGCTCTTCCGAGCTGTCTCGTCGTATTTTCGTTCGGCTCCCGACATGGAGTTTTCGTGAGCACCCGGGCCCACTCGGATTCCCCTTTCCCGCCGGCGATTGCGCCATGGTCCATTTCGCGCACAGTCAAAGCAGCTTGAGGCTAGCGAAGTGCAATACAAAGCTGATGATATTTTCTAAAGTCTGCTGGGATATCGTAAGAATCTCAAATTGAAAAAAAAAAATGAGAGTACACATGGCACTGTGATAAGTTTCATAAACATGGAATGCTAATCTCTCTCCCTCTCTCCCTTTTCTCTCTCTCTCTTTCTGTCTCTTTCTATGTGCTATATATATAAATATACACATATATACACGAATATATATTTCAAATTGGGATTTTTGCTTGTACAAACGATGCGTTCTTACGACTCTCCCTCTTCTTACGAATACAGGAGTTCATCGAAGTACGTAGAAACTCGTACGAACGCCATTTCATTCGCAAGAACAACTTAAGTACTTTTTGAGAGACCAAGGGATTTTCGGTTCTGCGAGAACCTTAGAGTTCATACGCTTTTCACAAGAATGTTTTGATTATTATTACGTCATACTTAAGATCTTACGATTTTTGTTGTCGCATGATAGTCGTAGGTGCAGCTCACGGCATTCTCAGGTCATTCGTAAGAAGATCTTACGAATTTTTGTTTATTTTGTTCGGTTGCAAGCAAAACGCTGCCGTGTACTGTCGACAACTATATGACTGTTGATAGTACCGTATTTCTTTAACAGGAGATGCTTCATCGTCAAACACATGAACAGGATGAGAATTAGAACTTCGCGCTTTTAGCTTCATACTCCCTAATAATACCCAATAATAATAATACCCAATAATTGCACAAGTGGTGTGTTGTGTACGTACTCCTTACGAGCAGCTTACGAACTTCTTATGAAGATTATGAGTCGTTCGTATGAACGCCGTACGAATTTCCGTTCATTATGCTTTCTTACGAACGCTGCCGTAAAAGCCTTCAGTGAACAGCTTAAGGCGTTCTTGTGATCATTTAAGAATTTGAAATCTCGCGATCCTATGAAAACCTACAAAAATCTTGCGTGGTTCTTACGTTGTTCTTAAGATTTTTGTACGGCCACCATTCCCGTTACGTATACGATGTGGAAAGAACTATATGGGACAAGACCATCGATCAGGAGGCTGCGAACTTACGAAAGGTTTCAGAAAGGTCTACGAACGCTGGTATCGTGATGGCCTAAAAAATCGTTCTTGTGGCATTCGTAGCAAATTGTAAAGGCATTTGTGACCGAGCCTTGAGGTATGAAGTCCGTTGAGGACGAGCTGATTTTTGCAATAACGTTGCTATTACACACGTTTCCCATAGACACCTGTCCATGTACATTTGGATCTAGTCTTCAACGGGTTAATACTTACGACCAGGTGTATTGAAACACTACGCACGGCAAACATCCCTGCTGGAAATCAGTAGAAGCAAATTGGGCTGAGAGTCCTACAAAATATATTGTGGATTACATTAAGGGAGGGGGGGGGGGTGTTTATTTGGGGGAACATGCGTCTTCTTATCCCCGGGGGACTCGACCGAAGAGGGCGTGTACCGGAAGTCGGGTGCTGGAGTCATAATTGGGATGCGGTGGGATGGCCTATTTCGAGATCTCATTGTGCTCGTTTATCTGAGCATCAGTCGGGACTCTGCAGTAATCATTTTCATATCTGCGGAACAGAACCAGCGGTAAGCACTTGAACGCTGGGCATGGTGGGGGGATGGTGAGAGATCTTCTAAATTTCCTTGATTTGTTCTTGTCTTCTTAAGTCTTCGTTTGTTATAAGCTTTTGGTTATTGTATGCCGCATTCGCCGGAAGCTAATCCTCCTCCCCCCATCGTGCCATCACGAGATTCGCCCTGGGCGAGAGTCGTGGCTGATTTTGCCCTCAGATACCGTCATGGTCTGTGGAAGATGAGTAGGACTGATGTCACATCGGAATGGAACTTCCTGAGAAGGTTAAGGATTCAAGGATTTTCTTTTCCTAATTTGATAATAAAGTTTTTTTTTCTCTCTCTTTTTGTTTGTCTTTTTGCTCTTTTTCTATTATTCTGTTCAAGCCATGACGTAGTATAAAATCTGGTTGTTGGTTTTTGGAGAATGTCACTATTGCTTTCGTCCTTTTTGTTCCTTGTGTACTACTCTTTTACAAGACATGGCATCATGCTATTATTTCAGTGTGATATAAAATCTTCGACGATTTTCAAGGAGTGATTTTAATGAGTGTAATCCCCTAAATAAACACTTTAGCAGCAAGTTAGCGGTATGATTTTACTGCGACTAGTAAGATAGGGCCTACGGTGCCTTAATCTAATTGTGGTTTCAACAGAGTATAAATTTGATTTAAATAATAATCACAGTAATAATAGTAATGGTAATAATGATAATAATCAAAATAATATCTCTTACACCACAACAATCGAGAAAGCCGTTATATTTCCTCGGATTCATTTTATACAAAGTTGAAAGGAAATTTCAGAAAACGGCATCAGCAAAATGTAATGCTTTATTTTTTGTCCCATGTGTTTTTGTGAAGTTGTAAATTTGTTTTTTGTTTTTATATTCTTTCATCAAGGTCTGGATTAAAGAAAATGAATGTAATCGTTTAGTTTTAAGGGATTGCGTATTATAGTCCTTTTACTTATTCGTTTATACATATGTCTATCTGTCTGTCAATCTTTCTTTCTTTTATCAATTTTGATTTAAGCACGTTCCTATTATCTCTTTAAAATATGAAGACATCTCAGTTTAAACAAGAATAAAAAGGTTTAACTTACCGGTTTAAGCTGTAATGATAGTGTATAAACTGATAAAGAAATAGTATAAGTTTGATAATGTAACCATCAAGATAAGAATGTACATAGATCAGTTGTCTTCAAGCTAGTAAACTGTTTACAAACTTATTGATTCTAACGCTGCTGTTTATGAGACTGTGACAAATTATGTAACTCTACTGATTTAAACAATCTGTAGCATAGTACGATGGTGTTAAACAACTGGTTTTCAGAGTTTTATACCTACAAAATACCAGAGAGATTGGTGGCGTGTAAGAACAACTGAAAACATCGTTAGCCAAAGCCTTTAAGTTCTACATAGATCTTTGACCAATTGTCCGTCATGAAAAGACTGTGCTCTTCCCAAATCTGAAGCTTTTTGCTCTATTCTTTTCTGTTCTGACTAGATGGATAACGGGGCAGGTTTGAAACGAGTTCTCACCTATGTATCCTCAGCAAAGAGAGACATAGAAGGAGAGAGAGAAGAAAATAATAACTCGACTTCCCGCATAGACAAAATTTTCCGTTCACCGCGGGCGGGGAAGACTGGACATATGATTTTAATTGGCTTTGTAGAAAACAGAACAGTGGTGCCTTCTTTTTCTTTATTTCTCTTTTTATTGTCGTTTTCTGGAGGGCAAATTCATGCAAACCAGACACCGAAGGCCTGTTTTCCACGGGCTACGAATAGATCATGACTTGCAGTTACGTGGCCATCATGCCTCTCAGAGAGCGCAGACAGCGAGGGACTAAAAATACGGCGCGAGCTGCCAAGCCTTTATTGATTTTGACATTCTACAGCTCCACAAGGAGAACAATTAGAAGAATGAAGGAAGTTTGTCCGGCTAATGTCCACAGTAGGGGTCAGACTGTCCGAACATACCTGTCATTGCTAATATCAAAAGAGTGTACTAGACGATACAACAGTATAATTCATTGCCATTATGATTGCTGATTTCAGCTAACCGAGCGTTGGAACAGAGAAAAAAAGAAAAAAGAAATTCATCATGTCGACCCTCAGCATACTGATTCTGATTTGTATGCTTCTTTGCCCTTGTTTTGTTTTAGCTTTGGTGTATGTATTTGGGAGATGCAAGGTAGTGCACTTAATTCCTGTATGTGCAGCATTGTATGGTATTGGTATCAGAAAAGATTAAAAACAAAGAAAGAAAGAGAAAAGTAGACAATATGAATTGTTTCGTTTACATGTGGAAGACACACCCCCCCCCCATACTGGAGACAGTTGTCATTAAAAAAAAAAAAGAATGGAGGGCGACCCAACTTTATACAGACAGTTACAAAGGTATACCATCCACCCACAGGGACAACAATTTGCTTTAAAAAAAAATAAAATACCGATTTCATTATGTGTTCATATTTGAATGTGCGCTTGAGGTGACGTATTGGAATCTTTTGAGTGTATTCGAGAACAGTTTGTGACATTAGCATAATATTAGATGAATTGTGGTATTGCTAAAGCCATGTTGGCATAGGTATACTCTGGTCGCGCCATTGACATGACTTTCAGAAGTTTATTTGTATGATTCTTGTCTACTTTACGGGTCATTTTTGTAATTTTGAAAAATCACTGACTAAGTTTCAAGAAATGCTTCGTTGACGGAAATACATTCATTCTTTCTTCTTGTTGTCTATGCCTGCCACTTTTTATTACATCATAAATTTGATGTACGTTTTGTATAGTTTTCCCTCCCCCCTCTATCTATCAGTTGTGTGTGTGTGTGTGTGTGTGTGTGTGTGTGTGTGTGTGTGTGTGTGTGTGTGTGTGTGTGTATGTGTGTGTGTGTCATCCGCAATGATTGTGATGTGTGAGTCACACTAATATTCGCCTTTTCATCCTCATACGATTAAAAAAAGAAGAAATCTCTCACTCCTCTCTCCCTCTAAATGATTGGTTTGTTTGTTTGTTTGTTTGTTTGTTTGCCTTTTTTTCTCCATCTCACAGCTCAATTCTCAGGCGAATAGGTTTCACACTTTCCACACCTTTAGCTGTGGCTTGGCGTCCGGAGAGATCGACGCCACGGATAATCGGTATAAGGGGGGCCCCCTTTCTTTTTTTTCTTCTTCTTCTCTCGTCGGTCTCTAACAATTCGCCACAGGAAAGAGACGGGCTCCGGGGAGAGCGAACAATGGCAAGAGGGAGTAGGTCGGAAGGAGACAAGCCTGGTTTAAAAGAGCCCCACATAACCTCACATCCAAAATAAAATGCCCTCAAAAAATGTAACATTTCTGTTTCCTAGAGTTCACAAGGTTACAGCCAAAAAAGGGAATGACAGAGAGAGAGAAAAAAAAAATCAAAACAGCACATGGATCATAGAGATCGGAAATCTTGAAGGGATGACTGAGGGATTACAGGTGAGCTGGGTGGGTGAATGACACACGGCTTTCTTTCTCTCTTTATATACCCCATTTCTTTTTGCTGTTTATGTTTTCTGTTCAGATTTTTTGGGCAGGGGCGATATTACTAATAGTTTCTCATTTCGAGCGGGAGCTGTATAGTGTGATATCTCGGACTCCCGAGGGGTGAATTGCACCGATCGAGTTTGGCGTAAGGCCAGAGAAACTTGGACAGGGGGTTGCATTGCGTGCCATGTCTGGACAACGTGCACTCTTGAACTCCGATGATGTGTGATCCACCTCACAATAATATTATGTGAACGCCCACACTGACTGGAATCCAAACTAACTCTTATTATATACACGTATACACACGCGAAGTAAAAACACAGACAGACAGACAAACAGACGCACATACTAACTAACGCGCACGCATGCAGGTACACACCCAAAACGTTACATGATCTTTAACAAAAATTGTCCACAGTCAGATTTGCAACGTGATCACGTGATAAAAAGTCATGTATATAATATTTTTTTCAGAATATTACCTAGAAATATAATAATAATAATAATAATAATAATAATAATAATAATAATAATAATAATAATAATAATAATAATAATAATAATAATAATAATAATAATAATAATAATAATATTAATATTAATAATAATAATGATGATAATGATAATAATGATAATAATAATAATAATAGACATTTTTGCAACTATATACCACACATAGAGTAAAGGAGAAATGACGAAACCTGACACACTTATTATTTCAATTCAATAGTCTATTTATTTCCATAAAAATATATATGATGCAAGAAAAAGATACATGATACAAGAATCAAAATTTAGATATCATAATACAGAAAGAAGTTCATTTATCTTCATTGTTCTTACAACTCTGAAAGCTGTAAGAAGCTCAAATCTTTCTTTTCAAGAGCGTTCAAAACAGAGCAGATATTGCACAGATTAGTAAATCACTGAAAATGCATCCAAACGAAACAAGATGTGGAAAAAATGACAAAATGAAAACAAAATACATGTGTACGTATGAACATTTGGATTTTTTAGTTTATAATTATATCTATTCATCTATTTGTCTAATAATCTATCCATCCTTGTGTATCTATCTACTGATTTCACCTTATTTCATTCTTGCTTCACATTATATAATAAAGCCTTTACAAAAGCATTCCAAAAACTGATATGAAGACTTTAGTATCTGTTAGATAAGAATAGCACCATCAAAGCAAGATAAAAAACAAAAATGTCTTCTCCTGTGGCAATTATTCTGTGCATCTGGAAAATAATAACAAAAAACCCCTATAAAACAAGAAACAGAAAAGATAATGAAGCTCGCAAATACTTTAATCGTTCCTATGGATCCCATTAGTATAAACATAGACAGCGACTAGTTTTCCGTGAAGTTGCACCTTGCGATATTGATTAACACAATTCGATATGTGTGTTGAACTTGGCAACGGCTTATCTTTCAAGGTCAGGGGTACCCAATGCAGAGAGAAACAAACAAAAAAATAGACTTAAAAAAAAAGAGAAAAATACGGCTTTGCTCATGGTTCCATCTCTCCAGAATTGCGAAGTGTGAAATACAATACACACGGGCCTAGCCAATCATTTAGCGACATCCTGGCCAGGGAAAGGACAAAGTTTTTGAAGAGAGAGATGGAGAGAAAAAATAGTTGAGCTGGCCTGGGTTGTGGAAGTGAACTCCTTAGACACTTTACACTCTGAAATCACAGAGCGACTGCACGGTTGATTGACAGGGCCTAATATTGGACTAGTCATGGTGATACCTTTACAGTCACACAGGATCTTTTGGAGACTGGTGTGATGGAAGGGGGGGGGGGAGGAGACGGGGTAAGAAAAGGATAGGTGAATGGAGGGGTGGTTTGACTGATGGGTAGGGAAGAGGAGGAGGAGGAGGAGGAGGAGGAGGAGGAGGAGGAGGAGGAGAATGCGGCTAAGATGGGTACAAAAGAAACCAATGCAGATTGTCTGTCCAGACAGAGGTCATGGATTTGGGGACAGGATTTGATTCTGGTTTTTTGTTTGTCTGTTTGTTTGTTTGTTTGTTTTTGTTTTGCATTGAACATATCTAGTATGTGCGGATGTTTTAGATTTTATTCATATCTATCTATACATTTCGCATGATGAATCTGTAATCATAATGATTATATTAAATAGCAGGTATAGAGTGAGAAAAAATGCATATTTATACGACATCGTGCGGATGTAAAGATGCTAAATCTACATGCACTTTCAGTTTTCCTATTTAATCATTTTGAGCTTAATGATTTTGAGCTAATCATTTTGTTTGTATTGTCAATAGTCATTATTACCCCAAAACCGGCATTAAATTCATGATTATAACAAAGCAATGATCACAGTGGATTATAACCCCAATCTTGATCGTTGTCATCATTATCATCATCATTATCATCCTCCTCATCATCATCATCCTCCTCATCATCCTCCTCATCATCATCATCCTCATCATCCTCCTCCTCATCATCATCCTCCTCATCATCATCCTCCTCATCCTCTTCATCATCCTCATCATCTTCCATATCTTTATCCTCCTCCTCCTCCTCCTCCTCCTCCTACTCATCCTCTTCATCATCCTCATCATCATCCTCATCTTTATCATCCTCATCCTCCCCATTATCTTCATCATCCTCATCATCATCCTCATCATCCTCATCATCGTAATCATCATCACTATCACCATTGTTATCATTGTCATCATCTTTGTCATGTGGTAGGAGCAGAGAGAGCTTTTGATCCTATTCGAAACTCTTGTGACTGTTTTGTATCGGCTCATCCTTGGGTTTGTCTAGCATTTTGTTATTGTGACACAATAATGTTACTCGCACGAGAGAGGCAGGCACAGTATTATGAAAATGGTCTTCGTTTGGAAAAACATAATCATTACAACATTAACTTTTCAACCGTCTGATAAGACGTTCCTTAATTCCCATAGATCCCGCGCAGAGGCACTGACCAGGTACTCATGTAATATGACTATTATGATACGTTTTATTTGTTGTGTGTTTTTTTTTTAAATACCTGCAACACATGTATCACTTATAAAATTCTCTCACTCTATTTAGACACTTGGATATATAATATGACAATGGCATTTTGTTATTTTTTCAAATGATCCACGTTTTACTGCTCAGCTCTTCAGTGGGTCACTCTCTTCAATCGCTTTATTTACATTTTGTAACTATTGCAGAGTATGCATTATTTCTATTCCGTCTTACTGTATTAAACTTTATGATATGTATTGCTAACAGAATTGTTTACACTATGATTTATTGAATGTATACTATGTATTTGTATTTCCTTTTTGTTGAATAGAAAGAAAACATAACTGAATTAAATTGAATTGAACTGAATTGAATGGAATTGGATTGAGTTGTATTGAATTGAATTAAATTGAAATGAAATGAATAAGTATCGTTCAACCCAAGTCAAACAAACTATAATCATGTAGCGTTGCTGTCACGTGTACGTACGGATAACGTTAGCGTAATCAGGTTGGGATATGTATCGCCGGGAATGTGTTGTAATCTCGATTTGGAGCGAGAGCGATTCAAC
The DNA here is from genome assembly GCA_033980235.1 of Diadema setosum. Lineage (NCBI taxonomy): Eukaryota > Metazoa > Echinodermata > Echinoidea > Diadematoida > Diadematidae > Diadema > Diadema setosum. Next base: position 23,067,390 of record CM067067.1, on the reverse strand, counting down.
TTTTTGACCTAATATGAGGTTAATCTGCCGCTCTCCTAAGCTCTGACGGGGGGCCCCCATCCAGCAGACAGCCAGGGAGCAAGCCGCGCATTGACAGATGCCTCGATGGCTTGTTCTCGTCTGTTTCGCAGCAGTGTAAAGAAGCTAGAGGCGGCCCCCGCAAGCAATCTAGCTATTTAAAAACACGTACAAGTACAGTGCTCAAACTCCGTAGTATACAGTAGTGGTATACGTAGATTGTAATACAGAAAGAGTGATCTATACTGTCAAGAGAGGGCCTCCTACAGTACACTCTGGGCTCGACTTGTGTCTCTCCGCTCAAGTTCGGCATATCAAGGAGGACTTCGGTGGTACGGTTGTTGTCTGCAAGAACCTGCCGCGACTCCTTCATTGACTTCGCTAACTCGGTGCGCTCTGCATTCAGAATCTGATCATCTCCCTCTCCGCAAAAAACTCCTGATGCCAAAATGGACTGCTTCTCGAGGCGCTGTTACAGCTAGCTGAGATATCATGAGTTTGACAACGGACATGGACTGAGCTCCTCTCGGAATTGCTTACGGAGAAATGCCCGTTCTACAATCGTCCAGGCGTCCTAAGATCATTGAGGATAAAGCTGACCTTTTACTATTATTCGGATAATAATGCAGGCGCAACTTCTGAAGAGAGTGGATTGAGTGACGATTAATCCTTCAGTACTCTGTGAGGGCGATGATGATTGGACCAGGAACAAACATCCCGACAAACATGGAACGAGTAACATTGTGTTACGGCCATATCAGGACCTTTCCACTCTTGTCGTGTTTTATATTTATACTTGCGTTCGGGATGGGCAGCGCGATGTCCCAAAATAACGTGGAACCTCATGGAGATAATGTTTGCTCAAGGGTAACAAGGTAATGTTCATCAGCATGCCTCCGTACCATGTCATATCTGTAGACAGCACGTAATATAATATGCTAACATACAGTCCAATGTATTTCTACACACCGTGTGGAATTACATGGAATCTACTCTTACTCCATTTGTTTTTCTTTCGTATGTCTTCTTGACAGAATGAAATTAATGCCCAGATACTGCTTAATAAAGCATGATACTAATCATGCAAACAACCTATACTGATTGCAGCTTTTAGTAATTGTTATGGACACATTATCTTGCAGTCGTTCGAAAGGGTCAATTACCAGAACTCGCGGTGCTTGAATAGACACAAAACGAGAACAACAACATACAAACAAACAAACGAACAAACTTAAAACATAGAAGTCCTGCCTGAAAAGATAATGATCGAAGAATGACAACCTAGCCTGTGTTGAAGCATGATCCAAGCTCCACTGCAACTTAAATGCAAACATGAAACGGTAAACACGATCCCTGCGCGAAGGGTACACATCACAACATTAATGATCGCGTCCGTCCACATCGTCTTGGTGACAGAACCCCCCCCCCCAAAAAAAAAAAAAAAAGTTGTAGTTTAGAATGATCAAGGACACCACCTTATTCTCATCTCAGTAAAATTAATGCAATCGATATTTATACTCTTGGGGAAGGGATCCGAGGTTAATGACAATGGCCTTTACGGTGAGAAATTATGTCTTTGGCAAGAGCGACATGAATTTTCTGTTAATGTATCTCATTTGTGGTATGTATAGCAAATGGGGAAATAATGCGCTAATTCCCCGTGTCCCTGAATGTAATTCTCTAGTCCCGTGATTTCGCCGAGGCTCATGGCCCGGACTGTACCTGGAGGAATACATGCTCTTCGTTGAAGGTTGCAGAACATGTTTCCAACTGTCATTGCATGCGCTGTTCCAAATTTAGGTCTGCTCAAATGGCTTAAAGTCATCGCCCTTTCCTTCAGTTAAAATATAACATCATTGGCCTAATGAGAGTTTTTCTATGCTTGTATGTCCTTTTTTTTTTCAAGGACTGACTCGGCGACGAATGTCCTTTATTGTTGTAAAAAACAAACAAACAAACAAACAAACAAACAAAAACAGCATTGAATTTTACATGGACTAGAAAATAAAACAGGGAGACTATAAATGTTGTTGTTTTTTTTTTGATTGCTCTATTCTCTTTTGTGACCTTGTGAAATATATGTTTATGACATCATATCACTAGACGGACATAAAAAAAAAAACCTACACTAATCAGCTCTACACTTTCCCGACGCCTTAAGTAATCTATGGGAAGACTCGTCAAAAGGTCGAAGCTTGGCATTAGAAGCATTCCATTTTGAGTGAACTAACGTTACGTCCGTTGGCTCGTCCTGTTGTATACAATACAGTGGAATAGAAACTTCAAGCAACTGCATTATTCGTATAATACTGGTGGTATTAATTCATCGTCCTTTCTTTCAGTTGAAACAATAGCATCATTAATCCTAATGAGAGTTTATCTATGTTTATTTGTCTTCCCCCCCCCCCAAGCACTGACTTAATTGACACTTGATAAAAAATATTCATTTTTGTTTTCATGGATTACTAAATAAGACTGGGAAACAATGCCTATTGATTTGTCAGGTTTTTTTTTAATTGCTTTGTTCTTTTTTTGGCATTGATAACTATAAATCTGTATACAACCGTGCAATAGAAACTTCAAAAACTTACACCATTTGAATAGGCCTACCTGCTAAATAATAATGATATTGGGGGAAAAAAAGCTTTCTAAACCTCAAAGGTTTCAACTGCTGTCGTCAGCCAGAGTAGCAAAGGTAGCTGAAATCTATGTTTCTATACAGATTATTTTTATCAGTATTCAAAGCATGAAGTCCAAAATACTCTTAAGTTTGTCGGATAATTGTAACATCACTTCCTCATACACAGGCAAGAGAGAGAGAAAAGAACAACAGCATCCGAAAAGGAAAATTAATCATTTTAGTCTGAGCACATGCAGACTTTCACACACAGGCTCGGATTATAACCCGACTGTACCTGAAACACCGTGAAAGTCATGCTCTTAGTTCAAGGTTGCGGAACATGTTTTCAGCTGACACTGCACCGTTACGAATTTAGGTCTGCTCAAATCCACTATAAAGTCATCGCCCTTTCTTCCAGTCAAAATATAACATCATTACCCTAATGAGAGTTTTTCTATGCTTGTATGTCCTTTTTTCCCAAAGGACTGACTTGGCTCCTCCTGTTGAATATCAGTATACCGTGTAATAGAAACTTCAACAACCGCATTACTCGTATACGCTGTAACAAATTTATGTCTGCTCTAAATGGTATTAAGTCATCGCCCTTTCTTCCAGTTAAGATATAACATCATTAGACTAATGAGAGTGTATCTGTGCTCGTTTGTCCTTTTTTTTTTTCCAAGGACTTGGCACTTGATGTCCTTTAGCTTTGTATAAAAAAAGCATGATTTTTACTTAGATTACAAAATATGATTGGGAGACTACCATCTGTTTTTAAGTTTCTTGTTTGCTTTGTTCTCTTTAGTTTTCATCTGTGACCTTGATAACTTTTAACTATTAAATGACTGCCCTGCTACAAGTTTAGGTCGGCTCAAATTGTACCAAGTCATCGCCCTTTCGTCCAGTTAAAATACTTATAACATCATTAACTTATAGAGAGTGTTCTGTGTTTGCTTGTTCTTTTTCTCCAAAGATTTTGTTTCTTTGTATGTAATATCCAAAAAAAAAAAAAAAATAAAGACCACACATGATATTTACTTTGATTACAAAATAAGAATGGGAGACTACAAATTGATTTTTCAAGTTTTTTGATCGCTTAGTTTTCTTTGGTTTTCATAGTGACCCTGATAATTTTAAATATCATGTGCTGCCCTGTTACAAACTTATGTCTGCTCAAAGTTGTATGAAGTCATTGCCCTTTCTTCCAGTTAAAACATCATTAATCTAAAGAGAGTGTTTTTATGCTTGTATGTTCTTTTCCAAAAGGACTGACTTGACATTTAAATATCCTTTATCTTTGTTATAAGATAAAACAAATTACTGATCTTAACATGGATTGCAAAGTAGGACTTGGAAGATACCTATTAATTTGTCATTTTTTTCATTTTTTTTTCTTTTGAGGCCTTGCTAATTATACAGTCAAAACTGTCTCAGCGGCCACATGCCGTATGCGGGTACTGAAGGATTGATTAGGCACTTGATGCCCTTTATCTTTATCTTAAAAAAACCCAACAAAAACACACACACACACATTGATTTTTACATGGATTTTACATGAATTGGGGGACTTAATGTTGATTTTTTTTTAACGTATTGATTGCTTTGTTCTCTTTTGTGACCTTATTGATAATAACTATAAAGAGACACCATAGGATGGAAACGTCAATGAAATGCGTTATTCGTATACATGATAAATGATAATGATGATTAATAAAAAAAAAAACATTTCTAAACTCCATAGGTCATAAGCTGCTATCACCAGCCAAGAGTAGTCGAAATCTCTGTTTTATATATATATATATATATATATATATATATATATATATATATATTATAAATACCAGTGGTAATCATAAAGCGTTAAATGTAATGTTGCTCCTGAATTTGTAGGATGATATTGTAACATCATTTCCTCCTACACAAGCTAGAGAGAGATAGACAAAAAGTAACTCAAAAAGAACAAAGAAAAGAAACAATCCTCGCTTTGGGTCCGAGTACATAGCAGAGATTTTCACACACTGGCACATATTATAATTATGTGTTTGTGCGTGATTAGTTGTCAAAACTATATTGTTGCATATAGCTCAGTAAAGGAGCATCGCGAAGCCTCGGATTCAAGTCCGACCCTGACAGCATGCACCACTATAGTAAGGGTAGGGCTTATTGGTTACTTAAGTTATTATGTTATATTATATTATATCATATTTTATTATATTACTTGTATATAAAGGCATAAACATTTATTGCATGATTTGGTGAAATCAAAAGGTTTGAACCTATATTGAAAAATAAATTTTGGTGATACAAATATATAATACACACACACACACACACACACACACACACACACACATATATATATATATATATATATATATATATATATATATGTATATGTATATGTATATAATATGAGGAGTGACGTTTTGGGGAGCACATGCTCCCTGTAAAACGTCGCGGCACGATGTGTGTTTGCGCGGGACTAATTATGACATTTATTAACATACCTCAAGTGATAGTATAGAGCAACGCCCCTTGGCCTTAAAACTTCCCTCCTTCCCCCTCCCCCCCCCCCTCTCTCTCTCTCTCTCCTCAAAAGAGGAAGAAATCCATTGCTCTCTCCAAGATACCACAAACACCAATGCACAAGAGTGGATGCCGGCTAATTGCCACAATTTACCAAATTACCTTCTGTTACCAAGAGGGGTTTCGTCTACACACGTTGTAATACTGAGCGAGCAGCCATGTCCGGCAATGTTTTGCAACGCGTTAATAAGTTTAGGGGGTTCGTCCGCCTTGGAGTGATAACATGGTTATCGGTGTGGTGCGCGATGCTTTTATTGTGATCCTTTTCTTCAACCTCCATCAAATATGACTGACATAACCTGTATGGCCGTAGCAAACCGATGTACTTGTTGCTAACGGAACATAATTTGCCAGTGGTAGGTGAGGAAACATCTTATGAGAAGATGTTGTCTCGCACATAAGTTGAAACGTGTGTGTAGTCCATGTCGTTTAAACACTAGGGTCATATCGGATGAGAAAATTCCAAAATTTCCTGAGACATTATTTCTGTTGTTTGTGACGAACAATTTAGCCCATCATTCACATTATGTAGAATATCAAGGCCCAACGTATGGCAGGAGGAGGGGGGGGGGGGGGGGGTGCGTGAGATGAGAATCGTGCACTACTCTATATCATCTCTCATTGTAATTTGTTACGAATCAGAATTCTTCACTTATATCAGATAATTTATCTGATAATAATTATACCAGAAGTACTGTAATGCTACAAATTCCTTCAATTCCACTTAGGGTTGGAACGATTAATCGGCAAAAAACAGGGGTATAGTCACGTATAGGTAACTTCTTTTCATACGAGTTCGAGTTATCACGCACGCAAGCCACGACACAAGGTGAAAACAGGGCGAAAACATTTTCAGGAAGATCAGAAACTACAGAAAGTTTAAGCGTTTTCACACATAGAAAATTAAAGGGAAAAAAATAGCAGTCGAGGGAAAGGAAAGATGTAGTGAAACAAGACAACACACACAAACATACTCACATACAGAGATAATTGAATGCATATGCAGCGAAACTTTGGGGGCCCATTATATTAATTTCATTTTCTTTTTTATATCTCCCCCATTTTTTTTCTCAACAATAACGAGCGATTTATGATGCACAGCGAATATAAGCGGAGGATACGCGGCGGACTTGCATCATCGTTGAGGCTTATTAGTGTGTTCTATTTTTGATAGGGGAGGAAGCGATTGATGACAGAAGTTACGTTTCTAGCAGACGGCGCGTGAAAACCGTCTCTTTGTTTAATATATCCTCCCTCGATGATAACAGTTTTTGTTACTTTAAACGAAAACACACTCATACACGCGCACGCATTAACAAATCCGTCACCTTTTCCGTTAAATTGTCGCCTGGAGCTTATTAATCGGTTCTCATGAAGTCATAATATTGTTCTGATCACTCAATATCATGGAGTATTAATGTGGAATAAAGTGCGTTTCCTCGAGGAATGCTGTAGCGATATTTTGAGATATCATTCCCTGACAAAGATGGAGAACATGATTATTTCACGAATCAAGTTTGCATAATGGTTGATGATTTAATCCATAGGTACTTGTCGCTATTCTTAATCATACAAAATAATGAATATGTACAAAATAAAGCAGAAACAGTTTCAATATTTCACTATTTCAGTTATCAAGAGTGGATTCAGCTACATTAAAACATCCAATTGATGAATTGAAAAATGTAACAAGAGAGAATTGAAGATAGATAGATAGATAGATAGATTCAAGATTCAAGATTCAAGATTCAAATTTCAAGATAGATTGATAGTAGATAGATATAGATAGATGGATGGATGGATAGATAGATAGATAGATAGATAGATAGATACATAGATAGATACATAGATAGATAGATAGATAGATAGATAGAGAATACTCTTTGTGACATAGGATTAAAATGGTTATTGTAGCATTTTTGAACGCTATGCACACACCGCATACAGTTAATCATCTAATCCTCCGCGCTCGTGTTGGAGTGCACCTTTTTGGGCGTTTTCCATCAAATAGTCGCATGCGGTTTATCAATGCTGCACTAAGCTTAGAACCTAAACTGACGGGTTCATCATGCATGATCCTACGCAAATCCGTGTAACATTAATTACCAGGAATCAAATGGGATAGCGGTATTAATTAAGGTAAAAGAGAAAATACATGCACGTACTCCTGGGCAATACTTTCTGTGGGGAGTTAATCATTGAGCTCCACGTCCACACCTAGCGGTAATTCAACTCTCTCACCCCCCCCCCCCCCTCATTATAATCATTATGACGTCGGCTGAGAATGATAAGGGCGTTAAATTACTGTACTTCAACGACGAATAGAACAATTAACGACCTTGTACAGTATGTCACTTGGGCGATGGATAAATCCTCTTTTGGGAGGGAGCCAGAAATATCCTTAAACAATGTTAAAAGGGCGATGCCACTTCTTTGACATACGAGCAAGGGAAAAGAAGATTCTCGAGTAGAATAGAAATACAGGGTATATACAGTATGCCCCCCAAAAAAGTATAATCGGATTTCCGCATTGATTACTTTCAAAGTCATTTAACAATCTGAATGCTATTCAGGGAATGAAACAATAACTTCTTACATACATTTTGCAGACAACCCCATTCAATTTGGTTCAGTAGTTACAGAGAGAACGTGGATCGTTGAAAGCATGTCATGGACTCTCTTCTTCCACGTTCAGCACTTTGATGCTCCTGGAACTGTGAACAAAAAGGACAAAACTTGGAGGGGAAGGTATTCTTGATATGCTCCACAAAGATCCTCATTTCTCTTTGACCTCTGAGGTAAAACGGATGAGTTTTCTGTAAAATGCAGGTACCGGGAATAAGCTATATAGTTTTATACCTTGAAATTGCATTTGAATTGAGGATCTATTTTTAAAGTTATTGTTGTAGAAAGTCCGATTGTATTTTTTTTTTTTTGGGGGGGGGGGACATACGGTAGTTTTGCAAATGTCATTTTATAATGACAGACAGAGACAACAGTGGGTTTTCACATGAATTTGGGACATACAAGCCTTGACATGTTCATCTTCCTGTTGGAAAGTAAAGTAGCAGAAAAAAAGGGTTCTCATGGATACTTATGCCTTGGTATATAGTGAAAACGACTCAAGGATAACTTTGAAATCGCGATGAAGGACATTGGTCACGGAACTTTTACCTCTGAATGTGAGAGATGGGGACTGCATGCATCTTAATAACTGTGCTCGCTGGACGTAAAAAGACGGTATACCAAGGCCACAATCCATCTGCATTATCCAGTGCAATTTCGTCGTGCTTGATGTATAGTCTTTCTTCCCATCTACGGAAGATGTGGGGGTGGAAAGAACATCCAACCCCACCAGACTTGCACTGTACTGCCTATATTATAAAGAGCGCCACAGATATATCTTATAACAAAGTTCAAACAGGAGTGCGCACACACGTGTTCCGGGTCTATTTCTCTCTTCATAACGGAAGAGGTGATAATAAAACTATTCTTGAAATGCATCATATCTAAAGAAGGTGTGTTGACACCGCACCTCTCGATGTAATCACTCCGTCACGGTGAATTCAAACGGGATGATGTACCCTTTGGCTATCCATCTAGTGAAATGAAAATGGGGCGACGCAAAAAAAAAAAGAGAGACCATTTCGGTTGTTCTTTGTTAAAAATTTTAACGAGCGACACCATGACTAAGTCTTCAAAACTTTCCCTCATACTTCGTTTGACACTAATGTTTCCTTTCGTGTCAATGACATTAAGGTCGACGGATTGATGTGGTTACACCAGGAACCAAAACGGCAGTAAACCAGAAAGAAAGAAATTAAAAAAAGAATTATTTGTTTCTGGACAAGGGGGTAGTTCTTGTCTTTGATTTGCGATCTATTGCTGGCCACTCTTTAGGGAACAGTTAGGGGAAAGCACGCACTCAGGACATTCGACCAAATACTTTCCCTTTCCTTTCGATTGCGTTTATCTAAGTCCAACATCAAGTTTGATGGCACGTCTTGCCAACAAAGTCAGAAATAAACTGATCTCAATACGATCTAGTCTCGTTCACTCGGAGTTTTAGTTTTCTCTCTCCTTTCTCTCAGTCCCTCTCTTCTTTTTTTTTCTCTCTGTATCTCACCAAAACATTTCCTCCCCTATTACAACAACAACAACAGCAACAACAACAACAACAACAACAACAACAACAACAACAACATCGAGAGAACAGTTTAATAAAACAAGAAAAACGTAGAATATAAACAAGTGATAAAAAGTGTCCTTTTTCATGTAGTGGTGAAAAAAGAGATATCGGCTCATTGAGAATCTCTTTCACGCCATTATTTTTTTTTAAAACTAGATTTATTTATCATTTATTGTTTTTCTCTTTAACAGAACATGACATATCAATATAAGAGTATTGTAAATAATCTTGAGTGACACAATGTTTAACTGTATGATGACAATTAGAGGTGCCGAATGGAAGAATAATGAAAGCATGTATACGTAGTTTCAAACCCAGTCAGATTATCCTTGTTTTCAGAATACAAGAATAAGGGTACGCTGAAAAGTAATGGCTGTACACTGTGAATCTGAATCTGCAATTCACGCAAAACCTTAAAGGTAGTGGATACCTTTCACAGACCTCCCAAAATGCAGCAAAACATTAAATATGAACCTCAGGGGACTTGTTTAGGCCACTGCTGAGAAATTTGGAAGTCAACATTTATCTACAATTTGAATAATGCACAAAACTCAACTACTCAGTAGTTCTGTGTGTCAGCCACACTTAAGCCTTTTTGTTGCAGTCTTCTGTATCTTTTATCTATAAACACAAATCTAAAAGTATAAGAGCTGATGTAATAACATATAGAGTGTGTGGCAAGAATGTATATAGAAATGTTTATAAGTTTGGATGAACTTTCTTCACAAAATATATATGATGGACACACATGCAGTGCATGGGTCTGCAAAGGTAGCCTAGTAATGTACTGGAATTTACGGTGAGCCCCGAAAAAAAATCAATTCAAAATCTAACGGTCAATAAAAATGTACTAAATGTTACCTTTCACTTTCAATACTTTATGGGAGTTTCTAAAATGATACTCTCTTCAACATACCACTGTATTTATACAACTCTTCATTTAAGGCATGCAAATGGGATTCCCTACCTTTAAGACTCTCTCAATAAAAGTAGGGCAAGCAGGACAGGAGAGAATGTAATAACGAAAACACAAGCACAACAACACTGCAATATGGCATGACTGCATCCACTATCATAGGTGACGGTGACTGACAATCATGACAATGACTACATGTTACAGACTCAAACTCAAAAGGTGGAGCTATCATGACTGTGGCTATCTATGATCCTACTAGATTAGTCATCCAGATATGATCCACTTTTCTGTTCTTTTTCTTCTCCTCTTTCTGTTCATTAATTACATCGTTTTGTTGTTGTTGTTGTTGGACTGATAGGTCTGATGGACTGAGCGATGTACTTGCTAGTAGTTTGTAATAATTCTCATCTTTTTTAAGTGCGAAAATGTCGTATCTCCTGCAAATTCTGTGGGGGTATGGGAGGCCACTGGTCTGTCAAACGGACACAACTTCGGGGATATCCGGGAAATTTGTGGATTCTCATGCCTGAGCCTGTTAAGCAACGGGGATATCCTATCTAGACTTCAAAATGGCATGGATTATTCTAGGAACATTTTGTGTGGGCGGGTCTGGTGAGTTGAACAAAGAGGGAGGAAGGGAGCAACAACAAGCAAACATACAACAAGAGCAAAAACGTCTATAGCAATGAAAGTCTTCGTCATGTTCGTCACATGGTCAATGATGGTACAGTAAAATGAGATCTGCCTTTTATTGTCACAGACACATACATTAACACTATGTTACAATTATGCCTAGCTATGGTTAGATATATTTTTAGCGTTCAAGACAAATAGGCACAGTAAACTTTTACCTGCAATGGGCCATTGGAAATCCCAAGTAACATATCGCTACTTTCTTTATAATCATCATTATTCTCTTTATTGTGCACTTTCACCTTTTTCATCGTGTTATAAAGTAATGTCCTACCCAATATCATACTTCAGTCAAATCCAAACTCAACTAAACTCAGCTCAATTCAGATTTATAGAGAATTGCCACATATTCTCCTATACATCAATATAACATCAAAAGTAATAGCACAAGCTCTTGTACCTTGTCAATAATGTACAAAAACCGCACAATATACATACATGATATACCCAGTAATTATAATGGTAACTGGTGGACAGAACAAAACTAAAAGTACGTTTAGAATACATTAGTAAACAAAAAAAAAACTAGAGATTGTAATTTGTCATCACTGACAAATTAAGGTGATCCGATTTTTTTTTATCATGGATTCGAGTCCTGATCGAAATAGGCATGACCATGCAGGTGTCACCTGTGTTCATGCAGAGACATTGGCCGTGTGATGTTTGGATTCTCATTTAGAAAAGGGAGTCATATCTGCCATCTTTGGTACCAAATCTGTACACACTATAATGAAAATACAGCAACAAGTACATATGACCTTTGACCCACATTTACACTCCCAAGATGGCATCTGAGGAAAAAGTAGTTATTTTGTGAAATAATTCTTGTGACATCGTCTATACGTGTGCAAAATATGGGAAAGAAAGGACAAGTATTCACGAAGATGCAGGATGAAACATTTATGACCTTTGACCCTAATTTACATACCCAAGATGGTGTCTGATCAAGTAGTTGTTATTTCATGAAATAATGTACGTGACACGAACTAAACATGTGCAAAATATGGGGTTGATAGCAATTGCTGTTGTTGATCTATTGCACAGAAAGTAGACTTAAGAAAGAAAAATAAAGAAAAAATGAAGTTATTTTATAGAAATTTGAAGAAGCATAAAAAAAAATCAGAAAAAGATAAAGTAAGGAAGGGAGAATAAGACTAACTAAAGAAAAAGAAGAAAAAAAGTGTTTAAAAAAAAAAGTGAAAAAAATATTGGCAGGGGTGAGCCTCGAACCGGGGACCTTAGGGTTACGAGTCGGATGCGCTATGCACTGACCTATTTCATGCTCCATAGGCCCTGTGTATTAAGCAAAATGACGCTGCATCGAAGCCAAGTGCAAATTTTAGCCAAGTTTTTCGACGACGTCGTATGAAAAAATGGAGGGCACACTAACGATAGCCCAAAGTCTTAGCTACAACATATTAAAATTTGGGAGAAATTCACCGAAGCATAAGTGAGCTAGTGGTCGAAAAAGATAGTCGTGTCAATTTTCATTTCCAGAAAAACTGCACTCCCATAGACACAACACGTAAACTGGTCAAATTTGACAAGATTACTTTCAATCCATTTTCACGAGGTGATGCCGTCATCCAATCAAAATGTTGTTATTATATTAATGAAAGACCATTTAATAAGCTACCACATACTGAAATCTGAATGAAAATTGGCGAAGGATTAGTGGGATACGTTTGAGTGAACTTGAAAATTGATGACGTCATTTTGAAAATTTACTTTTTTTTATTTTATTAAGAAATTTGATATCTTTTCATCATTTTGCCAGCATCGCCAACCCATAAAATGACATGTACAACTCATCAGCTTTCAAAATATGTAAAGAAAATGGGGGGTCATTGTCCATCCTGACGAGTAAAATCGGATTTAAAATTGGCGTTTTTTTGGCATAGTTGCACTGTATATCGCCATTGACGCGCGCGCGGAATTTCAACTTTGACGGGCCCGTATGACGTCATATTGAATCGGATTGACTTGAAACTTGGCAGAAATATTCCTTGACATTTCAGGCATCCGATAACTCTGAAAACCGGGAAATTTCTATGACATATGAGCTGTGCGTGCGCATATGCGCGCGCGCGTACGCGTCCGTCCAATTTTTTCAATTTTTCAAAAAATGCTCTAAATGGTCTGAAACGTGTGCAAAAAAAATTTGAGCTCGATTGGAGTATGCAAATATTTCAACGCGCACGTACGCGCACGTTTTTAGAGAAAATATGAATTTTGAGAATATGAGTAGAATGCGCATAACTTGAAATATATGTGACGCAAATTTCATTGAAATATTCCATTCCATTAATTAGATATGATTGAGAATGTGTTTTCATATAATGACGTCATAGTGACGTCACGGTCGACTGATCACAATGATACATTAGATTTGTTGTCTTTAGGACATGATGCATACATGGTATAATTTTGAAATTGATAGGCAGAGTACTTTCTGAGCTAACCTCTGCACAACTTTTGGGGAGAAATAAAGAAATAAAGAAGAAGAACTAGAGATTGTAATTTGTCATCACTGACAAATTAAGGTGATCCGATTTTTTTTTTTTTTAATCAATGATTCAAGTCCTGATCGCAATAGGCATGGCCATGCAGGTTTCATCTGTGTTCAGAGACATTGGCCGTGTGATGTTTGGATTCTCTTTAAAAAAGGGAGTCATATCTGCCATATCTTTGGTACCAAATCTGTATACACTATAACGAAGACACAGCAATAAGTACATATGACCTTTGACCCCACTTTGCACAACCTAGATGGCATCTGAGCAAAAAGTGGTTATTTTGTGAAATGATTCTTGTAACATGATCTTTGCGTGTGCAAAATATGGGAAAGATAAGACATGTATTCACCAAGATACAGGATGAAACATTTGTGACCTTTGACCCTAATTTACATACCCAAGATGTTGTCCGATCAAGTAGTTGTTATTTTATGAAATAATGTATGTGACATGAACTAAACATGTGCAAAATATGGGTGTGATAGGGGCTGTATTTCTTGAGTTATTGCAAAGAAAGTTGCAGAAACATTGAAATAGCTCAATACATCAAAGATAAGCTTTAATTTCAACCAAGTATTGTAACATGATCCCGACATCATATGAAAAAACAAAGGGCACGGAACGATAGCGCAAAGTCTCAGTTACAACATATTAAAATCTGAATACCGAAGGGTAAGTGAGCTAGTGCTCGATAAAGACAATCATGTCAATTTTCACATCTAGAAAAATTCCCTCCCATAGAGATAAAACATCATAACGAAGAAACAGAAAGAAGTACATATGACCTTTTGACACCACTTTACACAGACAAGATGGCATCTGAGCAAAGAGTGGTTATTTTGTGAAATGATTCTTGTAACATGATCTTTGCGTGTGCAAAATATGGGAAAGATAGGACATGTATTAACCAAGATACAGGATAAAACATTTATGACCTTTGACCCTAATTTACATACCCAAGATGGCGTCTGATCAAGTAGTTGTTATTTTATGAAATAATGTTCGTGACATGAACTAAACATGTGCAAAATATGGTGTTGATAGGGTATGTTTTTCTTGAGTTATTGCACATAAAGTTGTAAAAAGAAAGAAATATTACAATACATCGAAGATAAGCTTTAATTTCAACCAAGTTTTTTCACGTGATTCCGACAACGTATGAAAAAACAAATGGCACACTTACGATAGCCCTACGTCTCAGCTACAACATATTAAAATCTTAGAGAAATTCACCGAAGCATAAGTGAGCTAGTGGTTGATAAAGATAGTCATGTCAATTTTCATTTCCATAAAAATTGCACTCCCATAGAGATTACACGTAAACTGGTCAAATTTGACAAGGTTACCTTCAATCCATTTTTTCGAGGTGATGTCGTCATTTAATCAAATTTGTGTAATTACAATTATGAAAGAGCATTTCATAAGCTACAACATATTGAAATTTAGGTGAAAATTGGCTAAGGATAAGTGAGATACGCTCGAGTAAACTTGAAATTTGATGACGTCATTTTGAAAATTTACTTTTTTTACTTTATTAAGAAATTTGATATCTTTTAATCATTTTGTCAACATCGTCAGCCCATGAAATGACATGTACAACTCATCAGCTTTCAGAATATGTAAAGAAAATGGGGGGTCACCGTCCATCCTGACGAGTAAAATCCGATTTAAAATTGGCGGTTTTTTGGCATAGTTGCACTGTGTATCCCCATTGACGCACGCGCGGAATTTTGAATTTGACGGGCCCGTATGACGTCATATTGAATCGGATCGACTTGAAACTTGGTATAAATATTCCTTGACATTTCGGACATCCTATCCGTGTGAAAAAATTGAAAATTTCTATTTCATATGAGCTTTGCGTGCAAATATGTGCGCGCGCGTACGCGTCCGTCCAATTTTTTCAATTTTTCAAAAAATGCTCCAAATGGTCTGAAACGTGTGCAAAAAAGTTTTGAGCTCGATTTGAGCATACAAATATTTTAACGCGCGCGTACGCGCGCGTTTTGAGATAAGAATGAATTTTGAGAATATGAGTAGAATTCGCATGACTTGAAATATATGTGACGTAAATTTCATTGAAATATTCTATTCCATTAATGAGATATGCATGAAAATGTGTTTTCATATAATGACGTCATAGTGACGTCACGGTCGACTGATCACTATTATTTTACTTGCGCTGTCGTCTTTGCGACATGATACATATATGGTATAAGTTTGACATTGAGAGGCAATGCACTTTCTGAGCTAACCTCTGCACAACTTTTGAGGAGAAATAAAGAAAGAAACAAAGAACTAGAGATTGTAATTTGTCATTACTGACAAATTAAGGTGATCCGATTTTTTTTTATCAATGATTCGAATCCTGATCGCAATAGTCATGACCATACAAGTTTCATCTGTGTTTAGAGACATTGGCCGTGTGATGTTTGCATTCTCATTTAGCAAAGGGAGTCGTATCTGCCATCATTGGTACCAAATTCTGTATACACTGAATAACGAAGATACAGCAACGAATACATAAGACCTTTGACCCACCTTTACACTCCCAAGATGGCATCTGAGGAAAAAGTGGTTATTTTGTGAAATGATTCTTGCGACATCGTCTATATACGTGTGCAAAATATGGCAAAGATAGGACAGGTATTCACCAAGATACAAAATGCAACATTTATGACCTTTGACCCTTATTTACATACCCAAGATTTTGTCCAATCAAGTAATTGTTATTTCATGAAATAATGTACGTGACATGAACTAAACATGTGCAAAATATGGGGGTGATAGGGCGTGTTTTTCTTGAGTTATTACAAAGAAAGTTGCAGAAAGAAAGAACTATCTAAATACATCGAAGATAAGATTTATTTTTTATCAAGATTTTTAATGTGATTCTGACATCGTATGAATAAACGAAGGGCATATAACGATAGTGCAAAGTCTCAGTTACAACATATTAAAATCTGGGAGAAATTCACCGAAGGGTAAGTGAGCTAGTGCTCGATAAAGACGATCATGTCAATTTTCACATAAAAAAAATTCCGTCCCATAGAGATAACACGTCATAACGAAGATACAGAAAGAAGTACATATGACATTTGACCCCAATTTGCACAGACAAGATGGCATCTGAGCAAAAAGTGGTTATTTTGTGATATGATCCTTGTAACATCGTTTTTACGTGTGCAAAATATGGGAAAGATAGGACATGTATTCACCAAGATACAGGATGAAACATGTATGACCTTTGACCCTAATTTACATACCCAAGATGGTGTCTGATCAAGTAGTTGTTATTTTATGAAATAATGTACGTGACATGAACTAAACATGTGCAAAATATGGGATCAATAGCCAATGTTGTTGTTCATCTATCGCACAGGAAGTAGTAGAAAGAAAGAAAAATAAAGAAAAAAATATGTTATTTTATAGACATTTGAAGGAGAAGCATAAATAAATCAGAAAAAGATAAAGTTATGAAGGGAGATTAAGACTAACTAAAGAAAAAGAAGAAAAAAGTGTTTAAAAAAATAAAAAAAAAAATATTGGCAGGGGTGAGGCTCGAACCAGGGACCTTAGGATTACGAGTCGGATGCGCTATGCAATGACCTATTTCATGCTCCATATGCCCTGTGTATTAAGCAAAATGACGCTGCATCGAAGCCACGTGCCATTTTTCAACCAAGTTTATCGACGTGATGCCGACATCGTATGAAAAAATGGAGGGCACACTAACGATAGCCCAAAGTCTCAGCTACAACATACTAAAATCTGGGAGAAATTCACCGAAGCATAAGTGAGCTAGTGCTCGAAAAAGAGAGTCATGTCAATTTTCACTGCCAGAAAAACTGCTCTCCCATAGAGATAACACGTAAACTGGTCAAATTTGACAATATTACATTCAATCCATTTTTACGAGGTGATGCCGTCCTCCAATCAAAATGTTGTAATTATATTAATGAAAGATCATTTAATAAGCTACAACATACTGAAATTTGGGTGTAAATTGGCAAAGGATAAGTGAGATACGCTCGAGTGAACTTGAAATTTGATGACGTCATTTTGAAAATTTACTTTTTTTACTTTATTAAGAAATTTGATATCTTTTAATCATTTTGCCAGCATCGCCAACCCATGAAATGACATGTACAACTCATCAGCTTTCAGAATATGTGAAGAAAATGGGAGGTTACCGTCCATCCTGACGAGTAAAATCGGATTTAAAATTGGCGTTTTTTTGGCATCGTTGCACTGTATATCGCCATTGACGCGCGCACGGAATTTCAACTTTGACGGGCCCGTATGACATCATATTGAGTCGGATTGACTTGAAACTTGGTAGAAATATTCCTTGACATTTTAGGCATCCGATAAATGTAAAAAAACGGGAAATTTCCATTGCAAATGAGCTGTGTGTGCGAATATGTGCGCGCGCGTACGCGTCCGTCCAATTTTTTCAATTTTTCAAAAAATGCTCCAAATGCTCTGAAACGTGTGCAAAAAAAATTTGAGCTCGATTTGAGCATACAAATATTTCAACGCGCGCGTACGCGCACGTTTGAAGAGAAAATATGAATTTTGATAATATGAGTAAAATGCGCATAACTTGAAATGTATGTGACGTAAATTTCATTGCAAAATTCTATTCCATTAATGAGATATGAATAAAAATGTGTTTTCATATAATGACGTCATAGTGACGTCACGGTCGACTGATCACTATGATTTTACTTGATCTGCCGTCTTTGGGACATGATACATATATGGTATAAGTTTGACATTGAAAGGCAATGCACTTTCTGAGCTAACCGCTGCACAAATTTTGGTTAGAAATAAAGAAGAATAAAAAGAAGAACAAAGAATCAGTACAGATACAGAAGGTGATCCGAGAGGATACTCGGATCACCTAAAGAAGAAAGATTCAGTACAGATACAGAAGGTGATCCGAGAGGATACTCGGATCACCTAATAAAGAATCAGTACAGATATAGAAGGTGATCCGAGAGGATACTCGGATCACCTAATAAATTGAATTGAATTATGAGCTAGACGCATACGACCAACGAGTGTAAGTGGAATTAGTGAACTAATGTATGTATGTATGTATATATTACACTGTATATATATGTATATATATATGTATATGTGTATGTATATATATATATATATATATATA
The DNA here is from genome assembly GCA_033980235.1 of Diadema setosum. Classification (NCBI taxonomy): domain Eukaryota; kingdom Metazoa; phylum Echinodermata; class Echinoidea; order Diadematoida; family Diadematidae; genus Diadema; species Diadema setosum. The sequence goes on along the minus strand of CM067067.1, from coordinate 23,048,676 downwards.
TATATATATATATATATAATAGGCATATGTATAATACCTTGAACTGTGCCTCATTGAAGTCTCTCGCTCGCTAATTTCAGGGGACGTCTGTCAGTGGGGCTTTGGGGTTATTCAAACATATTTCAGTCTGGCGGGAATAGATGTCCTAGATGATGTCAACGCTAGATAATATGACTCATTGCGAAAGGACAGAAAGAACGAGAGACCTATGTGCCAGGAGATACTTAGCCCGAATGAATCATATTATACGGTGTACGTATACACAATAATATGTTCGAAAGTGTTACATAATGGGAGCTAAGGGGTGTGAGACGAAATAAATTCAGACATGACATACCCGACACATTCATTTAGAAACAGCCCTTGAGTAAAGCCTGCTAATGTTAGATAAAATGAACACTGCGTTCTCCGTCGAGAATTTTTTTTTGTTTGCTTTTCATGTTTATTAAGACAACAACGGCAAAACCTTTGTGTTGTCTTCCTTTCTCTAGTTTGTCTTGTCTGCATGCAAATGTACCTATCCCACCTTTACTGTCTTTCCAGCCCTCCATTTTTATATTTACTTTGTGTCAATTTAGTGACTGCAGTTTCGAAAGAGAAATCTCTTTTACCCCTCATTGATTAAACTCTAACTAAAATTTATACCCCTTGTCTCTTATATATCGTATACTTGGTCATCCTGCCCTGTGAGCAGGACTTTCGGTCTAAAATGTCGTACATGTGTCAACAATATCAATCTGATTTGACTTTTCAAACATTCAGTTACGAGAAATTCCACCAGGTCTTCTCCGTCTGTGTTTTGATACCTCTTGCCTGCCAGAATTTATGCTCAAGATATCTGCGTTTATAGATTAAAAAGAGCGCAGCAGAGGGGGAAAAGATACAAAATCATGAATCGTGATGTAACTCCCTCCGCCTTATCGGAGGATGGTCTTTTTGCTCGGCCTCTCACACCCTTTCCAACCCGACAGGGGGCTGATCCGACTCGACGCCACGTTCTCTCAGGTCATCATTACGCCACTGCGAGCCAGTGGCACGCCACTATCACAAAACCATTTACAGTCATTGCAATATACCCAGTTATAGTCACACTCGGAAGTATTTTTAGAAGCTACCGAGCCATACTGAAAACTGGTAGAAAAGGGAATGGCATTGTCATGTCTGCAATGATAATACGTAAACTCGATCCTTTCAGAAACTCTTGGTTGATGACTTAAAGAATGTCAAATCATCCGAGAGATAGATTTCAATCCACGACAAATGAAGGTGATACTGAATGCAACGTAACATAAGTAAATACGATAGAAACGATTTTTGTTTTAGTATTGTATTGATTGATGCTCATTTCAAGATATGATTGCATGTAGCAGCAGAAAACAACAACAACAACAACAAACAAACAAACTGAAACAGTCACGGAGTCACGAGTACTATGACTCCCCGTAGATTGAACAATCTTAAAAACTTAATCTGTCGGCTGTGTCGTTGCGTCACTGAATGGGATAAACTGAGACTCAGTACCGAAAACGTGAGGAATCACACAGGAACAAATGACACGTCATTGAAAATGCACAGCAATGTTAGGATCATGATCACGATTATCACTAGGTGAACTTTGCTATGTGTGTGTATTTTTTTTTAATGCTGTGTTTCGGGGGGGGGGGTTGTTTGTGTTGTGTGTTTTTTTTTTTTCATGCCAGAATTTCGGTTTGCGTGTAGCATTAAAGCACCCTGACCTCGTAATCACAGAGAGAAACACCAACTTTAGTCATCTTGAACATGCATAACCACTCTTCACTCAATTGGTCTTTAATCGCCGAAGGAGGTAAAGTATGCGACACAGTCATCATTCGTCTACTGTCAAAAGAAGTTGTTCTGTCATGTAGCGTTTCGGGTTTTTTTTTTAAAATTATCGTGTTTATTTGTTTGTTTGTTTGTTTGTTTGTAATGATTTCTCCGTGACAGAGACAATTGACAATAACCAAATCCACGTGACTCTTCTGAGTTCATCCTCCCCCCCCCCCCCCCCGGAAACAGGCAGTTCCGCTCGTAATCATCACAAGGCCTATTCATCAGAGCCAAAAGCAGCCAAGAAGGAACCGCTTTCGTTTTCTATTTCAGTGTCTGACTGGTCTTCAAATATTGTTGTCCTTATTACCCAAAGAAGCAACTTTGCGGTTTCTGGTATTGTCATACGTAGACGCTTTACACCTGTTGCTGCGTGATAACCAGATAGAATGGTGAGCAGTCAAAAACTCGTACAAGAACAATAATGTGTTCCTCTGCAGAAATATCTGAAAGACTGAACGGTCAGCTAGTCGGCTAACGGTTCATTTCCCAATGACACTTAAATTGCATCCGCAAGCTGCACGCGTCCCGATCAGATACAAATCATCGAAATGGTGATCAGTCGAGACACTTTGGACAGTTCCTGTCAACACGAAGAGGCAATCGTTACGGAAGCTTTAGATGGCAACGATTATTTTATTCGGAGATGTTGCCGAATTAAGAATGCTGCTGCCTGTGTCCACGTGCTTGCCGATTAACGTTTATCATCGGTTCACACTCTGACTCACGAACATTGCGAGAATTGCCGTTCGAGATAAGAGGGGTGAATCAAGCGTCGATGCATGCTTCAGTGTTTAGATTAGGGGAAAATCACCATCAAGACTAAAGTATAACACGATAACACGGACACACACCGACAAACAAGTCTAGATATTTGACGATTAAAATCCTATAATCATTAGTGTAATCTGGTATTTCATGATATACAGATCACCACGGAATTTAGCGGGGCTACATGAAAATATGCACCTGACAGAAATCATTCGTACTGTATATTAGCATGACGGACGCGCGCGAACTCGTAACGTTACCAAATTTGGTTACACAAGACAATACGATACAAAACAAATACACAAACAAACGAAAAGGAGAAAAAATATCAGGAAAGCATATGTGCTTCCAAACCAAGGGCAAAAAGTGCAGTTGTAATCCAGGTCACAAACTGAAGCTGGAGAAAGTCGGCTTGAAGGACAAGGCCGGGAGGGTTTTCATTTTTTCCTTTTTGGTGGTTGTTATTATTTCTGTTTTATTCCATAGATGACAATCATTTTGTGCCAAGACTCGCATAGATGCGTGAGTTGGCAATATGAGAGGGAGAGGATCATTCTCAGTATTAAATTGTTAGTCCTTAAATCTAATCAATTACAAGGTGCCCGCTTCCTTTTGGGTGAAAAAGTTTCATACGTCGATGGAGCAAGCAAATCATTTATATCTCGTAATGCTTCAGATCACGCGACCTAGGTATAGTTGTTTTGTTTTGTTTTGGATTGTTTTGTTGTTGTTGTTCTTCTTTTTCTTCGGGGGCGCCTCAGGCGTCTGATAATTTCAAACAGAGGGGCTGACCTGGTAGATGTGTCACTTTATTATGGTTTAATATATTTTGAGTGGTTTTTTTTTATTATTCATGCATGCTTACCTCCTGTTGACGAAGATGAGTGACGAAAGGAAACAAAAGGGCAATCAATCGCTTGCCTTGTTATAACTCTCGTTCTCAAATTTAAGTCGGATAAAATCCAAATCCATTAAAAAGGATTACATCACACAGTAATTCCGGAGAACTGAGTGGTTTACAGCATATACGTTCAGACGTTGAGGTGCCGTTTATTTTTCGGCTGCGTAATCGGTTGTTAATACATGTTCTCGAATTTCAAAAAAAAAAAGTTAATAGAACTTCTATGTTAAAATCACAAAGGTCATTGTTCGATTCTGATACTTTTAATTTTGTTACATGTTTTGTTTGCTACAATTTATCATGTGAAGTTTAAAGTACAACCCGATAATTAATGTCCATTACATCTGATAGGCTAAGCATTTCTTGCATACAAACTTGGCAATATATAGTGATCGATCGTGCGCACACCGCAAGCGCATTGATGATTGCTTCGGTAGTTGCTATATGACGGAGGAGAGAAAAGAACATTTTTTTCAATCATAGTTCTGTTTGGGGAATTATATAACTATGTTGCTTGGGCAACGTAACGCCTGAACTCAGACACCTGAACAACGAACAATCCTCATGTCACGTCGCTGTCGTCAGCATAGAGCTTTAGAAATGTAAGATTGAATAGGTAAACAGTGAGTAGGATGGAAAGGGGTGGAGATAAGCGTCATTGCTATACTACAAATTGCCTATGGATTTGTTCCTGGCCTTGTTGGTTGAAACTTCGACCCTTTAACCCTGTATAATTCCAAACATATCGCCTTGAAAGTCATCACGGAAGTGTTATCTCAACGTCGCAGTGACTTTTTACTAGAAAGACGAAGAATTCCATATCCCTTTCATTTACATAAGATATAAGGAAATACATTGAAAATATTTGTGCAGGTTGACCGGAGAAATTTTGAGTCGCACACATCATCCCCTCCTCTAGCGCGCATATAAAAGTTATTCTGACTAATATCCTTGTGCTGTCATCTTAAAGGAAACTCCAACACCCCAAAACCGTCTTATTTTACACACGATTCTTAACAATGTTTCTGTTACACTTCCACTTATTACTCTTAATATAGGCAAGTTGTGATAGTTTTCCTCACTTTTCATACTTCTTCTAGCTAGTCTTCCACATGGACATGCGTTGGTGCAGGAGAGGCTTTACATTTAATTTCATTTCTGTATTTTTCCGTTTTCCTTTATACAGAACATAAGATAATACAGGAAATTTGCAAAATTGGTTACACAATAATTAAATGTACGATGAAAATTAGCAGCGACATGCCGCAATTGTGGGAAGATACCTGCCTCTTATATACTGCCAGATCCCAATCTTTCAATTGTTTATTTGTATGCATAACCTGAAGAAATGTATAGACCTGCATGTGTCTTTAATACTTCATGACCGAACCCACAAAGCAAAGAAAGAAACAAACAAACAAGCAAAACGCTATAGATCAGCGACTCATAGCAAAGAGATGTGTTGCCGATATGATTGTAATGTCTTGAGATAACTATAAAATAATGATTAAAATGCAAAATGAAATATTACCTTGTGATGTTGTGGATGGTCTGGCATTAAGGCTGCAAGCACCAATATCGAAGTTGTGGCCAAGCAGACTACCTGTAGATATATCTTTATCTAAATGAGAAAAAAAAAAATGAAGGCGGGAAATAGGAATTTGAGAGGCCTGCGATGAGTCACCCGCTTGTCTCCTGCCTAAATCCTGTATTTATCCGTTTCGTGTATCCTTGAGGGTATCTCCTGCATGTTTTACTTGACTAAAGTGCAACTTAGCTAAGGACACGCTGAATACAACATCGCAGGAACCGGGTGCATCTCTTTTAGAAGGGGTTCACCTGGGGGTCCACATTCTCATTTTGTTTCTCTGTTTAATTGTACACCAAAGAGAAACACGAATTTGACTCACACCAAAATGGAAGTGAAAAAATCAGAGGAAGCTTTTATTTTTTTTCTTCAGAACATTGTTATTAACAAGGCACATTCACTGCGAGGCGGTCCACTGGTATCGTAATTTTCACTAGAGTGTTAGAGATTTGAAAGGTCATTATTTGCATCACAAGAACTGTGAAAACCCACATCAGACGCCACATTATTTCGCGTTCAGATATTGGCCCAAAGATTTGATGATTACAGGTTATAAACATGATTGAGAAAAAGAAATCATAATGAACTGAACTATAGAAAAAGAAATAAGTGGTATTCTTGTGACCTATAGCATACATCCTAATCTAGCAGGCATGTCTCCTCATCCGTCTTTATGAATTGGAAGATGCTTGTGCTGCTTTAGTCAAGTTTGACGCATTCTTCTGAAGTTACTTCATATCCTACTAAGATAAGAGCGCGGGGGGGGGGGGAGGAAGGTGGTGAAGAAGGGAGATAAACGCCACGAAACAAGAAAACTATTATGCAGCAATAAGTAATTTAAACCGAACCTAACTTCCTCCTCCCCTCCCCCTCCCTCCCAATAGCAAACAAACAAACAAACAAACAAACAAACACATCTAAAAACCGTTACAGAAGATTCTAATGTACCAAAAAAAAAAAATGATTTTCATAGTGTGTTCCGTCACAGTATCTTGTGCTGAGTGAAAATTCTTGCAGGTCATACAAATTCGATTAGTGTGCACAGCTGTTTTTAACTCGCTTTTTGAGCCAGCCGCATTTTGACCTGTTTCAACACAGAGTACTGTATTAGCGTCGCGCTCCCAAATTAATCCCTCAAAAGAACAATTGCTCCATATCGTCCATGTATCACAGGCGAGTGTGGCTCCTGTGGCTTTAGGCCCGGCTCATTCTGCGGGGTATACCCTTCTCTACTTCCACCCCACCCGTCCCTCGCTTATCCCTCCCCCTCCCCCTCCCCGGTAGGATGAAGCTAGGGTGCAGGACAGAGAGGAGAGGGGCCGTTACAGTCGAGGATGTGTGTAATTACGCACTGACAGAGATACGTAGCAAGCGTAGCTCCAGTTCTCTTATCGTTCTGTCTGCGCCACACGGGTAATGCTTATGGTTGGTAGTCAGGGGGTGCGCTTGCTGAGAGAACAGAAGAGCACACGGGATTACGGCGTCTGCAAGAGAAGACAAGAAAAAAGGATGTTCTTTCCTATCAAAATAGTTCTTTTTCCATATATCCTTATTGCCATAATCGGGATCATGACTCTCGTTTAAGGCATCTACATCGTTAAACTGCGCACTATCTACCCAATTGCATCTTACGGGTGATTAATTCATTCATTTGTGCGATGATGACAAACTGTAACAGCACGGGGGCACCTGTTTTTTTTTTTTTTTTTTTTTTTTTTTTTTTTGCAGGGGGTTGGTCTCTGGGCACATTACACGTCTTGTTCGTGGCATGTTATATCACTCGTTTGGAGGGATTACCCCCCGCTCTTGTCACCGCGTTTATTTTAGATAAACCGCGATGTCTATTCCGAGGGTGTAATTGGCTACAGTCAAGTTTAACAGGCGTGATCAAAGTTAGCGATAAAAAAAAAAGAAGTATCCGAACTGAACTTCTAATCAGCGAGCAGCATTTATCTCTCTGTTTAAGTATAACTGCCCCGGAGTTAACCCCCGGGGCATGCCACCATTTCTTCCGATCCAATGTCACACGTGTGTGGGCAGGCTCGATTCTAGCGCCAAAGTCTGCGCCCAACATTGGCACTTTTCTGTGTTTTAATTCACACGGGAACTTGACATTTACTATTACAGTATCTTAAAGCCTGGGTACCGAATGTAATAAAAAAAAAAAATGAAAACATGTTTGCTGCCGCTCTTAAAATTTCATTTGATTCATAATTAAAAGTTAAGATCTGCATAATTCGAATAGGTGGATTTAGTATGTTCAGATGAGCCATCGATAATAGATCTACATTTTACATAATTAAATCAATAATATAACGTTTCACTAAGATTAAGGAGCAGTAAGCCAGCATGGTATTTTACTTTACTTTGATAATATGAGAGACATCTATATTTTACTGACCTATAATTTTTGTTCACTTCGCACAAGTGGCCTTGTGAATCGCATGCTTATGTGTGTTTAAGGTATGCGAAAAAGTACTGGTACAAGAAAGTAGAATGTTTTGGTAGGGGTATTACCAGTATCAGAGCAATTCAGAGGAAGTAAAAAGCCAACATGATACTTAATGCAATGTCTCGACAGAGTATGTGTGCTATAGTTTAATACAATTACTTAAAAAAAAAAATTAGGCTAAGGTTGCAATGCAGGCTGGATAACATTCATTAATCCTTTTTATTTTCATCTCCAAACAGAAAGTGATGTATATATATATATATATATATATATATATATATATATATATATATATATATCAACTATCAAAATGATAGTATATAAGCACGTCACATATTAATATCATTCAACCGAATAAGACACGCTGCACTGATTTATAGAATTTGATCATGTTTTGTGATGACCCCTTACTTGATGACAACCTTTTATATGTTTCACCTCGAGTTTATAATTTTCCACACCGATTTCTCATTAATGTATACCTCATCATAGACGAAGAGGAGTTTGCCAGCTTTTCATTTCGGATGTGATACTCATACCACGGATATGAAATCATCGTAGAGGGTATCCCATTTGGTAGGTGAAGCTACACGACCTTCCACACATGTAGGCAAACAAAAGCTGAAAGAGAGGGATTGAATATGTTGAAAAAGAAAAAGAAAAAAAAGCTTGTTCAGAATTACTGGTATTCCTAAAGATTTACGGTGAACCTAAAATTGCCAGACCTTGAAGAGTAATTATGTGCAGCTTCTCGCAGAATCCTGACACGTGAGCATTTTCATCATTCTAGGGATTCTGCTGGGTAATACGCGATGCCATTTTAGCCGACCGCAGGTTAAATCCACGCAGAAGTGTACACTTCCTTCCCCGTTCTGATCGGGCTCGTCCGCCCCCCGATCCCCGACCCCGATCACTCGAGCTGCACAATAACGCTTCAGGTATCGAGCATCACAACTCGTCTCCAACACGGTGATATTATGGCGTCGATCTTATAACGTCAAACCTACTCCTTCCTCACCCCTACGGTCAGAACAAGAATCTGTAAATGGTGTATGTGAGAAGAAGAAGAAGAAGAAGAAGAAGAAGAAGAAGAAGAAGAAGAAGAAGAAGAAGAAGAAGTTGAAGGAGAAGAAGTAACCACGAAGTACACTTCGATAATCAGACCGATTTGTGGCTAGTTAGTTAATTGCTTTGAAACTATCTTTCCAAGACCCGTCTCCAGGGTCGTGCAGCACTCTGATCCATAGTCTAAGGGTTCCTCTACGCCTTAGCCACCCGGGCCCGGGGGATTAGAGCTCGGGGGTGTTTGAGGACTGGATGGAGTGATTTCTCGCGATAAGAAAGGGTTGGTTTAAAAATAACGTGAAGAAAAAAGATGAAGATGGTGACGACGAAGTAAGGAAAACAGACAATTTGCAAAATTTCGGAATTTTGTTATCTGGACATTATCTTCGAAAGTGACGTGAATTGAAACAGAAAATAAGAAGAAGAGAGGAGCATTAAAGAGGAGAGCATGGGGAGTGAGAACACCTTTACGAGAACAGAGAGGGGAAAGTCGTGTTTCTAAACCAGAAATTAAAGAGGATGTCGAACCTCCAGAATAGATGTCATGTGCGAGCTAGGTAACTCGCAGGATGTGGAATGTTTCTTGAGATCATAACATAGATATTCAGGGCCTGCATTTTTTTCCTCGTTTTTTTTTTTTTTTTTTTTTTTTGCTATTTCGTCTTTAAATGGCGATGCTTATCATCATCATCATCGCCAATGCAAGCGCGATGATAGTTTTGAGAGGAAAAATACATCATCAGAACCACATTGAGTCCCCCTTGCCCATCGCTTCTGCGATGATGCTATAGCGGGAAGGTCGTGCAGGTGCGCCCGTCGTCCTTGCAGGGTTGTTACAAGGAGCTGCTGCTGCATGCTACTCCTGTCCTGTCATCGGCTTCAATTATTCAAGTCTCGCGGATGTTCATGTAAAATGGGACTCGAGGTACATCCTCGCGACCTATAGCATTACGGGCTCCGTTCCGCTCCTCACCGGCTAACCCCTTCCACCGTTTCCACAACATTTCACTCGCATATATTGCGAATGACATTCACACGCATTTCCCCCACACACCCTCAACCAAATTGCTTCATGTTATCCACATGGTCATTTCACATTAAACTGCCAGTCTTTCAACTGCCCTTTTCAATTAAATGCGCCCTGTAAATCCCTCCATTTTTGTTATCATTTAATTCGTTTTAATCTTATTACCATTGTCTCTTGTAATATCATGTCATATTGTGTATACAATTTTATGATATCTTATAATATTCTTTGTAAGTGGGACTATTACTTTAAGAGTAATCCGTGCATACTTAGAAAAAAAAAATGCTTCATGGTTCATTGAATATGACTTTCACACAATAAAGAGAAGTGCATTCTGTGGTGATGAAATTTCTTCGCCTAGCCAGAGATCTGGTGTGTGAAGACAACAGAAATAGTGTTTCTCCTTTCACGACAATGTGCACATCTCCCCTCTTATATTCTTCATACAGGAAATGAAGAACAAATCGGTGAGATCCTCTGAAAAACTACGACTAAGGGAAATGAAATCTGTTTAATGGAAGTAATATTTCTGATATAACCATAATACGTCCCTATTACAGTTGTATTATATGGGAACACGATGTTTGTGTCGAAATATTGTGACTGATATGGGTAGAAAAAGTGCGTTGATAACTCATGTCCATAAACCACATTATTTCTTTCATAATTATGTAAAGGGCATAATCACGAAGAATATACCTGTTTTTAGAAAATATTACAGGCTTTGACACATTCTGTGTGAATACAAGTACATGTATAGAGACTTGTAGGTATAAATGGATCTTTATGTTGCTTAGCTCCTTCAACTGAAATATTCTAGAGACGATTCCAACCTAGGTTAAAGGGTGTGTACAGTTCTAGTCGAGGTGAAGATTTAGCTTTTAACATTTTGCAAGATATTCAGAAACCACTCTATGAGATGTCAAAGAGCATGTAGTTCTAAGGGGTATCAAAATTTTATTCGATGAAAATCGGTTTTGAAATGGCTGAGATATCCAAAAACAAGGTGAAACAAAGAGACCCTAATAAAGTTGTGGCATGTCGCCTTTTATTATTAGCACTTTTTGGGATATCTCAGCCATTTGAAATCCAATTTTCATCAAGTAAACGTTGAATCCTTCTTAAAATTACATGCTCTTTCATATTTCATAAGAGGCTTTTCATTATCTCACTTAGGTATGTTCAAAACATGAATCCCTACCTCGACCAGTACTGTACAGTCCCTTTAAAGGGATGGCTAGTAACTGATCAGAAGGAATTAGTGGGAATGCTGGGGGATGATTGTTCCAATCCTTGTGGGATTCATTTAAGAGTACATTATATTAGTGTTTCCAGGTTAGCATGCCTGTACAGTGACGGGGCGATTATGAACGGCCGTTAACAATCGCGCCGTCACTGTACAGGCATGGTAACCTGGAAACATCGAACTGCACATTACTTGGATATGAGACCATTCTGAAGCAAATAATTTTCACACAACAATAGATATATAATGTACTCTTAAATGAATTCCACAAGGATTGGAACAATCATCCCCCAGCATTCCCACTGGTCAGTTACTGGCCATCCCCTTTAAATGAGCTGTTTTCAAGACGTATTCTTCAAGGTTTGGTGACATCACGTTGACATCAGCTGTTGATAAGATTCTGTATGACACCTTCCCGCTCTTTCACCCAACCCCCATTCCCATCCCATCATCATGGTCAGAATGCCCGGTGTTTATAACACATGCACCTGTTACTGCAAGTCAAGGGTAAGTGGGTCTAAGTGTTTGCGAGGTTACCGCGGTAACTCAACGAGAGGGTGAAAATTCGTCCCAATTCGTCGCAGTCAGGAAAAAAAAAGGAGGGCACACGAAACGTTGTTCTTAGTAATATCATTATTGTTATAATTATATCCTATCTGAAACGACGATAACAAGTTATTAGATCAAAACTTACTTTTGTGGAAGAAGATAAGATAAAAGCCAGACCAAAAATAACACGCTCGTGTTCTATTGGAACCTACCGCACAGGTAAGGGTCACTATAATGTGGGGTGTCTTGAGTTTGTATCAACTTAGGCCATTATAAGGCCAGTAGTTTGCCTTGTCATTCATTCCGACTTTCACATTCTCTACCCTTTCATCTTATTTTCTTCAACATAAGAGCTATTTTGTTTTTGTTTGTTCGTTTGATTTTTTTAACGAATTCACGTAATCATGGCATGAACGGGTACACTTCTGATTATGCCAATGTTGCCTGCCTTTCGCAGTGATACGGCCAGAATGAAACTTCAAGTGACATGCGAAAGCGATATCATGTACTAATCATTCACTTTTGTATGCATTTTTCCCAAGATAATGGTGATGATGATGATGATGATGATGATGATTATAATGATGATGATGGTGGTGATTATTATTATTATCATTATTATCATCATCATTATTTGTAGTTTATTGTTGTTCCTGCTGTTGTTATCATTATCAGCACCATCATCATCATTGTTATTGCTATTATTTCATTACTTTTATGATTTTCTTTATCATTATTATTACAATTTATAGCAATGACATCATTTATCGACATATTTGTGCATGCATGCTTAAATTTACAATGGCGGACGTAGACGCCTTTTCTTCTTCATCTCCTGCTTTCACCTTCTTTAATCAACGCTTGCCCATCTTGACTAGATGGTGATCTGTGCTTAACCTCGCTGTCCCTGCCATCAATTCCATCTCACTCGACCTCAGTTTCGGAAGTAGGTAGGGTGGTCGGCGTATCGTGTTTCTTATCATAAAATTGCGAGTCATCTTGGGACCCATGTACAACTTCCGAATGACTTCCGTTCGGCCGATGAGACGTTATCATAAAGCGCAGAGTTGATGTGTCTCGTAATATTTTTCCATGACACGATTATCTTTGACAGAAGAAAGAAATTCAAAGCTGTGCATATAAGACGCGCGCAAATGCCGCCTTGCCATCAGATTAACGTCCCTTCCTTTCCAATTGAGTTGCATGAAAGGACAGTTTCTCCCATCAAAGCAATATTACCAATCGAAATTATTCCTGAAACATTAATGACACTAAAATGGGGAGGCCGAGTGGATTCGATATGAAAACAATTTTTAGTCACCAGTTTCCAGATGGAGTTGGATTCAATAACAATTCAGCACCATTTCCAAGTTGTCTCATTCCTATATCCGACGATCAGAATGGTAGAAGTCGTACCAAAGTTGGACTTGGACTTCAAAGGAAGGGTGGCATTGTCAAGTTTCACACATTTTCGCCGGATATTGGTGGCGACCAAATGTGCGAGTTCGCTCAGGTGATGATACCATGCACTCTCCGTACACTTCCATCACCCGGCAGGAAAACCTCACCTTATTACGTAACGCTTATGCCGACGTATTCACAGTTATTCTGTCAGACTTTAATGCATTTACCCTTAGAGTCATTGTTAGATTTTGCTTTTTCCAACACACAAACAAATTGGTGCCAAGGACACAAGCTTTTTCTTTGTAATCAAATGTCAAAGAAAGAGAAGAGAAATATTTAAATAGTGGTGCTATTCATATGGGTCAATGGGAAAAGTCTATGACAACATCGGCTTACCTAATTTTTATTGGCAATTGCCAATGATATCACACTTCAGAGCAACTTTGAAATTCCACAATTTTGTCCCTCATACTTAAATGCGATAACTTACACGATGAACAACAAAATATGGGTAGACGGAGTGCCATTAGATGCATAATCAAAGAAGTAAGATTATTTTCTTCGTCAGCATAATTTGTCCGATATATCCATCGATGGTATATAGTCCCTGCAAAACCTGCCGACCGGATTCACAAAGCAAGTAAGTCGTTATGATCGATATGCTCACAGGAAAACACCACTCTATTCCTGCTTCAATACTCGGGAGGCATTTGGCTAAGAGTGATAGTGGTTGCTTTGCAACCAAGTTAACATGTTAAGTGGGACGGTGCTATCGATGCAGGACGTTTTGCTCAGGTGCCCTTTCCATTTCCAGTTTATAATCAGCAGACATCGGAGCGTTTCCTTTAATTTACAGATTTTCATCTCGCGTATTTCGAGACTCCGCGTTACCGGCCACATTTGTATTTAACACCCCCCCCCCCATGACAATTTCAGTAAATTTTATTCTTTGCATTTTACTTATAGGCCGGGTCACATACAAGTTTTCGAAACAATAAATCAGGCAATATCTGCCGATTTACCTAGCATTTAGATCCCTTATCAAGATGGAACCCTGCAGGTTTCAAGGCTTCCTTGGGCTAAGGAAGAAAAAAAGAAATATTGATTTTTGTTCTTTGTTTGTTGGTTTGTTTGTTGGTTTGTTTCAAAGCTCCGTAACTCCTGTGTGACTATACTAATGCTGTATACCTATCTGCGTACTCGCCCTACATAATACGTATAACGACTTGAAATGGACTAGATCACTGGAACTGATAACTAAAGAATCCCTCTAACGTAAATTACTGTTTCAAAACATGTGTTTTACAGACGTGGCTTTTATGTATTTGTAGTATCACGGACCAACATTGTCAGGTATTTCACTTTACCTCCGAGTCTGAGTCTGTTTGTTTGTTTATTTGTTTGTGTCATTTCCATCTGAGAAAATGGCTGGATAGTACTAATTATGATCAGCTGCAGTAGCTGGGGTCCAGTTAGATGTAGGGTGGGACCACTTCACCAGTGGACCCTGCTCTTTGCGATGAATAAATGAAGCGGGATCTTTTAGATTGGGAAAAAAATGTTTATGAGTTGAGACTCTCTCCCACACGGGACCTCCATTTTATGTTCAATCCGAAGGACAGTGTTTTGCCTCTTGCAGCACTAGAGGGGATAGTATGATTACACACAACATTGCTCAGTGGGACTCTGGAATCGAACCGGTGCGGTGTTCTTTGGATCGTGATGCAGACGTGCTACCAACTGAGCTAACTAACCGCCCTTAAATGTTCTATGATTATGTGTTGTTCTCGATGCTTGTTTCTTGCGTTGTATAGAAGCACTCTTGCTGTGCAGAATCTGTTCTAAAAAGAAACTTCCCCAGTCATTCTCTCTCAATTTACCGCGAAGATACACAATCATCAGTCTTGAGGGTACGATGAGGAAGAAAAGAAATAGCAATCAATTGTGTTCAAGTCTTTCGATGATTCCATTAATGCGAGGGAAATTCGATAAAGCGACATCAATCAGTAAACACCATAGAAAGCAAGTAATTCGATTTGAACAGGCACGTTCTCTCCCCCGTACGTTTGCGGATGCCGTGTCTTCCGCCTCATTTCAACGTTTCTGCAAGAGACAAAAATTAGTCCTCTTCCATAAACGTATTGTTCCGCAAGCGGAGCAACATTCAATAATTAGCGAGAGGGAGATCGAGGGAGGGACCATGTCTCAAATCAATTAGCGTAATGCGTTTATTAGCGCGAACTCCGTAAACATTTGTTCATGAGTCTTGTTGTCTATATTTGGATGGCAGGGTGAAACGAGTGACCTACTTCTACTTTTCGACACTGAATATAACATTTTGCATGATTTGTTTTTGTTGTTGTTGTAACCCTGCAAAATCTGCCATCATTGCACTATAGATGTAAGAAGATTATGATACTAACGTTTCATTTTCTCCACCCCTGCGGGGGTAACCCCTGACAGTAGGCTGTCAATGCTAATTTCTATACGCTTTTTATGGAGGATTAATCGCCTTTCACTCATGGATTAATGATTTCTCTGACCATGAGCCTGAAATGAGCCTGAACGGCAGTTCTCATTTCCCCCCTGATGAATTCAGTCTTTGTCGACATGAGAATTACCTGCGTAAATTAGCTCGGTGCACTTACTTTCTTGGAAAACCGACAGAAAGTCCTCCAAATAGAATGCTCCATCCGGGTATTGCGTCTGAAAATCTCTGTTCCTCTCCGTACCTCAAGCCTCTTAAGTTCACATCGTTTCACTTCTCCTTGAGGTTTTATAAAACATTTAGAGCCCACTTCCCTAAAAACATGACAAATCCAATAACAATCTAAAAATATAAACAACTCTATCTCTCTCTCTCTCTCTCTCTCTTCGTCTTCATCTGTATACTTCCTGTTGGTTTTCTTCTCATTGCCCGTCAAATTCATAATATGATATAATGTAATGTAATATAACATAATATGATATAATATAACACAACATAATATAATATAATATAATATAATATAATATAATATAATATAATATAATGTAATAATATAATATAGTATAATATAATATAATATAATATAATATAATATAATATAATATAATATAATATAATATAATATAATATAATATAATGATAGAATGATAGAATCTTTGCTTAGTTGTTGCTATTTATTGTTGGTAATTTATTACAGGAAAGATTGGGACATCTCTTTTATTCGTTTACGTTGGTTCCAGAATTATCAATAGACCTTTGAGTCGCTATATCTGTAACTGGTCCTTGTAATATTAGCAAATGGAAAATTGACATCTAGATTAAAATAAAAATTGTTTGTTTCTTTGTTTGTTTGTTTTGTTTGTGCTTTTTAAAGTTTCTATCGGCATAGTTTCTTCTTCTTTCTATTCTGGTTTTGTGCACATTCAATGAATTAAGCAGTTCTGTTCAATCTTGATTTCTCCTGTGTAGGATAACTACTTGATTCAGACTTCTTATAATTCAGTGATGATCAAAATATTTCTGGAAAAAAGAGAAAAAGATAAAATGTCCCCCAGGTTTCAATAGTAGTTTTAGGGATCTTACCATAAAAGTTTTGTGATGTAATGTATTTTTTAGGCAGCTCACCACAAGCTCTGCTTTTTTGAGATTCTGCCTTCCTTGTACAATCTTATGTATGTGATATACAACATGAAAAAGATGGAAAATAAATGTTTTACAAACTTGAACGTGAACTGGAAAAGCTTGATGGAGGATAAGATTGCAAATATTCTAAGTGTTTTCATTATTATATTAAAATTATTATTATTCATTATATCATTATTGTAATCAATATTCCCATAATTACCATGATAATAATAATGGTAATGACGGTGACGATAATGATAATGATAATTATATGATAACGATAAAGATAATAACACTGATAATAATGATAACAATGGGATTCTTAAAATGATGTTTCATTCGGTATCTTTCATTGCCATTTATCAATTTCCTTTCTTCGCATCAAATACCTGTTCTCTTTCTCTTGCAACAGTAGGTCAACCTTGACGTTATGTCAATGAACAATCTTACAATCACCAATAATTTCGCGTATAATTAATCGTACCCAGAGTTACAGTTTCCCCACACTGTGACCTGCTCCATCACCTGGTGGCGCCCTCCGAAAAAATACTAGTACATGACTTGTAGTACAAGTAAATGTATGTAATCGGTTTTGATCATCTCACATTTACAGTAAGTCTTATTTACAGTATGTCACTTAATGCATACAGGCATACATGAATGCATTTATTTTGAGCACTAGTTTGCCGGGTCTATGACGTCAGAATGGCTCAAGTCATTTTCTTGAAGAGTTCATTCAACTTTCGTCACTGTCTCACCACATCTCCATTTACTTCCGCGATTGCTGGCGGTTGCTAAAGTCTGTCTTTAATGTTCAGGATCGCGATACTGGGGTAGTCATGATAGTAATTAACTTGAAGGTACTCGTGGTTCTTAGTCAGGAATGCATTTTTATTCATGGTCGTGTTGGCCTTAAAGTAAAGTCTGTACCATCATAAATTCATGCAGATGCGCAAAATGGGACACCAATTGACTTACTTGGCAAGTTGTTTACGGTCAGTGCAACTCAGTACGCGGAAAACTAATGCTCAGAAAAGAAAGAAACTTACAAGCATGAATAACGACAGAATGAACTTAATACCATGCAACAACAACAATAACAACAACAACGCAATAAAAACGACGATGATACTACTATATACTACCACTACTGGTAATATTAACAAGAGGAATGATATTAAGATGATGACATTGATATTGATGATGATACTGAAAATGATGTCAATGATCATGAATTGATAAAAGTAGGTAAAAAGAAGAATAATAAGATGAAAATGAATAAAGAAATTAAACTAGTATCTTGACTCTATGTTCACTAATAGTTAGGAGTTGAAAAACAGCAAACCATGTACGCTTGCCGTAAAATACATCTCACATTAAAAGTTGACATGAAGTACGAATGAAAACTGCGGAACAATTAGGCTACTCTGCAGTAAAGTCTCTAAGTAACAAAAAAAAAACAAAAAAAAGGTGGAAATTTGAAAGGAAACTGAAATGTTGTCCCATAGAAAGAGATATCAGAGAGTTCAGCTCATGAAGATTAATCAGCGCAAAACTATTTCGGTGTGACCGCGGGATGACGATCAACTTGAAGGAGCAGGTAGCTGACATCGTCCCTCAAACACCTGCTAGAGTTAATATCTTGCACAGGTGCGACCTCTTCGAGATAGTACCGATGCTGATGAGGATCATAATCATTGGGCCCTAGAGACGCAATTAACAACAAACTCGTAGATGAGAATTTCACTAGCCGGTGGAAGGGGGGGGGGGGGGGGGAGAAGTGGCGCTTCGCATTCCCCACAACAGTGCATGGATGTGAAAAGTACAGCCGGTCACTCCGCCATTTACCCACTTATTTTCCATGTACAAAGCCCTACCCCTCCACACCTTTTAATCCTTTCCTGGATGAGGAAAATTGATATTCGATATCATGCTACTTGTTTTGGAAATGGTGGCTAAAGCAGTGTTAATGTTTTGCAATTAACAGAAGAATTATAATAATTCGTTATACATGATTGTAGCTTACTACCCCTTATGATCACGCGCAGACACGTAACCGCGGATACGTTTTCCGTGCCAGAATAAGAATGACTGCGTTCATTTAAATGAGTACAAAAATGACTATGCTCTGTGCATATACCAATTGGGTTATGGAGATGGTGAAGTTTGTCCAGTTATGCTCAAGTAGTTTGTTTAAATTTGTCATCGCACAAGAGATCATACCTATTTTTCTTTCCTCGATGAATCAAATTAAGATTGTGTAACCTTGATGAGACGGAGTGTCATACTGTGTAATGGAAACGCCTGACTCGAGTATTCCTCAGGAAATATTATTTTACCACTCACCTTCTTCTATCCGGGCTGTGTCAATGAAATCTTCCATCTCTTTGCTTGTTTCATGTGTGCGCGCGTGTGTGTTTAGTCTCTACACATATTTCAACAAAATGTTCACAAAGTTTTTAACTTTTTTAACTGTCACAAACGCTCGACCAATGCTCACTCTTTCGTCTTTGCACAGTTGTAAGTTCTACGAGTGTTCTTTTATTGTTGCTTTTTATTTACACAGTGTCACAAGAATTCAAAAAGTGTTCTTACGTTGCTGTTCTTTGTTTACACAGTGTCACAAATGTTCAACGGATACCAATGAGTGGCGTACAGACGAAGAGGTTCAGATATATGACGAAATGCAGTGTCTTTGGCGTAGCCCAGTGTAGTAGATACAGGTAAGTGTACAGTTTATTTCATGATATGTATTATTTTACTGCAAAAGAACATTGAATTAACCCATTTTTCTTTTGTTAATTAATTTTTTCCCTTCTCTCCTGGGTTTTCTCATTTTAGTAAATGTAATTTACTTTGGTATGTACCCATGTATTTGTTAACTTTGCTTTTCATTTATTACTTTTTTTTAAATCTATTTGTCCAACTGAACGTACATTCGTGTAACGAATCATTTGCAAAATGATGTCATCTGCCTTGTATAGTTTGATTGTCTTTAGACTTTTACATCTTCGAACTCGGTTCCACTTCAGTTTGCACGAATAACCATTCACTACAGCAACAGCACAATTATACTCACTACTTCTACGACTACTGCTACCACAACTAGCTGCTATTACCACTACCAACGCAATGTGACCATGTCTTGTAAATGGCTATAAACATTCATATACATATTAGCAATGTAAATGAAATGTAATGTAAAGGTTTTATCCTGCATCTCTTTCATATATATTTTCCCCCTCTTTCACTGTCCCTCTCTTCTCTCCCCCTCTCTCTTCATCTTTTCTCCTTCTTCTTCTTCTTCTTCTTCTTCTTCTTCTTCTTCTTCTATTTCTTCTTCTCTTCTTTCTTCTACTTTTTCTCCTTCTTATTCATACCTGAAGGATCGTTTACGTGAATGCATACCGTGAGCTGGTGTCCACTCAGTACGCAGTAAGGCCCGGATGTTGCCCTGGCTACGTTCAAGAAGGGTCCATGTGCTTGGAAGCCCCACCCACAACTGGTATATATCAGAATTCAATACTTTATCTCCCTCGTGAAGACATTATATTGGCAGAACACTGTATTTTATTATTTGATAATGTGTGATTTATTTATAATTTATTATGGTCTGATTTGAGGTCAGTATTGTTCGGATGGGGCAAATCATTTTAATGGGGTCCTAATTTTTGTAAATACAACAGCAACAAAATTCACATTTCATGTTTGTTTGTTTGTTTATATTTTTACCTGTTGTGTTGGTTGGTTTTTGGGCGTTTAGATTTGTGTTTTAAAGGCATACGGTTTAAGGATTGGTGAGGGCGCCATTGGATGACGTGAAAACGGCCGCCATTTTCATCACGAATATCTATATCTTCTTTGAAAGAAGAATAGTTTGAGTTATTATGGGGCAAAGTTATAGAACGATTTACGAACTGAAACCCACTTATGATAGTTTTAAACAAAATATATGCCGTTATCTTGCCATCAATACTGTCTTGATAACAAAAGCTTGTATTTTTTTCTCATTGTATGACTTTATGACCTATTTTTTTTTCTCTGTTCTCCTTTTGAATCATTACATCGTATATTGATATAGCGCTCACCATGTCGTGTATTTGTTTATAGTATCTGATTGATATTTTTTTCTTTCATTTTTTCATTGTATTGTATATTTCTTTGTGTTTTTTATCCGTGCACGGACATATTAAAAAAAAAACAGCCATTGGCTGAATCTTGTTGAAATGAAATGAAATGAAATGAAAAGATGCAAAACCAGTTAACTGCTGATTCACGAAGTATATCACTGACTCGAATTGCGTGTGCTCTCTTTTTGAGCAGGTTCAATAGTCACTCACAATTTGCTCACAATTGTTCACATGCCGAGATCCTTGAGATTGGTGTTATGTCGACCATTTTCATAATACCACATTGTCATACTCACCTTTGAACGCTTTGAACATGATAGATGCGCAAGCATAAAAATGATCGAATACATGCAACTTGTGTCAATAGGATGAAAGCTATGCATCAAGTCCAGGTAACAGCGCCCTCTTACATCCTGGGTCCGTTTCCACTGGCTGAATAATTCTAGAAAGACCGATGCAGTCATAGGAATTGAAGCGGTGACTTTAATCAAGTCAAAGCAATGCTAACGATGGTAAAATGACAAACTTCCTCGTGGACATAGACACACACACACACACAAAAAAAAAACCCACACCACACAATCAAACCAAGTGATAAGTAATTATATACACTACATTCGTCACCAGAGAAAGTAAATCACAAACATCATTCCTGTGATATAACCAGGAGAATTGAAAAAAAAAGTACAGAAAAGAAAGAGAAACGGTGAAGAACAACAATCTTTGTCATCTTATAGGTCAAATAATGAAAATTCTACCAAATTTACCCGCCATGCAGTGGGGTCGTTAACCACAAAATGAATGAACATGTATGCCTCAGAGGCCGCAGCTATCTGCAAACTGTCCTGATATTATTGGACCTTACTCCAGCTTTGCAGAATATAGGGACCCTAGCTGTCAACATCACCCAGCCCCATCCCCCCACTTCCCCGCAATCCCCTTCATTTTCCCTTCATACGCCCCTACTTTATTATGATAGGCCTAATTGTGAACTGATCAGCACATTAAGGTCTCACCAAAAATGCCCTCCACGCTGCCAAAAAAAAAAGCTTAAAAAATCTCATAGTGGTTCGCAATACTGTCGTCGCTAATTAGCCACAAAGCCGGGCACAATGATGGGTTACTTTAAAGAAAGTGATACAGAAGAATAGAGATACACAAAACAAAACAAATTAAAAAGCCCAGGCAAGGATAATGACGATAAGACCAGCGGAAACGGGTCACTTCCTCCGCCATATCGGGACGACTGTCCTACATGAAAAAGTTCGCGTGAACTCTGGTGACGATCACTACCCCATCCTTTCACATTGCAGTCAAGGTCTAGCTGTTCATGCATGTCTTTATCGACATCTTGTTTACATGAACCTAAACGTGATTATCCAGGACTGGCATATACATGTAATACTGGGCAGGTGAAAGTCATTTTGCTGGAGCATATTTATGAGGTTGATGTGGTACCTATAGCAACTGTCGCAACCCCCTGCACCGTTATTCGGTTGGGGGAAATATTATCAATCTGTCAACGCTGTCCCCTGGATCTACCACGGTCATCAAGGCTTGAAGCATTCTTATAGGAGGGCCCCAATTAACGCTAGAACAAAGTCACGGTCAACTCCATTAAGACATCTGTTAGCGTGGCAATGGGAAAGATAAAGGGGTTCCCTCAATCGTGGGACAAGACATTATAGTATTCACTGAGCCCTTTATACATGTAGTAGCCACGTACTTAGTCTCACCTCCCTGAGTAAATTGAAGTCCAAACACAAGCTCGCAGACACGACTTCAAGCCAAAGCGGGAGCACAACTTGCACGACTAGACTTAAGGCTTAATTGTTTTGAAATGTGACGTAGGCACACACATATCACACGTAATAATATACGCCTACATTTGTATCATAGATAGATTGACACACGGATAGACGGACAGAAATACACACAAAAAAAAAGAGAGAAAAGAGAGAGGGTGGAGCAAGGTGATTTGGAAGAGATGGAGCTAACTTCTCAAGTCACTGCAAGTGGTCGCTGTTTGTCGGATTTCTGGTTCGATGATTCAGTTTCCTGCAAACGGAGACGTCTTCAGGTCTTTCATTGTCATCAACTGTACTGTAGTTTAAGCTGTAGGGTGCCGATCCCAATCGCGAGGAAGGGGGAGGGGGGGGGGGAGGTGGGCCCTCTCTGATTCCCTGACTCCTGTATGGATTCCACCTAAACATGAATCAACGCCGAGTCATCAACGCAGCTCGCCCAAAATCGCTCCAAATGCTTTTGAATTCTTGTCGTAGATTACCACCTTCATCGTGTATTTGCTAAATCTCGGCTTTCCGCGTTATTTGCGGAGTGAGAAACGTTGTGTTTTTTCCTCCCTCTTCTTCTTTTCTTTTTTTTTTCTCTCACGATACGAGTGGCATCGTGCCGTTTGGATGCAATCTTAGCACTCCGTTTTTTAATGACGTCACAAAGGGGATGAGTTGTGACATGACACACAGCCTCTTGAGTTGGTCTCCTGTTTTATTTTTCTCGTAATTTGAAATGAATCACATAAAATTAATAATGTTATTATTTATGAGTTATCTTGTCATTGTTCTCCGTGTTATGGAAAAAATTATTAGTTTTTGTTATCTTTTCCAAAACTCATTTGAACCATGTTTCATTTCATTGGAGCTTTATTTGAGTTACATATTTTTTTTTTTTTTTGTTCTGTTAAAAAGCCCAGATATAGACATGAATAGGTATATTTTGGGTGACTTGGATGAAAGACGTCATATTCCAAAAAGTAGTACAGGCAAGCTCAGAACATAAAGAAAGTAAAAGAAAGGTATGAGTGGTATTCGGAGGGGAAGACAAAACATTGATTTACGCAGACTTGAAGATTCGATAATCCAGTACCTTGACCGACAGACTGACAACACGCATAATATGGTTAATCTGTTGCCACTATCCAATGAGTTGTCCGGATATCCGATTTTGATGTCTGACTCTAAACAACCGCAATCATGGTTGAGGCTGATTCAAGTGACTACTTGTGCGGCGATAAAGTCATAAACCATAATTGCCTTTCATTCTTCCCTTGCCGGGAAGTTAAATCACAGCTGTTTGCTCTTAAGTTATGTGCTTTTTTCTGTTTCTGATGTGTTTTGGTTTGTGTTGGTGATGTTGTTTTATTTGTTTGATTTTACTTCGGGTAAAGGAAGAGGCTTATATCCATCAACCAACAGAAAAAAATATATAACATCGTGGGAAGCGTAAGAGAATTCCTATGTCACAAAAAAGAGTCTTGCCAACAATTTTGTTCAGTCCTATATTCCCATCAAAACATTTTTATCCCTCTGCTCGTACGCCTGTGCTGTAAGCCTGTGAGCGATATGATGAAATTATGATATATGAAAAAAATGAATATTCTGTGGTGCAATTTTCTGCCAGCATGCTCGCTCTCCTCACGATTTTACTCCGGGGTATCCTCGGTCTCCTGAAGATGGAACGTGCCCATTGCTATTCTCATCACAATTTACAGCACAAGGATTCTTTTTCCAACTCGACCTTCAAATCATGAAAAGGAACTATAAAGCAAAATGAAGGAAAAGGGACAATTTTGTCAAAATGAGGAAACTTAATGATTAGATAAGTAAACGAATACATAGACAGATAAATAAAGAAATAGATGGATAGATAATAGACAGACAGGATATATGGATAATAGATAAATGACTATAGTATACAACTAATTGTTTTCATTAGCATGTTGTTAATGTCCTACCAAAAACAAACAAGCAAACGAGTTGCTTTAAATGTAGATTCATAACGACAGACATTTCGTTCCAGAGGAAACATGCCCAACTGGTCACAGGAATTCCTTCTGTGCTGTATCCACAAGGGGACGTAGCACAGAAGATGACAGTTTCAACGCATGTCCAACATACATCTCTGGATGTGACAATCAGACAGAAGGGAGCTGTCAATCATCTTAAATGATCTGCAGTGACGTTTCCCTACCCTGAACTTTGGCTATACGAAAACAATAGCGGGCACATACAGGCCATAATTATGCCTGCTTACAACTTTGGAATGTAGTCATAAACCAAAGTTCTTGGCCTTCATTACTACTTACCTTTATCAATGTGACCGAATTTTCTTCTTTTTTTATATACCCGTAACTGCAGTGGCCCTAAGAACGCTCTCAAAGCACCCGACCACTCTGAGCTCGCAGACGGGAAGAGCTCCCTTCAGCGGTCTCGGACCTCGCGGATCTGCCGGGGGTTACCCGATCAAAGATGGTGGTATCAAGGGGTCCGCCGACCACCACGACGGAGGTGAAATTCACCAGGAAGGGGGATACTTCGAGGTCAACCCCGATTACAAGGGTCCGGCCGTCGACAAGGTCCTGCCTCTCATCGCCTCGGGAGTGGCCGGGGTCATCACTCTCACTGCCGTGGTGGCAGTTGTCCTGATCGTGGTCAACAGAAGGAAGAAGAAGCGAAACAAAATACAACCAGGGTAGGGATCATGTTGGTTTTCTATAGTTATAGTAAATTCAACTTGCCTCGCAATATGCAATCACAATCAGATTTAACGTCTTACATATACGGGCTTCTAATTTCAATGCTTGAATTGAGTCATAGGCAAAATAAGTATGACTCTATTACAAATGTATTATACATCACCCAATATATTCTTGTGTCAAGAATTCTCACTCCTGGGAAGGATCATACCTACATAGCAGTATAAGGAAATTTTGATTATTAAAAGAGTGAGACTGTATACACCAATTATTTGACTCAAATTTAAGAAATTCACCAAGGAAGGAAAATTTATTAATTTTCTTCTTTGGACATTATTGTTTGCACACATTGCACTATTAAAGTAGACCTGATGAAGCACCACCCTTTAAAGATTCAAATTTTCATATTTTAGTTGTAAAGATATCGTGTTATTGCCAGGACGATGTAATTTTTAATCTACGAGTTTATCTCCCGATAGGGGGGCGGGGGGGGGGGCGTACTTCTACTCGGGTTGTTGTCTGCAAGAACTTGTGGGTAATGTTCGTTATTCAGAAAGTTCGTTATTCCGAAAATTCAAAGAAGATGCGTACTAACGAACCTTTGGAATTACGAACTTTATTTTATTTTCGGATTAATGAACCATCGGAATAACGAACCTTATTCAATTTTCGGATTAACGAGCCTCATTTCATCTCCGGAATAATGAACCTTTGAAAAGAATAACGAAGCGCAACCTTAACTTGTATTCTCATCGTAACACCAAGGAGGTATCACGTTGATCACCTTGATATTACCGACTTTTCACGACATTATTCCTCTCGACCCAGGTTCCACGATTCTGTGAGGTTCCGCTCCGGCAACCATCCCAAGCCTGCGACCAAACTCGAAATGAAGCGGGTTTCCACGGTCCGACCCACGGTGCAAACGCTGTCGAAGCCGACCACGAAGCCCTGCAAAGCGTCCAAAAAGTGCAAGAGACTTTCGAGAAAAGGTTAGCATGTCATAAATTTTCTGTCCAATTTCGGGCAGATGTCAATTTCATTCAATATGAAAGTCAGATTCTCACCTGTCATGCCTGTGTTTATATATATGAGACATTCTTTTAACAAGAAGTCATAGTTCAGATGAATGATTGTAATTTTGGTGTTGACACGTGACACGATAAAATATCAAGCAGTGTTGTCTGTGCCGACTCATGCGGATTTTTTTTTTCTATAAACTGACGACACTCATGACACTACAATCCATTAAAATTTGCTGGGTAATGACCCCCATCCCCATTTTTATTCGATGAAAACATATAAACACAGATAGTTATATAGTGTCAGAGTAATATTAATGGAAAAGGGAATTATCCCAATATCTACTGCGTGATTATTCAAGAGAACGAAACTAAGATAGCAAATTGTATGTAAATGGTAAACGCGCACATTGTGCATCCGTCTAGCCAATCATTCGAAATAGATGCAGCCTGAATATGACGTTGACAATCAGACTTTGTCAGACCTGCTTGATATTCACGCTTTAACTGATTTATTATGTCCAAGAACTATTCGAGTTAATAAATTCTTTTTTTTTTTTTACCCAATCCTGTAACAGACGGTCCCTACGTCGAGATTGCGGAGATTCCTGGGTCAGAGTTCGGGCCAGTTACATCCAAGGCAGAGGTTTGCCATGCGGACGAAGTCAAGAGTAAGAACAAGCTTCAGCCTAAAAATTCAAACAGCGGACAAAGTTTGGACGGATCGCAAAAGCACAAGAAAACGGGCGCTAAGCGCGTAGGGTCCGTACGAACAGTTCCGCAATACGCCGTCGTCAACAAGCTTCGCAAAGCCGACAACGACACGGAAGAACTACTCGATAACAGCAAGAAGCCGAAGAAAAGCCCGGAGGAGGAAGACAACCTACATGGGGCTTACCATGCCTTCAACTTAGACGAGCGCAACGCGAACGACACATCGCCTCTCTATGCTGATCCAAATCAAAAGAACCAGGGGAAATCCAAGTCGAGCACGTGGAACTCTCGAGTGGGCGTCAGTCTCAGAGATGGGCCGCTGCGAGGCGTAGGAACTATCAACACCGGGAACGTCCTTGCCTTGGTGAAGCAGAGCAACTTCCAAGAAAGCACTAAGCTGTTCACCAGTTGTGCCGGGGGAGGGCGACGCATGTCATCCGGGTACGCCAAGGACGACGAGTCTGAGAACTCGAGCGGCTACAGCTCGTTGCGCCACAGTATAGAAGGTGAACCTGATAACATGTACGGCAAACTGAACCACGCGAGTAGCGTTAAGCCAGCTTGTGAGACAAAGAGTCCAGGCGGATCTCTCGAGGGTTCGGAGGAGAACGACTACGATAAGCTGAGACGGGGGCCGAAATCAGGAGTGACCGGAACAAAATGGGCTACGTCTGGTCATTACGAGACTCTAGACGTCAACGAGAGCTGATGTTAGCAGAACTAGGGCAGTGTCTTTCCCACAGTCATATCCCGATGTTGGAAAAAACCATGAATGAAACGAACTGTAACGCTCTGACTATAGTGTAGAAGGCCCAGCAACATTGATTCAGGGCTCGAAGTTTTCCACGAGTAACTGATTAGGCCTATTATGTGTGCATTTTGCACTGACCGACAAGATTTTGACAAGAATGCCCGGTGTAACAAGAAGTCGAAGGTACAATACGGACAATACCAACTGCTGCATTCTGTTATATACAAGGTTATACAAAAGGCAGTATTACTTTGTGCCAGTATTCGAGCTGGACGTTTCTATCAATCCACTGAATACTGATAACGGAGTAGTATACATTCAATATGCGCTGAAGTATGATGAATGGGAGGAAAGGGGTAAACTCCAAACACGCAACATCTTTGTGGTACTTAAGCTACTCCTCTTGATATAAAAAAAAAGAAGGGAATCTATTCATTGTGTAAGGAATACATTCAGTAAC
Source organism: Diadema setosum (assembly GCA_033980235.1). Taxonomy (NCBI): domain Eukaryota; kingdom Metazoa; phylum Echinodermata; class Echinoidea; order Diadematoida; family Diadematidae; genus Diadema; species Diadema setosum. The sequence continues at coordinate 23,020,640 of CM067067.1, read as the reverse complement.
AATGATCGTATCCGCATCACAATGAAAATATCTTATTTATCGATAGGTAATGAATTTCACTGCTGTCTCTTTTCTGTTTATAATACCGAGTTAGGGGAGATATTTCAACTCCGCAAATGCAAGAAGAGCGGGGCAAAATCATCTTATTCGTGATAAAGTGGAAACCAATATTGAAAAGGTCAAGAACACTTTATATTTGATAAATCGTCTCCTCATTTCCATTGAAACAATTACAGATTTTAGAATTTCTGCGAGGGCAACAAGTTGGAAACGACGTCATAATTACGCAATTATCCTATCAAGGTTATGTTGATCTGCATTGACTTGCTAATTACATTTTTATCTTAATGCAAAGTTTGTGCTAACTTGTTTGTATCATGAAAAGTTTCAATCGAGGCAGTTTCCTATCAGAGGCAAAAGCTATTACAACACATCATGGGGAAACAAACTACAAGTTATCAACATAAGAGAATTAGAAAAAAATAACGAAAGTGCCTGCTATGATCTGACTTGCTCTAAAGTAACTCGAAATGCATGTCATGTGTGTTTGAATGAGTGTGTATATAATGTATATCTTTTTGTACTCTGTAATTGTATATTATGCAAAAATTAATACGAAGAATTATATTTCTATGCTGTTTTCTTTCGGCGATAACGTTTGAGCGTCTAGAATAGTTTAATGGATTGATGACGGAAAGAAGGCTGCACATCTCGTCTTTTTTTTTTTTTTCATAATCAACTTTTTTCCCCGTTTTTCTTGTTTTTATATGTCACACATCGCATTGACCATCTTCACTTCGATATGCATGTTCAACCTTCACTGAGTTATAGCAGTTCCTGTCTCTTTGCTTTGATCCATAATAATCGTGACAGGAGTGCGTACACCATGTGGAATTCATTAGTAAAAAATAATCATAATATATGTACAGATTGTTCCATGATACCATTTTTTTATGATAGATTTCGTGGTTGTCTTTTTTTTTTCTCTCCAAATTTTCTTTTTCTTATTTTTTTTTCCATAGTTGTACAAAAATGGATGTAGATGCCCAGCTCTTAAAGGCGTATAGTACATGACATATCAGAATAACAAGCAGAAATCACTTTTCTGGTCTTAATTGTTACTAAATTAACTTTCAGAAAAAAAAAAATCATCTTTAATGAAGACTAGTCCCGAGTATCCATGGGAAAGTGCGTGTTATAGCAAAATCAGCCCGTCCTTAACGGGTTAAACAGAGAATAAAGTACAAAGAGATAGAATATAATATAGAGAGAAGGAAATAAAGAGACATCAAGCTAACTATATAAGGAGATTTGATATGTATCCAATTAATTGCTGTATTGTCTATTACACAAACTTCATTCTCTGTCCTGGATTCATTCTTATCAAACTCTATATAAAAGTACATACAATGCACGCTCTTTATACAAAATGATACCAAAATGTATCTTACGGAGGAATGATAGTGGAATGAAATTGTCTGAAGGAATGAGTTCTCATGCAGAAGACTCGCTATCACAAGCAAAGTATGACTTTGTCTGTCCCGTTATACTTGTTATATGAGAGATATGATATTTATACATATTACATGTATGTAATGCTTAGTCTCCTTAACGTCATTTTCACATTTTCTATTGTGAAGTAATAAAATATTTTTTGACTATTATATATCTATGCATAATATGCGGCCCTCTATCATGAAGAGTCACTGCGATGCCATGTCAAAAGATTTTTTTTTTTTTTTTTTGGTGGTGGTGGTCTGATGGATGTGAAACCACCATGCAGCTTTGTATAACAATGCCTTATGCCTTTTTCCAATGTACTGAGTGTCCAGCCCTCGTGAACCCCACCCACCCCCTCCCAGAGGCGTTTGTGTCAAGTCTCGCTGTTTCGTGTCATAATCCCGTGGACGGTCTTGTCATGATATTCTATACGCTTGAAAGATTAATAAAAAAAAAAAAAGAATGAAGACACGGACGATGAACGGAGAGTTTTACCTGTGTGTTGACTGATTAGTAAACTGTAGTTTCGGTATCGAATACTGAGGACGAATACTGAGGAGTCATAGCTGAATCATGCACCACACTTAAGAACATTACCATCGATTACAGAATATCAGCCAACAGGTCGGTTTCTATGTTAAAGGTCCTGTTTACCTTCGGGAGCAGTGATTTAAAAATCACATTTCATGCATATGTGTAGGTATGTCGTACCCCAAAACATCCTACCATACAAAATTTTTGCGAGAAAGTCTAAAATATAAGGATATATCAATATTTTTCTCAGTAAACTGTAACTGTAGACGGTTTAGTGTGGAAACATTTTTATTATAACTACTGTTCACATTTTGTGTACTTGGCAATATCTAACATCGATTTTACTGATTAAATTTTTTGAAGTGGTTGTTTCTATCCCAAACTCATATTTTAGTACTATTTCAAAGCACTAAGGCTGGGTTTTTGTTTCATCTGCAAATGGTAAATTATTCCTTTGAGGGTCAGACATTGTCAAAAAGCTCAAAGTTTGTCCATTTCTTAAATTATGATCTGAAAATTAATATGAGAAAAGGCTATTAGTCTACTGACTGCTCTTGATGGGTCTCTATTAGATGGAAGTGATCCCTATTACTAACGAGAGTATAGCCAGAAACAGTAAAGTTTCAGTTCAATGTGATTTTTTTTTTAATGGTTAAAAAATGTAAGTCATTTCCTGCTTTTTTCAACCATCCAACCCCATTTCCCGTCAAGTGATGCACTCAATACTCAACGTGACTTAATCATATATCAGCATCGTATTTCTCAACCCCCCTCAAATTGTTAATATATATATATATATATATATATATATATATATACATATATATATATTTACAATTTTTGGCTCTGTCTTTGCAGCAGGACAAGCTGCCAGATAATGCATGAGTTCAAGGTTTTGAAATCATTATAGGGCATATGTATACATATAATGATCATCATCACTATATGTTCACACATATATGCACACACACATACACACACACACACACACACAAATGCATATATATATATATATATATAAATATATGTACACACATATGTTCACATAATTATGTGAACATATTATATAAGTGTGTACGTGTGTGCGTGTGTGTGTGTGTGTGTGACTGTGGATCGCAAATACAAAAAGTAACACAAACAAATTTTATTTGAGTAATCAAAATAGGTGTAAAAGTTCAACTTAATCATTTTGTGTGCTTTTTTTATTAAAAAAAATAGACCTACTCTTCTTTATAATTCTTTATAAAGTGAATGGGAAATTGTCCACCATTTTTTGCACTTGTTTATATTCTTTTCGGTCTGACTAGGCTATACTCTTGGATTCACGAATTCGAAGCACGAGATTTTCTTTCGCTCACTATTTGCTTTCAACTTTAACAACTTTTTAAAGGAGGATGATGTTGCGTTGTAAGTTAGTGTTAGCCATGAATAGAATGTAAAACTGGGGGCACTGTTGCATAGTCCATACGACCTCCAACTCCCAATAAAAGGACTCGGGTTCGAATCTGCCCAGTGCTCACGTCATTGGATAAGATGTTTTACCCATAATACCCCTCTCGAACCAGGTGTATAAATGAGTACCTGACAACGCTAAGGTAATAATAACGGCAGTGCCCTCCGGTAGAGCAGTGTTAACGAAGAAGAGCCTACCCTGGGTAAAGAAGACCACATTATCATATTATCATAATTATTTCACGGCGAGTATGCCAAATGGAGAACAGCGTGACTTTAGATAACAAGTTTAGGTTCTTTAACAGAAAAAGTCAACAACACCTTCATCATGTTCATCCTGAAAAAAAAAATGAACTTCATATAAGGTAACACTTAAAACAATAGTCACCCATCATCTATTCTTCTGTGTTGTTATAAATGTTGTACCAGGTTGTAAAACAATTGCTTTCACTTTCACAATAGACCAGTTCGTAATTCCACTTTGCGCATGAGCAGAAAAAGGTCATTTGTACCAACAGGCATTTCAGTTTGTAAATTCACTGAGATAAGCATCTGTGATGCGATAATTATTCATGTGATCCTTATCTAAATGGTGCTTGCCAGCACATCCACCTGACAGCAAGAATGGTATTTCGCAATATAAAAGGAAATAGGCTGTTATTGCATTCAATACAAAACAATGAAATGGATGCCCGCTAGATTGTCAACTGATGGAGTATTCTGATCACCTGCTCTAAACGCGAGATAATTCTTTGTTTGAACATGAATTCCATAAATTGTTACGTCAGGCAAGCTCAGGCATTATGCCGCTTTGAAAACGAGTGAAGTGCCTAACTAACTGAGAAAAAAAGAAAGGTCATTTGTACCAATGTGTACATGAGCTAATTACGAACTGGCTTATAAAGAGAACATCCTAAGATTCTTCTTTTAAACACACAGTCTTTATGAATACCAAATATTAAACGGAAACACAATGCTGACGGCTCATGACGAGATCTACATCAGGTGACAATCGCCAGTGTGGCACACGTGATTGTGAGATGTACTATATTCAGTTATTTCAAAGAAACACGCACCCCCCCCCGCACACACACACACATACACACATGCACACACCGACACACACACACACACACACACACAATAATAAGTAGAAAAACAAAAGGAAATTTGTCAGCCGAATCATGTTGAGACTGACGGCGTGACAAGCATTGGATTTTCGGTGAATGTGATCAGGAAATTATTGGTGAATGAGTCACTTGAACAATAACCTTACCTCTGATGCTGAATGCTTGGAATTCGGGTGCGTGGGGAAAAAGCTGGTGGATAGTGGAGCGATCTATGTCAGCGCCATGACCGAAAACCCATTGTCAAACCTCGACTGGTATCATTGTTCCTCAACTTCCGGAGTCCCACGGAAACATCCGGCTGCTCCCTACCTATAATCATTTAGGGCTTCCTTGTCACTCTACGAGTCCGTGCGTGCTGGCTGGCACAGCAGAAAGCAAGAATAAGAATGTAAATTGTGAGAAAGAACAATGCACGCGCGGCGGACGGTGGAGTGGGACCAGGCGCTATACTTATTGTAGTCGGTGCTAACACCAGTTGTCGTTGTGTATGACAGAATACTCACCGAAACTGTCAGCAGAACTCTTGAAGCAGCTTTCCCCTTTTCTTGTTACTAAACTGGACAATTCTGTAACACACGCGATAGGTAAGTTTTGTGTGGTCATGTGTGAGTATGTGTATTTGTGTGCGTGTGTCTGTGTGTGTGCACTTCTATGTATTTGTATTTTCTGCGTATCAAGGTTTTGTTTCTTAGCACATTACAGGTTGTAATCTATCTTTTCTTTGAGTTTGACATCTATCTGAGTTATCATTCTGAATCCTTGTGTGCTGTAGGCAACAGGATCCGTTGACCCAATGAGTTTCTATTTTCTAATAGAATCTACCAAACTGATGTAAATAGCAGCAGCAACAACAACAAAAAAAGAAAAAAAAAAGTAATGAGGGTTTGGTAGAAAAAAAAAAAGATCTATCTCTGTGAAAAAAAATTGAACTTATTTTGTGACTCGAATTCGTGATACACTTGATATTTCCTTTCAAAGAACTACACAACTTGTAGGGAATAATTTAATCATATACGCATTAAAAGAGTTTACGTTTCCAGTGACAAATAACACAGAACAATGTTCGTGCGTTTACCTACGATTTAATGGTGGATATCTTTGTGCATATCAACTTCACAATATCAGCAATTTTCAACTTAAACTTCACATGATACAACCAGGTTATACTCATATCCTTGGCATGACTGTCCTAACTCATTTTAAGTACGGAATATAAACTACCACGATTACCCTCAGGGAAGGACCCGGGTAAATTTTTTCCAAATCATCTTTTCATTCTTAAAATTATTTCCTGTAACTTTCAGCACCTATACATATGCGCAACATGGAATTACCATCATGTGCGTACCATGATACTCACTGCATCCAACAGTCGAGTACTTCCGGCCCCCCCTGGCCATTGAGTAATAGAGTCCCTGCATTGAACAGGCGAACAGTATTATTTAGACCAGCGAGTACAGGCTATATCGAATATACATATAACCCCCCCTGGCCATTAAATGCAATAGAGTTCCCTGCATGAAAAACAGGCGAACAACATCACGACCAGTGAGTACAGGTTATAACGCGTTCGAACCCCCCTGGCCTTAAAAATGCACTAATGTTCCCTGCCTTTAATAAACACAAGCGAACAGAAATACGACCAGCGAGTACAGGTTATCCGCCATCAGGACTTAACTGCCTGGTAAACCACTTGGTGCTGTAAAGAAACAATGGCCAATTAGAATAATCAAATCATGTTTCCAAAAGTCAACCTTCCCATGAGGCAATCTACTGTGGTGTGCCACAGATGCAAATAATGCGAAGGGGCGAAAAAATGACAATTTTCCGCCCAAAACGAATTGGAAAATCATAAATATGTATCATATACAAGTATATATACACATGAATATGTATATATTTTTTCAAGGACATGAACTTGTACTCAGAGTCATCCTGATTTGCTATAGGACAACCCCGGAGTCGGAACGGCCACCAGGCCCAACCACCGCCCGAGCAGCATCAGGTCGCCATTTATTGGACAAGTTACGCCAGCAAGAACGCACACCGCCCTGCTGACCCTGCCCCCCAAAACGACAAAACACTGCCCCGAACGGTAGAGGGGAGAGGGCGGCCCCGACCCGTACCCCAGGATTGGGTGAAAACCTGCTAAAAAAACCGTGATACGGAAAAAATTGTGCAGGAAAGCCCCAACCTGTCAAGCATTGCTTCGACATCAAGATCTACATGACTGAGGCACATAAATTGATAGCACTATAAAATACATTATATCACTTTAAATTGGCCATAACGCCAAACTGAATGTTATATCCGAAACAATTGTTTATTAATGAATTCAAATGGCGGTGCAATGGGGTATGGCGGTGGGTTAATAAAATTGCGAGAGCTAACAGCGAACACAACCATCCACCATCAAATCGGCAGGCAAAATGTGCATGTGAACGTCAACCGTGGGAATTTGCCTATTCTTCGCTAATCTGCATTGCTAAGTATAGGCTACAAATAAATATGCGCGCTCTTTCACACCGCGCTATACACATGAGGAACGCGCGGCAACCTCTAAGAAAAATGCCGGCAATCTCTTGATATAACTAGCTGCCGCTCAGCGGTTAAATCAAAGGAGGTCGCCGCGCACAACCGCTGTCACCGACAACGTAAACCATTTATATCGCACTAAAGTACGATAAAATTTATTACGTTTCCAGTGACAAATGACACAGAACAATGTTCGTGCGTTTACCTACGATTTAATGGTGGATATCTTTGTGCATATCAACTTCACAATATCAGCAATTTTCAACTTAAACTTCACATGATACAACCAGGTTATACTCATATCCTTGGCATGACTGTCCTAACTCATTTTAAGTACGGAATATAAACTACCACGATTACCCTCAGGGAAGGACCCGGGTAAATTTTTTCCAAATCATCTTTTCATTCTTAAAATTATTTCCTGTAACTTTCAGCACCTATACATATGCGCAACATGGAATTACCATCATGTGCGTACCATGATACTCACTGCATCCAACAGTCGAGTACTTCCGGCCCCCCCTGGCCATTGAGTAATAGAGTCCCTGCATTGAACAGGCGAACAGTATTATTTAGACCAGCGAGTACAGGCTATATCGAATATACATATAACCCCCCCTGGCCATTAAATGCAATAGAGTTCCCTGCATGAAAAACAGGCGAACAACATCACGACCAGTGAGTACAGGTTATAACGCGTTCGAACCCCCCCTGGCCTTAAAAATGCACTAATGTTCCCTGCCTTTAATAAACACAAGCGAACAGAAATACGACCAGCGAGTACAGGTTATCCGCCATCAGGACTTAACTGCCTGGTTAACCACTTGGTGCTGTAAAGAAACAATGGCCAATTAGAATAATCAAATCATGTTTCCAAAAGTCAACCTTCCCATGAGGCAATCTACTGTGGTGTGCCACAGATGCAAATAATGCGAAGGGGCGAAAAAATGACAATTTTCCGCCACACGGGCATAGCCCGCCGCCACTGAGCATGGGCTTAATTATATATAGTATATTAACGACTTATTACAGACTAATATACTGGATATCTGATAACACCTTTTACCCTTTCTGTTGCCTAGCTATCTATGGTATGTGATCTGAATAATTACAACTATCGATTACTTGGCAAAATCACAAAGGCACCCAAATAACCAGTTGACGACCAATCAAAACAATATGGCTATTATATAATGGCAACCTGTCAAAACGAACTAAATGAATAGCAAATTTCTTGTTCACTAGAAAAGGGGGAACTCATTAAGTTTTCTACCATCATTGAAGCAATTGCAATGTGCTGCTTACGTCTACCTATTAAACATCAAATGAAATATGACATGTCAACATACTCGATATACGTTATTTCCTCTATAACCTTTTATACAATTCCAGATGGTAAGCTACAATGTATATGTATACCATGTGCAAACTGAATAATGCCATCCAACAGTCAATTCCTTGGCAATAAGAAGCTTAACCGTCTTTGCAGTACCCCGTAGCTATGAGTTTATGCGAATTGACTGACAATCAAATACTTGGCAGCGATGGAGTTTAAGAAACTAAGTACCTTACTTCATCTGTGAATTGAATAATGCCAATCAGCGTTAATTACTTGGCAATAATGAAGCCTAACAAAGCATTTAGGATCACATGTGAATTGCATCATTATCATTATCATTGATTACTTGGCAAATGAAGAATGAAGCTTAATCATATTACATAGTATCAAATGTAAATTGGAAAAAATAAAAATCGTCAATCACTTGCAATGGCAATAATGGAGCTTCAGTAGCTTTGTAAGATATATGTGAACTGAAGAACAATCACAATCAGTTACCTGGCCATAGCGGAGCTTGACCACCTATGTTGCATAACATGCTCCTGAATAACAATCACATACATGACCTGGCAATAATGAAGCTTAACCAATCAATCATGCTGATGAGCAATAAATACAACTACAACACTATTAAGAGTGAGTTAACACAATAACAGTTCTTACTATTAAGAGCTAGGAGCTAACACAATAACACTTACTATTAAGAGAGGGCTAACACAATAACAAGGTGGAGTCAAACTTCATGTCTCTGGGAAACTCTAATAACAAGGCTCTCACCCGTGTATGTACCATTCTTTATCAAAACACATACTTTGCGGGGGGATCATGGGACCTGACAGATGAGATCCAAATCCACCTGCACGCTTGTCTAGAACTATAGGATACCATGAAATAAACATTGTCAATATTAACATACAAACTATAATAGCCATACTATCACCCCCATACAAAATCTAGACAATATTTGCCAAACCCGAAGAAAGACTGCGCAGGAATAATTCATTACCGTCTGGAGATAAGTGAATTCCGTCCCTGCGAAAGAGCGCTGCGTGCTCATGCCTGATTTCCGGGTGCTCCACGAAATAGCCTCCCATTCTGTGGCATATAGACCTGGCACACTTGTTCAATGCGAGGCGTGTACGGTCAATCCTTGGCTGGTCGTCATCGCTGTATGGGTAATATTCCCTGCGAGGTAAGATGTTGGACCAGATGAGTCGTGCATTGGGAAGGAGATCATGCAGCCCACTAAGCGTCGAATTCAGGAGCAACATCAATTCACGCTTCCTGCCTCGACCCACATCATTTGTCCCCACATGCACTAGAATGTGGGACAGGCACAACTCTGAGAGAGGGGAGAGGACTTGCCGGACGTGATCGACGAGCTGACCCAAGCGGAGCCCCCTGCGGCCTCTCCAGGTGACGGACGCTGATAGCCCCAAGTCTAGCTCCCCGGAACACCTTGCATGGACGGCTACCCAGTGAATCAAGGAATCCCCCACCAGCAGGATCCTGCGTGGCTGGCAACCTGCAACTGACAACGAAGAGATCTTCCGGCAGCCTATTGTTCACAGCTAAAAAATTACTCGTAGGGACCTCTTATTCATATTAAATAGTCCAATAAAGCCCATTAACAGGTATATGAATACAATGTACCTGATAATCCTTTACTATTGCATGAAAGGCAATTAAAAGCCCCCGATAATCAGTATGACTCAATGAGACCTGCCCCCATTAATGGATCACCGAAATTGGGATATACAATAAGAAATTACGTTCGAGATTCCTTATAGTATATAATTTAATAGGCCTACATATATTATTGAAGACAATTACTGCTCATCAAGCTTATACACAGTAATCACTGAAATGTGTCGAATACAACAAACTATTAACAATGTAAATGGGCATATATATGAATAAAATGACAATTCACACCATAGGTATACATATTCGTACGTACATATCGCTTATGCACATCAGACGACCAACGACCCATTTTCTTAATTTCCGCAGCAATGCAACCAGCCATTGCTGCAAATATAGCAGCCCCTATCCAGAACGAGTGAGAGGCGAAACGTGATGCTGGAAGATCCAAAAGGACAAACACTTCCTCAAATTAGCAGTGAACTCCCGCCTGGTCACACTATTTCCGTCAAAACGACAGAAAAAGGCGCTGCCGAGCTTCGGCCTGACAGCAAAATACGCGAAAACAGCATGAACGGGACATAATAGACTGCTGACAGCTTCAGGAATCAAAATATAACAACCCTGACCCTATTGGTCAGTTTTTGAAGCGCGAATGTGCAGCCAAATGTGCCGCCTGGGAGCCATACCATCCACCGTCACGTCTCGCGCTTCCAGACTGATGCTGGACGCTGCCTGGAAATAATCTGTAAACTCGCCGATCCGCAAGAACCCGAAAAAGGCCACCAAAAAACAAGCCTTAAATAGAATGGCATCATAAGAGTTACAAACTATAAAGAAAACCGACAACAGCTTTGTGAGAATGGACATAGTAATTGGACAACGCGTATCAGCCCGAGAATGCCTAATGCGCCGCAGCCGTCATGAGCCATAGCTCCATATCAACGACGGCCCAAGAACGCGTAGGCTCCCTCTCCTGCCTCAGGCGAAACTGAACATCATATGCACGCCAAACCGAGCCGCGGTACGGACAATGTCCATGTACTTGAACATTTCCGACGCGCGAGCCAAGTGTTTCTCAACAAACACTGATGCATAAACCAAAAAGGCACTGGTCCACTGTTCAATCGATGTTATGCGCGGTACATTTCGCTGAGGTTGCAACTGGAAAGTAGACCCCAATAAGACCAAAACCATGGGAGCATTGCTCTCCGAAACTGTGGTATTCTTGAGCAATGCTCCCATTTCCACATATTCGCTGTTCCAGATTTTCACCTGCAACGCGCGGCTTATAGTTGACCCAAGCGCCTCCCGAGGCATAGCGCACAATTGCGGAGCGTTACCGGGCCCTTGTTGAGCCATGCCAGGGCCGGCACTCGATTCGACAATGTCCCTATCAATATCACTATCTGAGGCCACGCAGACTACTGGCCAAGGTTGAGAAGTAGGCCTACACTCACCCAAGATGCCGGGGGTAGCCACGACCGACGGCCCAGGTTCCTCCGTTGCTGCACTGATAGAGAGTCCGGGGATGGGCAGAACCGACGGCCCAGGCGCGCCAGCTGATGCATCGCTGGACGTTCCGGGAATGGGCAAAACCGACGGCCGAGACGGTCCAGGTGCTGCATCACTTGACAATCCGGGAGTGGGTGCCACCCCTCTCCGAGACCTACGAGGCGTAGCCCCCTTCGTCTTTTGCCTTGCCTTCGGCATAGTCGACGCTCAGTATCACAATAAACACGTATAGTCGGAAATTCAACGTAATTAAAGTGTTAATGCCTAACGATTTAATAAAATTGCGAGAGCTAACAGCGAACACAACCATCCACCATCAAATCGGCAGGCAAAATGTGCATGTGAACGTCAACCGTGGGAATTTGCCTATTCTTCGCTAATCTGCATTGCTAAGTATAGGCTACAAATAAATATGCGCGCTCTTTCACACCGCGCTATTAACACATGAGGAACGCGCGGCAACCTCTAAGAAAAATGCCGGCAATCTCTTGATATAACTAGCTGCCGCTCAGCGGTTAAATCAAAGGAGGTCGCCGCGCACAACCGCTGTCACCGACAACGTAAACCATTTATATCGCACTAAAGTACGATAAAATTTATTAAGAAAATTAATCATAGATGATTATGACTATTAGTCTACAATGGATCAAACACGACTCGACGCAAGAGCGACTAAATCATTGTGTTTACGTCATTGTCGTTTAGTGCATGGACAAGGTGTGACGCACTGGTTTCAAGATCTTGGCACTATGAAACAAGATTGATAATTCTAATGCTATGACGCAGTATACGGAAAACTTCAGTAGAGCTTAAGGAGGAGGTTACCATAGTTACGGCCAGTCTCTGTGTACAACATGTATCTTTTGTTTGATGAAGTAGTTATGCTAGCTTGAATTCTTTCATACGCTTAAAAACAAAATAATGATAATAATGATGATGATAATAGTAATAATTGTAATAGTAAAAAGATTATTAATGATGATGATGGTAGAAATAATAATGATAATAATAATCATAATCATAATAAAAGTAACAATAATGATAATAATGATAATCAAAATCATAATAATAATAGTAATGTGTGGAAACCTCTGAATTCCATTCACAATTTCTGCATTCCGTAAATCTCATGGTAGTCTGTATCTGATCACACACCAGAGAGTTGAAACAATGCATCAGAAAGATCCAAAGTATATTAATCATAATGCAACTGATGACCATTGGCGGCTAACATCACGCCATGATTGTCGTACGTGGAATACTTGTGAGCAAGACCTCCTGTAACATTAGACTGAAATCTCGAACATCGAAACCATTTTTATTGCTGAGATTGCTTTCCGCATCAGACTATCAATATAATATAGATAACGACTGTTTATTGGTTGTGATAGTGGTTGTATTTCCGTCTTCGAGCAGAAGCAAGTCAACTCAAAATAATTTTTATTGAAATTTTACAACATCCAACAGAGTTAGTTTCCCTTTATCATCTCAGTCAAGTCATCATTCTTTTTTACATAAGTCCTCCTAAGTATGTCCCTGTCTGTGTTCTAAATATAACGATGTGTTTGTTTTTTCTCCTGCATTCTTACCAACATAACTACGTATAAAACATGTTTTGCATTACATTCAATCCAGCTTGTATTTCATCACTTATTTTACATTATGAAATCCAGATTGCTTGCGTCCACGATGGCACATGCTGTAGTTCCCTCTTTTTTCTCCCTTTTTTTCCTCTCTTTTTTTCCCTCTTTTTTTCCCTTTCCTTTTCTCTCTTTTTCCTCTTCCCAATCATTTTGATGTCAGTTGACATCGGTTCGTTTATTGTGTTTTATATTGATGTTTTGTGTATTTTCTGAGGGTCCCATATCGTACAAGCTTTGCTTCTTAGTGGGACCCTCCACTTCCATCCTCATCCTTAGCTGACTTGTATTATACGCTTTATGTATTTAACAAAGATGTAATCGCATCTACTTTTCATTTTCATAATTATTTTATGTACCTTTTCAAATTTTGTTCTGTATCACAAATATCCCGTGTATGTGCAATGTACAGAATTTCTTTGTTCATTTTGATGGAGGTGAAAATAAAGTTGAAAGTTGAAAGTTGAAAGTTGAACTTGGTTTGGCCCAGACGTTTATACTCATATTTACATACATACTTTGCATGATTATGAATACTTTTCTATAACAATGCTCAGCATTAGCGGGGGCCCGGTAGACCGGGGCTACCAGAAATAGATGTGGGGCGTATATTCATAAGCTGATGATGTCATCATTTCACAATGTAGTTACACACACACACACACACACACACAAGAAAAAATGATGCTTATTCACTTTTTCTTCGTTTTCCTCTTAAAGTGCAAAACGTAATGTTACTCCTGGTTGAATAACCTCAAAGGATTTGAGATTTCAGATCTGAGATTCAGGATTTAATAGAGACAGAGGCAGATTTGTGTTTGAATGAAAAACTGGAAATTTCAAGATTTTATGCATAGATTGCGTGTACAATCAGTTGCGGGAGGATAGCAACATCATTAATTCACTATCTACATATTCATAATATTGACTGCCCAAGAATTGTTTCATAAATTAGTGAAACATGACAATTTCACAACATCCTTGATTTTCCACCGATTTTTGATGAAGTTTTCATTGTTTTGCCAAGAAAGTTTTACTCTTCATTTTGAGACTATTAAAGTTTCAACTGGTCAAGAATTCCCCTTTTAAGAAAATGAGGGGAAAACAAGTGAACTAGGAAACAATGGAGCAAAATGAATGACAGCCGCCGCAACGTGAATGTCAAACCCCATCACGCCGATCTTTGCCACCTATTTAACGTTTAAAGTCTCGTTGGTGTAGTTTCATTTCGTACGACACACGTCATAGTTTGTAAATACAGCGACGACGAATTCCCGCATGACCCATAACATAATAAATGAGATTTCCAGATGATTTTCAGACTTTTTAATTTGACATCAATAAATTGATTATACTGGATACAGAGTTTCAGAACTTATATTGATCGGGATGAGGAATAAGAATGCTCTCAAAAATTCATAACAAATCACAGTGAACGAGGATGATAACATGGCAACTTCACATAAGAATGCATGATTGGGTGCTCAAAGAAGCACAACAAAGAAGAAAGTATGTATAAATTCTACACAGGTGAAGGTGTTAAGCAAGTGGTATTGTAATGAAATTACATTGCCACTCACTGGAGTATATGAGCCTCCCATGTCGTATAAATTGTATGCATCCTTGTTCTGTGTAATATGTTTCTGGTTTTCATCTTATTGGTGTATCTCCTCAAGGACCTAAATTAATTTCACAAATCTACTCATGGCACTATCAATTACTGTACTTATAATTAATACTTAATAATGTGGAATCATACAAATCGTCCAGAATGTTCCTTCAATTGAAGCCATGAGTTCATTATGTACACAATTTATGAATGTGATGATGCATTTCTACCATCAGATGCGTGGTGGTACATGTATGAATTTATTCTTATCGCTTATTATCACCAGGTCAAAACTCATGTGAACATGAAACGGCTCGGACAACTCTTGACCGTTGTGACGGTCTTCATCAGCATATTGAACGAAAGTGCCGCCAACGATGGAATCTGCACAGTCCCAGAAACGTGAGTTTGTTGCCAAGAGGTATAAACTAGACATTCCATCCTCAAATTGACAGAGCAGGATTAAAGTATATAAAGGAGCTGTGGATGTTTCTTTAAAATCCAACAAACATGGGGATTAAGTCACACATGTGTGCCAAAAAAAAAAGGAAAAAGAACCTGTCTCTACAAGTAGGCCTACTTTCCATTAGGTTACACAAAAGTCTGTGCAACACCTACACATACATAAACACACATACATATTCGCACACACACATACATTAGGCCTATACATAACATTCGTTTGTTTGTTTTTTTACTCTACCATACACTTAAGAAAAGGACATATCACCTGTCACATTAACTGTTCTAGACTTGCAACGGAGACACCATACCGACTCTGTGAAATGGAAGGGGTAATAGGGAAAAGTTTGCTGAATTACAGTGAAAACAGACACTGCATCACAGTTTCATGCAGCTTGATATTGATTGGGGTCACCTTTCAAACTGAAAGTTGGGAGGCTGTTTCCGATTGTTCTGCATTGTGAAAACATCAGAATCTTTGAAATCTTACGGTTTTCTGCTTTTGTCCTCTTTTTACCTTCACTTTGTTGCCACATTATGCTATAGTTTGGATTCGTATCATTCTAACATGTGAAATTAATTGGAACATTTCCTTTGGCAGAATGATTTCCTGTAAAGAATATTGGGATATTCATGCCTGTCTTTGATTATCATTTTTTTCCACCGATGTATTAACTAACTAAGTGAACGATTGATAATTTTGTCATCTTTATTTCTATCGAATGATGCATTCATTTATTATTCAACATAAATTTTTTTGTGAATAATGCAATTGTGAACATTAACCAAATCTTGTATAGGATATATCAACCCTACTCTACCCTTCAAGAGATATTTCATGTGAGGGCAACGCAGTTTTTGTTAATGATGTTTTATAACGGATTCACGAGTGAAATAGTTTTTCGTAAAATTCACTTTAAAGCGATGGTATAGTTTTGGTTGAGGGGGGAATTCAGATTTTATCTTTTCACGAGATAATTAGAAACTTTTAAAAGAGCACACAATCTAAGAGGAATTCAAAGTTTCTTTGATGAAAATCAGTTTGGTAATGGCTGAGATATCCAGAAACAAAGAGTCGTGATAAAAGGTTGGTCCCACCTTTCATAAGAACCGCTTTTCAAAACCAATTTTCATCCAATAAACTTTGAATTCCTCTTAAATGGTATGCTCTTTAATATTTTATATATTAAGTGGTTTCTAATTAGCTTCTAAATAGTTAAAACCCGACTCCCCATCCCAACCAAAACTATACAATCCCTTTAACAATCAGGGGAAGTTCTTTCAATAGTTTGCAAAGTCGTAAACAATAGTGTATGTAAGACTTAGGACATTCAGAGTGGACTTTCTCCCTATTTTTCTTCCTTCCTTCCTTCCTTCCTTTTTGCTTCCTTCCCCAAAGTTTGTCTTGTTTGTGCGTCCATAGCTCTGTATTTAAGACAATTATTAGCCGCTTGTCCTTCTTCCTGTTGGAGGACATTATCCCCTGAAAACTCCACTGTGTGGTGCATATTCTGCGTCATGTCTTTGAAATTACTCAAGAGACATAAAATTGTCGAAACTTTCTCTTTGTGTTGCAGGCAGGTTGTCTCCACCACCTACAGACAGGCATACACGAGAATTGTTGCCACCTACAGGAAATGCTATTTGTTTTGGACGTGCACGGAATACCGGTGATTATCTATCAAACAAGTATTACAGTATTGCACATCATAATCACATACACACATTGACTTACCTCAGAAACAAAACTTGTGAATTTTGTAATACTTTTTTTCTTTTGTATTTTTTTTTTCTAAGGTTCGGCACCCACCTTATCGACGTAGGCCCTACACAAACAAAAAGTGAAAGTAATTCATTGTATACTGCGAACTGCAACAAAATTTATGATTCTGCTCTGTATTCTTCTCAGAAGAGGTTAAAGGGCCTGTGCTATAAAATTTCAACCTATTGTAATCACCTAAGAGAAAGCCCAAATAGCTTCACTCAATCATTATTGTAATGCATTGTATTAGCTAATCTAAAATAAATATCTATATCTATTAAACCTCACGTCCCTAAAGAGCCATTTTGACGGGAACATGAGGGTAAAAGTGTGGTGTTTGTCTGTCGGTTATTGCTGACTGTAATATGAATGAATGTGAAATAATTTCTACTGACCCCCTTTTTGCCATTGTATTTACCTGCATACGCCAAGCACATACAAGATGCCCTACCCTTGGACATGTTAAAATTCAGGGTTTTTTTTTCTTTTTTTTTATTTCGTTGTTCTATGTCGATGAATCGACCCTTCAGTTACGAACAACTTTTTTTGAGGAAAATTTTCATACAATATTAATTATTATGTAGGAAAAAAAATGGTGTATTTCTGAGCCCACCCCTATACTGGAGATCATAATTACGTATTAAAAATCCTGCGTTTTTTTTTTCCTGGAATTGGTTTTTGTTCATTTTTCTGCATCCATACTATTGACCATTTATTACATTTAAAAAATCTTATATAGAGTAACTGCATCAAAGAAATCGCTGTCGACGACATACAGAGTTCTCGGAAATGTGGTTTAGAAACAAATCTGCTTCCACCATTCGACCATGATAAAAAAAAAACACAACAACAGCATTTACTATAAATCAGAATACAAAGAACCTGCAAAGGGATTTAAAGCTCTTATTGTGCTGACTCGGGCTTTGAATGTCTTTTATTCACTTATTTTATTTACTTGTTATTTTTTCGCAATTAGGCTTGAAGTTGATGCGAGCATATATTGTGTCATTGACGAATGTTGGAAAACACTGCAGAAATATATTTGAGGACCCTGTTGACGAGGAACAGAATGTCCCTGATTGTTCTTCAATATGGTTTGATAATATAGCTGGTATATTAAAATTCCGGACAAAGTCATCATAATTTCATCCTAATTTGGCCTGTTTCATTACATTCTTAGCCGCATCTTAAATTTGTATTGTAGTTTGTTCGCTTTATTCGATTAGTTCTTTTATTTTTACTGAAAGATAAAGAAAGTAATGTGATTTTCATGCAGGACTATGATAGCTTACAAGACCGCTACGAGATCCCAGACGCGCATTGTGCAAAAGGTCGTGTGTTGCAGAGGATACACGTGGAACACTGCACAGTACAGATGTGTGATGGACCAAGGTTAGTAGCATTGATTAGTATACCATTCCCCCAAAAACATCAACTCTTTCTCTTGAAAATTCTGATTTGGCGTTTCTGATGCCAATTCTCAACTTGTTTTGTTTTGTTTTGTTTTGTTTTGTGTTTTGACCGGGCCCAGCTCCATCCTGCGTGGTTCACAACAGCGATCATGAATGAATGTTGCCTTGAATAAATCGTTAAAAGCGCTGCAGCTAAAATTATATCGTCCAAGTTGGGACTACCCTTGTCATCCCTGTGCTTGTGTTAGCATCGTATAGCACTCTCGGAGGGACCTGCTACTTCTATCTCAGTGGTGCCAGGTACCCATTCTTTTAAAGCTCAGACAAAAAAGAGAAGTCTTACTCAATGATAATTATGAACACTAGCCACACAAACTGAAGTCGGAGACTCTGTTTGAAAGTCAAGACTCTTATCCTTTATGCGGAAATTTCTACTGCTAGGTTACTGCATTCAAAGGGAATACCGTCTTTCAAGGGAATACCGTCTTTCAAGATATCATTATCATACCATCCTTTAGAAATGCACTGACTCGAGCACAGCAGTATCGAGAATGATTTTTTTTTTTTTGAAGTTTCATGTCTGTTTGACTATCATCGGATGCATCACATTGATGGTGTGTGGTTGTAAACCCTGACACAACGAGAACGTCATGGTAACTGAAGCAATAGATAATGCCCAAACTATCGACTTACCATAAGATCTCCTTCGCACTTGGTGTGAACAAGAAATACTAACGATTGGATAATTATTGTCCATGCTAGATTTCGTAGCCATCGTTACTCCGTCCACAAGTTTGCCGGAGTCCAACCATTCAGAAGTGACTACACCCGACGTCGACGACGGTGACTTCGGCAATGCGACGCGGCGAAATGTCACGGGACATCGGCTTCCCGGTCGCGGCAATTGGACAACTGTTACACCAACGACGACTACAGAGTTGTTCGCGAAATCCGGGCAGCCGTCTACCACGGACTGGTCAACGGATAAGATGTTCGCGGGGTTTCAGTCGCGGATGCGAGCACCTCTGGGAGCGAAAATTCTCTTCGGCTCATTGCCAGTACTTGGCCTCATACTCGTGTGCTCTATAGTCGCTGGATTTGTGAGACACAGACGCAGACAAAGACATTTAAGGAAGAAAAGTACGAATAAGTGAGTATATGAGATCAGTTCAGTACAGCTCAGTTGTTTTATTTCACAAGGTATGAATTACGCATTGATTTTAAACAAACCATATAATTATACTAGAGTATACAAATATTGAAGGTATAGGAAACACAGATGAAGATCAATGTAAAACTAAATCAGGATTCTTGGACCTTTTGCAGAGATGGGAAACATTTATATGGTGTATAAATTGTTATTTATGTATTCATGTACTTGTTTTTGGTATGAAGGAAAATAAAATAAAAAGATCCTCTCAGTTTGGGTCTTTTTTTTTTTATTCATAAGCAAAGTTTACAACCAACCCCCAAGAAAAAGTGAAACGTTTTCACCAAGAGCGTGATTAAAATAGCGCCATCTGGAGATGGCGTGACCTCCAACGCTATTCTGTTGTCCTTTGGTATCTCAAACTGGATTTTCGATATCCTTTCTGACTAATTATACAAGGAATCGATAAACCCTTCATCTGCCAGAGACTGTGTATCAGTGTATACAGTGCTATGAGGCTTTTCTGTGCCAACTGCCAGTCGGATCACACACACACACACACACACACACACATGTGAAGGTTAACACGGTTGAAGGGGGGTTCCAGAATTTATCATTTCAGTTGAAAGTTGTCTGAAAAGAAGGAGTAAAAATAATTATCCTTGAAAAACATTAAATAATGATCAAAGCCGGGTGAAATTTTGAAGAATTACAACATTTTCAGGCTTCGCTAATTTTCCAGGGATCAATTACCAAACTGTCAATAAAAATAGTTTGCAAATAATGAGGTGATGATATCATCCCCTATGACAACTTGTATAGTTTGTGCATAACACTTTGAAATTTCCAATTTTTCATTCAAGCGCAATACCAGCTCCCTTCTGAAATTCTTATAATTCGAAGAAATCATGATTCTGAAGTTACTCAGCCAGAAATAACGTCATGTTTTACAGAAACAATGAATCTTTGACATTTTGTGTACACGGTCACTGGAAAATTGTAGGTGAGGACATCATCACCTAAATAAGTAAACTGTATATTCAAATCCACTATTCCAGAACTGTTCTACCGATTTGCGAAGCTTCACAATTTCATAATTTTCCAAAATCCACTATGCGAGAACTCTTCTACAGATTTGCGAAGCTTCACAATTTCATAATTTTCCAAGTTTTTATCCGAATTTGTTACAATTTTTACTGTTTTACTCTAAGATTTTACTTTTTCCTGTGAGAATAACTTATAGCTGGACCGGAAGTCCTCTTTAAGACATGCTTCGACACTCAAGAGAGATCAAAATATATCAGAGGCTAACGGGAAGACACTGCTATAGACACTATATAGCTAGACCAATCTCAGAATAACTGTTTGTATTACGCGTTGTGCGCACAGTATAGAGGTAAGCTCAATTGAATGGCTATAATACAGTTTTTGTTTCATGTTCCCGTTACTACCATGCCAAACGGGTTTTGGAGCGACGTTATAAAGCGATACTATCTCGGGGGATGGAAACTGAAACAAAGATCACGCACTACAGAGAAAAAACTCGTAGGCTCTACTAAAAAGACAATAGAAAACTATTGAAAGATCACACACTTTAGTGAAAGGACACGTACTAAAAACAACAATACAATGTGGCCTAGAGATTCTCTCTCTCTTTTCTTTTTGCTTTAAATAATAGATGACTAAACAGTATCAGAATATTCAATATTGAAATTGAAATTTCGGTGTTATTTCATTCCTATTTTTAAACAGCATTCACTTGGAACCACTCCGAGACGTCGCGCTACTCTCGCGAAAAGGTAAAACATTAATTATCGTTTTGCATCTTTTGTTTTTTCTCAACTCTAGAGGTATTATAGGCTGTCATCATTTTTTTTTTCCAGCTTCACTCTCTTGTTTTCAGATAACTGGTCACAAATAGAGCATACGCATTAATTGCAACAGCGGTATGTTATTTTTTTTTTTTTATTTATGGTCAGGTAGAACAACGCTGTCTCTTAACCCACAACGCCCAGAGCTCTCAGCACTCGAAAATTCAAATCGTGTCATTTTTTGGCGTCTTGTAGTATGGAATTTTGCGGTTCATCGGCTAACCGACATGGCGCTTTATTGTATTCTCCTTTATTGTATGGTATCGTTCTAGTGCCAACAACATTTGACAGCATAATACCGGTAATACAAAACGATGGTTTTGATGCCTGGTTGACTTTGCTTTTTGGTTAAACTTAAAGGACAAGTTCACCTTCATTAACATAAGGATTGAGAGAATGTAGCAATATGTGTAGAACACATGATTGAAAGTTTGAGGAGAATCGGACAATCCGTTCAAAAGTTATGAATTTTTGAAGTTTTTGTGCAGTCACCGCTGAATGAGAAGACTACAGCAGTGTATGATGTCACATGCGTACAACAATATAAAGGAAAATATAAAGAGAATTTCACAAAATTTCATCTTTTGAAAAAAAATACGCATTCCCTTGACTCATTACTGACATGGGTAATATTATTCCCAATGCCTTTACAAAGAGGCAAGTCAAGTGCTCTTTTATTATGCGAAAAAAGTGAAAATATGTTGAATTTTCTTTACATTTTCTTTATACTGTTGTACTCATATGACATCACGAGCGTTAGTAGTCTCCTCATCCAGTGGTTCCAACACAAAAAAAATTAAAAATTCATAACTTGTGCATCGATTGTCCAATTTTCCTCAAACTTTGACTAATGTGTTCTACTAATATTGCTGCATTCTGTCCATCCTTATGTTATTGAAGGTGAACTTGTCCTTTAAGGAGGGAACTCCCATAACATAAACAAATGAAAATGATGATAATATACTATTAACAATTTAGAACAGTGTAGCTGATCGCAGATTAAAGAATGATTATGGACATGAACGAATTATAACAACAATTGACAACTAGATACAAAACATAATGAGTCTTTTGGCCCTGGTCATGTTGCGTTGACAAAGAAACAGTCAGCTACCAGTTTGAGCCCTATTGTAATAACAATTTCCTATATTGTCATTCGCCATTTTGCCAGGAAAGCGCATTCAGCACTTCAGGCCCTCCTTCGCCCCGGATGACGAATATGCTATCGTGGACAAGGGTGCAGCCGAGCTGCAAGTTGTCGTCCAGGAGAGCTCGTTGATCTATGAAAATGCTGACATCGGCCCCGTTATTGTCAAAGGTGGTCTTTCGGAGTGTCCCAAGCAAGCACCTCCTGAGAAAGCATATCCAGCGAACGGCAAAGATGAAGATGGCTGCATGGAATCTAATCTCGAAGGCTGCTATACGGAGGTTAATGACAGCTGCCTCGTTGGAGGAGCCGGTTGCTACACGGAGGTTGATGACAGCTGCCTCGTTGGAGGAGGCGGTCCTGCGAATGATCAGATCAGAGATCAGGTGGAAGGGAAGAAGAGGGAATCGCTCATGAGCAACCTCATGAACAAACTAAGGCCAAGAAGACTTAATAGCCTCACGCACACCTACATGGAAGGTCCCTGTCCTCAGCAGTCCTGCGACAGTCAGCAGTCAGGAAAGGCCGCTGAAATAGACAACTGCTACACGGAGGTCGAAGAAGTTGCCAATGGAGAGACCAGCAACCAAGACGAGTACGCGGTCGTTGACGATACGCTACCTAACATGACATACGACCACATCGATCGCGAAGCACACACAGACAGGAGTAGCCAAGTGGACAATGCAGATGGCGTTAAAAGTGTCGTTGGAAGATATGGCGTGCTCGTTCAATCGAGCTCGGTCGAGACACCAGAGGAGTACGACACCTTGCAGCGAAGCCTGTCACAAGATGGCAAGGCATCCAGTGGGTATGGTTCACTCTTGGCACAATCTTCGCAGGGCGAGACTGAGGGGTCAACTGAGGAACTGACCCCATCAGGACACTGCGATTCCTACGATACTGTCAATAGATGTCCAGCAAATATTGGCGAACCCAAAACAAAAGGTCGACGACTTAAGCTTGTCCATACGAAGGGTAGTGCCACCTACAACCGTATCGAGTCAAGCGAGGAGAGTGAGAACGCTTACAACGAAGCCCCCAAATGTTTGGGCGATGGATACAGGGAACCACTGTATACAAACCAAGACGTTCTCAACAACGGCACCAACGGTGATAGTGCATGCTCAACCTACACGGATATGAGTGGCAGCTTAGGATGTAACGCTGTCGCTTTTAGTGAGAAACAAGACAAGGCTAACGACAACTTATGTTACACAGAAATGGCTCCACAGCCCAGAGACCATGCACCTGATGACGCGTTAATGGCCGGCCATATCACGTATGCATGTCCCGTTGATTACGCTGCTATTCCTGAGAACCGCAATAAAGACTCGGCTGATGAAACGGAATGGTGCATCGATCCTGTGCGTGGAGTTAATGGGGGAACGCCGAGTAGAACGATCGAAGGGAACAATGAAGCCCACTCGGACAAAAACTTACGAAATAATTCTGACCAGGTCTATGAAAACGTGTAAATGTGGACATTGTTGGTATAAACTTTTTCAAGGCAATCCTTCAGCAGTCGTAATGCCGAGCATCAATGCAAACTCCTTTGTGTAATCCATTGTCTCAACTTCTTTTCCTTCCAAACAAAGGGTAATCAATTGTGACAGAAAATGGTGGTGAGTGTTGCGTCCAAATTACGTGTGTTACACATATTGATACGGGTCATTGACAAGAACAATGATTTTAACTTAAGGCCGTGTCACACCTTTCCGGGCAAGCTACGCGGGCTTGTGGTGAGGAGGTATTTTCCAGTACGCAGGAGATTTTCCGCGGGCGAACAAGAATGTTTGCGAGTTTCGCACTTGTTTGTTACCTACTAGACGCGTGCTACCTAGCTTCTACTTGCGTGCATTCCGTGTGACCTGCGTGAGAGCTTTGAAACCGATCCGTTTTCTGTTACGAGCGACTTATGGGTACTGAGATCAGAAGTACCTGTGTTGGAGTTGCCTGCGAGGTGCTGCCGGTATAAGGGTCTCCTACTGGTGTTCTGCGTGTACCTCTGCAAGGGAACCCTCACTCGGAACAAGTTTTGAGCATGCTCAAGGCCTTGTCATACCGTATCTGGGGAAGTTTTGCGGCTTGACTTGGGGGGAAATAAATTTGCTACCAGGAGCTCTCCGCAGTTGGTCCGCACCTGACAGTACCTAGCGCGTATCTCGCCTGTAGTTGCCCGGAGGTGCGCACGCAAGTCCGATTTAAATGCAGCCAAGTTTTGAGAGGTCCACGCAGAACGCCAGTAGAAGGCCCTTAGCGGCAGCACTTCGCAAGCAACTCCCACGCAGGTACTTCGCAGTCCCCGTATGCAGCCAAGATAATGACATTCCGTGGGACTTTTGCCATTCCTTCAGAGGAATTCCTTCACTGAGTTGTCAGCCCCCACGCGACTGGCACACATGTCACACAGTATACCCGCAAGTAGAATTTAAGTAGAACGCTTCCAGCAAGTAAGGCACATGCATTGACTCGCCCAAAGCCTTGTCCGCCCTCAGAAATAGTCCGATATGCTGGAAAATCCCTACACGCAACAATCCCGCGTAGCTTGCCCGGAAAGGTGTGACAGGGCGTAGACATGGTTGCGAGTAAAAAAGATTTGCGTGCGAACCTCCGGGCGACTACGGGTGAGATACGTGATAGGTACTGTCATGTGCTGCTCATCTACGGGGACCTCCGGGTCGTAAAAATTGTTCTTTGCAAGTCGCACACAAGGCTTGCCCGGAAAGGTGTGACACGGCCTTTATAAACTTAAGAGCAACAGGGCGGAAAAAAAAAAAAAACCCGAGTCAGAGGTATTATGTTTTCGTGTTGTTTTGTTAGTTCCTACTTAACTCCCCTTACAAGATCGTTAACACCATCGAAGGAAATCAGTTCGATGGATTTCCAACGAAACCGTGCGACATGAGGTGTAGTTGCGCTGAATAGATTTCAGAAAAGGCCTCTCGAGGTCAGAACTGAAAATGTTCAGTTGTAATATATAATTTGATGGAGAGTGTAAAATTAAAAAGCGAAAAATGTCCATAAAGTAAAGATCACTAAACTTTGGTCATCTTTCTAGTCAATCAGCTAGATATGTCCACCAGTATATTACTGTATTGTAAGTGTATAGCTATTTATCTACATGAATGTGATAATGGTATCTAAATTATCAAATGACAGTGTTAAGGGTCCCTGTGCTTTGGTTTAGAAACATCACAGTCCAGTTAAATCGTTAATATTTTCGGTTATCCATTTTTTTAATATATCCAGTCCAATTACATTTTATAATAGATTTCAAAGAATGATGGAATAAGTGCGCAATTAGTGGTGAAAGGTCATCTGATTGCAAAGAAATGAAATGCCACTCTCCAATCGCAATGATATCAATGATGATGATAATGGTCTTCTTTATCAAGGGTAGCCTATTCAGTATTGACACTGCTTTACTAGAGGGCCCTCCCATTATTATTACTTAAAGGGGAAATCAAGCCCAAACATAAGTTAGTCTGATAAAAAAAGAGTAAAATCTAATACGAGTTTAATGGTGAAAATTTGACTGAAATCGTATAAAAGATAAGGAAGTTGTGACATGTTTAAGTTTTGCTAATCTCTGCAAAACAGTTCTTGAAGAGTGGATATGAATATGCAAATAAGTGACCTAACCATGTCGTAACCTCACAATTTTCCACTGATCATGTACCCCCCCCCAAAAAAAAAAACCAAACAAACAAACAAATAAACAACAACAACAACAACAACAATGACGAAAATTTAGTGTTTTTGCCATTGAAGTCTGAAACATAATGTTTTTCCTGGTTGAATAACTTCAGAATAGGGATCGATTAGATGTAAAAGGATTTATAAACCGCGGGCATAACTGCGTTTGAATGAAAATCTGGAAATGTCAAAATTTTATGGAGAAACTATACAGCAACTTGTGAGGGCATGACATGCTCACTTTGCCATTTGCATATTCATAATCATTTACCACTCAAGGATTGTTTCCTGAAAAATTAGCGAAACTTCAAAATGTCATAACTTCCTAATTTTTCACCCGATTTTGATCAAAATTTTACCGTTGAACTCGTAACATTTTACTCTTTCTTATCAGGCTAACTTATATTTGGACTAGATTTCCCCTTTGAGCGTTGTCAAGTGCCCATGTAAGCACTTGGGTCGAGATGGATACGGTGGGTAAAAAACATCTTGTCAAAGGACGTGTGCACCGCACTGGATTCAAACTCTGGTCCTTGAAATCACGAGTCTTGTTTACTATAATATAAGATCTTATGGGGGCACTGTGGCATATATTATATGCCACAGTGCCCCCATAAATCTACTTGCGTGTAGGCCAACACATGCAATAGATATACATAACTTGGGAAATCTGTTGGGAAAATAAAGCCAATATACACATATACAAACACATGTACGTAGTGTATGTATCTATGATTATTTATGTATATTTACTTTCCCTTTATGGCTGATGTAACACTGTGTATAACTATCTTTTTTAGTATGGAATAATATAATAAATGAGCAGAGCAGTAATTACGCAAATCATCGAAATAGTTCGTAAAATAATTCCTAGTAAAATACCCAGCATTTTCAAGAAATCTATTAGGTGTAGAAAGTTTTTTTTTTTTTGTGTGTGTGTGTGTGAGTGTAATCTCTGTGTGTGTGTGTGTGCTATATTACTGGTATGTGATGATGGCAGTGACAAAAAAAAAAGGCTGAACAGGTCTAAAAATTAGCGTTGAAAGGAAAAACACACGATTAAACACACACACACACGCACACACACGCACACATTGTACTTGCATACACACACGAGCCTTGGGAATTATTGCTTGGATACTGCAGTAACAAGAAGGGCGCTCCAACGACGGATTCTAGTAAGACTCGTACAATGTATAGTGCTCGAGCAGGTTCAAAGGTCGTGAGTGAACGAAAGGTTTGCTTGTTCGGGTGTGCTCTCACAACTGAAAGCAGGAGTTTCAAATTGAGGAAGTACTGTAGATGTGGGTAAATTGAGAGGCACTTTATCGACCCAGAGCTTGTTTCTATGTAGCCACTTTTAATATTAAATAAAAGCACATTTAACAGTGTCACAATAACGTCTGCATCAACTCTTCCTTTCTCACGTCACTTCTGTGTACTGCCACAGCCGTCGAATGACGCCCATACGGTAAGTTTGTATAATATGTGTATGATGTGTTATTCCTTATTGTTCTTTTTTTTTTTCTAGTGACATAATTGAATGACGAACATACTGCAAGGTATCTATTTAGGATTTGTGTGCTTGATGTTGCGAGAAAATCAATTTGAAACATGTTATTATAGCACCTGCATTTTAATAAGAACATTCACGTACAATTTAGAGGACTCGTTCGACAAAATTAATGAACTTTCGATTTGTGGTACGCTTTGTGTTTTGATTTGATTTGATTTGATTTGATATGTAACTAAAGTATGTTTATTGTTTCATGTAAACAAATGACGTGTGTTTAAATTTCATTTGGATATGCACAAGTTACATTGTACTTCATTTGTTTACATGCAATTGTCATATATATATGCTTTGGCCGGAAATGAAATAAAATGAAATGAAATGAAATGAAATGTAGGGCCATTTTATTTATGCAATTTCATGACAAACGTCATATACAAGTACACTTTTCTTCTGTACAAATCTTATGACTTTTTAAAGAAGAATTAACTAAATTCATGGATACAAAATATTGACAATTATTTCATACAAATTACACGGTATACATTGATAATAAAGAAAGAAAATTGAAAGATAGAATCTAAAGGAGCAATTGCAGAAAAGGGCTGTATCCTATAAGTCTTTTAGCCCATGGACAAGGTGTGACGAAATGGTTTTGTTTTGTGTTTGCCAGGATGAATTTCATAATCTTTCTTCACTGACGCAGTATACGGACGAAGTAGGTTCTGATGAAGTTTACCATCCATAATCATTACTATAGCCAGTGTCTGCGGGATCCTATAGTATTAATAACAATGGTTTGTTTGATTCCATATATTACCGTTAAATGCGTGAATGTGTATGTGTGGGCTTTATTACGATTGAGAAATACTTTCAACTACCTAGAAGATCAATTCTAACATGGCACACCAACAAACAACATTGTTAGGAATTGAAAGGTAATCATAATTTCTGAATTACATAATCCTCATGGTCATTTATATCTTTATAGACAAGCAAGATTTGAAAGAAGGCATTAAAATGTAGGTAACTTAGCTGATGACCATGTCCCTAATCAACGAAAGACGATGGGAAGATCAACTACAAATACAAGGGCTGCAGTAATCTTATCAAACTATGTGTGTGTGTGTGTGTGTGCGTGGTAATTTACTCTGTAAATAAGCACCACGCATAATTTCTTTCATTTCATTTTGATAAATTGTATCGCGGAAAAACCCACTTGGAATAAAGGAAAACCTCTAAATATAACTAATACAGCTGAAGCAAAATATATAAAGGTATTAACAATTAATCCATTTCGGTACAATACTTACAAGTGTATATGGCTTAAGGCAGTGGTAGCGCGTGAAAAAATAAGTATACCCTATGTCAAATAGCGGCATCTTAAAATTGCAGTGGGTCATATCATTGTTACATGGTCTTTACTCAACACTAGTCGAGGCAGTGACTGTAACCAGGGCCCCGTCTTACAAAGACTTGTGATTGAGTCAAATTAATCACAACTTTAAGATTGAATGCGAATCCATCTTATAAAAAAGTTATGATTGAAATTAAGACGGAGAACTGCAATCAATCAATCACAGGTTGCGACTGATTGCAGCTTTCGAGAGATTTGTAATTGATTGATTTCAATACGGAAGTGTTATAAGACAGGGCCCAGATCATCCAGTGATTTCATACTTTATACTTGTACATCAACATACTTTAATTCCTCGTGCAGTTCCAAGACGCTATGCTGGGATGAACTACACATGTGTGTGTCTCGGGGAGGTGCTAAGTAACAGTGATGATCTCTATTTACAATAAAAGACAATAAAAGTGTGCGCTGAGGGAGTAAAATCTGAATACATTAAGTGATATGTGGATGAATGAATAAATTAGGTGTGCCATATTCTATTCTGAATACAGGTGTATTTAGTCCCACCTATACAAAGGCACAAAGCTATTTGAAAGACCTATCACTTGCTGTCACAAGAACAAATCGGGGCAGTGGTGTGAAAATGTGGCCGCTTGGAAAACCCTTATTCTTGACCGTCGTGATGGTGTTCATCTGCATACTCCACGAAAGCTCCGCCAGTGATGGAACCAGTGATGGAATCTGCAGAGTCCCACATACGTAAGTTTGGTCGTAAAGAAAACTTGTAATCCAGGTTCATGCTGAACTTAATGAAATATGAATGAAGTTAACGCAAGGCAGCACTGAAATTTTTTATGACAATATCGCAACAATGACGAACGGGTGAGCAACATAACGCACTTCCAAAGTTTGCATGATGCCAGAGGTAGGGGAGATCAGTTCTAGTTGCTACAAATTTTACATTTTGAGGTCTATTAACCAAACAAACGAAAAATCTATTTCACCTCCTTTGTGAGAAGAACTTATACCCTCTATTTATAGGAAATAGTAAAAACTTTGTAAGTCAAGCAAGCATGAATAACACATTACGGAATGAATCAGCATTATATAGATGATGACTGGCGGGGGAGGGAACATACCAAATGTTCCACTCGAAGGTTTGAAATGCTATTGAGGGAAGTTATAAGTCCCGAGACGAAGTCGAGGTACTTATAGCCTCCTGAAATAGCATTTCAAACCCCGAGGGTGGAACGTTTGGTACATTGTTCCCGACAACAAAAGTCATCATCTGTAATATCATATGGGTTAGTCAAATACGTGAAATACGTTATATATACGTTATACGTCAACGTCAACCGAACCACCATCATACCAGCACAACGCACTCGATCGCTCGCTCTCGCGGAGCCAAATTCACTGTGCGCGCGCGGTCCAAAATAGGCCTTCTGTCTTTGTTACGTGAAAATGTTTTCCCATGGGAGAACATTAAAAGAATGTTCGCCCATGGGCGAACATAACGAATGTTCCTCCATCACGTGACTGTGTTTAGCCAATCACTAACCGGTATTTGACTAACCCATTTAATATAAAATTTTGTAACAGCTTCCCCCCAATGCCGTCTATGGGGTCAGTTGTGACGGCGCATCCGGTACTTTGTTATAATCATAAAGTATGCCCAAATCGGTAAAAGCTGATCTGACAGTGAGATACAAATGTAGGCCTATGATCATGAATAATTGTGCACCTGTCTTTGTGTGCACGTTCGTGCATGCATGCGTGTTTGTGTATGTCCCTCTGTCTGTGAGCATGCACGCTTGTTCACTTAGATCTACTCTGATTGGATGCTACACATTAATACAGGTGAATATGGCATGCATATCAACAATGATCAAGAACAAGGCAAGTGCCAAAATGTGTCTCGCCCATTTGCGTAGAAGAAATTAATGTTTTGTTTTGTTTTTTCCCGGAAGTTCAGTGACCCCGCCTATGACCTTTGACCTTGTGGTTACCTTCAACTCCCCAGGGGACATTTACTAGCCAAGTTTTGGTAACAAATAATCGAAACACCCTGTAAAAACTTAATATTGGGCCCTAAAAGTTTGTTTACCCCTGTCTGTGACTTTTGACCTTGTGATAATTAACCTTCAACTCCCCAAGGGACACCTACCATCCAAGTTTGGTCACAAGCAAACATATGAATCAAATGTTTTGAGCCATAATCAAAATGCGCTGTAAAAACTTAACATTTTGCCGTGAAAGTTCGTTGACCCCTGTCTGTGACCTTTGACCTTGTGGTGACCAACAACTCCCCAAGGGACATCTACCATCCAAGTTTGGTCACAAATGGACATATACATCAAAAGTTATGAGCCATAATTAAATCGAAACGCGCCGTACAAACTTAACATTGGGCCCTAAAGTTCATTGACCCCTGCCTGTGACCTTTGACCTTGAGGTGACCTCCATGTTGGTATAATGTGTAACTTTGTATAACCACTCTTCCCTCCAAGTTTGATTGAAATTGAAGTCCCCACTGAGTAGAGGGTTATTCAAGTTTTTGTAGCTTTACGGACGGACGACGGACGGACAGACGCCGCAGGCGATCCCTTACCTCCGGTGGGCTCTACAATAAACGGGATAAATTAGATTTACTCTTTACTACAATGCTAGCTAACTTCTCAGTTAGGTCAATTATATCAAAGATCAAACGTAGATAGGAAAATCATGTGAAATATTTATCAAGGTGTTTTTTTTTTTCTATTTCACGTTGCTAACTGCTGACAGGCACATCACTGAATTGATTGATTGAAGAGTGTAGCTTATAAAATCTCAATATGTTTGATCAATAGTTTTTTAGAAAGAAATTTCACAGTATATCATTCAGGGACATACAGAAATAAAACATCCAAAATTGACGTCTTTTAGTGAACAAAGGGTATGGGATTCTCCGTTTCTTTATTTTCTTTTGATGACTCAACGCGTCGCTGTGTTTATAACTCTCATAGTAACAACACGTTTTTCTTTGAATAAAGTTGCTCACTGAAGGATATTTCATTTCAGAACCACGTTGGAAAATATGTGTCAAGTTATCAAAGTTTATTAATCGAAATTCTCTCTTTGTATTACAGATATGTTGTCTCCATCACCTACAGACGGTCATACACGAGAATCGTTGCCACCCATAGCAAATGCTGGTGGTTTTGGACATGCACGGAATACCGGTGTGTACTCTGTACAAGAGAATATGATAATGAATAACTTCTCTCACAACGCTTACGTTGGCATCCACTCTCTAATAACGCACAAAAATAAAAGTAAAAGCAGCGTATGTGTCATGAAGTCACAATCATTAATGGCATATCCCATTACGAAAGAGATACGTGATATGAAAGTTTTTGAGTGTTAAAGCCACATTGTTCTGTAAATTGCCCATAAAAACTCTATAAGGGTAGTGTTGTCATCATATAGGCCTACTGCGGGAAAAGGTGATCAGTTTCATTTTGTTCAAAGATTCAGCAGTCTTTTTCATCAAGTTCCTTTTGATTTTTTGACATGATTTTATTTGTGTATCTGTTGGTTGTTTCTTTGTGTGTGTGCGGGAGGGGGTTATTGTGTAACCCTTTTCTGTGCTTCTCGAAATTTAACGTGATTTTCATTTGAAAACTAGGACAACGACAGCCCACAAGGTGTCAATGAAATACAGGACCCAGGATGGGTACATGGATGTTTGCTGTGAGGGCTACACATGGAGCAACTCAAAACACAAATGTGTGACGAACGCAGGTCTGTTAAACTAAAATCATAGCTTTTTTTTTTCGAGAAATTAAGCCACTTTCTTCAACTAGAAAATCACTCGGAGAGCGCAGACCTCCTCCAAATCAGCAACTCATTTTACACAAAACACCTATTCAATTTCCCAGTATAGAAGCCTTTTGTTTACGTCATCAGCGGAGCACGCCCTTTAGTGCGCGTATTTAAACCTCGCATCTAGAACTCCCAAATTCATTGACTTTATATAGTACTACGCCAAAAGATCAATAATCCTTCGAAAATCCATAAAAAAAATTCACTCCCGAAATTTGATTGTCTGTTCCTTTTGTCACTATAGACTTTTCCTGCAGGTTTCATTCAAATCCGTTTACAACTTTTTGATTTATATTGCAAAACAAACCAACGCCGATGATATGGCAGAGGCAAATATTCTCCTTTGGATAATCAGCAGGTAAAATGGTTTTCCAAGTGTGTTTTAAATTCCCTCTCGCACTTTCCTACATTTTCTGAAATCTGAAATCTGAAGAAATTAATGTAGAATACATGTAAGAACAATACAATGGTATCAATGTAATTGGTGTTCCATGTGTGGTATGAACCCCCCCCCCCCCCCCCCCCCCACAACAACATGCGGTCATGGCAAACGGAAAAGGAGCTAGAAATGTGGCAATGACGACTGGTTTGACACTGCCATAATGCACGGTTTCTCCCAATAGGTCTGGAGTACCTATTGACAATCTTATGCGAGACAACAGTTTCACATAATAGGAAAAAATGAAATGACACGTTTGTCACAAATATGTTGAGTCTTTACTATCCTTGTAATTATATTTCATTTGTAGCGGGTATTCGGGGATTTGAGCATTTCCACTTGGCCTTTGACCCTTGCCTTTTGACCCCATGACTCACAATTCTTCGAATAATCACTGCCTAGTAACGTCAATTTTCATGTCAATACTTTGAGGTATTCAAGTTGATGCCATTCTGTCGTCGAGTTGTTTTTTCCTTGTTTTATTTCATAACAACTGATTGACAAATTGCCCTACATCCTACCCAAGTATATATGCCCATGATTTTTTTTTCATTGCCACTCCTAAAAGCACCGATCATTTCAGTGCTTATTTACGTCGATATGCGGCAATTTGTCAATTAGTTGCAATATTTTGAGCTATTTTCATAATATGGGCATATTGTGCATTTTTCCTTGACCTTTAACCCAACGACCAAAATCTTTCCCTACAGAAATCATTGTACAGTGATCTATGTATATAAAGCTTATGCATAGAGTAATCTCCAAGGTATGGAGAAAAAGTCTTATTTCAGCATTAAAGTGTATCTGCACCCAGGAATTTATTTTTGAGAGGTGTGAGAGCATGTCTTAAGGACTCTAGAGAAAATTATATCCCATCACAAAAAAAAAAAAAAAATGCCAAAACCTGTGAAATATTAATTACAATAAATCAGCACGCACTAGTGCGCACTGCAATAGTAACCAAATCTGAAAATAGTAGCCGCGCGTCGACCATCGGTGTGTGCACGTTTCCTTCGTTTGCCTCCGTCTGCACACAGCTATATCGAATACTGTCTATCGGTATCGTGCGCCTCTCCAATGCCCGTATAGCGTGACGATGTACCGAACTAGACAGCTTCGTAGCAGCGCGCCACCCTACCCCGGCCTGGCCGGCCCGCCGCCCGCCGCATGATGCGCCCGGTATAACTAGCGTTTGGCGATCACGACTCGATCGACTCTTGATTTACGTTATGATACCTATTATCTGCGTTGCACCACTTTGCCGGAACACCACTCCGAACTTTGCGACATTCAAATTTCTGGATCAGAGGAAATGCCCTGAGCTGTTCCAAAAATGGTATGACAAACTTGAAACGGCATATCGTTCTGCTGGTATGACAGTGGACGGGGCCCGGGACCGGATGTAAACCCGAACGCAAGGTTGTGTGCAGAACACACCATTGCAAGCCAGCTGACTTTCGAAAGCCAATCCGCCTTCACACATCGTCGACATTGGACTGTAAAGAACATCATCATCAGAACACCGAGAACCAGGCTGAATTTGCATGCTATTCCCTCAGTTTTCATCAAGCCCGTTTGTGTTGTGAGTAGACTCAACTGTAAGATACTGAGGTAGACAGCCGTAACTCCTTCTTCTTTCTTCTTCTATAATCTTCAAAGGGCTATAAAATGCAGCCTATCACGAAGATGAATACAACTTGTGTGCACGATGAGAGGAGGGGTGTGGACTTAATCACAGGATATAATTTTCAGGTGGGTCATTAAGAGCTCCTTGAACTGCTCAGATGAGACTGCACAGACTACAGAGCTTGGAAGTTTGTTCCACTCAGGTATGGATCTCTGGGCAAATGCAAATTTGTCGATGTTGCCCCTGGGGCGGTATGTTTGGAAGCACATGTCATGATTTTTCCTGGTTTTGGACGAGTTGATTGTGAAGAATGTATCTGGATGAATTGCAACAGAGTCGTTCATGATTCTGTACACCATAGTTAATCTGCTCACAGTACGTCGTGAAGATAGGCTGGGCCATTTCAACTTATTAATCATACTGGTCACACTGCTCGTTCTTCTATAATCAGCTGTGACAAAGCGAGCTGCCTGGCGTTGAATCCTTTCCAGTTTTTGGATGTCCGAGGCCATGTATGGATCCCAGACACTACAGCAATATTCTAGATGGGGTCGTACAAGGGACTTATAAGCTGCCTCCCTGAATGACTGAGGGAAGAACCTTGTGTTACGCCGGATGAAACCAAGCTGTTGATTAGCTTTCATGGAGATTGCTGAGATATGTGATGACCACTTGAAGTCATTGGATAACGTGACACCAAGATATTTAACAGATTCACACTTTTGAAGAGCAGTGTTATGGATGTAGTAGCTGCAATTCATTGTGGATCGGGAGGGGCAAAATCTTACTACGAAACACTTACTGGGGTTGAATGACATCAGCCAGGTGTTTTCCCACTGCTGCAGTGCATCAAGGTCTTTCTGTAGCATCCGGGAGCCTGTGCTACTGCTGACTTCCCGGTATAACATGCAGTCATCTGCGAAAAGTCTGGTTGTGGATGAGGTTACTTCAGGCAGGTCATTTAAGTAGAGAAGGAAAAGTGTAGGGCCCAAAACGGTACCCTGGGGAACACCCATGATGAATTATGAAAATTTGAAGTTGACACTTTAAAGGGATCATATAGTTTTGGTTGAGACCTAATTTCAGGTTTCTAACATTTTTTGTGAGATAATGAGAAACCTCTTATGAAATATGAAAGAGCATGTCATTCCATGAGGAATTCAATGTTTATTTGATGAAAATTGGTTTTGAAATGGCTGAGATATCCAAAACAAAGCGATTCTAATAAAGTGTGGGGACCCACACTTTTTTACGATCGCTTTGTTTTACTTTGTTTTTGGATGTTTCAGTCATTCCAAACCCGATTTTCATCAAATAATCTTTGAATTCCTCTTAGAACGGTATGCTCTGTACTATTTCATAAGTGTTTTCTTGGTATCTCACAAAAAGTTAAGAGCCCAATTCTCATCTCCACCAATACTGTACCATCCCTTTAAGTGATAGTCACTAGAATATGTTTCTATAGAAGACAAGAGTATCTGGATCTGGATCTGGATCAATACGCTGCCGGACCGGGTGGCATAGTGCAGCGGGGAGAGAGGGCGCGAAACTAATTAGTCGTAACGAAGGTGGCTTTTTTTTTTCTTCAGAAACACTCACTTACTGTCACTAACCCGTGAAGATCTGACGTTAAGTCTAACTCTAACGTTAGATGTTTACTCTGTAGTGTGGTCTAGAGGTCTAGCAGATCTAGTACCTGGTACTTAATTAAGTAACAGGGTTAGGCCTAGGTACTAGACCTATCAATGATTAGATCTGGGTGTCTAACGTTAGGCCCCTATGACTATAACGTTAGCCCGACCAGACGTTGTGCAACAGCGACTAGGCTGTGTGTAGTTACTATAACGTCAGACGTCTAACAGTAAACGTTAGTGAGGTGCATGCCCGCACCTCCCCATGGGCTTGAATACTGCCACCCTGTTTAAAATTGTTACAAGCGCACTGAATCAAAATCTATCCCCGGGACTGTGTTCAGTAACAGATTTTCCATCGTCGGAGCGTCTTGCAATTTTATTTCGAGAGTGCACAGTTACTAGGTACAATAGTACTACGGGACTACAGCTTCGGGAGTCTGTGCATAGACACTGGGCCGCCACAGTGGGCCAGAGAGATACCAAAGTGCGCCAAAAGTCACTTTGGGCACTTGGGATTTTTAAATTTTTGACATGCGCTCTTGAGAGGCAATACTTTGAAGAATATATCATTAAAATATGTAAATCAGGTATGTACATTCAAGGGGTATATTTCCTACCTGAAGTAGCAAAATACAATATTTTAAGAGTTTCAAAGCAAATGGTAACCTCTTTAATAAATAAGTAATTTCAAAATGTAGTTTTTGAGATATCAACCTGTAATTTCTCCCACAAATTTCTCAGAGTTCATTTTACGTTATGAATGCCGTAAAAATGCAAAGAAATTTAATGTTCATGAATATTTTACGCTAATTATCCTGGAAAAGAGGCTAATTATTTGTCTTTTTAATATACCCTAATGAAAAGTTTAGATTGCCACGGATTTCCAATTAAATTATATTACCACCACATTTCCTGATGTCTCAGCTTTAAGCTGATACCAGATTTGGCTGCCACCTTTTGCCCCTTTTTGTGTTAGAGCCGATTTTCGGCGACACATTACGTCTATTTTGGACCTTGCAGCCGCTTAGGAATGCTGTTATATCATACGGGCCGCATGAGGGCGGCATTTTTTTATTTATTTTTTTTTTCCTCGCACGTTAAAGGCACTGAAACAGGAATAACACTGAATAAGAGGCAAACAGAGTTATAAAATACATGTATAGGGCTAGTCCGGCACCTAAAAGACCCCTCCTCCGAAGATAAAAGAGTACATAATTGCACACAGCCAAGGCCATATAGCCATATTGTCCGTAATTGTCATAGCCACTACTGTAAACATAGCTATTCCCACTGCGATACATTGTATGGACACCTAAATACTTCGATCCTACTCTTGACATATGCAGATAGAACGTTATACACCAAAACACAGAGATTTTATTCTCATCGTTTACTCGTTGGAAGCAAAGTCTGTTGCTTTCTGGCAGCTCAGCAAAGTGTATAGGATCGCAGTTTGTGAATCCGATTGCAGGTCAATGTCAGACATTGCTCGCGTGATCCTCATCGGACGATCTTGCCTCATCGGATCATGCCTGACATGTCTGACATTGACCTGATAGGCGACCAATACAAGTCGGATTCATCAGACTGTGATCCCATACACTTTGTGGGTTGTCGGAAGCAAAAAAAAAAAACTTTGCTTCCGACGACTGATGAGAAAGAAAAAATCATTGTGGAACGTGGATGAATTTATAATTTCATATGATAGTGATTCCGATAAATTTTTCATTAAAAAAAAAAAAAATCTTTTTATCTTAGCTTTTCCAAGTAAACTTTCATACACGGCAGACTCATTCTTAGCTGCTAAGTCATAACCTTTCATTTTCCTGATTACTGACTTCACAATTTGTTATCTTTCCATTAAAATTAGACAAAATGGTTTTGCGCTTATATGAATTAATATGGCATAGGCCCAAGGTTATATATGAAGTAGAGAGATAAGAACTATATCGGAGATTGATTTTATATCGCACATTTATGTCCTGCTAGAATAAAGTGAATAAATTCACCCAAACGTACATCGTACATCATAAACTTATATTCTAACTAGTTTACACGGACAACACTATCATTTTGCAGTACTTGTGTAATATGGAATTTTCAGCATAAATTCGATTCTTTTAACGAAACCAGAATGTTTATACACTTTCTATGACATGTAAGCGTCGTGTATTCAATGGTAGTATATAAGCAGTGACAGTGAATGTAAAAAGATAAATTAATCTTTAAAGATAAAAATAACAGCCTAAGATTTGCATTGCTTTATTCGTCATTTACAGACAGATTTTTGGTAGCCAATGAAAAAACAGCATCACAGTGACGTCATATGAGTTTGAAATTATGTTCAATCAATTCTACACCCCCAATTACCCTTAAACACCAAATTTGGGTAAAAAGAAACGACGGAATATAATTTTGTCGCACTTTGAGCTCATTCTGCGTACGTAGATGTTACTGCGGCTGGCTGCCTGGTGGTCCGGCGGCGTGGCGCGGCAGCATCAACCTAACTGCGTACGTGAACATTTGCGTGCGTTTGCGTGTTTTGAGAGCACTAGTATCGTAGTACACTGATCGTACAAAAATTATCGAACTACGCAATCGAATGCAGTCGATAACGCCAGGTGACTACTCTTAGATCAAGGCGCTTGTAATTTTTGGCATTTTAGAGATTGCTCTATTTCTCTTTATATAGGCGGGGGCGGACATCCGGGCATTTTCAACATGGAGCCCTAGTAACCGACCCGGCCGATGAAAACAAATGCGTAGCGACCGTACCTTTTTAGTGCAGCGCTATGGGGGTGTTTCATCAACGTTTGTCGGCGCTGACAAATTGAATCACCATAGTAACAGTCAGTGACCAGAGCATCTCAGCCAATCAAAACCAAGGATTTTGCTGAAATTGGTCAGCGCCGACAGTTGTCAGCGCTGACAAGCGTTGATGAAACACCCCCCAGCAATGCATCGCATGCATAATACACGCACGGTACATGCATAATGCACTGCACTGAATGAACGCTATACGCTAGTGTGCTATTATCGGTTATTTTTGCACAGCTTTCTGACATTTTTACTGCAGATTCGTACATCATTTCATCGTTTGTTTCACATCCTCACAATGCCTCGAAGTTGTGTTGTGTTTGGCTGCCATAATCATAGTCTAATGTTGGACAAAAAACGATCTTTCTTTGAACTTCCAAAACGTGATCGCAGTCCAGAAAGAAGGAACCGGTGGTTAGTACTGCTATCAGCCGGGAGAATGAAAACGGATCCCACTGGAGTCCAGTGAAGTCAAGGACGATATGCTCTGAATTCAAATTACTGGAAGTAAATGATAACCGACTACTAACCAGGTGTACTCGTTAGGTACATGTACACATCGGCGAACTGAATGTCTGGCCACGACGTAGGGTCATTGATCCACGAGTCTGCGGGTACACGGTAGCCCGACCAGACGCTGTTAATACGCTACGCGAATACGTATGTACAGCGGCGACTGGCTGTATAGTTAGGTACACGGTAAGGACAAACTGCAAGGCCGATGGAGGACAGTTTAGTCTCGTATCTCTCCTTTGCTTCCCGTGAAAGTTTATCACAGTAATCGAAAGACATCTTATAATCTATGAGAGCATATTTTAACTGAAACAATGAACTAGATTCAGCGGTAAATAAAAGTGAAATGTACAGCACTAAACGCGACAGTAGTAACACAGCGTGAACTGACAGCTCCACTGTAGATCCACCTAAACTCCGTTTATGTGTGCTAATGAACGGTCCCATATATTGCAATTCGCGTATGTATGACGGCATTGCATGCTCTGTTGCACGCTCGTTTGACGGCTATTGTTTTCATCGCACTAAGGGCAGCGAGTTCGTCGCTATGCGGAAGTGACGTCACTCCGCCCCGCAATATAGATATTGCTATATCTCTGTATGTGAGTAACTTTGCACTCTTATATTTGATAGGGATATTACCAGTACAACAACCTACAATGTCAGAAAAATAAATTTCAGGGCGCAGATACACTTTAAATGGCAGAAATTCAGCATTCTAACCTGACCTTTGATCCTTGACCTTTGACCGCATTTCTCAATTCAATTCAATTTCAATTTATTTCATACTTCTCATGTATCAATATTACATAAAAACAGTCAGACCGCAGCACGTATGCTAATGAGCCGATCCGGCAAGATTTATTCAGCACTCTCGTTGACGATCTTTGCGTTCGAAAGGTGTCTCGTACGTGCGAGATTTTGCGAGAGTTTGACAGGGCTATGGTTTTCCCAATAT
This sequence comes from Diadema setosum, assembly GCA_033980235.1. Lineage (NCBI taxonomy): Eukaryota > Metazoa > Echinodermata > Echinoidea > Diadematoida > Diadematidae > Diadema > Diadema setosum. Next base: position 22,979,517 of record CM067067.1, on the reverse strand, counting down.
AGCGACTTGTACATACATTCATCATGGCTACAAGTCACGGTGAATTGTTCTCCAGACTTTGATCTTTATTTTGATACCAAATTTGCGTATAATATCGGTTCTTATCATGACGATATAATCAGTTGAATTTGTTTAAATTTTAAATGCTTTTCAAGGAAGATTTTGTCGTCTAGAGTTCCTTTTTGGTTCCTGACCGGATTAAGAAACTGTTGTTTCTGATTTTGGCTTTTTCGTAAAGGTGAAACTTAGATGCTCATCATATATTTAAGTCAAGGAGACGCAAGCATGATTTATACTAGCTTTTTCCGTTTTGAAATGTCTGTAAAAATCACTCTTAAGCCGGAAGTATGCTCCACACAAAGTGTACAGTGGCGCGAAAGAGCTCTCTCATTGGACAGTGCTTGCATTCATCCCGATCAGTGCTTGAACTTGACTTGAACTACAAGCGTGCCTGTATGCAAGCATGCCTATGCACGCACGTGGTATGAAACTGTAGCAGCGTAATGACGTAATGCAAGCGCTGAATGCAAGCGCTGTCCAATGAGAGAGCTTACTCTTGAGATTGCACGGTTTCAAGCTGACCAGCACTGACATCGATGTATATTTTACTGGTTCCTGACCGGATTAAGCAACACATTGTCAAGATATTTACATGGATACAAGGATTAAGAGATGGACTGCCAAATAATGCATTTTCATTGAGACGCAAGGTGAATTTAGTATTCTTTCACGTCTTGAACGTATACTACACGAATTACTTTTTTCATCATTTTTCAAGCTCAAATCACGCTATGATATTTTTCATTTACAATAATTTGAGTAACATGTGACGATAGCTTACATATTTTCCTTAAATTGGATACCAAATTTGTAAATATAAGGTGCATTTTTGTTGCCGAAAGCCCAAGGACAAAATCCTCTTCCGCAGCTCATTACGTATGCAAACCTCGAGCGGGCTTGCATACGAGTTGAATTAATACGAACGAATTATCGGGTGCTGCGGTCTGACTGAAAAATAACAATTTTTTTTTTTACCTTGTCAACACTAACACAAAAATACATACATGATAATAATAGTTATTATAATGATAACTGGTCAAAAATCGAAATGGAATTGTACAAAGAGAAGTATGATGGGACCTACATGAAAGCAAGCTTGTTTGGCTGTAAGCCCCGGATAAACGGTGTTTGTGAAAGAGAAACGGATAACCAGACCAGATGATTATGGTATCAGACAAGGAAAGCGGGGTATGCCTATAAAATTAAGAAATAAAAGAAAAAGAAAACTATACTAAAATGCATACCATAAACTAAGTTTCCAGATGATACCTTGAGCCATTCCGAGATATTAATGGAGAAAACAAAATTAGCTTATTTACTTGACCTTTGACTTTGACATTTCACCTAATGGTCCAGACTTTCCCAGAAAACACATTTAGGCATCGAATAGATACGGGGGGGGGGGGGGGGGTAGTGAGATTTTGAGAATTTGACCCTGACCTTTGACTTTTGTCCTTGAGCATGTGCACCCAAAAGTTGGTACAACTTCGTCCACTCATACATACACATTATTACGTTAAGTCCCATTAAGGAAATCTCAAACACTTTTTAAGTTAGGCTGTCCAAAACATTGATCACGGACGAACGGAAGGACGGACGGACAACCCGAAATCATAATGCCACCGGAGACAATTCATGACGGAGGAATAAGATATCCTAGTTTATGATGAAAAAGCATGGATCATATGGCAGAATTAAGGCCTACTCACGTAACGTAATATATAGCGTATGCTAAGAAAGGAGCAAAAATCGCCAGGAAGCCAATACCAAATAAGCCTTCAGACCCATCAGATTAAGCAAGTTTCAACATTCAATGCTTATTTCCCTATTGTAGCAAAACTCTAAGCCAATCAATATCTGCCCGATGAAGTAAAGACATTCAGCCAACGACACTCCAAACTGATATCATTTGTGTATTTTCCTAATGTTTATATTCTTGTTTATATCTTTAAAAGGATTTTATTATTTCATGCGTTTCACAAATCAAAACTAATGGGCATGTTTTCTACAAATTAAACAAATTCAAGCAAAAGCAATGCACAACTTTGCAGACGTAAAAACATACACACATAATTAAGGTCAAAGAGAGAAAAGTATTTACCATTCAGCATTTTTTTTCCCACCGATATAGCTGTTCTTCTTATGGATGCTCTTATAAGACTGAATACATGGTGAAAACATGTTAAAAATATCGAAGATCGACAAATTAAAATTTCATGATAAAAAAAAAAACTATGAAGTAAAGTATTGTAAATAAGGAAACAAAAAGTAAGTTTTAACCTGTGAAAACAGGTAAAAGCCGTATTATTATTGAGGCTATCACGGAAAACTTTCTATGGACGGGTAAGACATTGTCAAGTCTCTGCCATGTATGAAAAAAAAAATGTTTCGGTGGTCGAAAAAAAAGATCGAAAGTATACTCCTTGTACCGTGGTGGATACCTATTGACCGATTTAACTACCATGTCTTTCACATGAAACAATGCTTTCACAATACTTTCCATCTAAGTACCACCAGACAGTAACAAGAGAACAAAGTCAATGTGATACCGGGGAAAAGAAAGATTGATGTAAGGAGGTTCTCACTTGCATCACTTGCACTTGACGTGAAGTCTGATATAGATATTCAAATACCTAGCTTTCCTCTTGCTTTATTGCACTTCAATGATTCGAAAATGACAGCACCCGATGACGGCGACGACGATGTCAGCAATACGACACAGCAACAGGTCACTGGTTTCACGACCGCCTCACCAGTCACTTTCACGTCCGTCTTATCAGAGACTACAGCATCATCAACCACGGAGTCGTCGACGGATGAGATGTTCGAGGGAATTCCATCGTTGAAGCAAGCACCATTGGGGGCGAAAATTCTCTTCGGCTCATTGGCAGTACTTGCCGTAATATTTGTGTGCTCCATCGTCCCTGGATGTGTGGGATACAGACGTCGAAAAAGACGTTTTAGGAAGAACAGTACAAACGAGTAAGTTACTATAATGACCTTGAACACAGCCCTGGTCTCTTGTGGATCCTTAACTACAACTTACAACTTTTGATACTCTCGGTTTTCACTAGATATGAGATTTAAACATTCAATAACCGTGTGCTATACTTGAAGTAATCAAAAGTGTATTGACTCATTACTGCATTGTCTTCTACCCGAGGCAACGGGACAAAGCAGAAAATGGTATTATCATAATTTTATATAGTCACCGAAAATTGGTTAGGGGCCCTATGTCAAAATAATCTAAATATATAGGCTACTGGTCGGTGATTGGTCAAAATGCAATCATTTGGCAAACGCAGCGAGGGTCGAAATTATTATATAACGAGTAGTAAAGTCAGTTCAGATAATGCAATTTCCGAATTGTATTGGCTGCTGAAGTGGATAAAAAGAAATTTGATTGATTGACTTGAATTTATTTCCATTTTCTGTTCACAAAAACTGAGAACAGATAACAGACATAATTGAATTACAACTAATATGTGATAACATAGAACACAATGGCGAATATTGCTTTGTCTATGGTTGTAATGTAACACCTCACAGTCACTCAGGATTTATTATTTCGCTCTCGAGACAGCGACATATATAATATATAGTACATTATATTTTCTCAGGAATATATTGATAATAGAAAATATAATCTCTTAGGAAAAACGTATCTGTAGCGTGTCATACAATTATTCTACTTTCATACAGGAATCCAACATTTGTTTAGTAGGCATATGCATTGTGAGCAGTTGATGTGAAACACATTGACATTTTTTATATACTCGTCACCTATATGCTACTCAACGCGTTTGAAAGCAATCGGAAATTGAATCTGTTGATAAACGTATGACATGAACAGAAAGTTTGAATATATATGGACAATAGCAGAAAGTAACCAGGCTATCAGATGATTTGGAAATAGAAATGACATTGACACTTGCGTAAATCTGATCTTATACAGCATTCACCTGGAACCACCTCGAAGCGTCACCATGCTCTCTGACAACGGTAAATATAGCTACTATTGAAAGCATGAACTTCTTTCTTTTCTTTTTACGCTTAGAAAGTAAGGTCAACAGCATGAAAGAGGAAATTGCAACATCAATCGCACTTTCTAAGCTCGGCAACAAATTTGTTTCGAGAACCCAAAGCCTTTTCCTTATTTATGCATGCACGTGTTCAAATGATAAGAACTAACGTGCTTATCAACAATCGTACCGTGATATTGTTACAACTGGTTCTTCAGTTGATTTGGTATGCGGTATACGTGACGCATTACATTTTCAAAAATTCGACCAGCTTCTGGTATCTCTCCTAGGCGAGAGAGGCTATTATAGTGAAATCTTGTACGGCGACGTTCATGTTTCCTTACGGTTTTCCTGAATACAGAGTAGAAGAGAACATAAAATCGACAGAAAATAGATATATACGTTTAAAAGAAATAGTAACAACAATTAAAAGTATCTAATTATATCAAAGATGAAAGAGTAATAAATGTTTCTTCAGTGGGAACAGCTAATAAAGCGAATTTATTATTTTGCCATTCGCCATTTTGCAGCGAAGCGCCTCCGACAATCCCAGTCCTCCTCCACGAATGACGAACACAAAGTCGTGGACAGGGATGCAGCCGAAACACGGGAAGTCTTCCAAGAGGGTTCAGTTATCTACGAGAATGCTTTCGTCGGCCAAGTCGTGGTCCATGGCGGTCCTTCCGACTGTCCCAAGCAAGACCCTTCTGAGGAATCACATCCTGCGAAAGACAAAGGTGTAGAGGGCAGCAAGGTTTCTGATCTCGATGAGAGTAATGGTAATAACAGCTGCATCGAAACAACAGGTCCTTCAAGTGATCAGACCAGTGATCAGGCTGACGAGACAGAGAAATCACCAATGAGCAATATTATGAAGAAAACACAGCCTGGAAGACCAGACAACTGGCACACCTGCAGGGTGAATCGAGGGAATGCCGCTGGAATGGAGTTTGAGAATGGAGAGACCGGCAACCAACCGGAGTACGAGGTCCTTGACGATACACCACCTGGCACGGCGTACGCCCACACCGATCGTGGAGCACCGACAGACAGGAGTAGCCATGAGGACAATGTGGATGGGTGCGAGGATGCTGTTGGAAGATACGGCGTGCTTGTTCAATCGAGTTCCGTCGAGACACCAGAGAGGTACGACAGCTTGAAGAGAAGCTTTTCACGAGACGGCGAGATGACCAGCGGGTATGGTGTACTTTTGGCACAATCTTCTCAAGGGAACAGTGAGAGGTCTACAGATGAATTGACTACGTCGGAACATTGCAGCAATGCATACGACAGTGTTGATAGATGTTTAGCGACTATGAGCAAACCCAAATCAAAAGGTTATCGACTTCAGCCTAGCAGTGCCATATACGGTCACACTGAATCAAGCGAGGAGAGTGGGAACATTGTAAATGAAACCCCCAAAGGCTCCAGCGATCTCTGCAGTGAACCACTCTACACAAACCATTAAGACATTCTACACAATGACATCATCGACGACCGTGTTTAACTCTTTATGTGCCACGTTCGCACGTCCGGCTCAGTCGACGGCGTGCCAACTTCGCATATTCTGCTCAACAAACAAAAGCCGCCAAAACCGACCGATAAATCGCTAATCTCCCGCGGTACAATCAAAGCGTTTCTCGCGCTTTTCTTCCTCTCACATACGGCTTGCATTCTATGTGGTGATTTGCTATCAAGCGGTGTTCCCAACTAGATTTGCGTGTACATTCTAAGTTTATGTCACTATTTTATGTGCAAAAGTCATGCCTTTATAGTAATGTAGCAACTGGTAATCACTGGTAATTCAAAAGAAAAATTGAAAATAGAATCGTTATACATTGTATATAGAAGCAAAGTTTGGCATTCCTCTTTAACTTTGCCCACTATTATGTCCAGCTTAACAGAAATTTTTAGAAGTTATACAAATTGGAAAAACAGAATTCTTTCTCAAAGCATGACTACCTTCGTGTCTCAGAATAACGTGGCACACAGGGGGTTTCCACCATGGCACATAGAAGAGTTAATCTATCCGGATATGAGTGGCAGCTTCGGTTTCGATACTGGTATTAATTTTCTCACTCTTAGTGAGAAACAAGATCAGGCCAACGGCAAGTTATATTACACGGAAATGGCTCCGCACTCCAAAGACTATACACGCATTTATATATCACATATTCAGAAATGTCCAGTTGATTTCGTCGCTATTCCTACGACCTATACAATAATGACTCGGTACAGATGAGAAGGAACTCTACGTCAACACTGAGCGCAAAGTAGTTGGGGGAACGCTGAGTAAAACGATCGAAGGGAAAAGTGGAGCTCAGTCGGGAAGAAGATAAAAAACAAACAAACAATGCTGACCAAGTTCTATGAAGACGTCTATATTATGTAACCATGCATCACAAAACCAACAAAAAATCACACACCTTTATTTCACGTGATGACTCAATATAGCTGAAACGAGTCAACCGAGTCGACCTTAATGGGATGGTATAGTATTGGTAGAGATGAGGATTGAGCCTTTAACCTTTTCTTTTTTGCCATTTGGCCATACCATTCTAAGAGAAATCCAAAGTTAATTAGATGAAAATTGGTTTTGGAATGACTGAGACATCCTAAAACAAAGTAAAACAAAGCAAAACAAAGCAATTATATTAAAAGTTGGGTCCCAGCTTTTAGTAGGATCACTTTGTTTTGGATATCTCAGCCATTCCAAATCCAATTTTCATCAAATAAACGTAAAATTCCTCTTGGAATTACATGCTCTTTCATATTTCACACGAGGTTCTCATTATCTCACCAAAAAAAAAAAGGAAAAAAAGTTAGAAACCTGAAGCGACCAAAACCAAAACTATACTATCCCTTTAAATTTTTGGCATTTTTTGAAAAGGCAGTTCTACTTTATTCCAAAGTTTAGGATCATAAACGAATGGAAATTGTGTTATTAGCAGTTTTTCTAGGACCCTTTTTGTAGGATAGTATGATTACACATGTCTTTTAGAGGCCCCTTTTCATTTCTTAAAAGCCCCTTACACACTGTTCACTTTCAAATTTGATAACTTGTGAACGGATAGTGCTACTGCTTTGAAAGTTGGTATTATCGTGGATATAGAATGTGTTAACATAGCATGGACAATTTTAGCTTAATCTTATAATTCCTTCATTGCTGTTGCTATGGAATTTTACACCCTGTTCTGATCTATTCAATGCACAAAGCAGTGCTTGGGAAGATTAATCTCTTTATGAATAGACCCTATACTTCACAGCCTCTTTTCTCAGTACACACTTTTCCAGAGTGTACGTGCTTTCTTTCCTCTTATTAATATAGTTATGTTAGGTAAGTCAGTTTGGATTGACTTATACATTATTTTAAAGCTTGTAACTGAAATGATATATATATGTGTGTGTGTGTGTGTTATGTATATACATATCGTGGTTCGGGATCACATATTGTCATGGGTTAACACTTTCCATGATATCACAGAAGCCGAAATACTTAGCATCAATACCATTATTCACTGTAATCCGTTGCTTTTAACCTTAATATTCTCCTTTCTGGCGAAAGATTAACAGTGTTCAGGGAAAATGATCCTGAATATCGGTTACAAAGTATTGGTGTCACAACATAATAAGGATCACCGACAAGTTGAATAAGCTTTATAAGCGTTAAGTTGTTGATACATCGACAAGGCGGAAAAACAGAGTCTGAGGTATTACGTCTTAAAGTTGTTTGTCCGTTCATCTGGTGGCAAACGACATCGAATGGAATCAGCTTAGCGCATTTCCTAGTCCATCGGTGTGTTCATGGGCAAAAAGGATAAACAAAACTCGAGAAATCCGATGATTGATTATACTGTCATACATAAAAAGCGGAAATGCAGAAGAAACTAAGATATGAAAAGTTAACTAACCCGAAACAAAGACCCTGGATAAATCCCTACGCTATACATCGCTTCTTCTTCCAATCTTTCAATCTTCCGAACTAGATATAGAAGTCCCTGCATTTTCAACAAAATATCTTACTATGTGTGGAAGGTTCTTATAAGGGTATGATGATGTCGATGTATATTGTGTGGTTTTTTTTTTTTTTGTGTGTGTGTGTGTTGGGTTAAAAAATGAATTCAGACATAGCGGCCCTAATGTCTGGAATGCGCTACCTCAGCATGTTCGTAATTTACAAAAAAAAAAATAGTTACTTTCAAAAGGTCGATCAAACATATTCTATTATCAGCTTCACGCTGAACTCCTGGATACTATTAACTATTAATCTTAAATTAAACTATTAAACTATTAACTATTAATCTTAAATTAATCTGTGATCATATATTTCCCCTGAAATCGACATTTGAATGGGATTTATGAGAAATTTAATCAGTATATTTGCTTATAATGATTTGACACTTAAAGGGGAAGGCTAGTAACTGATCAGTGGGAATCAGTGGAAATGCTGGGAGATGATTGTTCCAATCCTTATGGGATTCATTCAAGAGTACATTATCATATCTATTGTTGTGTGAAAACTATTTGCTTCAGAATGGTATCATATTCAAGTAATGTGCAGTTTAATGTTTCCAGGTAAGCGTCCCTGGTCAGTGACGGGGCATTAATCTGCACATTACTTGAATATGAGACCGTTCTGAAGCAAATGATTTTCACACAACAGTAGATATATAATGTACTCTTAAATGAATCCCACAAGGATTGGAACAATCATCCCCCAGCATTCGCACCGATTCCCACTGATCAGGTACTAGCCTTCCCCTTTAAACTTTTTTTTTGTTCTCTCTTGTCAATGTCCGACAGGACAAATAGGCACCACACATGCATTTCTTCTTTCCCCCCTCATGTTCCTCTCTTTGTTAAAATACCCCCCCCCCCAACTCATCATTTAAACTATTTTCAAGCATATAGATTGTGTGCACGGGGGTTGCAACGATTTTCAAGCTTTAAGCTTATGTTGCAATTCCTTTGCGTGTTCGTTACCTTGAATAATGTAGCTCTCTTAGGGTTGTATACTATTTCTGTAACTGCTTTTTATCAATGTATACTTATAGTATATATTCTGTCTTTGCTATATGAGATGTACTTGCATACATTTTGTATGCACTCCTATTTTGTGAACACGCATGAAATCTTGAATAAATAAATAAATAAATAAAATCAAAGTATTAAAGAAGGTGTTTTTTTTTTTTGATTTACTGCAGGTTTTGGGAAATGGTGTATTCTCAAGGGAGTGTAAGGAAGTTTATGTAATGAAGAAGATATTGATTAATTTGATCAAGTTGATCAATGTATTTTTTCCTCAAAGAATCATGCAGAATTCAATATAATTTTTGTATTCTGATAGAGTATGCTCTGCAAAAAAAAAAAGTTTTTTTTTTTTAAATGAAGGTGATTCAGCAGCACAAGTTTTTGTGTAATGAGGCAGATATTGATTGGTTTGATTAAGTTGATCAAGGTAGCTTTTTCTAAGAGTCATGCAAAATTTCATTTCATGATTTGAAAAAATATATATACATATATTGTACTGTATGTTGACAAAAATGACTTAGCTGCACAAAAGACATGAATATGAATGCTTATTTTTGTACAAATCAATTTTTTTTTGTTCACACCGACCTGATATCGAATGACATTAAAATAAAGAATATCATGTGTGTGTGTGTGTGTGTGTGTGTGTGTGTGTGTTTGGGTGCCATATACTATTATGCCGTGATGGTAGTGACAGAAAACGATGAACAGGTCGACCCTCCTAACAGAGAAGAAGAAGGGAAAAAAGGCATTATGGGCGAGCAAGCACACACACACACACTCATACACACATACACACAGAAATACACACAATTGCTGTGGAAATTATCATTTTTTTAACTAAAAAGGGCGTCCCAATGGCTGATTCTAGTGGCATTGAACACCTTTAAATGCAGTACTCGAGTGGGTCCAAAGCTCATGAGTGAGTGAAAGGATTGAGCGCACACCACGCATGCTCTCAAAGCAGAAATCAGGGAGTTTGCGGAAATATAAGTTCTAAGAATGTTGGAAAACTGAACCGAACTTTATCGAAAAAGCGCCTGTTTCCATATGGCTATATTAATGAAAGTTAAATCACCAAACTGCCACAATAAACGTTGACGTGACTCATATTTCCTCCTATCAATACTCTGTTCAACTCTAGAACGAAGCTCACGGTAAGTCTGTACGTGCATGTGCATAAATTATGTGCTCGCCACTGTTTTTTTTTTTTTTTGACATAATGGCATGAAAAGCAAACTGCAGATTATGTATGTGAGATTTGTGCTGCTGATAATCAACTTGAAATATATTAATAACCCTCCTGTATTTATTAGGAACATTCCAGCATAACTGAAAGAGGAGGTCTCGTTCGACAAAAGAGCTTCCGATTCTGGTGAGTGGGTATGACCAAATTTGGTTTAGTGTTATTTGCAAATAATGGATTTCATAATTCTAAGTCACTGACGCAGCATACGGGGAAAGTAGATTCCGATGAATTTCATAACCCAAATAACAGTGTGTGTGAGCTGCCACATGCGTATATTCACTATTTCTATTCAGATAATATACCACGTATAAACCCGAGAATGTGTAATTGTAGGATAATCACTAAAAAGGTAAACAATCAAGAAACGAACAAAATTGTAAAAAAAAAAAAAAAAAAAAATGAACTGTAATCTCAATTTCTAAATTGCTTAATCTTCATTGTCATTCGTATCTATTCAAACATGCAGGACTAGAAAAAATGTATAAAAAGTAGGCAGTGATGATCATGGTCATGTCCTTAATCACTGAGAAACGTTGGGAAGATCAAATGCAGATGTTTTCTTATCAAAACTCTGCTGTTTGAACGGTTTTACGACACGGAACCCACTGTTTGATACCAGGTTCTGCCTTATTGTGCGTTATTTTATCCTGATATATTGCGTTCTGGAGAACGTTTCTTGAAAAGAACTTTTCGAAATATTACCTACAGCAAAAACAAATTCAAAAACGTATGAACAATTAAGAAAGTTTGGCATACTATCATCTAGCTCACGGTAGTGATAGCACAAAGTCATTTATTTTGATACTAGGACTTTTGATACTTGAGACTTTTATAGCAGGCAAACAAGGTCCACTAGTTCGACACTATAAAAGCCAGAAACGGTCAACGAGTTCGACATGACGACATGGGCGAGCAAGCACACACACACACACTCATACACACATACACACAGAAATACACACAATTGCTGTGGAAATTATCATTTTTTTAACTAAAAAGGGCGTCCCAATGGCTGATTCTAGTGGCATTGAACACCTTTAAATGCAGTACTCGAGTGGGTCCAAAGCTCATGAGTGAGTGAAAGGATTGCGCGGACACCACGCATGCTATCAAAGCAGAAATCAGGGAGTTTGCGGAAATATAAGTTCTAAGAATGGTGGAAAAGTGAGACAAACTTTATAGAAATAGCGCTTGTTTCCATATGGTTATGTTAATGAAAGTTAACTCACCAAATTGCCACAATAACATCTGACGTGACTCATACTTCCTCCAATACTCTGTTCAACTCTAGAACAACGCTCACGGTAAGTTTGCGCGTGCATGTGTATAGTGCTGTTTTTTGCTTTTTGTTTTTTTTTTTATCACATAATGGCATGAAAAGCAAAATGCACATTATGTTTGTGAGATTTGCGCTGCTGATAATCAATTTGAAATATTATGTCAATAGACTCCTGTATTTATTAGGAACATTCCTGCATATCTGAAAGAGGACTCGTTCAACAAAAGAGCTTCCGATTCCGTGGGGGCGCTATGGCATAGTGGATAAGACTCCCAACTCCCGATCGGAGGACCCGAGTTCGAATCCCGCCCAGTGCTTACACTGTAAAAACATCGGTGTTAGATTTAACACCACAGGTGTTAAATGTAACACCGATCAAACTTCAATAAAGGACCACACCCACAGGTGTTAAAAATGCACTGTGATGGTGTTGAAAAGTGTTCACCTGACACTTCGTGGTGTTAATTTGACACTGTACCTGGTGTTATTTTGACACTGTACTGGTGTTAATTCAAAAATGACACCACATGGTGTTGATTTGATATTTGCTGGTGTTAATATCAATGGTTTAACACCCGTCCAGCTTCAATAAGGGACCACACCAGATGGTGTTACTTTGGTGTAAATTTATTTTCACATTTTTTCAAAAATCTAGTATTTCAATGTAAAATTCTTGATCGTCTTGTTTAAATTAAAAATCAACAAGAAGTGCAGTTACTAAGAAACTCTTCAAAAAAACAGTTTAAAATTTGGAAATGACACCCGTAGGTGTTAATCTAACACCATAAATGAGCACCGAAAATTTAACACCAGCTCGGTGTTCACTATTCAACACCGGACTTTTTGCAGTGTACATCCTTGGACAAGATGTTTTTACCCACTGTGTCCCTCTCGACCCAGGTGTATAAATGGGTACCTGGCAACGCTAGAGTAATAATGATAGCAGGGCCCCGCTGGTAGAGCAGTGGCAACACTGAAGAGGCTACCCTAGGTAAATAAGACTTTATTATTATTATTATTATTATTATTATTATTATTATTATTATTATTATTATAATTATTATTATTATCATTATTATTATTATCATTATTACGATTTCATTGTTAAGCGCATGGAATGGGTATGGCCAAATTGGTTTTCTTATAGTGTTCTTTGCAAATGGTGAATTTCATAATTCTAATTCACTGATGCAGCACACGGGCAAAGTAGATTCTGATAAATTTTAAAATCCAAATTGCAGTGTGTGTGAGCTCCCACATGCCTATTTATTTTCGTCCATAGAATGTGCCAGGTATAAATGCGAGAATGTGTAATTGTTGGCTTATATTTCATTATAGGATTGAGAAATACTTAACAATAGTTAAGTGCTTGAATCACTAACCTGGCAAACAAACCAAGAAACGACCAAAATTGTTAAAAATTGAACTGTAATCTTAATTTCTGAATTGCTTAACCTTCATTGTCAGTCATATCAAGACGGGAAAGAATGCATAAAAAGTATGTAACGCAGCTGATTGCCTTAATCACCGAAAAACGTTGGTAAGATCAAATGCAGACGTGTTCTTATCAAAACTCTGTTGTTTGAACAGTTTTGTGGCAAGGAACTCACTGTTTGACACCAGGTTCTGCCGTACTTTCCTCTTTTATATTTTACAAATAGCAGCCAGGTGAACACGTCTTTTTTATTATAATTATTGTTTTGCTAAATAATCAAGAAGCATTTTGAGTTATTTTATCTCGATATATTCAATTCCGATGAACGTTTCTTGAAACGAATATTCCGAAATATTACCTACAGCTAAGACAAAATACAAAAACGTGTGAACAATTAAGAAAGTTTGACATACTATCATCTAGCTCACGGTAGTATTAACACGAAGTTATCATAACGACGAAAATTGACACCTTTAATTTCCAGACGATTTTCATAATTTCACATCATGTAGTGCATAAATGGGGGTCATCGCACGAGACCTATATTCAGGAGTCATACGGCCAATGAGTTCGACATTGAAAAAATGAGGGACCAAGAGTCATACAGCTCATGAGCTCGACACTAGACAAAAAAAAAGTCCATGACTCTGATACAATGCAAACAAGGTCCACTAGTTCGATACTAACCCCAAAACGGTCTACGAGTTTAACATGACATCAGGGGGCTTAGTGTCAGTGTTTGAATATACTATCGGACTCATGGGCCTTATTTGCCTTGTTTCAAGCTCATGGGCTTATGACCCGTGAGCTGCACTACTCGTAGGCTGCATAACTAGTGAACTGTACAACTTCATGGTGTCAAACTCGTGACGTGCACCAAAGAAAAAAAAAATCGATAATGTCATGTATACATTAATTTGTAGAATTCATTGTGGTCTTTCAAAAGATAGACCAATACTCTGAAAAAAAAAAAACCCAAAACAAGCTACACTAAACATTGCTAAACAAGAACGATTACATAGCAGGCTCACATAGTCCAGTAATAAAGCAATGTAATCCATAACCATACCACTTGCTTAAACAATTTCACCTCTGTAAAAATAAAAAAAAACAATAAAAAAAATCCATGCTTTCTTCTTTTTTTTTTGCTTCCTTGACAAGCTTAAGCATCCAATCATGCATTCTTATGTGAAGCTGCTATGTCATCATATCATCCTCCACCACTGTGATTTTTTAATGAATTTTGAAACCATGCTTATATCATCGATATTGCTATTGATTCTGTGTTCAAAATGCTGAATGATATACTTACCATTAATCATCGGTAAGTCTCGTCAATTTTAATCGGAGCAGTGACTAGATAGATCATCATGAAATAGGAATGCAATGCACAAGGGAATAAGTTTCATATTCACCTTTGAAAAAAGTGTATTCAGTTAAACCTACACCAGGTCCAATACCAGGTTCGTCAAGGCATACCCATTTGCTTTCACGAGGACAAATCTCGGCGGTCGTCTGAACATGAGTCCGCTAGGAGAGGCCTCACTCTTGATCGTTGCGACGATGCTCATCTGCATGTTCCATGAAACCACCGCCAGTGATGGCAACTGCAAAGTCTTGCGAAAGTGAGTTTGTTTTTAAAAGAAGCTCCCAGTCCATCTTCATGTTGCCATGACAAAACATGAATAGAAACAACGAAATACAGCAGGGAAAATTTGATAACAATATCACAACATGGCGAAGTGTCGGGTTTTACCAAGTTTTGCATGGTTCCAAGTATAATGATATCAGAGAAAGTCGCATAAAAAGTGAAGAGTTTTAATACAAATGTACTTCGATTCCATGAGTTTTTCATCATCTACTAGGGTTGGGCTGCCCACTTATATTTTGTATTTTGTCACAAATTCAATAGAAGAAATGTTCATCCTTCCCGTCTACTTCCTTGTAAGGATGGCGATATAATGACACAGTTTAGGGACGATGAGGTCGGTATTGATGAACTTTTCGACAATGATAATGATGTCATTATATTTTATGTATATCAAAATCAATGAAAGAGATGTGTAGATTACATGATTACATCTTTTCTAACTTACGTAGGCCAATGTGAATATTTGTTCTCTTTCTCGAAAACGTTTTAAATTTAAACAAAATCGATATCTGTCGATTTTCTTTTTCCATCTGAATTTTATTTGAACCTTTTCGTTAGCTGTTTGACTGGCTTCTCTCAGTCTGTTTAAACTAGAATTTTTCTGAAAACTGCCCGGACCTTTTATAGTATTGTAACTGGTATCATTCCATGCATCTTGGAAATAGCAGAATCTTCTAAATCAATGATGTTCTTTCTTGTTTTTTATATTTTTCCTAACGGCTATTTAGACTTTGATCTGATGATAAGAGTCAACTCGTATAATCATACTACTGGGACATTATTCCTTTGAATTCTGACAGCTCGGGACGTTGGTCACCGTCCCATATCCTTTCACAAATCCAATCAAACCTAAAAGTTATTAAACGAATAATGTATGGCGTGTAGTGATTAATGTATAGCGTGTAGAATATGACAAATTAAATCAAACATTAGATTAAACATAACACTAAACCCATCGCTTATATTTCCTTTTTCTTTTTTGTTTTTTTTGTTTTTCTGGCCTGAATGATTTATTTCCTTGTACATGCTGAAATGAAAAAAAGAAAGAAATAGGTATCCAAGGTTACTTTTAAAGGACATTCCATGTAGACTGAGAAACTGTTTGTACTTTCTGTGATTGAGAAGTTTTCAAAAATGTAAAAATAAATAATCAGGCACATCATAATTCAACGCGTTTCTGTGTTTATTATCTATAGTAACAACTCTTTTTTTGTATAATGGTGCCCCTTTAGGGACTTTCCTTTTCAGAAACACTCTGACATATAAGTTTCAAGTTTTCCAAGTTTTTGGAATTGAATTTTTTTTTTTTTTTGTATTACAGGCACGTTGTCTCCACCATGATTAACAGACAGTCAGAAAAGAGAAACGTCATCTACGCGGGTTGGATATGCACGGAATACCGGTGGGTACTCTGTCGAATAAAATATATGCTACAATTTCTCCGAAAAAAATCCCCCAACAAAACAAAACTAAAAACAAACTTTTATTCCACACGATCCTTCTTGCATCGACTTTCTTAACGCACACCAGTGTGAAGTTATATTGATGCCATGGATTCACACTCATTTATGGTATATCCTATCATGAAATGTGACCCATAAAATCTCTTGAGCGTGAAGAGCCATATTGCCTTTAAAACGGTTTATTGTTATAATAGCGCCGCGAACCAAATTCTTCATTAACATATTTCTCAAGGCTTCAGAAGTTTGTTTCATTAAATTCTTGACTTTCTTGTGTACGATAGTTTTGTTAGTTTCCTTCAATTGTCCGTTTCATTAATTTTGTTTGATTTTATTCATTGTTTACAAGTTCCTTGAATTGTTTCGTTGTTTGGGTTTTTTATATTGGATTTTTTTTTAACTTTTTTTTTTACTCGAAGACCAAGAATTCAAAATGATTTTCTGAAACAAAAACAGGACGACAACTTACAAGCTTGGAACGATTTCCGTGATTCGGAGGACAACCTTATGCTGTGAGGGTTACACATGGAACGTGTCGGATTCAGGTTTGCAACACTAATCAAAGCATTTTCGTAAAATCTAACGTTTTTCTGTAAACGTATAATGATTGTACAGATATATATATATATATATATATATATATATATATATGATATCAATAATAATGTCACAATAAAGGAATGCATTAAATGCCAATTGCCTTGATTTTAATTCAAAATCCATTTTTCTTTTTTCTTTTTTTTTTTGGGGGGGGGGGGGGGGGGGCCTCCCCCTTCGTCATGGAAGAAAGTGCTAACGAATTTTCACTGAGAAAATTCATTAGCACTTTCATCCCTGACGAAGGGGGAGGCCCCCCAAAATTCGGATTTTTTTTTTTGTGTGTGTAATACAGTTCTTTTATTGATCCATGTCTCAAACATAAACATTATGACATTATCCACTGTCCACATGACTGACATAAACAGACAATCCAAACTAGATCTCATATAAATGAAGATTAACTTCAGCATAACAAAGGAAAAATCAGTGAATCCCGAATAGCTCTAGCTGGATTACACCATTTCTGCATAAACTCAGTAAATACTGACAATAGGCGTTTTCACATCAGCCCGATAAAAATCCCAGCTCGAAATATTTTCCGCGATTGCGAATTAGAGCGCTATTTCATTTCTTATTCACATCAGCCCGAAGAGGGGGTAGCCCGAATTGTTCAAAATTTTAAAATAGCTAATTCGACAGCTGAGTATGTGCAAACAGCATCAGTAATGTGTGTGCCCTCTTAAAAATTCCTCATGATCTGTGTGCAGTTTGCCTCGATCGATCGGGTCACACACGCTAGGCATGATGGGATTCATCGCGCTAATTTCTCGAGTCGTTTTCACATTATCAAACAGCGCGCTATTTCTGACTTGGGAAATTTTCCCGATAGCGAAATAGCGCGCTGTTTGATAATGTAAACACAATTAGCGCGCTAATTATATCGCTCTGATTGAGAAAATTTCTCGACTCCAACTCGGGAAATTTCTGAAACAGCGGGATGGTAGCGCGCTATTTGATAATGTGAAAACGACTCGAGAAATTAGCGCGATGAATCCCATCATGCCTAGCGTGTGTGACCCGATCGATCGAGGCAAACTGCACACAAATCATGAGGAATTTTTGAGCGGGTAAACACATTACTGATGCTGTTTGCACATACTCAGCTGTCGAATTAGCTATTTTAAAATTTTGAACTATTCGGGGTACCCCCTCTTCGGGCTGATGTGAATAAGGAATGAAATAGCGCTCTAATTCGCAATCGCGGAAAATATTTCGAGCTGGGATTTTTATCGGGCTTATGTAAAAACGCCTAATATTCTGCCGGCTTAACCAAAATAACCTTTGTTCTTTGATTGCTAGATGTACTGACATTCCTCAAATACTCGTACGCTGTAACTAGCAACCCCTGTTTGAATGCGCGTCACCAAGACTACGCAGCTGAACATTACACCGTCACATACAATTCTGAAGCATTCCAATACGTCTGGATACATGGTACAGGCCATGCCTATAGATTCATGTACAGTATACGCACATCGGTGTCACCGGCTCTCAGTCATCATTCTATACCTATGTGTGGCAAAAAGAACTCAAATACGGATCATTTCTTTTCGATATACACTTGATGACGATGAGCACAAGTATGTACAACTATCACCTTGAAATAAAATTTTGGTGAAAGCAGACAGAGAAAACAGAATAACAACCATCAAACCTACACCCACCCAAAAAAAAAAAAACAACAACCAACAACAACAACAACAACAACAACCAAACACCCAGATTAACAAACAAATTGGTGGGCATTGCTAATACCCTGGGTGCCTTCAAAACTCAAAGACATCTTACATAATCATAAAACTGTGTAATTTGGTCCATTTAGCTTGATGCACATGTAATTTATTTTTCCTACATTCAATAAACTTCTCTACTTTCTCAATGCAGAGCACATAGTCAATAAAATGTTTGCTGCTTGGCTTGGTGTCTTTATATTTACAAACCAAAATATGCTGTTTCCTCAGCAGCACCAGAAAATTAACAATCCACATATTACCATGTTTAGTTTTATCAGCACTTCCATATACTATTCTATCTGCTGGTAAATTTTCTAAATGCAGTTCTCTGAATATAACCCCTACCTCATATCAAAACTTCCTAGTTTCCCCACACTCAACAAATAGATGCATCAATGTCTCTGGGTCCTTATGACAAAATGTACAGCTACTATCAGTCTTTCTACCAATCTGAAGTAACCAGGTGTTCAGAGGGATGAGATTGTTCAAAATTTTGAAATGTAAAATACGTAACTTTGTATCAATTGTAATGCTTAATGATACTTTCAATAATCTAGATTGCATATATTATTGCCATTTCTAGTTCTAGTTATTATTATTGCTATTTCTAGTATTGCTATTTCTAGTACTGCCAATACGTGGAGCAAATACAATATATATATATATATATATATATATATATATATATATATATATATAAAGATAAAAAAAAAAACTGGAACAAAGTTCATGCTGTATTCACCAACGGTTTATTTGTGTACAGAAATAAACCGTACCGTTGGTTAATACAGCATGAACTTTGTTCCAGTTTTGTTTTTTGTTTTTAAATCTTTTTATCTTGCCAACACGTGAACAACCTACTCAATATATAAATACAAGACTTTGAACACTTACACTTTCTAGCGTTTGTACCAGTTCTTGTTTCAAGCGCCTCTGTCAAAGTGCCTATGAAAACGATCTGTTCTCGGTTTCGGTATTGCTGTATAGAAGTACTTCAAAATGAGATAAATTTCAATGTGCTGAAGTGATATCCCATTGAGAATCTAAAAAAACCATATCATTCAAATGAAATTCATATTCTTACAATGCCTTGAAACTTCAGTACTTTATCAACCCAGCATAAAAGGAACAAAGAAAAAAATGTGACCCTGCACCACAAAACAAACAAAAAGTCGCCAGACATGGATTTTTAGGTAAGGACAGATTCTGAAAGAACAGACTCTAAGCTTTAAAATGATGTATAACTCAATTTACATGCACTCTCCTAACCTATTTAAATATTGGAAAGAAAGCGCACACTCTGGAAAAGTGTGACCCGAGAAAAGAGGCTCTGAAGTACAAGGTCTACCTGTCTATTCAAGCGCTAAAGCTGGTATCTCACTGAGCGGCGAACGTTTGCGAACGTAGCGAATTTAACCAACTTTTCTGACGAACGTTTGCGAAAAGTCAAGGTTCGCTTCTGCCATTAGCGACAGTTAGCGACTTTTAGCGATGTTTAGGGACAATTAGTAACACTTCAGCGAATGTTTGCGAAAGTGTTTGCGAAAGACAGGTGGCGACTATTAGCGAATGTTAGCAAATGTTAGCGACAATTTTGCAAATGTTAGCGACAGATTTGCAAATATTAGCAACTGTTTGCAAATCCTTTGCGACAATTTGCGAATGTTCTTGGACCTAGAAAAGTACCAGGCGATTATGTGTAGTCAGACCCATAAAACGAACGTAAAACCTTCCACTGAATTCAGATCTCTTGTGACAACCGTTCAAGATGGATTTCCAGTAAATGGAAATAAATTTCTGCCAAGAAGAGGCTCAACGTGTTGCTATCCTTGAAGAGCTGCTTTGTCAGGCTGCTGCTACAGCTATTGTGCAGCATAAGAGAAAGAAAATAAAGAAAAACAAGAAAGGAAGAAGAAAATAAAGACTGTTTAGGTCAGAGAGTGGTTGTTGCAGAGGACAGACTTTGGTCAATATGAAAAGCTTTTGAAGCAATTACATGATGGAGATGTCAAGGCCTTCAAGAACTTTCTTAGAGTGGAACCTTGTCTGTTTCGGAAGCTTTTATATAGGAATCATTATGTTTACTTGTTCGCTAGCAGTGGTGAATCAAATAAAAATGTTCTTACGAGTGTTTTGCGAATGTTTGCAACTGTTGGCGAAAATACAAATTCGCAAAGCTCCGCAAAGAAATTTTGAACATGTTCAAAATTTCTTTGCGACAGGAAAAACTGTTTGCGACAATAAAAACCGTTTGCGAACTTTCTTGCGACTTTTAACGAACCTTTTGCAACCCTTTACGAACCCTGGCGAAATCCCAAATTCGCTACGTTCGCAAACGTTCGCCGCTCAGTGAGATACCCCCTTTAATCGTTGCCGAACCGTGCTAGCTGTGCGATGAATGGGACCAAAAAAAAAAAAAAAAAAAAAAAACCAGGATGTAAACCACTGGAGCAACAACAATGAAGGGATTATCAGATTGAATTGAAATTAGGCATGCTCTATTAACATATTCTGTCCATGATTGATGCCAACTTTCAAAGCAGTAGCGTTATCGCTTCAAAGGTTATCAAACTTGAAAGTGAATAGTGTGCAAAGGGTTATCAAGAAATGAAAAGGGTCCTCTAAGACATACCTGATCTTGCTACTCTACAAAAAAGGGTTGCAGAAAAACTACTGAAAATGCACTTTCCCATTCATTTTATGATCCCAAACTTAAGAATGAAAAACTAAATATTGACTTGCTTGACCCGATTCACCATTTTGAGTCCTCACGTGAAATCAAGGGGTGCGACTTTTTGTTCGTTTTGTGATGCACGGTCACAAATAATACAAGGAAAACATCCTGTGCATTGATAACAACTGCATTTCGAGTGCCTCTATTAAAGAAAAAAGTCTGTTCGCGATTCGAACAGTGGGTTTCAGCAAGTCTGTTATGAAAAAGTGAGAAACTAATTTCCGTGTTCTATTAGTGGCAACCCCTCAGAAGAAAACACTGTTTCGAGAATAATCCATAATTGAGGTACGTGATAATGATAACAAAATGGTAACATAGATTGAGTGAAACCAGCTGAAGGATAATATAAGGTAGAAATCATAAAATGATACTGGGTGTTCCAAAAGAAAAAAAGTATTTCCCAATTTTGATCCTTAATAATTCGAAAACAATACTTCAGATAACACTGTCATTGATATGAGTAATAACTGAACAGTGTAGAATGTAGTTGGAGGGAAATTGAATATGAGAGCATGAATAAGTTTCATTAAATCCATGATTAATTCTGAAGTTAAGTTCCATATTTTGGTCAAATTTGAACCCTCTGTACAAAATTGAACTTTACACAGGAACCAATGATGTGTATGTGAGTGTGTGCTTACAATGACCCTGAACAATAGACAAGGATACCTCGAATATCACCTTTTCAGAGCTCGGCTGACTAGGCTTCTGGTCTCATGCTCCAAGGCACGTGCATGCTTTATTAATAAGCCATGATGGATTGCCCTGGGCACTGCTAGTCTGAATTCATGAAAAATGGTAAAATGCATGCACATGAAAAAAGTAAGCACATGTTTTAATGTGCTTACATACAGTACATTTCAGGATGAATAAAGACTAGCTGTGATAGTATATTCATGAATATGTAATACAGCATTCAAACCCTGGCCATTGTTCAGGACCATTGGGTGATAACCATACACCAATTGACTCTTGTGCAAAATTGACGTTTAGTACAGAGGGTTGAGTAAAATTTGAAACCTAGGCCTAATTCAAAAATAAATCTTAAATTTAATGAAACTGATCTATGCTTTTATTTCTTAGGGTACCTCCAACAAAGGTATTCCTCATATCAAAGGACAAGTCCACTTTCATATGCATGTGGATTGAGTGAAGGCAACAATATTAGTAGAACACATCAGTGAAAGTTTGGAGAGAATCGGACGATCCGTTCAAAAGTTATGAATTTTTAAAGTATCTGCGCAGTCACTGCTGGATGAGAAGACTAGTACAGTGTGTGATGTCACATGCGTACAACAATATAAGGAAAATAAAACGAGAATGTCACAAAACTTTACGTTTTAAATAAAGTGCACATTTCTTCGACTTGTTACTGACGTATGTTAAGGATAATATTATTCCCCCTGCCTCCTGAAAGAGAGAAGTCGAGTGTTCTTTTGTTATGCGAGAAAAATTGAAATATGTTGAATTTTCTGTATTCTTTCTTTATATGGTTGTATACATGTGACATCACAAGCTATAGTAGTCTTCTCATCCAGCCGTTACTGAGCAGAAACTTTAAAAATTCATAACTTTTGAACGGATTGTCCGATTTTCCTCAAACTCTCACTGATGTGTTCTACTATTATTGCTGTATATTCACTCAACCCACATGTCTACGAAGGTGAACTTGTCCTTTAATGTCAGTATTGTCCTTTATATATATATATATATATACATTATATATATGACAATACTGACATTGATATTGTGATGAACTCGTCTCGTCGTGATTGTGAGAGTATTTGACTGTCTGTACAAATGCCTCCGCGAGCCGTGTCAGGATGGCCGAGTAGGCGGGGTTCGTTTATTATCAAAACTACTAGTCTGTGCGCTACCATGTAATATGTTGTCTCAGAAGCAGCTCATCAACACAAGTTTATTATTATCACTTAGATTCTGTCACTCCCAAGCGTCACTTGTAGATGGTGTTAAATTGGTACATCTAATTTTGTTACCAACTTTTGTTACCATTTTTTGCTACGAAAGGTTGCTACCAACTTTTGCTACCAGCTCAGTCACGCTAACGTGGTACACCTTTCACAACCATGTGGTGGCACAAGTATCCTTGGTGGGCACGAGGTAAAGTGCTAAATCGCACCGTTGCCAACTTTTGCCACTTTCTCTTGTGACGACTGGAGCTTGGATTGGGCACGGGGCATATGTGACAAGTCACATTACCACTACTCCCGAAATCCAACGGTGACGACTGGAACTTGGATTGGGCACGGGGCATATGTGACAGGTCACATTACCACTACTCCCGAAGTCCAACGACTTCCTAGTTGTCTCCTCAGGAACGGTCCTCTAGCTCGGGAACATGTGCCACCACTCTGCAAATCGTTGATTTTAGCAGCACACAAGAAGACACAGTGCAGTCATCAGTTCAGGAACACATGTACAGTTTATTAGCCCTAAATAGAAGAAGACGTACAATACATATGAGGCTATCATACACGGGATGTTTGCCTTAGACTAAGTCATGGGACGCCCAGTTTAATACTTCCCCTCCGCATGGCAGCGTGCACCAAAGTGCGGAGTGTGGAAGCAACCCCGCAGAAATCTCTCAAATAATCTACAATGTTGGCGTGGTTATTAAATTCGTACAACGTTTGGCATTTTAGGAGTATCACTTGTACATGGTTACTAAAATTGGCATGTATCATCGGTCTAAACCGGAGTTGGTATCAAAATAATCCAAACTTGTCCACGACAAACAAATAACCACATATTCAATCTTGAATGTTTAAACTTGTAATAATGCTCTACCACATTACAATGTTTGTCCAACGTTCCGATAGTGTACCCTTTTCTATGCTACAGCCACAATCAATTATAACAAATTATAATCGAACGGTTGAATTGAATTGGTTCCACCGAATTTCGCTACAAGGCTACCCTCCCCATGCAGGCTTCGTCCCTAGAGCCGAACACATGAAGAAACAAAATGACAAAAATGTACTACTACAAAAATATTATACGCTGTTCTGTTACAAAACTCTACGTACAGTCCATACAACGTTCTGAGACAACTACCGTCGTTAGTTCGAAGCTGTCTAACTGTCATAGACTCTCTTAATTTGATTTCCTGTCGTGGCTGCTCCCTTGCGCCAGACAGGTCGACACGAGGGATGTCACATTTCACCCTGGCATGGCACATGGTGCGCCAGAATGATTCCGATATATGACGAAAAGAACGGGCGTGCCTCAAAGGAGAGCGGCTCCTCGATCGGGGTATATAATAAGGTGGTCTTCCCGATGACCGAGAATAGCGTGCAGGTGAGGAAGAGTCGTCACACACTCGCACTGGTGCTGCTCTGCTGACGTCGACACGCTTTTCAAGTGTAGCCTTCCTTCCTAGGTCTGCTGGGCCTGTAGAGAACACCTCTGAGTTGTCTCTCAGAAACTGGCATGCCGATGAATTGCTTTCTGGGGGAGTCTCTGTCAAACTGCATTGACAGAAGTCCTCCAGATGTGGTGGCACACGATTCTGAGATATGCCTCCGTCGAGAGGCGTGGTCTCCATGTCGTCCTCAGCAAGGCTGGTAAGGTTGGCTACCTCTGTTAATTTTGCCAACGTCGGTGCTATCGTTGCTGCATATTTCTGCCTCTCATGATTTATGCATGGGAGAGATACCAATGGAGCATGCAGCTGCATGTTCTGGAAGTCGAGCGTAGTTTGCGGACCAATCAACAGATCGAGACCAAGGATTCCATCTGCTTTAATGTCTGCCACTACCAAGTCCACATTGCACAGGTAGGAGCCAAGCTGAATGATGCATGGTAGCATGCCCCTTTGTTTTCAGCCGAGATCCATCTGCTTGACAAACGATGCTTGTCACTGGTTCAAGAGGTGGCTATCACTCGGGTTACATTCGGAGGTATATTCCTTCTGAGACATATGACTACGACGCACCACTGTCCACCAGAAACATCACCTCCTATCCATTCACGTTCAAATTCACGTACAGTCCTTTCTGGAACATGGATGACAGAAGTAAAGCTCCGGAACTAGGTGCTGGATGTTTTGATGGTTCGGGCGCCTCTCTGGCTGGTGTGCACCCGACGTTTGGAGGATTCGTACCCTCCTTGGATGTGTCCTTCCTGCTGTCAGAAGGCTGGCTGTCTTCTTGCTGCTTTTTGGGGAATACCTCAGTCTTTAATACCAAGTCGTTTCTCGGCACTGGTGCTGGCTGCTCCTGCTCCCCCTTCCTAATTAGATCGCTGACTGCTTCGAACATGAGAGTGGTGCTATTTTCACACACCCACATGGATGTGTCAGCGGTGTCTTCGTCCTTCACAGCCACGCCTTGTTCTTCTTCCTGTGACAACAAGACCCGGTTATACAGTCAGACCATTAAGTTATGTTACTCCCGCACGTACTGCGCACGGGGCTGCTTCGTGCGGTTGCGTGCGGTTTCGCATGGGTGCGTGCGCCTTCGTGCCATTTCGTACGACCTCGTGCGGGTGCGATCGTGTGCGCCTCTGTACGCCCCCGTGCGCCCCCGTGCGACCTCGTGCGCCTCCGTGCGACCTCGTGCGCCTCCGTACGCCCTCGTGCGCTTCCGTGCGGCTGCGTACCACCATTTGGCACGCTACCGTGCGAGGTGTTGGCACGCTACCGTGCGAGGTGTTGGCACACTACCGTGCGTGGTGTTGGCACGCTACCGTGCGGGTCCGTGCGAATCCAGCATCCTGCGTGCGAATCCATTGGAGGCCGTGCGTGCATGCTTTGTACATAATAATACCCCTTTGTAAGTGTGTGCTCATGACTTGTGTTCGCCTGCGTGTCCATGTGTGTGGTTCCGTGCCCATGCCTGTGTGCCTGCATGCGATCGCGAGAAGATGATACGATATACACACTGAGCAATGTACAATGAAAGCCCTTACAAGTGTGTGTAACTGCGTATTACATGTAAAAACTTATGCCTGTCCAAAAATGAACGATTGTCAACATTGCAGAGATCATTGCCAATCATTCTAAAATGATGTAGTACCATCACCGTGCGTACATGTATCTTTCCTTGAAAAGAAATTGGAAAATGTGTTGTGTGGTTGTGTGTGTGTGTCTTTATAACTCGATAACTTCAACAGTGTAGAAATAATCATAGTAATAATGACAACAACAACTACAGAGAAAAGCTACTGTACAAGTACATTACAGGAAGTAATTATTGATGGTGGTGATGATATTGATGATGATTATCAAAAAGTAACAATAAATGTACATTGTAGATGTGCCATATTGTTAACATTATCAGTATGGTGTATTAGTATTTTTACTATTTTTGCCTCTCACACACACATTCTTTGTCCTTTCTAATATTCCCCAAAGCCTTAAAATGTAGAGCTGCCGACGGTTGCTCTCCGTGCGTAAGAAGGTTTCTGTATTGAGAGCAGCTTGGATTGCCTCGTCGAGCGTACGAGGCTGAGCTTGGAAAAGGCCGATTCAGATATCCCGGTCAACTATTGCGTCGAGTAAGTGACTTTGAGCCAATTTGTGTTGGCCCGATTCCTCGAATTCAGGATATGCCATGGCTGTCAGCTCACGAATGCTCTGTCCAAACTTCTGCAAACTTTCCATAGGTCTGCGTCGCCTGGTACGCAGTTCTGCCAGGAATACTTCTGAATGCGAAACAGGTATGCTAGAACTTCGACAGCAGCTCCTTTCAAGCTGGCGGCCAAATACTGGAGAGCTTCCACTTCCGTCCAGCGATTGACTCCAGCGCAAGCTTCGAAATGACAAAGGTAGTCAATCACAGGTCCCTTGTCATCATATCTGTCTGGTATGACAGCCGGTTTGCTGATTCCGTTGGCCTGAACATCATAATAACGTCACTGGTCCCAGAGCTCTGGACGTCTCCAAGGAGTGCTTGTCGTGCGGCCTGCCAAGGGAGGTGCTTGATGAGGCGATGGAACCATTATCACTCGTGACAATTCTGGCTCTGTCGCCTGTCGTTGCTGCACTGTCGAGACGTTTGACGGCTCTGGTTGGCGTGAGTTCGGGACACACTGGTGTGACATTACATCTGGTTGTCCTCCAAGGCTGGTCACTTGCACGAAGTGGACGCGATTGCTGCATGGGAGCTTGATGCTGCTGAGGTAGCTTCGCCGATGGTGGAGCTGATAACTCTACCTCTGCATTAGCATCTCAAAACAGCTGAGGTGGCACCACTGGCGAGCGTGACAGTGATGACTGGTTAGGGCGACCTCCAAGTGTCATCGGTGAGCAGGATGAGTTAGTAACCGAAGGTGGTGCTACTCCAGTTTGCTTGCGTACCGATTCGGACACTTGAGCAATTAAGTCGTCGATTTCACTGATCTTGCTCTCCAGCAAAAGGGATAACTCTAACAATGGTGTTTCGCGTACCATAGTGATAGCACAGTTACTTACAATTATCTATACAATCAATCGCTAAATAGGGATCCCACTCCTGACACCATGTGTGACGAACTCGCCTTGTCGTGATTGTGAGAGTATTTGACTGTCTGTACAAATGCCTCCGCGAGCCGTGTCAGGATGGCCGAGTAGGCGGGGTTCGTTTTGTTGCAGTTAACGATCCCGTTTATCATTAAAACTACTAGTCTGTGCGCTACCATGTAATATGTTGTCTCAGAAGCAGCTCACAAACACAAGTGACACACATACCAAGTTTAGCATCACTAAGATTATGTCATTCCCAAGCGTCACTTGTAGATGGTGTTAAATTGGTACATCTAATTTTGTTACCAACTTTTGTTACCAACTTTTGCTACGAAAGGTTGCTATCAACTTTTGCTACCAACTCAGTCACGCTAACGTGGTACACCTTTCACAACCATGTGGTGGCACAAGTATCGTTGGTGGAAAAGGGGTAAAGTGCTAACTCGCACCCTTACCAACTTTTCCCACTTTCTCTGGCGACGGCTGGGGCTTGGATTGGACACGGGGCATATGTGACCAGTCACAATACCACTAACTCCCGAAATCCAACGGTGACGACTGGAACTTGGATTGGGCACGGGGCATATGTGACCAGTCACTTTACCACTAACTCCCGAAATCCAACGGTGACGACTGGAACTTGGATTGGGCACGGGGCATATGTGACCAGTCAATTTACCACTAACTCCCGAAATCCAACGGTGACGACTGGAACTTGGATTGGGCACGGGGCATATGTGACAAGTCACATTACTACTACTCCCGAAATCCAACGGTGACGACTGGAACTTGGATTGGGCACGGGGCATATGTGACAAGTCACAATACCACTAACTCCCGAAATCCAACGGTGACGACTGGAACTTGGATTGGGCACGGGGCATATGTGACCAGTCACTTTACCACTAACTCCCGAAATCCAACGGTGACGACTGGAACTTGGATTGGGCACGGGGCATATGTGACCAGTCAATTTACCACTAACTCCCGAAATCCAACGGTGACGACTGGAACTTGGATTGGGCACGGGGCATATGTGACAAGTCACATTACTACTACTCCCGAAATCCAACGGTGAGAACTGGAACTTGGATTGGGCACGGGGCATATGTGACAAGTCACATTACCACTAACTCCCGAAATCCCACGGTGACGACTGGAACTTGGATTGGGCACGGAGCATATGTGACCAGTCACATTACCACTAACTCCCGA
Organism: Diadema setosum; assembly: GCA_033980235.1. NCBI lineage: Eukaryota > Metazoa > Echinodermata > Echinoidea > Diadematoida > Diadematidae > Diadema > Diadema setosum. The sequence continues at coordinate 22,950,585 of CM067067.1, read as the reverse complement.
AATCCAACGTTGACAACTGGAACTTGGATTGGGCACGGGGCATATGTGACAAGTCACATTACTACTACTCCCGAAATCCAACGGTGACGACTGGAACTTGGATTGGGCACGGGGCATATGTGACAAGTCACATTACCACTACTCCCGAAATCCAACGGTGACGACTGGAACTTGGATTGGGCACGGGGCATATGTGATCAGTCACATTACCACTAACTCCCGAAATCCAACGGTGACGACTGGAACTTGGATTGGGCACGGGGCATATGTGACAAGTCACTTTACCACTACTCCCGAAATCCAACGGTGACGACTGGAACTTGGATTGGGCACGGGGCATATTTGATCAGTCATATTACCACTAACTCCCGAAATCCAACGGTGACGACTGGAACTGGATTGGGCACGGGGCATATGTGACAAGACATTAGTCATATTACAACTACTCCCGAAATCCAACGACTTGCTAGTTGTCTCCCCAGGAACGGTCCTCTAGCTCGGGAACATGTGCCACCACTCTGCATACCGTTGAATTTAACAGCACACAAGAAGACACAGTGCAGTCATCAGTCCAGGAACAGATGTACAGTTTATTAGACCTAAATAGAAGTAGATAATCATGTACAACACATAAGAGGTTGTCATAGACGGGCTGTTTGCCTTAGACTATGTCATGGGGCGATCAGTTTAATACTTTCTGTCCGCATGGCAGCGTGCCCCACGTACGGTGCGGAATGAGGAAGCAACCCGCACGGTCCTGTGCGGATCGGAGAATTCCAGCAGAAATTTTTCTAATAATCTACAATGTTGGCGTGGTTAATGAATTCGTAAAACGTTTGCCATTTCAGGAGTATCACTTGTACATGGTTACTAAAAACTGGCATGTATCATCGGCCTAAACCGGAGTTGGTATTAAAATAATCCAAACTTGTCCACAACAAACAAATAACCACATATTTGATATTGAATGTTTAAACTCATAATAATGCTCTACCACATAATACAACGTTTGTCCAACGTTCCGATAGTGTGCCCCTTTTTATGCTACAGGCACAATCGATTATAACAAATTTATAATCGAACGGTTAAATTGAATCAGTTCCAACGAATTTCGTTACAATATATATATATATATATATATATATATATATATATATATATTATATGTATTATACATATATAATCACATCTAATATCTATATACATATAGACATATTAACTATTAAGGATCAAAAGTGGGATTCTATTTTGTAACACCTAACATGATTCTTCAAATGTATACCAGTTAAAGATAAGATAAAAAGGTAGAAATCATCTCAGTTGAACTTGACGTAAAAATCGAATACGAATATGCAAATGTATTTACCCTTTCCAGAATCTCCTGAAACTTTGATAACTTCTTTGACGACAACGTTCTCGAAATCAATCACTGACTCGCCAAGGGAAGATGCCTCTCCCAATGCTTTCTTGTCCGTTAATCGTTCACAAATGACATCACCCGAAGGCGTCGTTGTCAGCAATCCCACGCAGCAGCAGGTCATCGTAGATCGGCGCCGCGGAACGTGGACAGCCGTCTCACCGAAGTCGACAACTTTATCGAACGCTGGACAGTCGTCAACCACGGAGTCGTCAACAAATGAGACGGTCAAACAATTTCACTGGCAGAACCAAGCACGCATGTGTAGGACAATGCTGACAGTTTTTGCCATATTAGTGTCATGCTCTATCATCGCTGGATGTCTGGTATACGGATGCATACGCCAAAAGAGACGTCTGAGGAAGATCAGTAAGCCTACGAATGAGTAAGTATGATTGCCTGTAACATTAGCCGCTGTCCTTCACCGCATTCTCAACGACGAGTTTCCATATCCTTGGTTCTCACGAGATTGGGTTTTCACCTCTCTGGTTTTAACTTCTTAACCTTTTTTTTTTTCATTTGTAATAATTGTAATTGTCTTGACTTCTTGCTGCATTGTCTTAAATAGGAGGCAACGGGATAAAGTTGATTCGGGTGTAATCATCATCAAGTCCACATGAAATATGGAACAATTCATTTTATTAATGGTTGGCAGCTCAATTACATTTGAATTAAAGTAAACAGGTCCTTTTGGGGCGGGAGGGGAGGGAGTACTTGTGCACACAAAAAAATACATCAAATCATTTAAGAATGGAATTGACCTGTTACTTCTTGTATTAATCATTTCATTTATCCAGCATTCCTATGGTATCTCTCCGAAACGTTACTCTTCTCTCTGACAAAGGTAAAATCTAAAAAAACTCAAATCTTGTATTCTTGATAAAGGCAGAAGAAAAAGGATCAGCCATTGTAACTTTTTTCTTCTTTCTATAATATTTTGTTGGAAGATAACAGATAAGCAGAGTGAAAAAAAATAGCATCTATCGAACGACCACAGGGATAGATGGATTCGTTTATTACTATGCTTTGTGTAGTCCATACAAAATGTTTCACTCCAGGCAAAAACCTAATGTCAGAGTCATTTCTTCTTTTCATGTTAAATGTACAAATGATATCAATGGTTGTTTTCTCATAATGCCACAACTGGGTACTTAGTTGATCTAAACGTTAGTGCTCGACATGGGGTGTTACATGTTATTAACGATTCGATCAACCACTGGTATCTCTCCCCATTGAAAGAGGCTACTATGGCAAGATATCGTACATAATTTGTTCGTGTTTGGTTAAGCTTTCCCTTATGTAGAAACAGAGAGCATTTGAGTTGTGAAAACAAAACGGAAAAATCAAGAACGTAATCATTAGGTGGATATATCATCTATGAAATTACACTAGTAATAACTACATGAACAAACTTCGCGATGATATCACAAAATGCACAGAACAGATACCGCTTCTAATGTAGCAATTTCTTATCTTGTCATTCACCATTCGAAAGCGAAGAGCATCCGACGCTTCAGGCCCACCGTACACGATGTGGTGGAAAAGGGCGCAATCGAGCCACAAGTAGTCATCCAAGAGGATTCGGTAATCTACGAGAATGTTGACGTCGTCCAGGTCGTGGTCAAAGGCGGTCCTTCCGAGTGTCCTAAGCGAGTGCCTCCTGAGGAATCACATCCTGTAAAAGATGACTCCAAGGAATCTAACTCCGAAGCGTGCTACGCTGAAGTTGGCGAATCCAGCCTTGTTGGAGGAACCGGTCCAGCCTACGATCAGAACGGTGATCAGAATAAAGGGGAAAAGGAATCGCCCCTGACTATCCTCATGAACAAAGCAAAGCCGATAGGACTGAACCGTCTCAAGCACACCTACATGGAGGGCCCTTGTCCTCAGCAGGCCTGCGAGCGGCAGCAGGCGGGGAGGGCTGCTGAAATAGATGATTGCTACACGGAGATCAAAGAAGTTATGAAGGGAGATGAGTACGAGTATGTGGTCGTACGTTGACGATATGATACCGAATTTCGTGTACGGCAGCATCGATCGCGAAATATCGGAAGATGGAAAGGGGAAGTTGGTGTAGCCAACGATTTGAGATTATCCAACACAAGGGGCAGTGCCAACTGCAATCAAATTGGGTGAATCGAGGACGGTGTACGAGAGCACTGAGTCCCCCAAAGGATCTGGCGATCAGTACAGCGACAAACTGTACACAATCCAAAACGCTCAAACTGATTATCACTTGTTACAAAACAAAAATAAGCATTGCTTTAGAATTTAGCACTAGCGTCACAAAAAAATGTTGACATGAGTCAACGACAAATTTAGATCAACGTCAATATCAATGCCAGTGGTGCAGTATTGCGGAAAAAAAAAATTAAGCGTCTGAGATATCATGTTCTGGGATTATTTTTTTTTTTGTCCGTTCGTCGTGTTGTACGTTAGTTCTCTGAGCTCAATACCAGAAGGCTAACACTATCAAAGGAAATGAGTTCATCGTATTTCTTTTATGCCTGTCTAAAGAAAAAAAAAGAAGTACAGCATTAAAAGTATAACTACAGTAATTTGATTTTTGGCATACTTGAAAAAAAAATATATATATGAAATAAAACAAAGCAAAAACTCTAAGGCTAAAATCTACAATGTTCAGTGGTACTATGATCTAATGGGGATGGCATAGACACATAGGGAACAATATTTACAAGGACTGATCGTTGAGAAAGATAAAGGCCAGACTCATGTGTCATTGAAATGTAGTCTTTTTCCAGTCATTCAGCTCGGTTTGTTCTCTGGTATGTGGTTTGTGTGGATGCTGGAAAGTTTCTGCATGAATATGATTGTGGGAATAATTAGATTATAAATCAGTATGAAACGTCAGTATTGTATATAAAAATTGAATTCTCATACATTGTGTCATCATAAAATAGCCTCTAGTGATTGACGTAGATTTAGGCATTTAAATAATTTCAATAAATTATGAAATTGGCATGATTGAAACGCCATGTTACATCGCTTTGAAAATGACGTGCTCTTTTATGACAGTTTCCAAATAGGCCGACAGTATAGTACATTGTTTGTGAAAATGATGTCTCAGCTATACTTAGACGATCTAACAAGTTCCCAGTATAATACGAGTATTCACCGACCACAGAGAGCGAATGCATTCCGTAGTCACGGAAATCTTAACTTGCGGTATCACGCCTATCACGTTCTTCCAATTCAGATGACTAGGTCTGTGGTCCCTGGCCGGATAACGATTGAGCGCCAGCTTTCGTTAGAACATTGTTAATAATTCGTAAACAAATTAATTTGGTCGTCTGACAACTGGAAAGATGATGGCCTCCTGAAATAAACGATTTGGTCAGTTTACTGACGAAAAGTTGTATAATTTCGCATACGTGTATACCCCCAAAACAAATAAAAATAGACTGTCAGTTTTCCGTAAACTTGTTCCAAGGAGGATGTGAATTTTGAGCATCTAAGCCTCGCAGGTCTTGGGGGAATCTTGTCATAGTTCTACGCTGATGAACGAAACAACTAGCATGGTAAGAACAAACTGTGCACGAACAAAAAAAAGTTAATGCAAACAATCTGGTTTGCGCGTCAACACCATAATTTGAAAACTAGAAAGGTGGACGTTTTGTTATAGGGGTAGGCGATTTCCTGTTCCTGCTAAGATTTCTAAGGCTCTCCTTGTAAAAATGAGGACAAGCGGCAAGGCCAATGTAAAGTAGCATCCACTATCAGATTATGTCTCGATTTAGATACTAGGCAATTTAGATACGGCAAAGAAAGGTGTTTCTGGACTTAATAATACCTTACAAACCGTACAGTAATGGAAAATATCAGATGAAAAACCATCAAACTGATGAAGAGGAAGTAAATAGAATCTAACGGATGATCCCAAAGGATGTACATAATATAAATAATATAAAGACAGTTATTGTTTGACTTTTCAAACTTGAATTTCATTGAATTTGGATGTGAAGTTGTGAGCACAAGATTACAAGACAGAATAAATGGTAAGTCATTATTTTATATCCCCACTATTTGTTTAAACTTATTTATCCAAGATATACGATCTATACTTTATACTCTGATTTCGTGATTTTAATCGTGTGTGTGTGTGTTTTTTTTTTTCTTGCTAAAAGTTTAGGCAGTCTAGCTGCTAGTACGTGGTGTCTCAATGCTATCATTTGTTTGTATAAATTTGTCAGTATAACTATGTGTATCAGGGCGGCCTACGAGCAAAGTGAATATTTGCTTTTATATTTGTCAATGCAAAGTCATGCTTAATATGCTTAATATCGCCAAGTGTCGAATGGAATGTTTCGTTACGAAATCAGTAATTTCGTCGATGAAATGATTATTTTGTAAAGAAATGACAACATTTTGTAACTAAATGAACATTTCGTCCACGAAATGATAATTTCGTTAACGAAACGGTCATTTTGTCGACGAAATGACCAATTTCGTAACGAAATATTCCGTGCGACACTTGGCCCTCCATGGTTTTTGCCCATGGTTTAAACCATGGTTTTATTTGCCATCGTGAATTCGGGCCTATGTGGGTAGATCATGACAATTCATCGACATCAATTAAAGGCGTTGGCGCGTTGGATGTTGTATCCTCTCTGCGTTCCTGTCGTCAGTAGGCCTACATATTATGTTAGACAGAAATGGAACTATCGTAGGACCTGGTGTACGTGCCTTATTTTAGTGATGGGAGTCCGTGTGCCATAGGAAGTTTTAGTTCGGTGTTGTCATGTTTGTATAGTCATTCTCTACTTCTCTCCCGTAATGGAATATCACTCTCCAGGCCAAACCTCTTGAACTACACCGAATGTGGGCCTGCTATTTTCAAGACAAGTCAGTCGTGTAGCATTATAATTATAGCTGATAAAGTGAAAAGTAATGGATAAGCTGCAGTGAATCCAAAGGTAACTCGAAGAGATAGTAAAACGCGCTAATGGCAACATTATTCGTTTTGTTCTGTTGTTTGTTTGTTGATTTTTAGCAAAATCCCCTCACTATGGAGAGATACTTTTTAGTTCTTAACGGAGAAAAGAAAGAAAAAAAGTCTTATGTGCATATTTATATTGCGGTCATGATCTGGCAGAACTACGTTGTGTGTGAGTGTGTGTGTGTGCGTGTGTTTTACATTTATTGTTTTTGGCCTATTGAGTTCTTCATAATATCATGCTTAATAATATGTTAAAATGTGATGTTATAACTCTTTGTCATTTTTAGAATAAAATTCTCAAATATCAAGGTTTGGGGGTAAAAATGACGTCATTGAGCTGGTAGAACTACGTAACTGCTATAGTTACATAGTTTTGCCTGATCCTTCATTGAGGCAGCTTGAGCGGCTGGGCCTCCGTACGCGCGTGTCGTATTTGTACACATATGGGATTCTCACGATCAGGCAGAACTACGTATCTTTTACCAAACTTAAATGTAAGGCAATGAGCATGTATTTTGAGTTAGATAAAACATGAAAGTTTCCTTTTTGTTATGTAAATCACTCTTTAAAACTTTAAAAGTGAATATCTCGAAATCGCTTCAAACGGGATAGGTAAAAAACAAAAGTGTTAAGCAAAGGCGTTAGAAGGTTACTCTTTAGTTGAACTGGCCTATCACTCTCAACGCAGTAAACCTCGTGTTAAACCTTTATCAGATTTCGCGAATACCTTTTGCAACGTCCAGTATTCAACTAGTGTTTGCCAAATAATTCCACTCATTCACATCGAATCAGTAGTGGATCATACTTTTAATGGTCGGTCACTCCACTCCTCAATGCTAAGTCAGCACGTTTCCCAGACCTGCTGCAGCGCACGTACCAGATTCCGTCTCTTCGAGACGCGATTTCCTGGATTAGTTCGGCTGTTCCCGAAACTTCTTTCTTTGATGATTTTGTAGGAAACGGCGCTTACTTCCCATAGACATTAAAGAAGAGAAAAGATGGTGGAAGAATTTTGTTGTTTTTTTTCTGCTCGGAAAGCAGAGCTGAAACATAAACCCATTCTACAATGAATTCTAAAATCCCCAGAGACACAGGCCATCAGGGTCCAGTATGGAATGGGTTAAAAAAAAAAAAAAAAAAAAAACCCATCATTTAAGTGAAATTTTAGTGTGACCTCCTACCCCAAAGTATTGGTAACTTTGTGGTTGTCCCGTATTGACTAAGTAAATAAGAAGCGCTTTAAGTTAAAAATTCATATAGACATAGGTCTACATTAAACTAATTTGGTAACAATCCATATAGTGAATGACAACCCACTCTGTCCCAGCTCTCTGCAATAAAACATCATTTTCACATGAATCACTAACCTGACACGGTGACGAGAAGAGAGATAGAGAGAGAGAAAGGAAACGAATTAAGAATGACAATAAAACATTATTGACAATAATAGTGCGTTTATTGTTGTATCTAGCACTTAAAATGTTGATTTCTTTATCTCTTTTGTATAGCTCTCTCTGTTTCCTATAACCGACTTTGCCAAGAAAGCATCAGGACCGTTTCCTCCTATGGCAAGGGCGCCACCACTTGCTCTGCGTGCAGACGACGCGTACGTTCGGGCTATCTGGATACAGGCTAGCTCCTAGGCCAATCAATGCCTGCGTTTCAGTCTCGGAATAATGTGGTACACACAGGGGGTCTAAAATCATGACACATAACGAGTTAAGATATTGCGCAATACATCGAAGCGGACCGGGATGTAACTGAGTTCACACCACCGTCTGCCATACGGTTAGTTATAGTTGTCAATATTGCTGAATAGATTGACGAATTTTATCATCCCAGCGGTATCCATTACGACCTAATTGATATCATCAATGATAATCATGATAATCGAGATAGTAATATTGATACTTAAACCTTATATAACAAAGAGATTATCATTTGATTTCTATGCGTCATTATATTCGTGTCTATTCATCTATAACTGTTAGAATTGTGACTACCTAATTGTCTATTTCCATCGCTCATGTGGGTACTAATTATTACATTATTAAGTACAGTGCTGCTCTAAGAAGTCATGCATTCAGCACATGTTCAGTTGAGTCGTAGCGAAACAGATCACATCCCGTTACATTACTCTGGACGCGTTATTTATTATTACATTACTCTCAGCGGTATTTTCAAGAAGCCTGATTACCGGGTTTTTTTTTTTTGTTTTTTTTTGTTTTTTTGCTTGCGTGTTTGTTTTTGTTTATATTTTTTATTTTCAGTAATATCACAGAAAACATGAATGTACAGATTACAATTTCTTGATTAAAAAAAAACCCACCTTTTAATGTGTATATTAATTCAGTTACCAAAATGTGATCGTATTACCAAAATTTGTAAATGGTAAATTAAACAGAAGAAGGACCGCCACTTTAAGCGGATGCTTTCCCCATTCTCCTCAATATTTGAACGTACTTTGTTTAACGAAACGGGGAAAAGAACTGAACATAGTGTATTGAATACATTAGGTTTTATATTCTCGTGCATAGATATTAATGAAGATATGGTAAAGCATGATTATGATGATAACAGATTGATGATGAAAAAAAAACAAACAAATGTGATGATGGTAATAAAATAAAACAAAATAAAAAAAAAACAAATGTGATAATGAAGATGATGGTGATAAAATGAAATGTTATGTATAGAAACATTATGTATATTTGCAGTAATTCTAAATTTAATTCACAGGGGAAAAACATTTGATCACAACAAAATTAATGTTCACAGATTGTAGGCTTAAAGTAGCAATTTGTTTAATCAAGAATACAGCACTACCGTCAATAAGTTCCCCCCGTCTCTTTGCCTCTCTCTGCCTCCCCCTCTCTCTCTTTCTCATTCTCTTTCTCTCCCAATAAGTATCCTGCAAGTTTTCATTAAGTCAGGATTCGTGACAACAATAACAACAACAACAACAACAACAACAACAACAACAACGACAACAACAACAACAACAAAAACAACAAGTTTCTAAATTCATTTGAATAGGACCGAATAACTTCGCGTTCGAATTGTCACAGTGGTTGGTAGATCATTATATGTAACTGGTCGTTCTTGTTCATGCATGTGTTGTCACCTCCACCTCCACAGAGATTTAAAAAGTAAGGCATATAATAAAAACAGAACATTTCATTGTAGCATACAGTGACATAGCAATTTTTGAGAAAAGGAAAAAAAAATCTATCATTGTTTACAATTTCAAAAAAAAAATGGAACGCTTTCGTGACAGCATCCATTCTGTCTGGGAAGCGGCATGAATAAATTTCGAACAAAGCAATCAACCATGCTTGATTTCGTGTCTGGGGATTTTGATCTTCAGGAACGTGAGCGTTCTGGAAATATATATATATATATATTTTTTTTAAAGGAGTTGTTAGCAACAAAGGGTGATCACGCAACTCTCAAGAAGTCTTGTGCTGCGGACATTGTTTTCTTTGTTTTTTTTTCTTTTTCTTTTTACTTTTTGGCGTTTATATTTCTCCAATTCACAAATTGTCATTCCTTTAATTACATATACCAAGTAAGAAATAATCTCACATCCGCATCTGGGAATCTACACCC